>OY726520.1:4860822-6060822 GCA_963383655.1 Bathymodiolus septemdierum
GATTTACATGTTTGTATTGGTCTCTTTGATTTACATGTTTGTACTGGTCTCTTTGATTTACATGTTTGTATTGGTCTCTTTGATTTACATGTTTGTATTGGTCTCTTTGATTTACATGTTTGTACTTGGTCTCTTTGATTTACATGTTTGTATTGGTCTCTTGATTTACATGTTTGTATTGGTCTCTTTGATTTACATGTTTGTATTGGTCTCTTTGATTTACATGTTTGTATTGGTCTCTTTGATTTACATGTTTGTATTGGTCTCTTTGATTTACATGTTTGTATTGGTCTCTTTGATTTACATGTTTGTATTGGTCTCTTTGATTTACATGTTTGTACTGGTCTCTTTGATTTACATGTTTGTACTGGTCTCATAGATTTACATGTTTGTATTGGTCTCTTTGATTTACATGTTTGTACTTGGTCTCTTTGATTTACATGTTTGTACTGGTCTCTTTGATTTACATGTTTGTATTGGTCTCTTTGATTTACATGTTTGTATTGGTCTCTTTGATTTACATGTTTGTATTGGTCTCTTAGATTTACATGTTTGTATTGGTCTCTGATGGTTTACATGTTTGTATTGTCTCTTTGATTTACATGTTTGTATTGGTCTCTTTGATTTACATGTTTGTACTGGTCTCTTTGATTTACATGTTTGTATTGGTCTCTTTGATTTACATGTTTGTATTGGTCTCTTTGATTTACATGTTTGTACTTGGTCTCTTTGATTTACATGTTTGTATTGGTCTCATAGATTTACATGTTTGTATTGGTCTCTTTGATTTACATGTTTGTATTGGTCTCTTTGATTTACATGTTTGTATTGGTCTCTTTTGATTTACATGTTTGTACTGGTCTCTTTGATTTACATGTTTGTATTGGTCTCATAGATTTACATGTTTGTATTGGTCTCTTTGATTTACATGTTTGTACTGGTCCTCTTTGATTTACATGTTTGTATTGGTCTCTTTGATTTACATGTTTGTATTGGTCTCTTTGATTTACATGTTTGTACTTGTCTCTTTGATTTACATGTTTGTATTGGTCTCACAGATTTACATGTTTGTATTGGTCTCTTTGATTTACATGTTTGTATTGGTCTCTTTGATTTACATGTTTGTATTGGTCTCTTTGATTTACATGTTTGTATTGGTCTCTTTGATTTACATGTTTGTATTGGTCTCTTTGATTTACATGTTTGTATTGGTCTCTTTGATTTACATGTTTGTACTGGTCTCTTTGATTTACATGTTTGTATTGGTCTCTTAGATTTACATGTTTGTATTGGTCTCTTTGATTTACATGTTTGTATTGGTCTCTTTGATTTACATGTTTGTACTGGTCTCTTTGATTTACATGTTTGTATTGGTCTCTTTGATTTACATGTTTGTATTGGTCTCTTTGATTTACATGTTTGTACTTGGTCTCTTTGATTTACATGTTTGTACTGGTCTCTTTGATTTACATGTTTGTACTGGTCTCTTTGATTTACATGTTTGTATTGGTCTCTTTGATTTACATGTTTGTATTGGTCTCTTTGATTTACATGTTTGTACTGGTCTCTTTGATTTACATGTTTGTACTGGTCTCTTTGATTTACATGTTTGTATTGGTCTCTTTGATTTACATGTTTGTACTGGTCTCTTTGATTTACATGTTTGTATTGGTCTCTTTGATTTACATGTTTGTACTGGTCTCTTTGATTTACATGTTTGTACTGGTCTCTTTGATTTACATGTTTGTATTGGTCTCTTTGATTTACATGTTTGTATTGGTCTCTTTGATTTACATGTTTGTACTGGTCTCTTTGATTTACATGTTTGTATTGGTCTCATAGATTTACATGTTTGTATTTGGTCTCTTTGATTTACATGTTTGTACTGGTCTCTTTGATTTACATGTTTGTATTGGTCTCTTTGATTTACATGTTTGTATTGGTCTCTTTGATTTACATGTTTGTACTGGTCTCTTTGATTTACATGTTTGTATTGGTCTCATAGATTTGCATGTTTGTATTGGGTCTCTTTGATTTACATGTTTGTACTGGTCTCTTTGATTTACATGTTTGTATTGGTCTCTTTGATTTACATGTTTGTATTGGTCTCTTTGATTTACATGTTTGTATTGGTCTCTTTGATTTACATGTTTGTACTGGTCTCTTTGATTTACATGTTTGTATTGGTCTCATAGATTTACATGTTTGTATTGGTCTCTTTGATTTACATGTTTGTACTGGTCTCTTTGATTACATGTTTGTATTGGTCTCTTTGATTTACATGTTTGTATTGGTCTCTTTGATTTACATGTTTGTATTGGTCTCTTTGATTTACATGTTTGTATTGGTCTCTTAGATTTACATGTTTGTATTGGTCTTTTTGATTTACATGTTTGTACTGGTCTCTTTGATTTACATGTTTGTATTGGTCTCTTTGATTTACATGTTTGTATTGGTCTCTTTGATTTACATGTTTGTACTGGTCTCTTTGATTTACATGTTTGTATTGGTCTCTTTGATTTACATGTTTGTACTGGTGTCTTTGATTTACATGTTTGTATTGGTCTCATAGATTTACATGTTTGTATTGGTCTCTTTGATTTACATGTTTGTACTGGTCTCTTTGATTTACATGTTTGTACTGGTCCTCTTTGATTTACATGTTTGTATTGGTCTCTTTGATTTACATGTTTGTATTGGTCTCTTTGATTTACATGTTTGTATTGGCCTCATAGATTTCCATGTTTGTATTGGTCTCTTTGATTTACATGTTTGTATTGGTCTCTTTGATTTACATGTTTGTATTGGCCTCATAGATTTACATGTTTGTATTGGTCTCTTTGATTTACATGTTTGTACTGGTCTCTTTGATTTACATGTTTGTACTGGTCTCTTTGATTTACATGTTTGTATTGGTCTCTTTGATTTACATGTTTGTATTGGTCTCTTTGATTTACATGTTTGTATTGGCCTCATAAATTTACATGTTTGTATTGGTCTCTTTGATTTACATGTTTGTATTGGTCTCATAGATTTACATGTTTGTATTGGTCTGTTTGATTTACATGTTTGTACTGGTCTCTTTGATTTTCATGTTTGTATTGGTCTCTTTGATTTACATGTTTGTACTGGTCTCTTTGATTTACATGTTTGTATTGGTCTCTTTGATTTACATGTTTGTATTGGTCTCTTTGATTTACATGTTTGTATTGGCCTCATAGATTTACATGTTTGTATTGGTCTCTTTGATTTACATGTTTGTATTGGTCTCTTTGATTTACATGTTTGTATTGGCCTCATAGATTTACATGTTTGTATTGGTCTCTTTGATTTACATGTTTGTATTGACCTCATAGATTTACATGTTTGTATTGGTCTCTTTGATTTACATGTTTGTATTGGCTTCATAGATTTACATGTTTGTATTGGTCTCATAGATTTACATGTTTGTATTGGTCTCTTTGATTTACATGTTTGTATTGGCCTCATAGATTTACATGTTTGTATTGGTCTTTTTGATTTACATGTTTGTATTGGTCTCTTTGATTTACATGTTTGTATTGGTCTCTTTGATTTACATGTTTGTACTGGTCTCTTTGATTTACATGTTTGTACTGGCCTCTTTGATTTACATGTTTGTATTGGCCTCTTTGATTTACAAGTTTGTATTGGTCTCTTTGATTTACATGTTTGTACTTGTCTCTTTGATTTACATGTTTGTATTGGTCTCTTTGATTTACATGTTTGTATTGGTCTCTTTGATTTACATGTTTGTATTGGCCTCTTTGATTTACATGTTTGTATTGGTCTCTTTGATTTACATGTTTGTATTGGCCTCTTTGATTTACATGTTTGTATTGGTCTCTTTGATTTACATGTTTGTATTGGTCTCATAGATTTACATGTTTGTACTGGTCTCTTTGATTTACATGTTTGTATTGGTCTCTTTGATTTACATGTTTGTATTGGTCTCTTTGATTTACATGTTTGTACTGGTCTCTTTGATTTACATGTTTGTATTGGTCTCATAGATTTACATGTTTGTATTGGTCTCTTTGATTTACATGTTTGTACTGGTCTCTTTGATTTACATGTTTGTATTGGTCTCTTTGATTTACATGTTTGTACTGGTCTCTTTGATTTACATGTTTGTATTGGTCTCTTTGATTTACATGTTTGTATTGGTCTCTTTGATTTACATGTTTGTATTGGCCTCTTTGATTTACATGTTTGTATTGGTCTCTTTGATTTACATGTTTGTATTGGCCTCTTTGATTTACATGTTTGTATTGGTCTCTTTGATTTACATGTTTGTATTGGTCTCATAGATTTACATGTTTGTACTGGTCTCTTTGATTTACATGTTTGTATTGGTCTCTTTGATTTACATGTTTGTATTGGTCTCTTTGATTTACATGTTTGTACTGGTCTCTTTGATTTACATGTTTGTATTGGTCTCATAGATTTACATGTTTGTATTGGTCTCTTTGATTTTCATGTTTGTATTGGTCTCTTTGATTTACATGTTTGTATTGGTCTCTTTGATTTACATGTTTGTACTGGTCTCTTTGATTTACATGTTTGTATTGGTCTCATAGATTTACATGTTTGTATTGGTCTCTTTGATTTACATGTTTGTACTGGTCTCTTTGATTTACATGTTTGTATTGGTCTCTTTGATTTACATGTTTGTATTGGTCTCTTTGATTTACATGTTTGTACTGGTCTCTTTGATTTACATGTTTGTATTGGTCTCATAGATTTACATGTTTGTATTGGTCTCTTTGATTTACATGTTTGTACTGGTCTCTTTGATTTACATGTTTGTATTGGTCTCTTTGATTTACATGTTTGTATTGGTCTCTTTGATTTACATGTTTGTATTGGTCTCTTTGATTTACATGTTTGTACTGGTCTCTTTGATTTACATGTTTGTATTGGTCTCATAGATTTACATGTTTGTATTGGTCTCTTTGATTTACATGTTTGTATTGGTCTCTTTGATTTACATGTTTGTATTGGTCTCTTTGATTTACATGTTTGTACTGGTCTCTTTGATTTACATGTTTGTATTGGTCTCATAGATTTACATGTTTGTATTGGTCTCTTTGATTTACATGTTTGTACTGGTCTCTTTGATTTACATGTTTGTATTGGTCTCTTTGATTTACATGTTTGTACTGGTCTCTTTGATTTACATGTTTGTATTGGTCTCTTTGATTTACATGTTTGTATTGGTCTCTTTGATTTACATGTTTGTATTGGCCTCTTTGATTTACATGTTTGTATTGGTCTCTTTGATTTACATGTTTGTATTGGCCTCTTTGATTTACATGTTTGTATTGGTCTCTTTGATTTACATGTTTGTATTGGTCTCATAGATTTACATGTTTGTACTGGTCTCTTTGATTTACATGTTTGTATTGGTCTCTTTGATTTACATGTTTGTATTGGTCTCTTTGATTTACATGTTTGTACTGGTCTCTTTGATTTACATGTTTGTATTGGTCTCATAGATTTACATGTTTGTATTGGTCTCTTTGATTTTCATGTTTGTATTGGTCTCTTTGATTTACATGTTTGTATTGGTCTCTTTGATTTACATGTTTGTACTGGTCTCTTTGATTTACATGTTTGTATTGGTCTCATAGATTTACATGTTTGTATTGGTCTCTTTGATTTACATGTTTGTACTGGTCTCTTTGATTTACATGTTTGTATTGGTCTCTTTGATTTACATGTTTGTATTGGTCTCTTTGATTTACATGTTTGTACTGGTCTCTTTGATTTACATGTTTGTATTGGTCTCATAGATTTACATGTTTGTATTGGTCTCTTTGATTTACATGTTTGTACTGGTCTCTTTGATTTACATGTTTGTATTGGTCTCTTTGATTTACATGTTTGTATTGGTCTCTTTGATTTACATGTTTGTATTGGTCTCTTTGATTTACATGTTTGTACTGGTCTCTTTGATTTACATGTTTGTATTGGTCTCATAGATTTACATGTTTGTATTGGTCTCTTTGATTTACATGTTTGTACTGGTCTCTTTGATTTACATGTTTGTATTGGTCTCTTTGATTTACATGTTTGTATTGGTCTCTTTGATTTACATGTTTGTACTGGTCTCTTTGATTTACATGTTTGTATTGGTCTCATAGATTTACATGTTTGTATTGGTCTCTTTGATTTACATGTTTGTACTGGTCTCTTTGATTTACATGTTTGTATTGGTCTCTTTGATTTACATGTTTGTATTGGTCTCTTTGATTTACATGTTTGTATTGGTCTCTTTGATTTACATGTTTGTACTGGTCTCTTTGATTTACATGTTTGTATTGGTCTCATAGATTTACATGTTTGTATTGGTCTCTTTGATTTACATGTTTGTACTGGTCTCTTTGATTTACATGTTTGTATTGGTCTCTTTGATTTACATGTTTGTATTGGTCTCTTTGATTTACATGTTTGTACTGGTCTCTTTGATTTACATGTTTGTATTGGTCTCATAGATTTACATGTTTGTATTGGTCTTTTTGATTTACATGTTTGTACTGGTCTCTTTGATTTACATGTTTGTATTGGTCTCTTTGATTTACATGTTTGTATTGGTCTCTTTGATTTACATGTTTGTACTGGTCTCTTTGATTTACATGTTTGTATTGGTCTCTTTGATTTACATGTTTGTACTGGTGTCTTTGATTTACATGTTTGTATTGGTCTCTTTGATTTACATGTTTGTATTGGTCCCTTTGATTTACATGTTTGTATTGGTCTCTTTGATTTACATGTTTGTACTGGTCTCTTTGATTTACATGTTTGTATTGGCCTCTTTGATTTACATGTTTGTATTGGTCTCTTTGATTTACATGTTTGTACTGGTCTCTTTGATTTACATGTTTGTACTGGTCTCTTTGATTTACATGTTTGTACTGGCCTCTTTGATTTACATGTTTGTACTGGTCTCTTTGATTTACATGTTTGTACTGGCCTCTTTGATTTACATGTTTGTACTGGTCTCTTTGATTTACATGTTTGTATTGGCCGCATAAATTTACATGTTTGTATTGGTCTCATAGATTTACATGTTTGTATTGGTCTCATAGACTTACATGTTTGTACTGGTCTCTTTGATTTACATGTTTGTACTGGCCTCTTTGATTTACATGTTTGTATTGGCCTCATAGATTTACATGTTTGTATTGGTCTCTTTGATTTACATGTTTGTACTGGTCTCTTTCATTTACATGTTTGTACTGATCTCTTTGATTTACATGTTTGTATTGGTCTCTTTGATTTACATGTTTGTATTGGTCTCTTTGATTTACATGTTTGTACTGGTCTCTTTGATTTACATGTTTGTACTGGTCTCTTTGATTTACATGTTTGTACTGGTCTCTTTGATTTACATGTTTGTACTGGTCTCTTTGATTTACATGTTTGTACTGGACTCTTTGATTTACATGTTTGTATTGGTCTCTTTGATTTACATGTTTGTACTGGTCTCTTTGAATTACATGTTTGTACTGGTCTCTTTGATTTACATGTTTGTATTGGTCTCTTTGATTTACATGTTTGTATTGGTCTCTTTGATTTACATGTTTGTATTGGTCTCTTTGATTTACATGTTTGTACTGGTCTCTTTGATTTACATGTTTGTATTGGTCTCTTTGATTTACATGTTTGTATTGGTCTCTTTGATTTACATGTTTGTACTGGTCTCTTTGATTTACATGTTTGTATTGGTCTCTTTGATTTACATGTTTGTACTGGTCTCTTTGGTTTACATGTTTGTATTGGTCTCATAGATTTACATGTTTGTACTGGTCTCTTTGATTTACATGTTTGTATTGGTCTCTTTGATTTACATGTTTGTATTGGTCTGTTTGATTTACATGTTTGTACTGGTCTCTTTGATTTACATGTTTGTATTGGTCTCATAGATTTACATGTTTGTATTGGTCTCTTTGATTTTCATGTTTGTATTGGTCTCTTTGATTTACATGTTTGTATTGGTCTCTTTGATTTACATGTTTGTACTGGTCTCTTTGATTTACATGTTTGTATTGGTCTCATAGATTTACATGTTTGTATTGGTCTCTTTGATTTACATGTTTGTACTGGTCTCTTTGATTTACATGTTTGTATTGGTCTCTTTGATTTACATGTTTGTATTGGTCTCTTTGATTTACATGTTTGTACTGGTCTCTTTGATTTACATGTTTGTTTTGGTCTCACAGATTTACATGTTTGTATTGGTCTCTTTGATTTACATGTTTGTATTGGTCTCTTTGATTTACATGTTTGTATTGGTCTCTTTGATTTACATGTTTGTATTGGTCTCTTTGATTTACATGTTTGTATTGGTCTCTTTGATTTACATGTTTGTATTGGTCTCTTTGATTTACATGTTTGTACTGGTCTCTTTGATTTACATGTTTGTATTGGTCTCATAGATTTACATGTTTGTATTGGTCTCTTTGATTTACATGTTTGTATTGGTCTCTTTGATTTACATGTTTGTACTGGTCTCTTTGATTTACATGTTTGTATTGGTCTCTTTGATTTACATGTTTGTATTGGTCTCTTTGATTTACATGTTTGTATTGGTCTCATAGATTTACATGTTTGTATTGGTCTCTTTGATTTACATGTTTGTATTGGTCTCTTTGATTTACATGTTTGTATTGGTCTCTTTGATTTACATGTTTGTACTGGTCTCTTTGATTTACATGTTTGTATTGGTCTCTTTGATTTACATGTTTGTATTGGTCTGTTTGATTTACATGTTTGTACTGGTCTCTTTGATTTACATGTTTGTATTGGTCTCATAGATTTACATGTTTGTATTGGTCTCTTTGATTTTCATGTTTGTATTGGTCTCTTTGATTTACATGTTTGTATTGGTCTCTTTGATTTACATGTTTGTACTGGTCTCTTTGATTTACATGTTTGTATTGGTCTCATAGATTTACATGTTTGTATTGGTCTCTTTGATTTACATGTTTGTACTGGTCTCTTTGATTTACATGTTTGTATTGGTCTCTTTGATTTACATGTTTGTATTGGTCTCTTTGATTTACATGTTTGTACTGGTCTCTTTGATTTACATGTTTGTTTTGGTCTCACAGATTTACATGTTTGTATTGGTCTCTTTGATTTACATGTTTGTATTGGTCTCTTTGATTTACATGTTTGTATTGGTCTCTTTGATTTACATGTTTGTATTGGTCTCTTTGATTTACATGTTTGTATTGGTCTCTTTGATTTACATGTTTGTATTGGTCTCTTTGATTTACATGTTTGTACTGGTCTCTTTGATTTACATGTTTGTATTGGTCTCATAGATTTACATGTTTGTATTGGTCTCTTTGATTTACATGTTTGTATTGGTCTCTTTGATTTACATGTTTGTACTGGTCTCTTTGATTTACATGTTTGTATTGGTCTCTTTGATTTACATGTTTGTATTGGTCTCTTTGATTTACATGTTTGTACTGGTCTCTTTGATTTACATGTTTGTACTGGTCTCTTTGATTTACATGTTTGTACTGGTCTCTTTGATTTACATGTTTGTATTGGTCTCTTTGATTTACATGTTTGTATTGGTCTCTTTGATTTACATGTTTGTACTGGTCTCTTTGATTTACATGTTTGTACTGGTCTCTTTGATTTACATGTTTGTATTGGTCTCTTTGATTTACATGTTTGTACTGGTCTCTTTGATTTACATGTTTGTATTGGTCTCTTTGATTTACATGTTTGTACTGGTCTCTTTGATTTACATGTTTGTACTGGTCTCTTTGATTTACATGTTTGTATTGGTCTCTTTGATTTACATGTTTGTATTGGTCTCTTTGATTTACATGTTTGTACTGGTCTCTTTGATTTACATGTTTGTATTGGTCTCATAGATTTACATGTTTGTATTTGTCTCTTTGATTTACATGTTTGTACTGGTCTCTTTGATTTACATGTTTGTATTGGTCTCTTTGATTTACATGTTTGTATTGGTCTCTTTGATTTACATGTTTGTACTGGTCTCTTTGATTTACATGTTTGTATTGGTCTCATAGATTTGCATGTTTGTATTGGTCTCTTTGATTTACATGTTTGTACTGGTCTCTTTGATTTACATGTTTGTATTGGTCTCTTTGATTTACATGTTTGTATTGGTCTCTTTGATTTACATGTTTGTATTGGTCTCTTTGATTTACATGTTTGTACTGGTCTCTTTGATTTACATGTTTGTATTGGTCTCATAGATTTACATGTTTGTATTGGTCTCTTTGATTTACATGTTTGTACTGGTCTCTTTGATTTACATGTTTGTATTGGTCTCTTTGATTTACATGTTTGTATTGGTCTCTTTGATTTACATGTTTGTACTGGTCTCTTTGATTTACATGTTTGTATTGGTCTCATAGATTTACATGTTTGTATTGGTCTTTTTGATTTACATGTTTGTACTGGTCTCTTTGATTTACATGTTTGTATTGGTCTCTTTGATTTACATGTTTGTATTGGTCTCTTTGATTTACATGTTTGTACTGGTCTCTTTGATTTACATGTTTGTATTGGTCTCTTTGATTTACATGTTTGTACTGGTGTCTTTGATTTACATGTTTGTATTGGTCTCATAGATTTACATGTTTGTATTGGTCTCTTTGATTTACATGTTTGTACTGGTCTCTTTGATTTACATGTTTGTACTGGTCTCTTTGATTTACATGTTTGTATTGGTCTCTTTGATTTACATGTTTGTATTGGTCTCTTTGATTTACATGTTTGTATTGGCCTCATAGATTTCCATGTTTGTATTGGTCTCTTTGATTTACATGTTTGTATTGGTCTCTTTGATTTACATGTTTGTATTGGCCTCATAGATTTACATGTTTGTATTGGTCTCTTTGATTTACATGTTTGTACTGGTCTCTTTGATTTACATGTTTGTACTGGTCTCTTTGATTTACATGTTTGTATTGGTCTCTTTGATTTACATGTTTGTATTGGTCTCTTTGATTTACATGTTTGTATTGGCCTCATAAATTTACATGTTTGTATTGGTCTCTTTGATTTACATGTTTGTATTGGTCTCATAGATTTACATGTTTGTATTGGTCTGTTTGATTTACATGTTTGTACTGGTCTCTTTGATTTTCATGTTTGTATTGGTCTCTTTGATTTACATGTTTGTACTGGTCTCTTTGATTTACATGTTTGTATTGGTCTCTTTGATTTACATGTTTGTATTGGTCTCTTTGATTTACATGTTTGTATTGGCCTCATAGATTTACATGTTTGTATTGGTCTCTTTGATTTACATGTTTGTATTGGTCTCTTTGATTTACATGTTTGTATTGGCCTCATAGATTTACATGTTTGTATTGGTCTCTTTGATTTACATGTTTGTATTGACCTCATAGATTTACATGTTTGTATTGGTCTCTTTGATTTACATGTTTGTATTGGCTTCATAGATTTACATGTTTGTATTGGTCTCATAGATTTACATGTTTGTATTGGTCTCTTTGATTTACATGTTTGTATTGGCCTCATAGATTTACATGTTTGTATTGGTCTCTTTGATTTACATGTTTGTATTGGTCTCTTTGATTTACATGTTTGTATTGGTCTCTTTGATTTACATGTTTGTACTGGTCTCTTTGATTTACATGTTTGTACTGGCCTCTTTGATTTACATGTTTGTATTGGCCTCTTTGATTTACAAGTTTGTATTGGTCTCTTTGATTTACATGTTTGTATTGGTCTCATAGATTTACATGTTTGTATTGGTCTCTTTGATTTACATGTTTGTACTGGTCTCTTTGATTTACATGTTTGTATTGGTCTCTTTGATTTACATGTTTGTATTGGTCTCTTTGATTTACATGTTTGTACTGGTCTCTTTGATTTACATGTTTGTTTTGGTCTCACAGATTTACATGTTTGTATTGGTCTCTTTGATTTACATGTTTGTATTGGTCTCTTTGATTTACATGTTTGTATTGGTCTCTTTGATTTACATGTTTGTATTGGTCTCTTTGATTTACATGTTTGTATTGGTCTCTTTGATTTACATGTTTGTATTGGTCTCTTTGATTTACATGTTTGTACTGGTCTCTTTGATTTACATGTTTGTATTGGTCTCATAGATTTACATGTTTGTATTGGTCTCTTTGATTTACATGTTTGTATTGGTCTCTTTGATTTACATGTTTGTACTGGTCTCTTTGATTTACATGTTTGTATTGGTCTCTTTGATTTACATGTTTGTATTGGTCTCTTTGATTTACATGTTTGTACTGGTCTCTTTGATTTACATGTTTGTACTGGTCTCTTTGATTTACATGTTTGTACTGGTCTCTTTGATTTACATGTTTGTATTGGTCTCTTTGATTTACATGTTTGTATTGGTCTCTTTGATTTACATGTTTGTACTGGTCTCTTTGATTTACATGTTTGTACTGGTCTCTTTGATTTACATGTTTGTATTGGTCTCTTTGATTTACATGTTTGTACTGGTCTCTTTGATTTACATGTTTGTATTGGTCTCTTTGATTTACATGTTTGTACTGGTCTCTTTGATTTACATGTTTGTACTGGTCTCTTTGATTTACATGTTTGTATTGGTCTCTTTGATTTACATGTTTGTATTGGTCTCTTTGATTTACATGTTTGTACTGGTCTCTTTGATTTACATGTTTGTATTGGTCTCATAGATTTACATGTTTGTATTTGTCTCTTTGATTTACATGTTTGTACTGGTCTCTTTGATTTACATGTTTGTATTGGTCTCTTTGATTTACATGTTTGTATTGGTCTCTTTGATTTACATGTTTGTACTGGTCTCTTTGATTTACATGTTTGTATTGGTCTCATAGATTTGCATGTTTGTATTGGTCTCTTTGATTTACATGTTTGTACTGGTCTCTTTGATTTACATGTTTGTATTGGTCTCTTTGATTTACATGTTTGTATTGGTCTCTTTGATTTACATGTTTGTATTGGTCTCTTTGATTTACATGTTTGTACTGGTCTCTTTGATTTACATGTTTGTATTGGTCTCATAGATTTACATGTTTGTATTGGTCTCTTTGATTTACATGTTTGTACTGGTCTCTTTGATTTACATGTTTGTATTGGTCTCTTTGATTTACATGTTTGTATTGGTCTCTTTGATTTACATGTTTGTACTGGTCTCTTTGATTTACATGTTTGTATTGGTCTCATAGATTTACATGTTTGTATTGGTCTTTTTGATTTACATGTTTGTACTGGTCTCTTTGATTTACATGTTTGTATTGGTCTCTTTGATTTACATGTTTGTATTGGTCTCTTTGATTTACATGTTTGTACTGGTCTCTTTGATTTACATGTTTGTATTGGTCTCTTTGATTTACATGTTTGTACTGGTGTCTTTGATTTACATGTTTGTATTGGTCTCATAGATTTACATGTTTGTATTGGTCTCTTTGATTTACATGTTTGTACTGGTCTCTTTGATTTACATGTTTGTACTGGTCTCTTTGATTTACATGTTTGTATTGGTCTCTTTGATTTACATGTTTGTATTGGTCTCTTTGATTTACATGTTTGTATTGGCCTCATAGATTTCCATGTTTGTATTGGTCTCTTTGATTTACATGTTTGTATTGGTCTCTTTGATTTACATGTTTGTATTGGCCTCATAGATTTACATGTTTGTATTGGTCTCTTTGATTTACATGTTTGTACTGGTCTCTTTGATTTACATGTTTGTACTGGTCTCTTTGATTTACATGTTTGTATTGGTCTCTTTGATTTACATGTTTGTATTGGTCTCTTTGATTTACATGTTTGTATTGGCCTCATAAATTTACATGTTTGTATTGGTCTCTTTGATTTACATGTTTGTATTGGTCTCATAGATTTACATGTTTGTATTGGTCTGTTTGATTTACATGTTTGTACTGGTCTCTTTGATTTTCATGTTTGTATTGGTCTCTTTGATTTACATGTTTGTACTGGTCTCTTTGATTTACATGTTTGTATTGGTCTCTTTGATTTACATGTTTGTATTGGTCTCTTTGATTTACATGTTTGTATTGGCCTCATAGATTTACATGTTTGTATTGGTCTCTTTGATTTACATGTTTGTATTGGTCTCTTTGATTTACATGTTTGTATTGGCCTCATAGATTTACATGTTTGTATTGGTCTCTTTGATTTACATGTTTGTATTGACCTCATAGATTTACATGTTTGTATTGGTCTCTTTGATTTACATGTTTGTATTGGCTTCATAGATTTACATGTTTGTATTGGTCTCATAGATTTACATGTTTGTATTGGTCTCTTTGATTTACATGTTTGTATTGGCCTCATAGATTTACATGTTTGTATTGGTCTCTTTGATTTACATGTTTGTATTGGTCTCTTTGATTTACATGTTTGTATTGGTCTCTTTGATTTACATGTTTGTACTGGTCTCTTTGATTTACATGTTTGTACTGGCCTCTTTGATTTACATGTTTGTATTGGCCTCTTTGATTTACAAGTTTGTATTGGTCTCTTTGATTTACATGTTTGTACTGGTCTCTTTGATTTACATGTTTGTATTGGTCTCTTTGATTTACATGTTTGTATTGGTCTCTTTGATTTACATGTTTGTATTGGCCTCTTTGATTTACATGTTTGTATTGGTCTCTTTGATTTACATGTTTGTATTGGCCTCTTTGATTTACATGTTTGTATTGGTCTCTTTGATTTACATGTTTGTATTGGTCTCATAGATTTACATGTTTGTACTGGTCTCTTTGATTTACATGTTTGTATTGGTCTCTTTGATTTACATGTTTGTATTGGTCTCTTTGATTTACATGTTTGTACTGGTCTCTTTGATTTACATGTTTGTATTGGTCTCATAGATTTACATGTTTGTATTGGTCTCTTTGATTTACATGTTTGTACTGGTCTCTTTGATTTACATGTTTGTATTGGTCTCTTTGATTTACATGTTTGTACTGGTCTCTTTGATTTACATGTTTGTATTGGTCTCTTTGATTTACATGTTTGTATTGGTCTCTTTGATTTACATGTTTGTATTGGCCTCTTTGATTTACATGTTTGTATTGGTCTCTTTGATTTACATGTTTGTATTGGCCTCTTTGATTTACATGTTTGTATTGGTCTCTTTGATTTACATGTTTGTATTGGTCTCATAGATTTACATGTTTGTACTGGTCTCTTTGATTTACATGTTTGTATTGGTCTCTTTGATTTACATGTTTGTATTGGTCTCTTTGATTTACATGTTTGTACTGGTCTCTTTGATTTACATGTTTGTATTGGTCTCATAGATTTACATGTTTGTATTGGTCTCTTTGATTTTCATGTTTGTATTGGTCTCTTTGATTTACATGTTTGTATTGGTCTCTTTGATTTACATGTTTGTACTGGTCTCTTTGATTTACATGTTTGTATTGGTCTCATAGATTTACATGTTTGTATTGGTCTCTTTGATTTACATGTTTGTACTGGTCTCTTTGATTTACATGTTTGTATTGGTCTCTTTGATTTACATGTTTGTATTGGTCTCTTTGATTTACATGTTTGTACTGGTCTCTTTGATTTACATGTTTGTATTGGTCTCATAGATTTACATGTTTGTATTGGTCTCTTTGATTTACATGTTTGTACTGGTCTCTTTGATTTACATGTTTGTATTGGTCTCTTTGATTTACATGTTTGTATTGGTCTCTTTGATTTACATGTTTGTATTGGTCTCTTTGATTTACATGTTTGTACTGGTCTCTTTGATTTACATGTTTGTATTGGTCTCATAGATTTACATGTTTGTATTGGTCTCTTTGATTTACATGTTTGTACTGGTCTCTTTGATTTACATGTTTGTATTGGTCTCTTTGATTTACATGTTTGTATTGGTCTCTTTGATTTACATGTTTGTACTGGTCTCTTTGATTTACATGTTTGTATTGGTCTCATAGATTTACATGTTTGTATTGGTCTTTTTGATTTACATGTTTGTACTGGTCTCTTTGATTTACATGTTTGTATTGGTCTCTTTGATTTACATGTTTGTATTGGTCTCTTTGATTTACATGTTTGTACTGGTCTCTTTGATTTACATGTTTGTATTGGTCTCTTTGATTTACATGTTTGTACTGGTGTCTTTGATTTACATGTTTGTATTGGTCTCATAGATTTACATGTTTGTATTGGTCTCTTTGATTTACATGTTTGTACTGGTCTCTTTGATTTACATGTTTGTACTGGTCTCTTTGATTTACATGTTTGTATTGGTCTCTTTGATTTACATGTTTGTATTGGTCTCTTTGATTTACATGTTTGTATTGGCCTCATAGATTTCCATGTTTGTATTGGTCTCTTTGATTTACATGTTTGTATTGGTCTCTTTGATTTACATGTTTGTATTGGCCTCATAGATTTACATGTTTGTATTGGTCTCTTTGATTTACATGTTTGTACTGGTCTCTTTGATTTACATGTTTGTACTGGTCTCTTTGATTTACATGTTTGTATTGGTCTCTTTGATTTACATGTTTGTATTGGTCTCTTTGATTTACATGTTTGTATTGGCCTCATAAATTTACATGTTTGTATTGGTCTCTTTGATTTACATGTTTGTATTGGTCTCATAGATTTACATGTTTGTATTGGTCTGTTTGATTTACATGTTTGTACTGGTCTCTTTGATTTTCATGTTTGTATTGGTCTCTTTGATTTACATGTTTGTACTGGTCTCTTTGATTTACATGTTTGTATTGGTCTCTTTGATTTACATGTTTGTATTGGTCTCTTTGATTTACATGTTTGTATTGGCCTCATAGATTTACATGTTTGTATTGGTCTCTTTGATTTACATGTTTGTATTGGTCTCTTTGATTTACATGTTTGTATTGGCCTCATAGATTTACATGTTTGTATTGGTCTCTTTGATTTACATGTTTGTATTGACCTCATAGATTTACATGTTTGTATTGGTCTCTTTGATTTACATGTTTGTATTGGCTTCATAGATTTACATGTTTGTATTGGTCTCATAGATTTACATGTTTGTATTGGTCTCTTTGATTTACATGTTTGTATTGGCCTCATAGATTTACATGTTTGTATTGGTCTCTTTGATTTACATGTTTGTATTGGTCTCTTTGATTTACATGTTTGTATTGGTCTCTTTGATTTACATGTTTGTACTGGTCTCTTTGATTTACATGTTTGTACTGGCCTCTTTGATTTACATGTTTGTATTGGCCTCTTTGATTTACAAGTTTGTATTGGTCTCTTTGATTTACATGTTTGTACTGGTCTCTTTGATTTACATGTTTGTATTGGTCTCTTTGATTTACATGTTTGTATTGGTCTCTTTGATTTACATGTTTGTATTGGCCTCTTTGATTTACATGTTTGTATTGGTCTCTTTGATTTACATGTTTGTATTGGCCTCTTTGATTTACATGTTTGTATTGGTCTCTTTGATTTACATGTTTGTATTGGTCTCATAGATTTACATGTTTGTACTGGTCTCTTTGATTTACATGTTTGTATTGGTCTCTTTGATTTACATGTTTGTATTGGTCTCTTTGATTTACATGTTTGTACTGGTCTCTTTGATTTACATGTTTGTATTGGTCTCATAGATTTACATGTTTGTATTGGTCTCTTTGATTTACATGTTTGTACTGGTCTCTTTGATTTACATGTTTGTATTGGTCTCTTTGATTTACATGTTTGTACTGGTCTCTTTGATTTACATGTTTGTATTGGTCTCTTTGATTTACATGTTTGTATTGGTCTCTTTGATTTACATGTTTGTATTGGCCTCTTTGATTTACATGTTTGTATTGGTCTCTTTGATTTACATGTTTGTATTGGCCTCTTTGATTTACATGTTTGTATTGGTCTCTTTGATTTACATGTTTGTATTGGTCTCATAGATTTACATGTTTGTACTGGTCTCTTTGATTTACATGTTTGTATTGGTCTCTTTGATTTACATGTTTGTATTGGTCTCTTTGATTTACATGTTTGTACTGGTCTCTTTGATTTACATGTTTGTATTGGTCTCATAGATTTACATGTTTGTATTGGTCTCTTTGATTTTCATGTTTGTATTGGTCTCTTTGATTTACATGTTTGTATTGGTCTCTTTGATTTACATGTTTGTACTGGTCTCTTTGATTTACATGTTTGTATTGGTCTCATAGGTTTACATGTTTGTATTGGTCTCTTTGATTTACATGTTTGTACTGGTCTCTTTGATTTACATGTTTGTATTGGTCTCTTTGATTTACATGTTTGTATTGGTCTCTTTGATTTACATGTTTGTACTGGTCTCTTTGATTTACATGTTTGTATTGGTCTCATAGATTTACATGTTTGTATTGGTCTCTTTGATTTACATGTTTGTATTGGTCTCTTTGATTTACATGTTTGTATTGGTCTCTTTGATTTACATGTTTGTATTGGTCTCTTTGATTTACATGTTTGTATTGGTCTCTTTGATTTACATGTTTGTACTGGTCTCTTTGATTTACATGTTTGTATTGGTCTCATAGATTTACATGTTTGTATTGGTCTCTTTGATTTACATGTTTGTATTGGTCTCTTTGATTTACATGTTTGTATTGGTCTCTTTGATTTACATGTTTGTACTGGTCTCTTTGATTTACATGTTTGTATTGGTCTCTTTGATTTACATGTTTGTATTGGTCTCTTTGATTTACATGTTTGTACTGGTCTCTTTGATTTACATGCTTGTACTGGTCTCTTTGATTTACATGTTTGTACTGGTCTCTTTGATTTACATGTTTGTATTGGTCTCTTTGATTTACATGTTTGTATTGGTCTCTTTGATTTACATATTTGTACTGGTCTCTTTGATTTACATGTTTGTACTGTTCTCTTTGATTTACATGTTTGTATTGGTCTCTTTGATTTACATGTTTGTACTGGTCTCTTTGATTTACATGTTTGTACTGGTCTCTTTGATTTACATGTTTGTACTGGTCTCTTTGATTTACATGTTTGTACTGGTCTCTTTGATTTACATGTTTGTATTGGTCTCTTTGATTTACATGTTTGTATTGGTCTCTTTGATTTACATGTTTGTACTGGTCTCTTTGATTTACATGTTTGTATTGGTCTCATAGATTTACATGTTTGTATTGGTCTCTTTGATTTACATGTTTGTACTGGTCTCTTTGATTTACATGTTTGTATTGGTCTCTTTGATTTACATGTTTGTATTGGTCTCTTTAATTTACATGTTTGTACTGGTCTCTTTGATTTACATGTTTGTATTGGTCTCATAGATTTACATGTTTGTATTGGTCTCTTTGATTTACATGTTTGTACTGGTCTCTTTGATTTACATGTTTGTATTGGTCTCTTTGATTTACATGTTTGTATTGGTCTCTTTGATTTACATGTTTGTATTGGCTTCATAGATTTACATGTTTGTATTGGCCTCATAGATTTACATGTTTGTATTGGTCTCTTTGATTTACATGTTTGTATTGGTCTCTTTGATTTACATGTTTGTACTGGTTTCTTTGATTTACATGTTTGTATTGGTCTCTTTGATTTACATGTTTGTATTGGTCTCATAGATTTACATGTTTGTATTGGTTTCTTTGATTTACATGTTTGTACTGGTCTCTTTGATTTACATGTTTGTATTGGTCTCTTTGATTTACATGTTTGTACTGGTGTCTTTGATTTACATGTTTGTATTGGTCTCATAGATTTACATGTTTGTATTGGTCTCTTTGATTTACATGTTTGTACTGGTCTCTTTGATTTACATGTTTGTATTGGTCTCTTTGATTTACATGTTTGTACTGGTCTCTTTGATTTACATGTTTGTACTGGTCTCTTTGATTTACATGTTTGTATTGGTCTCTTTGATTTACATGTTTGTATTGGTCTCTTTGATTTACATGTTTGTATTGGCCTCATAGATTTACATGTTTGTATTGGTCTCTTTGATTTACATGTTTGTATTGGTCTCTTTGATTTACATGTTTGTATTGGCCTCATAGATTTACATGTTTGTATCGGTCTCTTTGATTTACATGTTTGTACTGGTCTCTTTGATTTACATGTTTGTATTGGTCTCTTTGATTTACATGTTTGTATTGATCTCATAGATTTACATGTTTGTATTGGTCTCTTTGATTTACATGTTTGTACTGGTCTCTTTGATTTACATGTTTGTATTGGTCTCTTTGATTTACATGTTTGTACTGGTCTCTTTGATTTACATGTTTGTACTGGTCGCTTTGATTTACATGTTTGTATTGGTCTCTTTGATTTACATGTTTGTATTGGTCTCTTTGATTTACATGTTTGCATTGGCCTCATATATTTACATGTTTGTATTGGTCTCTTTGATTTACATGTTTGTATTGGTCTCTTTGATTTACATGTTTGTATTGGCCTCATAGATTTACATGTTTGTATTGGTCTCTTTGATTTACATGTTTGTATTGGCCTCATAGATTTACATGTTTGTATTGGTCTCTTTGATTTACATGTTTGTATTGGCTTCATAGATTTATATGTTTGTATTGGCCTCATAGATTTACATGTTTGTATTGGTCTCTTTGATTTACATGTTGGTATTGGCCTCATAGATTTACATGTTTGTATTGGTCTCTTTGATTTACATGTTTGTATTGGTCTCTTTGATTTACATGTTTGTATTGGTCTCTTTGATTTACATGTTTGTACTGGTCTCTTTGATTCACATGTTTGTACTGGCCTCTTTGATTTACATGTTTGTATTGGTCTCTTTGATTTACATGTTTGTACTGGTCTCTTTGATTTACATGTTTGTACTGGTCTCTTTGACTTACATGTTTGTATTGGCCTCTTTGATTTACATGTTTGTATTGGTCTCTTTGATTTACATGTTTGTACTGGTCTCTTTGATTTACATGTTTGTATTGGTCTCTTTGATTTACATGTTTGTATTGGTCTCTTT
Source organism: Bathymodiolus septemdierum (assembly GCA_963383655.1). Taxonomy (NCBI): domain Eukaryota; kingdom Metazoa; phylum Mollusca; class Bivalvia; order Mytilida; family Modiolidae; genus Bathymodiolus; species Bathymodiolus septemdierum. Next base: position 4,881,836 of record OY726520.1, read on the forward strand.
GATTTACATGTTTGTATTGGCCTCTTTGATTTACATGTTTGTATTGGTCTCTTTGATTTACATGTTTGTATTGGCCTCTTTGATTTACATGTTTGTATTGGTCTCTTTGATTTACATGTTTGTATTGGCCTCTTTGATTTACATGTTTGTATTGGTCTCTTTGATTTACATGTTTGTATTGGTCTCTTTGATTTACATGTTTGTATTGGTCTCTTTGATTTACATGTTTGGACTGGTCTCTTTGATTTACATGTTTGTACTGGTCTCTTTGATTTACATGTTTGTACTGGTCTCTTTGATTTACATGTTTGTACTGGTCTCTTTGATTTACATGTTTGTATTGGTCTCTTTGATTTACATGTTTGTATTGGTCTCTTTGATTTACATGTTTGTACTGGTCTCTTTGATTTACATGTTTGTATTGGTCTCATAGATTTACATGTTTGTATTGGTCTCTTTGATTTACATGTTTGTACTGGTCTCTTTGATTTACATGTTTGTATTGGTCTCTTTGATTTACATGTTTGTATTGGTCTCTTTGATTTACATGTTTGTACTGGTCTCTTTGATTTACATGTTTGTATTGGTCTCATAGATTTACATGTTTGTATTGGTCTCTTTGATTTACATGTTTGTACTGGTCTCTTTGATTTACATGTTTGTATTGGTCTCTTTGATTTACATGTTTGTATTGGTCTCTTTGATTTACATGTTTGTATTGGTCTCTTTGATTTACATGTTTGTACTGGTCTCTTTGATTTACATGTTTGTATTGGTCTCATAGATTTACATGTTTGTATTGGTCTCTTTGATTTACATGTTTGTACTGGGTTCTTTGATTTACATGTTTGTATTGGTCTCTTTGATTTACATGTTTGTATTGGTCTCTTTGATTTACATGTTTGTACTGGTCTCTTTGATTTACATGTTTGTATTGGTCTCATAGATTTACATGTTTGTATTGGTCTCTTTGATTTACATGTTTGTACTGGTGTCTTTGATTTACATGTTTGTATTGGTCTCATAGATTTACATGTTTGTATTGGTCTCTTTGATTTACATGTTTGTACTGGTCTCTTTGATTTACATGTTTGTATTTGTCTCTTTGATTTACATGTTTGTACTGGTGTCTTTGATTTACATGTTTGTATTGGTCTCATAGATTTACATGTTTGTATTGGTCTCTTTGATTTACATGTTTGTACTGGTCTCTTTGATTTACATGTTTGTATTGGTCTCTTTGATTTACATGTTTGTACTGGTCTCTTTGATTTACATGTTTGTACTGGTCTCTTTGATTTACATGTTTGTATTGGTCTCTTTGATTTACATGTTTGTATTGGTCTCTTTGATTTACATGTTTGTATTGGCCTCATATATTTACATGTTTGTATTGGTCTCTTTGATTTACATGTTTGTATTGGTCTCTTTGATTTACATGTTTGTATTGGCCTCATAGATTTACATGTTTGTATTGGTCTCTTTGATTTACATGTTTGTACTGGTCTCTTTGATTTACATGTTTGTATTGGTCTCTTTGATTTACATGTTTGTATTGGTCTCATAGATTTACATGTTTGTATTGGTCTCTTTGATTTACATGTTTGTACTGGTCTCTTTGATTTACATGTTTGTATTGGTCTCTTTGATTTACATGTTTGTACTGGTCTCTTTGATTTACATGTTGTACTGGTCTCTTTGATTTACATGTTTGTATTGGTCTCTTTGATTTACATGTTTGTATTGGTCTCTTTGATTTACATGTTTGTATTGGCCTCATAGATTTACATGTTTGTATTGGTCTCTTTGATTTACATGTTTGTATTGGTCTCTTTGATTTACATGTTTGTATTGGCCTCATAGATTTACATGTTTGTATTGGTCTCTTTGATTTACATGTTTGTATTGGCCTCATAGATTTACATGTTTGTATTGGTCTCTTTGATTTACATGTTTGTATTGGCTTCATAGATTTACATATTTGTATCGGCCTCATAGATTTACATGTTTGTATTGGTCTCTTTGATTTACATGTTTGTATTGGCCTCATAGATTTACATGTTTGTATTGGTCTCTTTGATTTACATGTTTGTATTGGTCTCTTTGATTTACATGTTTGTATTGGTCTCTTTGATTTACATGTTTGTACTGGTCTCTTTGATTCACATGTTTGTACTGGCCTCTTTGATTTACATGTTTGTATTGGTCTCTTTGATTTACATGTTTGTACTGGTCTCTTTGATTTACATGTTTGTACTGGTCTCTTTGACTTACATGTTTGTATTGGCCTCTTTGATTTACATGTTTGTATTGGTCTCTTTGAATTACATGTTTGTACTGGTCTCTTTGATTTACATGTTTGTATTGGTCTCTTTGATTTACATGTTTGTATTGGTCTCTTTGATTTACATGTTTGTATTGGCCTCATAAATTTACATGTTTGTATTGGTCTCTTTGATTTACATGTTTGTATTGGTCTCATAGATTTACATGTTTGTATTGGTCTGTTTGATTTACATGTTTGTACTGGTCTCTTTGATTTTCATGTTTGTATTGGTCTCTTTGATTTACATGTTTGTACTGGTCTCTTTGATTTACATGTTTGTATTGGTCTCTTTGATTTACATGTTTGTATTGGTCTCTTTGATTTACATGTTTGTATTGGCCTCATAGATTTACATGTTTGTATTGGTCTCTTTGATTTACATGTTTGTATTGGTCTCTTTGATTTACATGTTTGTATTGGCCTCATAGATTTACATGTTTGTATTGGTCTCTTTGATTTACATGTTTGTATTGACCTCATAGATTTACATGTTTGTATTGGTCTCTTTGATTTACATGTTTGTATTGGCTTCATAGATTTACATGTTTGTATTGGTCTCATAGATTTACATGTTTGTATTGGTCTCTTTGATTTACATGTTTGTATTGGCCTCATAGATTTACATGTTTGTATTGGTCTCTTTGATTTACATGTTTGTATTGGTCTCTTTGATTTACATGTTTGTATTGGTCTCTTTGATTTACATGTTTGTACTGGTCTCTTTGATTTACATGTTTGTACTGGCCTCTTTGATTTACATGTTTGTATTGGCCTCTTTGATTTACAAGTTTGTATTGGTCTCTTTGATTTACATGTTTGTACTGGTCTCTTTGATTTACATGTTTGTATTGGTCTCTTTGATTTACATGTTTGTATTGGTCTCTTTGATTTACATGTTTGTATTGGCCTCTTTGATTTACATGTTTGTATTGGTCTCTTTGATTTACATGTTTGTATTGGCCTCTTTGATTTACATGTTTGTATTGGTCTCTTTGATTTACATGTTTGTATTGGTCTCATAGATTTACATGTTTGTACTGGTCTCTTTGATTTACATGTTTGTATTGGTCTCTTTGATTTACATGTTTGTATTGGTCTCTTTGATTTACATGTTTGTACTGGTCTCTTTGATTTACATGTTTGTATTGGTCTCATAGATTTACATGTTTGTATTGGTCTCTTTGATTTTCATGTTTGTATTGGTCTCTTTGATTTACATGTTTGTATTGGTCTCTTTGATTTACATGTTTGTACTGGTCTCTTTGATTTACATGTTTGTATTGGTCTCATAGATTTACATGTTTGTATTGGTCTCTTTGATTTACATGTTTGTACTGGTCTCTTTGATTTACATGTTTGTATTGGTCTCTTTGATTTACATGTTTGTATTGGTCTCTTTGATTTACATGTTTGTACTGGTCTCTTTGATTTACATGTTTGTATTGGACTCATAGATTTACATGTTTGTATTGGTCTCTTTGATTTACATGTTTGTATTGGTCTCTTTGATTTACATGTTTGTATTGGTCTCTTTGATTTACATGTTTGTATTGGTCTCTTTGATTTACATGTTTGTATTGGTCTCTTTGATTTACATGTTTGTACTGGTCTCTTTGATTTACATGTTTGTATTGGTCTCATAGATTTACATGTTTGTATTGGTCTCTTTGATTTACATGTTTGTATTGGTCTCTTTGATTTACATGTTTGTATTGGTCTCTTTGATTTACATGTTTGTACTGGTCTCTTTGATTTACATGTTTGTATTGGTCTCTTTGATTTACATGTTTGTATTGGTCTCTTTGATTTACATGTTTGTACTGGTCTCTTTGATTTACATGCTTGTACTGGTCTCTTTGATTTACATGTTTGTACTGGTCTCTTTGATTTACATGTTTGTATTGGTCTCTTTGATTTACATGTTTGTATTGGTCTCTTTGATTTACATATTTGTACTGGTCTCTTTGATTTACATGTTTGTACAGTTCTCTTTGATTTACATGTTTGTATTGGTCTCTTTGATTTACATGTTTGTACTGGTCTCTTTGATTTACATGTTTGTACTGGTCTCTTTGATTTACATGTTTGTACTGGTCTCTTTGACTTACATGTTTGTACTGGTCTCTTTGATTTACATGTTTGTATTGGTCTCTTTGATTTACATGTTTGTATTGGTCTCTTTGATTTACATGTTTGTACTGGTCTCTTTGATTTACATGTTTGTATTGGTCTCATAGATTTACATGTTTGTATTGGTCTCTTTGATTTACATGTTTGTACTGGTCTCTTTGATTTACATGTTTGTATTGGTCTCTTTGATTTACATGTTTGTATTGGTCTCTTTAATTTACATGTTTGTACTGGTCTCTTTGATTTACATGTTTGTATTGGTCTCATAGATTTACATGTTTGTATTGGTCTCTTTGATTTACATGTTTGTACTGGTCTCTTTGATTTACATGTTTGTATTGGTCTCTTTGATTTACATGTTTGTATTGGTCTCTTTGATTTACATGTTTGTATTGGCTTCATAGATTTACATGTTTGTATTGGCCTCATAGATTTACATGTTTGTATTGGTCTCTTTGATTTACATGTTTGTATTGGTCTCTTTGATTTACATGTTTGTACTGGTTTCTTTGATTTACATGTTTGTATTGGTCTCTTTGATTTACATGTTTGTACTGGTCTCTTTGATTTACATGTTTGTACTGGTCTCTTTGATTTACATGTTTGTATTGGTCTCATAGATTTACATGTTTGTATTGGTCTCTTTGATTTACATGTTTGTACTGGTGTCTTTGATTTACATGTTTGTATTGGTCTCATAGATTTACATGTTTGTATTGGTTTCTTTGATTTACATGTTTGTACTGGTCTCTTTGATTTACATGTTTGTATTGGTCTCTTTGATTTACATGTTTGTACTGGTGTCTTTGATTTACATGTTTGTATTGGTCTCATAGATTTACATGTTTGTATTGGTCTCTTTGATTTACATGTTTGTACTGGTCTCTTTGATTTACATGTTTGTATTGGTCTCTTTGATTTACATGTTTGTACTGGTCTCTTTGATTTACATGTTTGTACTGGTCTCTTTGATTTACATGTTTGTATTGGTCTCTTTGATTTACATGTTTGTATTGGTCTCTTTGATTTACATGTTTGTATTGGCCTCATAGATTTACATGTTTGTATTGGTCTCTTTGATTTACATGTTTGTATTGGTCTCTTTGATTTACATGTTTGTATTGGCCTCATAGATTTACATGTTTGTATTGGTCTCTTTGATTTACATGTTTGTATTGGTCTCTTTGATTTACATGTTTGTACTGGTGTCTTTGATTTACATGTTTGTATTGGTCTCATAGATTTACATGTTTGTATTGGTCTCTTTGATTTACATGTTTGTACTGGTCTCTTTGATTTACATGTTTGTATTGGTCTCTTTGATTTACATGTTTGTACTGGTCTCTTTGATTTACATGTTTGTACTGGTCTCTTTGATTTACATGTTTGTATTGGTCTCTTTGATTTACATGTTTGTATTGGTCTCTTTGATTTACATGTTTGTATTGGCCTCATAGATTTACATGTTTGTATTGGTCTCTTTGATTTACATGTTTGTATTGGTCTCTTTGATTTACATGTTTGTATTGGCCTCATAGATTTACATGTTTGTATTGGTCTCTTTGATTTACATGTTTGTATTGGCCTCATAGATTTACATGTTTGTATTGGTCTCTTTGATTTACATGTTTGTATTGGCTTCATAGATTTACATGTTTGTATTGGCCTCATAGATTTACATGTTTGTATTGGTCTCTTTGATTTACATGTTTGTATTGGCCTCATAGATTTACATGTTTGTATTGGTCTCTTTGATTTACATGTTTGTATTGGTCTCTTTGATTTACATGTTTGTATTGGTCTCTTTGATTTACATGTTTGTACTGGTCTCTTTGATTCACATGTTTGTACTGGCCTCTTTGATTTACATGTTTGTATTGGTCTCTTTGATTTACATGTTTGTACTGGTCTCTTTGATTTACATGTTTGTACTGGTCTCTTTGACTTACATGTTTGTATTGGCCTCTTTGATTTACATGTTTGTATTGGTCTCTTTGATTTACATGTTTGTACTGGTCTCTTTGATTTACATGTTTGTATTGGTCTCTTTGATTTACATGTTTGTATTGGTCTCTTTGATTTACATGTTTGTATTGGCCTCTTTGATTTACATGTTTGTATTGGTCTCTTTGATTTACATGTTTGTATTGGCCTCTTTGATTTACATGTTTGTATTGGTCTCTTTGATTTACATGTTTGTATTGGCCTCTTTGATTTACATGTTTGTATTGGTCTCTTTGATTTACATGTTTGTATTGGTCTCTTTGATTTACATGTTTGTATTGGTCTCTTTGATTTACATGTTTGGACTGGTCTCTTTGATTTACATGTTTGTACTGGTCTCTTTGATTTACATGTTTGTACTGGTCTCTTTGATTTACATGTTTGTACTGGTCTCTTTGATTTACATGTTTGTATTGGTCTCTTTGATTTACATGTTTGTATTGGTCTCTTTGATTTACATGTTTGTACTGGTCTCTTTGATTTACATGTTTGTATTGGTCTCATAGATTTACATGTTTGTATTGGTCTCTTTGATTTACATGTTTGTACTGGTCTCTTTGATTTACATGTTTGTATTGGCCTCTTTGATTTACATGTTTGTATTGGTCTCTTTGATTTACATGTTTGTATTGGCCTCTTTGATTTACATGTTTGTATTGGTCTCTTTGATTTACATGTTTGTATTGGTCTCTTTGATTTACATGTTTGTATTGGTCTCTTTGATTTACATGTTTGGACTGGTCTCTTTGATTTACATGTTTGTACTGGTCTCTTTGATTTACATGTTTGTACTGGTCTCTTTGATTTACATGTTTGTACTGGTCTCTTTGATTTACATGTTTGTATTGGTCTCTTTGATTTACATGTTTGTATTGGTCTCTTTGATTTACATGTTTGTACTGGTCTCTTTGATTTACATGTTTGTATTGGTCTCATAGATTTACATGTTTGTATTGGTCTCTTTGATTTACATGTTTGTACTGGTCTCTTTGATTTACATGTTTGTATTGGTCTCTTTGATTTACATGTTTGTATTGGTCTCTTTGATTTACATGTTTGTATTGGTCTCTTTGATTTACATGTTTGTACTGGTCTCTTTGATTTACATGTTTGTATTGGTCTCATAGATTTACATGTTTGTATTGGTCTCTTTGATTTACATGTTTGTACTGGTTTCTTTGATTTACATGTTTGTATTGGTCTCTTTGATTTACATGTTTGTATTGGTCTCTTTGATTTACATGTTTGTACTGGTCTCTTTGATTTACATGTTTGTATTGGTCTCATAGATTTACATGTTTGTATTGGTCTCTTTGATTTACATGTTTGTACTGGTGTCTTTGATTTACATGTTTGTATTGGTCTCATAGATTTACATGTTTGTATTGGTCTCTTTGATTTACATGTTTGTACTGGTCTCTTTGATTTACATGTTTGTATTTGTCTCTTTGATTTACATGTTTGTACTGGTGTCTTTGATTTACATGTTTGTATTGGTCTCATAGATTTACATGTTTGTATTGGTCTCTTTGATTTACATGTTTGTACTGGTCTCTTTGATTTACATGTTTGTATTGGTCTCTTTGATTTACATGTTTGTACTGGTCTCTTTGATTTACATGTTTGTACTGGTCTCTTTGATTTACATGTTTGTATTGGTCTCTTTGATTTACATGTTTGTATTGGTCTCTTTGATTTACATGTTTGTATTGGCCTCATATATTTACATGTTTGTATTGGTCTCTTTGATTTACATGTTTGTATTGGTCTCTTTGATTTACATGTTTGTATTGGCCTCATAGATTTACATGTTTGTATTGGTCTCTTTGATTTACATGTTTGTACTGGTCTCTTTGATTTACATTTTTGTATTGGTCTCTTTGATTTACATGTTTGTATTGGTCTCATAGATTTACATGTTTGTATTGGTCTCTTTGATTTACATGTTTGTACTGGTCTCTTTGATTTACATGTTTGTATTGGTCTCTTTGATTTACATGTTTGTACTGGTCTCTTTGATTTACATGTTTGTACTGGTCTCTTTGATTTACATGTTTGTATTGGTCTCTTTGATTTACATGTTTGTATTGGTCTCTTTGATTTACATGTTTGTATTGGCCTCATAGATTTACATGTTTGTATTGGTCTCTTTGATTTACATGTTTGTATTGGTCTCTTTGATTTACATGTTTGTATTGGCCTCATAGATTTACATGTTTGTATTGGTCTCTTTGATTTACATGTTTGTATTGGCCTCATAGATTTACATGTTTGTATTGGTCTCTTTGATTTACATGTTTGTATTGGCTTCATAGATTTACATATTTGTATTGGCCTCATAGATTTACATGTTTGTATTGGTCTCTTTGATTTACATGTTTGTATTGGCCTCATAGATTTACATGTTTGTATTGGTCTCTTTGATTTACATGTTTGTATTGGTCTCTTTGATTTACATGTTTGTATTGGTCTCTTTGATTTACATGTTTGTACTGGTCTCTTTGATTCACATGTTTGTACTGGCCTCTTTGATTTACATGTTTGTATTGGTCTCTTTGATTTACATGTTTGTACTGGTCTCTTTGATTTACATGTTTGTACTGGTCTCTTTGACTTACATGTTTGTATTGGCCTCTTTGATTTACATGTTTGTATTGGTCTCTTTGATTTACATGTTTGTACTGGTCTCTTTGATTTACATGTTTGTATTGGTCTCTTTGATTTACATGTTTGTATTGGTCTCTTTGATTTACATGTTTGTATTGGCCTCTTTGATTTACATGTTTGTATTGGTCTCTTTGATTTACATGTTTGTATTGGCCTCTTTGATTTACATGTTTGTATTGGCCTCTTTGATTTACATGTTTGTATTGGTCTCTTTGATTTACATGTTTGTATTGGTCTCTTTGATTTACATGTTTGTACTGGTCTCTTTGATTTACATGTTTGTATTGGTCTCATAGATTTACATGTTTGTATTGGTCTCTTTGATTTACATGTTTGTACTGGTCTCTTTGATTTACATGTTTGTATTGGTCTCTTTGATTTACATGTTTGTATTGGTCTCTTTGATTTACATGTTTGTATTGGTCTCTTTGATTTACATGTTTGTACTGGTCTCTTTGATTTACATGTTTGTATTGGTCTCATAGATTTACATGTTTGTATTGGTCTCTTTGATTTACATGTTTGTACTGGTTTCTTTGATTTACATGTTTGTATTGGTCTCTTTGATTTACATGTTTGTATTGGTCTCTTTGATTTACATGTTTGTACTGGTCTCTTTGATTTACATGTTTGTATTGGTCTCATAGATTTACATGTTTGTATTGGTCTCTTTGATTTACATGTTTGTACTATTGTCTTTGATTTACATGTTTGTATTGGTCTCATAGATTTACATGTTTGTATTGGTCTCTTTGATTTACATGTTTGTACTGGTCTCTTTGATTTACATGTTTGTATTGGTCTCTTTGATTTACATGTTTGTACTGGTGTCTTTGATTTACATGTTTGTATTGGTCTCATAGATTTACATGTTTGTATTGGTCTCTTTGATTTACATGTTTGTACTGGTCTCTTTGATTTACATGTTTGTATTGGTCTCTTTGATTTACATGTTTGTACTGGTCTCTTTGATTTACATGTTTGTACTGGTCTCTTTGATTTACATGTTTGTATTGGTCTCTTTGATTTACATGTTTGTATTGGTCTCTTTGATTTACATGTTTGTATTGGCCTCATAGATTTACATGTTTGTATTGGTCTCTTTGATTTACATGTTTGTATTGGTCTCTTTGATTTACATGTTTGTATTGGCCTCATAGATTTACATGTTTGTATTGGTCTCTTTGATTTACATGTTTGTACTGGTCTCTTTGATTTACATGTTTGTATTGGTCTCTTTGATTTACATGTTTGTATTGGTCTCATAGGTTTACATGTTTGTATTGGTCTCTTTGATTTACATGTTTGTACTGGTCTCTTTGATTTACATGTTTGTATTGGTCTCTTTGATTTACATGTTTGTACTGGTCTCTTTGATTTACATGTTTGTACTGGTCTCTTTGATTTACATGTTTGTATTGGTCTCTTTGATTTACATGTTTGTATTGGTCTCTTTGATTTACATGTTTGTATTGGCCTCATAGATTTACATGTTTGTATTGGTCTCTTTGATTTACATGTTTGTATTGGTCTCTTTGATTTACATGTTTGTATTGGCCTCATAGATTTACATGTTTGTATTGGTCTCTTTGATTTACATGTTTGCATTGGCCTCATAGATTTACATGTTTGTATTGGTCTCTTTGATTTACATGTTTGTATTGGCTTCATAGATTTACATGTTTGTATTGGCCTCATAGATTTACATGTTTGTATTGGTCTCTTTGATTTACATGTTTGTATTGGCCTCTTTGATTTACATGTTTGTATTGGTCTCTTTGATTTACATGTTTGTACTGGTCTCTTTGATTTACATGTTTGTATTGGTCTCTTTGATTTACATGTTTGTATTGGTCTCTTTGATTTACATGTTTGTATTGGTCTCTTTGATTTACATGTTTGTATTGGCCTCTTTGATTTACATGTTTGTATTGGTCTCTTTGATTTACATGTTTGTACTGGTCTCTTTGATTTACATGTTTGTATTGGTCTCTTTGATTTACATGTTTGTATTGGCCTCTTTGATTTACATGTTTGTATTGGTCTCTTTGATTTACATGTTTGTATTGGTCTCTTTGATTTACATGTTTGTATTGGTCTCATAGATTTACATGTTTGTATTGGCCTCATAGATTTACATGTTTGTATTGGCCTCATAGATTTACATGTTTGTATTGGCCTCATAGATTTACATGTTTGTATTGGTCTCTTTGATTTACATGTTTGTATTGGTCTCTTTGATTTACATGTTTGTATTGGTCTCTTTGATTTACATGTTTGTATTGGTCTCATAGATTTACATGTTTGTATTGGCCTCATAGATTTACATGTTTGTATTGGTCTCTTTGATTTACATGTTTGTATTGACCTCATAGACTTACATGTTTGTACTGGTCTCTTTGATTTACATGTTTGTACTGGTCTCTTTTATTTACATGTTTGTATTGGTCTCATAGATTTACATGTTTGTATTGGTCTCTTTGATTTACATGTTTGTATTGGTCTCTTTGATTTACATGTTTGTATTGGTCTCTTTGATTGACATGTTTGTACTGGTCTCTTTGAATTACATGTTTGTATTGGTCTCTTTGATTTACATGTTTGTATTGGTCTCTTTGATTTACATGTTTGTACTGGTCTCTTTGATTTACATGTTTGTATTGGTCTCTTTGATTTACATGTTTGTACTGGTCTCTTTGGTTTACATGTTTGTATTGGTCTCATAGATTTACATGTTTGTACTGGTCTCTTTGATTTACATGTTTGTATTGGTCTCTTTGATTTACATGTTTGTATTGGTCTCTTTGATTTACATGTTTGTACTGGTCTCTTTGATTTACATGTTTGTATTGGTCTCATAGATTTACATGTTTGTATTGGTCTCTTTGATTTTCATGTTTGTATTGGTCTCTTTGATTTACATGTTTGTATTGGTCTCTTTGATTTACATGTTTGTACTGGTCTCTTTGATTTACATGTTTGTATTGGTCTCATAGATTTACATGTTTGTATTGGTCTCTTTGATTTACATGTTTGTACTGGTCTCTTTGATTTACATGTTTGTATTGGTCTCTTTGATTTACATGTTTGTATTGGTCTCTTTGATTTACATGTTTGTACTGGTCTCTTTGATTTACATGTTTGTTTTGGTCTCACAGATTTACATGTTTGTATTGGTCTCTTTGACTTACATGTTTGTATTGGTCTCTTTGATTTACATGTTTGTATTGGTCTCTTTGATTTACATGTTTGTATTGGTCTCTTTGATTTACATGTTTGTATTGGTCTCTTTGATTTACATGTTTGTACTGGTCTCTTTGATTTACATGTTTGTATTGGTCTCATAGATTTACATGTTTGTATTGGTCTCTTTGATTTACATGTTTGTATTGGTCTCTTTGATTTACATGTTTGTACTGGTCTCTTTGATTTACATGTTTGTATTGGTCTCTTTGATTTACATGTTTGTATTGGTCTCTTTGATTTACATGTTTGTACTGGTCCCTTTGATTTACATGTTTGTACTGGTCTCTTTGATTTACATGTTTGTACTGGTCTCTTTGATTTACATGTTTGTATTGGTCTCTTTGATTTACATGTTTGTATTGGTCTCTTTGATTTACATGTTTGTACTGGTCTCTTTGATTTACATGTTTGTACTGGTCTCTTTGATTTACATGTTTGTATTGGTCTCTTTGATTTACATGTTTGTACTGGTCTCTTTGATTTACATGTTTGTATTGGTCTCTTTGATTTACATGTTTGTACTGGTCTCTTTGATTTACATGTTTGTACTGGTCTCTTTGATTTACATGTTTGTATTGGTCTCTTTGATTTACATGTTTGTATTGGTCTCTTTGATTTACATGTTTGTACTGGTCTCTTTGATTTACATGTTTGTATTGGTCTCATAGATTTACATGTTTGTATTTGTCTCTTTGATTTACATGTTTGTACTGGTCTCTTTGATTTACATGTTTGTATTGGTCTCTTTGATTTACATGTTTGTATTTGTCTCTTTGATTTACATGTTTGTACTGGTCTCTTTGATTTACATGTTTGTATTGGTCTCATAGATTTACATGTTTGTATTGGTCTCTTTGATTTACATGTTTGTACTGGTCTCTTTGATTTACATGTTTGTATTGGTCTCTTTGATTTACATGTTTGTATTGGTCTCTTTGATTTACATGTTTGTATTGGTCTCTTTGATTTACATGTTTGTACTGGTCTCTTTGATTTACATGTTTGTATTGGTCTCATAGATTTACATGTTTGTATTGGTCTCTTTGATTTACATGTTTGTACTGGTCTCTTTGATTTACATGTTTGTATTGGTCTCTTTGATTTACATGTTTGTATTGGTCTCTTTGATTTACATGTTTGTACTGGTCTCTTTGATTTACATGTTTGTATTGGTCTCATAGATTTACATGTTTGTATTGGTCTCTTTGATTTACATGTTTGTACTGGTCTCTTTGATTTACATGTTTGTACTGGTCTCTTTGATTTACATGTTTGTACTGGTCTCTTTGACTTACATGTTTGTATTGGCCTCTTTGATTTACATGTTTGTATTGGTCTCTTTGATTTACATGTTTGTACTGGTCTCTTTGATTTACATGTTTGTATTGGTCTCTTTGATTTACATGTTTGTATTGGTCTCTTTGATTTACATGTTTGTATTGGTCTCTTTGATTTACATGTTTGTATTGGCCTCTTTGATTTACATGTTTGTATTGGTCTCTTTGATTTACATGTTTATACTGGTCTCTTTGATTTACATGTTTGTATTGGTCTCTTTGATTTACATGTTTGTATTGGCCTCTTTGATTTACATGTTTGTATTGGTCTCTTTGATTTACATGTTTGTATTGGTCTCTTTGATTTACATGTTTGTATTGGTCTCATAGATTTACATGTTTGTATTGGCCTCATAGATTTACATGTTTGTATTGGCCTCATAGATTTACATGTTTGTATTGGCCTCATAGATTTACATGTTTGTATTGGTCTCTTTGATTTACATGTTTGTATTGGCCTCTTTGATTTACATGTTTGTATTGGTCTCTTTGATTTACATGTTTGTATTGGTCTCTTTGATTTACATGTTTGTATTGGTCTCTTTGATTTACATGTTTGTATTGGTCTCATAGATTTACATGTTTGTATTGGCCTCATAGATTTACATGTTTGTATTGGCCTCATAGATTTACATGTTTGTATTGGCCTCATAGATTTACATGTTTGTATTGGTCTCTTTGATTTACATGTTTGTATTGGTCTCTTTGATTTACATGTTTGTATTGGTCTCTTTGATTTACATGTTTGTATTGGTCTCATAGATTTACATGTTTGTATTGGCCTCATAGATTTACATGTTTGTATTGGCCTCTTTGATTTACATGTTTGTATTGACCTCATAGACTTACATGTTTGTACTGGTCTCTTTGATTTACATGTTTGTACTGGTCTCTTTTATTTACATGTTTGTATTGGTCTCATAGATTTACATGTTTGTATTGGTCTCTTTGATTTACATGTTTGTATTGGTCTCTTTGATTTACATGTTTGTATTGGTCTCTTTGATTTACATGTTTGTACTGGTCTCTTTGATTTACATGTTTGTATTGGTCTCTTTGATTTACATGTTTGTATTGGTCTCTTTGATTTACATGTTTGTACTGGTCTCTTTGATTTACATGTTTGTATTGGTCTCTTTGATTTACATGTTTGTACTGGTCTCTTTGGTTTACATGTTTGTATTGGTCTCATAGATTTACATGTTTGTACTGGTCTCTTTGATTTACATGTTTGTATTGGTCTCTTTGATTTACATGTTTGTATTGGTCTCTTTGATTTACATGTTTGTACTGGTCTCTTTGATTTACATGTTTGTATTGGTCTCATAGATTTACATGTTTGTATTGGTCTCTTTGATTTTCATGTTTGTATTGGTCTCTTTGATTTACATGTTTGTATTGGTCTCTTTGATTTACATGTTTGTACTGGTCTCTTTGATTTACATGTTTGTATTGGTCTCATAGATTTACATGTTTGTATTGGTCTCTTTGATTTACATGTTTGTACTGGTCTCTTTGATTTACATGTTTGTATTGGTCTCTTTGATTTACATGTTTGTATTGGTCTCTTTGATTTACATGTTTGTACTGGTCTCTTTGATTTACATGTTTGTTTTGGTCTCTTTGATTTACATGTTTGTATTGGTCTCTTTGATTTACATGTTTGTATTGGTCTCTTTGATTTACATGTTTGTATTGGTCTCTTTGATTTACATGTTTGTATTGGTCTCTTTGATTTACATGTTTGTATTGGTCTCTTTGATTTACATGTTTGTACTGGTCTCTTTGATTTACATGTTTGTATTGGTCTCATAGATTTACATGTTTGTATTGGTCTCTTTGATTTACATGTTTGTATTGGTCTCTTTGATTTACATGTTTGTACTGGTCTCTTTGATTTACATGTTTGTATTGGTCTCTTTGATTTACATGTTTGTATTGGTCTCTTTGATTTACATGTTTGTACTGGTCTCTTTGATTTACATGTTTGTACTGGTCTCTTTGATTTACATGTTTGTACTGGTCTCTTTGATTTACATGTTTGTATTGGTCTCTTTGATTTACATGTTTGTATTGGTCTCTTTGATTTACATGTTTGTACTGGTCTCTTTGATTTACATGTTTGTACTGGTCTCTTTGATTTACATGTTTGTATTGGTCTCTTTGATTTACATGTTTGTACTGGTCTCTTTGATTTACATGTTTGTATTGGTCTCTTTGATTTACATGTTTGTACTGGTCTCTTTGATTTACATGTTTGTACTGGTCTCTTTGATTTACATGTTTGTATTGGTCTCTTTGATTTACATGTTTGTATTGGTCTCTTTGATTTACATGTTTGTACTGGTCTCTTTGATTTACATGTTTGTATTGGTCTCATAGATTTACATGTTTGTATTTGTCTCTTTGATTTACATGTTTGTACTGGTCTCTTTGATTTACATGTTTGTATTGGTCTCTTTGATTTACATGTTTGTATTGGTCTCTTTGATTTACATGTTTGTACTGGTCTCTTTGATTTACATGTTTGTATTGGTCTCATAGATTTACATGTTTGTATTGGTCTCTTTGATTTACATGTTTGTACTGGTCTCTTTGATTTACATGTTTGTATTGGTCTCTTTGATTTACATGTTTGTATTGGTCTCTTTGATTTACATGTTTGTATTGGTCTCTTTGATTTACATGTTTGTACTGGTCTCTTTGATTTACATGTTTGTATTGGTCTCATAGATTTACATGTTTGTATTGGTCTCTTTGATTTACATGTTTGTACTGGTCTCTTTGATTTACATGTTTGTATTGGTCTCTTTGATTTACATGTTTGTATTGGTCTCTTTGATTTACATGTTTGTACTGGTCTCTTTGATTTACATGTTTGTATTGGTCTCATAGATTTACATGTTTGTATTGGTCTCTTTGATTTACATGTTTGTACTGGTCTCTTTGATTTACATGTTTGTATTGGTCTCTTTGATTTACATGTTTGTATTGGTCTCTTTGATTTACATGTTTGTACTGGTCTCTTTGATTTACATGTTTGTATTGGTCTCTTTGATTTACATGTTTGTACTGGTGTCTTTGATTTACATGTTTGTATTGGTCTCATAGATTTACATGTTTGTATTGGTCTCTTTGATTTACATGTTTGTACTGGTCTCTTTGATTTACATGTTTGTACTGGTGTCTTTGATTTACATGTTTGTATTGGTCTCTTTGATTTACATGTTTGTATTGGTCTCTTTGATTTACATGTTTGTATTGGCCTCATAGATTTCCATGTTTGTATTGGTCTCTTTGATTTACATGTTTGTATTGGTCTCTTTGATTTACATGTTTGTATTGGTCTCATAGATTTACATGTTTGTATTGGTCTCTTTGATTTACATGTTTGTACTGGTCTCTTTGATTTACATGTTTGTACTGGTCTCTTTGATTTACATGTTTGTATTGGTCTCTTTGATTTACATGTTTGTATTGGTCTCTTTGATTTACATGTTTGTATTGGCCTCATAAATTTACATGTTTGTATTGGTCTCTTTGATTTACATGTTTGTATTGGTCTCATAGATTTACATGTTTGTATTGGTCTGTTTGATTTACATGTTTGTACTGGTCTCTTTGATTTTCATGTTTGTATTGGTCTCTTTGATTTACATGTTTGTACTGGTCTCTTTGATTTACATGTTTGTATTGGTCTCTTTGATTTACATGTTTGTATTGGTCTCTTTGATTTACATGTTTGTATTGGCCTCATAGATTTACATGTTTGTATTGGTCTCTTTGATTTACATGTTTGTATTGGTCTCTTTGATTTACATGTTTGTATTGGCCTCATAGATTTACATGTTTGTATTGGTCTCTTTGATTTACATGTTTGTATTGACCTCATAGATTTACATGTTTGTATTGGTCTCTTTGATTTACATGTTTGTATTGGCTTCATAGATTTACATGTTTGTATTGGTCTCATAGATTTACATGTTTGTATTGGTCTCTTTGATTTACATGTTTGTATTGGCCTCATAGATTTACATGTTTGTATTGGTCTCTTTGATTTACATGTTTGTATTGGTCTCTTTGATTTACATGTTTGTATTGGTCTCTTTGATTTACATGTTTGTACTGGTCTCTTTGATTTACATGTTTGTACTGGCCTCTTTGATTTACATGTTTGTATTGGCCTCTTTGATTTACAAGTTTGTATTGGTCTCTTTGATTTACATGTTTGTACTGGTCTCTTTGATTTAAATGTTTGTATTGGTCTCTTTGATTTACATGTTTGTATTGGTCTCTTTGATTTACATGTTTGTATTGGCCTCTTTGATTTACATGTTTGTATTGGTCTCTTTGATTTACATGTTTGTATTGGCCTCTTTGATTTACATGTTTGTATTGGTCTCTTTGATTTACATGTTTGTATTGGCCTCTTTGATTTACATGTTTATATTGGTCTCTTTGATTTACATGTTTGTACTGGTCTCTTTGATTTACATGTTTGTATTGGTCTCATAGATTTACATGTTTGTACTGGTCTCTTTGATTTACATGTTTGTATTGGTCTCTTTGATTTACATGTTTGTATTGGTCTCTTTGATTTACATGTTTGTACTGGTCTCTTTGATTTACATGTTTGTATTGGTCTCATAGATTTACATGTTTGTATTGGTCTCTTTGATTTTCATGTTTGTATTGGTCTCTTTGATTTACATGTTTGTATTGGTCTCTTTTATTTACATGTTTGTACTGGTCTCTTTGATTTACATGTTTGTATTGGTCTCATAGATTTACATGTTTGTATTGGTCTCTTTGATTTACATGTTTGTACTGGTCTCTTTGATTTACATGTTTGTATTGGTCTCTTTGATTTACATGTTTGTATTGGTCTCTTTGATTTACATGTTTGTACTGGTCTCTTTGATTTACATGTTTGTATTGGTCTCATAGATTTACATGTTTGTATTGGTCTCTTTGATTTACATGTTTGTATTGGTCTCTTTGATTTACATGTTTGTATTGGTCTCTTTGATTTACATGTTTGTATTGGTCTCTTTGATTTACATGTTTGTATTGGTCTCTTTGATTTACATGTTTGTACTGGTCTCTTTGATTTACATGTTTGTATTGGTCTCATAGATTTACATGTTTGTATTGGTCTCTTTGATTTACATGTTTGTATTGGTCTCTTTGATTTACATGTTTGTATTGGTCTCTTTGATTTACATGTTTGTACTGGTCTCTTTGATTTACATGTTTGTATTGGTCTCTTTGATTTACATGTTTGTATTGGTCTCTTTGATTTACATGTTTGTACTGGTCTCTTTGATTTACATGTTTGTACTGGTCTCTTTGATTTACATGTTTGTACTGGTCTCTTTGATTTACATGTTTGTATTGGTCTCTTTGATTTACATGTTTGTATTGGTCTCTTTGATTTACATGTTTGTACTGGTCTCTTTGATTTACATGTTTGTACTGTTCTCTTTGATTTACATGTTTGTATTGGTCTCTTTGATTTACATGTTTGTATTGGTCTCTTTGATTTACATGTTTGTACTGGTCTCTTTGATTTACATGTTTGTACTGTTCTCTTTGATTTACATGTTTGTATTGGTCTCTTTGATTTACATGTTTGTACTGGTCTCTTTGATTTACATGTTTGTACTGGTCTCTTTGATTTACATGTTTGTACTGGTCTCTTTGATTTACATGTTTGTACTGGTATCTTTGATTTACATGTTTGTATTGGTCTCTTTGATTTACATGTTTGTATTGGTCTCTTTGATTTACATGTTTGTACTGGTCTCTTTGATTTACATGTTTGTATTGGTCTCATAGATTTACATGTTTGTATTGGTCTCTTTGATTTACATGTTTGTACTGGTCTCTTTGATTTACATGTTTGTATTGGTCTCCTTGATTTACATGTTTGTATTGGTCTCTTTAATTTACATGTTTGTACTGGTCTCTTTGATTTACATATTTGTATTGGTCTCATAGATTTACATGTTTGTATTGGTCTCTTTGATTTACATGTTTGTACTGGTCTCTTTGATTTACATGTTTGTATTGGTCTCTTTGATTTACATGTTTGTATTGGTCTCTTTGATTTACATGTTTGTATTGGCTTCATAGATTTACATGTTTGTATTGGCCTCATAGATTTACATGTTTGTATTGGTCTCTTTGATTTACATGTTTGTATTGGTCTCTTTGATTTACATGTTTGTACTGGTTTCTTTGATTTACATGTTTGTATTGGTCTCTTTGATTTACATGTTTGTATTGGTCTCTTTGATTTACATGTTTGTACTGGTCTCTTTGATTTACATGTTTGTATTGGTCTCATAGATTTACATGTTTGTATTGGTCTCTTTGATTTACATGTTTGTACTGGTGTCTTTGATTTACATGTTTGTATTGGTCTCATAGATTTACATGTTTGTATTGGTTTCTTTGATTTACATGTTTGTACTGGTCTCTTTGATTTACATGTTTGTATTGGTCTCTTTGATTTACATGTTTGTACTGGTGTCTTTGATTTACATGTTTGTATTGGTCTCATAGATTTACATGTTTGTATTGGTCTCTTTGATTTACATGTTTGTACTGGTCTCTTTGATTTACATGTTTGTATTGGTCTCTTTGATTTACATGTTTGTACTGGTCTCTTTGATTTACATGTTTGTACTGGTCTCTTTGATTTACATGTTTGTATTGGTCTCTTTGATTTACATGTTTGTATTGGTCTCTTTGATTTACATGTTTGTATTGGCCTCATAGATTTACATGTTTGTATTGGTCTCTTTGATTTACATGTTTGTATTGGTCTCTTTGATTTACATGTTTGTATTGGCCTCATAGATTTACATGTTTGTATTGGTCTCTTTGATTTACATGTTTGTACTGGTCTCTTTGATTTACATGTTTGTATTGGTCTCTTTGATTTACATGTTTGTATTGATCTCATAGATTTACATGTTTGTATTGGTCTCTTTGATTTACATGTTTGTACTGGTCTCTTTGATTTACATGTTTGTATTGGTCTCTTTGATTTACATGTTTGTACTGGTCTCTTTGATTTACATGTTTGTACTGGTCGCTTTGATTTACATGTTTGTATTGGTCTCTTTGATTTACATGTTTGTATTGGTCTCTTTGATTTACATGTTTGTATTGGCCTCATAGATTTACATGTTTGTATTGGTCTCTTTGATTTACATGTTTGTATTGGTCTCTTTGATTTACATGTTTGTATTGGCCTCATAGATTTACATGTTTGTATTGGTCTCTTTGATTTACATGTTTGTATTGGCCTCATAGATTTACATGTTTGTATTGGTCTCTTTGATTTACATGTTTGTATTGGCTTCATAGATTTACATGTTTGTATTGGCCTCATAGATTTACATGTTTGTATTGGTCTCTTTGATTTACATGTTTGTATTGGCCTCATAGATTTACATGTTTGTATTGGTCTCTTTGATTTACATGTTTGTATTGGTCTCTTTGATTTACATGTTTGTATTGGTCTCTTTGATTTACATGTTTGTACTGGTCTCTTTGATTCACATGTTTGTACTGGCCTCTTTGATTTACATGTTTGTATTGGTCTCTTTGATTTACATGTTTGTACTGGTCTCTTTGATTTACATGTTTGTACTGGTCTCTTTGACTTACATGTTTGTATTGGCCTCTTTGATTTACATGTTTGTATTGGTCTCTTTGATTTACATGTTTGTACTGGTCTCTTTGATTTACATGTTTGTATTGGTCTCTTTGATTTACATGTTTGTATTGGTCTCTTTGATTTACATGTTTGTATTGGCCTCTTTGATTTACATGTTTGTATTGGTCTCTTTGATTTACATGTTTGTATTGGCCTCTTTGATTTACATGTTTGTATTGGTCTCTTTGATTTACATGTTTGTATTGGCCTCTTTGATTTACATGTTTGTATTGGTCTCTTTGATTTACATGTTTGTATTGGTCTCTTTGATTTACATGTTTGTATTGGTCTCTTTGATTTACATGTTTGGACTGGTCTCTTTGATTTACATGTTTGTACTGGTCTCTTTGATTTACATGTTTGTACTGGTCTCTTTGATTTACATGTTTGTACTGGTCTCTTTGATTTACATGTTTGTATTGGTCTCTTTGATTTACATGTTTGTATTGGTCTCTTTGATTTACATGTTTGTACTGGTCTCTTTGATTTACATGTTTGTATTGGTCTCATAGATTTACATGTTTGTATTGGTCTCTTTGATTTACATGTTTGTACTGGTCTCTTTGATTTACATGTTTGTATTGGTCTCTTTGATTTACATGTTTGTATTGGTCTCTTTGATTTACATGTTTGTACTGGTCTCTTTGATTTACATGTTTGTATTGGTCTCATAGATTTACATGTTTGTATTGGTCTCTTTGATTTACATGTTTGTACTGGTCTCTTTGATTTACATGTTTGTATTGGTCTCTTTGATTTACATGTTTGTATTGGTCTCTTTGATTTACATGTTTGTATTGGTCTCTTTGATTTACATGTTTGTACTGGTCTCTTTGATTTACAAGTTTGTATTGGTCTCATAGATTTACATGTTTGTATTGGTCTCTTTGATTTACATGTTTGTACTGGTTTCTTTGATTTACATGTTTGTATTGGTCTCTTTGATTTACATGTTTGTATTGGTCTCTTTGATTTACATGTTTGTACTGGTCTCTTTGATTTACATGTTTGTATTGGTCTCATAGATTTACATGTTTGTATTGGTCTCTTTGATTTACATGTTTGTACTGGTGTCTTTGATTTACATGTTTGTATTGGTCTCATAGATTTACATGTTTGTATTGGTCTCTTTGATTTACATGTTTGTACTGGTCTCTTTGATTTACATGTTTGTATTGGTCTCTTTGATTTACATGTTTGTACTGGTGTCTTTTATTTACATGTTTGTATTGGTCTCATAGATTTACATGTTTGTATTGGTCTCTTTGATTTACATGTTTGTACTGGTCTCTTTGATTTACATGTTTGTATTGGTCTCTTTGATTTACATGTTTGTACTGGTCTCTTTGATTTACATGTTTGTACTGGTCTCTTTGATTTACATGTTTGTATTGGTCTCTTTGATTTACATGTTTGTATTGGTCTCTTTGATTTACATGTTTGTATTGGCCTCATATATTTACATGTTTGTATTGGTCTCTTTGATTTACATGTTTGTATTGGTCTCTTTGATTTACATGTTTGTATTGGCCTCATAGATTTACATGTTTGTATTGGTCTCTTTGATTTACATGTTTGTACTGGTCTCTTTGATTTACATGTTTGTATTGGTCTCTTTGATTTACATGTTTGTATTGGTCTCATAGATTTACATGTTTGTATTGGTCTCTTTGATTTACATGTTTGTACTGGTCTCTTTGATTTACATGTTTGTATTGGTCTCTTTGATTTACATGTTTGTACTGGTCTCTTTGATTTACATGTTTGTACTGGTCTCTTTGATTTACATGTTTGTATTGGTCTCTTTGATTTACATGTTTGTATTGGTCTCTTTGATTTACATGTTTGTATTGGCCTCATAGATTTACATGTTTGTATTGGTCTCTTTGATTTACATGTTTGTATTGGTCTCTTTGATTTACATGTTTGTATTGGCCTCATAGATTTACATGTTTGTATTGGTCTCTTTGATTTACATGTTTGTATTGGCCTCATAGATTTACATGTTTGTATTGGTCTCTTTGATTTACATGTTTGTATTGGCTTCATAGATTTACATATTTGTATTGGCCTCATAGATTTACATGTTTGTATTGGTCTCTTTGATTTACATGTTTGTATTGGCCTCATAGATTTACATGTTTGTATTGGTCTCTTTGATTTACATGTTTGTATTGGTCTCTTTGATTTACATGTTTGTATTGGTCTCTTTGATTTACATGTTTGTACTGGTCTCTTTGATTCACATGTTTGTACTGGCCTCTTTGATTTACATGTTTGTATTGGTCTCTTTGATTTACATGTTTGTACTGGTCTCTTTGATTTACATGTTTGTACTGGTCTCTTTGACTTACATGTTTGTATTGGCCTCTTTGATTTACATGTTTGTATTGGTCTCTTTGATTTACATGTTTGTACTGGTCTCTTTGATTTACATGTTTGTATTGGTCTCTTTGATTTACATGTTTGTATTGGTCTCTTTGATTTACATGTTTGTATTGGCCTCTTTGATTTACATGTTTGTATTGGTCTCTTTGATTTACATGTTTGTATTGGCCTCTTTGATTTACATGTTTGTATTGGCCTCTTTGATTTACATGTTTGTATTGGTCTCTTTGATTTACATGTTTGTATTGGTCTCTTTGATTTACATGTTTGTACTGCTCTCTTTGATTTACATGTTTGTATTGGTCTCATAGATTTACATGTTTGTATTGGTCTCTTTGATTTACATGTTTGTACTGGTCTCTTTGATTTACATGTTTGTATTGGTCTCTTTGATTTACATGTTTGTATTGGTCTCTTTGATTTACATGTTTGTATTGGTCTCTTTGATTTACATGTTTGTACTGGTCTCTTTGATTTACATGTTTGTATTGGTCTCATAGATTTACATGTTTGTATTGGTCTCTTTGATTTACATGTTTGTACTGGTTTCTTTGATTTACATGTTTGTATTGGTCTCTTTGATTTACATGTTTGTATTGGTCTCTTTGATTTACATGTTTGTACTGGTCTCTTTGATTTACATGTTTGTATTGGTCTCATAGATTTACATGTTTGTATTGGTCTCTTTGATTTACATGTTTGTACTGGTGTCTTTGATTTACATGTTTGTATTGGTCTCATAGATTTACATGTTTGTATTGGTCTCTTTGATTTACATGTTTTTATTGGTCTCTTTGATTTACATGTTTGTATTGGTCTCTTTGATTTACATGTTTGTACTGGTGTCTTTGATTTACATGTTTGTATTGGTCTCATAGATTTACATGTTTGTATTGGTCTCTTTGATTTACATGTTTGTACTGGTCTCTTTGATTTACATGTTTGTATTGGTCTCTTTGATTTACATGTTTGTACTTGTCTCTTTGATTTACATGTTTGTACTGGTCTCTTTGATTTACATGTTTGTATTGGTCTCTTTGATTTACATGTTTGTATTGATCTCTTTGATTTACATGTTTGTACTGGTCTCTTTGATTTACATGTTTGTATTGGTCTCATAGATTTACATGTTTGTATTGGTCTCTTTGATTTACATGTTTGTACTGGTCTCTTTGATTTACATGTTTGTATTGGTCTCTTTGATTTACATGTTTGTATTGGTCTCATAGGTTTACATGTTTGTATTGGTCTCTTTGATTTACATGTTTGTACTGGTCTCTTTGATTTACATGTTTGTATTGGTCTCTTTGATTTACATGTTTGTACTGGTCTCTTTGATTTACATGTTTGTACTGGTCTCTTTGATTTACATGTTTGTATTGGTCTCTTTGATTTACATGTTTGTATTGGTCTCTTTGATTTACATGTTTGTATTGGCCTCATAGATTTACATGTTTGTATTGGTCTCTTTGATTTACATGTTTGTATTGGTCTCTTTGATTTACATGTTTGTATTGGCCTCATAGATTTACATGTTTGTATTGGTCTCTTTGATTTACATGTTTGTATTGGCCTCATAGATTTACATGTTTGTATTGGTCTCTTTGATTTACATGTTTGTATTGGCTTCATAGATTTACATGTTTGTATTGGCCTCATAGATTTACATGTTTGTATTGGTCTCTTTGATTTACATGTTTGTATTGGCCTCATAGATTTACATGTTTGTATTGGTCTCTTTGATTTACATGTTTGTATTGGTCTCTTTGATTTACATGTTTGTATTGGTCTCTTTGATTTACATGTTTGTACTGGTCTCTTTGATTCACATGTTTGTACTGGCCTCTTTGATTTACATGTTTGTATTGGTCTCTTTGATTTACATGTTTGTACTGGTCTCTTTGATTTACATGTTTGTACTGGTCTCTTTGACTTACATGTTTGTATTGGCCTCTTTGATTTACATGTTTGTATTGGTCTCTTTGATTTACATGTTTGTACTGGTCTCTTTGATTTACATGTTTGTATTGGTCTCTTTGATTTACATGTTTGTATTGGTCTCTTTGATTTACATGTTTGTATTGGTCTCTTTGATTTACATGTTTGTATTGGCCTCTTTGATTTACATGTTTGTATTGGTCTCTTTGATTTACATGTTTGTACTGGTCTCTTTGATTTACATGTTTGTATTGGTCTCTTTGATTTACATGTTTGTATTGGCCTCTTTGATTTACATGTTTGTATTGGTCTCTTTGATTTACATGTTTGTATTGGTCTCTTTGATTTACATGTTTGTATTGGTCTCTTTGATTTACATGTTTGTATTGGTCTCATAGATTTACATGTTTGTATTGGCCTCATAGATTTACATGTTTGTATTGGCCTCATAGATTTACATGTTTGTATTGGCCTCATAGATTTACATGTTTGTATTGGTCTCTTTGATTTACATGTTTGTATTGGCCTCTTTGATTTACATGTTTGTATTGGTCTCTTTGATTTACATGTTTGTATTGGTCTCTTTGATTTACATGTTTGTATTGGTCTCTTTGATTTACATGTTTGTATTGGTCTCATAGATTTACATGTTTGTATTGGCCTCATAGATTTACATGTTTGTATTGGCCTCATAGATTTACATGTTTGTATTGGCCTCATAGATTTACATGTTTGTATTGGTCTCTTTGATTTACATGTTTGTATTGGTCTCTTTGATTTACATGTTTGTATTGGTCTCTTTGATTTACATGTTTGTATTGGTCTCATAGATTTACATGTTTGTATTGGCCTCATAGATTTACATGTTTGTATTGGCCTCTTTGATTTACATGTTTGTATTGACCTCATAGACTTACATGTTTGTACTGGTCTCTTTGATTTACATGTTTGTACTGGTCTCTTTTATTTACATGTTTGTATTGGTCTCATAGATTTACATGTTTGTATTGGTCTCTTTGATTTACATGTTTGTATTGGCCTCTTTGATTTACATGTTTGTATTGGCCTCTTTGATTTACATGTTTGTATTGGTCTCATAGATTTACATGTTTGTACTGGCCTCTTTGATTTACATGTTTGTATTGGTCTCTTTGATTTACATGTTTGTACTGGCCTCTTTGACTTACATGTTTGTATTGGCCTCTTTGATTTACATGTTTGTATTGGTCTCATAGATTTACATGTTTGTACTGGCCTCTTTGATTTACATGTTTGTATTGGTCTCTTTGATTTACATGTTTGTACTGGCCTCTTTGATTTACATGTTTGTATTGGTCTCTTTGATTTACATGTTTGTATTGGTCTCTTTGATTTACATGTTTGTATTGGTCTCTTTGATTTACATGTTTGTACTGGTCTCTTTGATTTACATGTTTGTATTGGTCTCTTTGATTTACATGTTTGTACTGGTCTCTTTGATTTACATGTTTGTATTGGTCTCTTTGATTTACATGTTTGTACTGGTCTCTTTGATTTACATGTTTGTATTGGCCTCATAGATTTACATGTTTGTATTGGTCTCTTTGATTTATATGTTTGTACTGGTCTCTTTGATTTACATGTTTGTATTGGTCTCATAGATTTACATGTTTGTACTGGTCTCTTTGATTTACATGTTTGTACTGGTCTCATAGATTTACATGTTTGTATTGGTCTCTTTGATTTACATGTTTGTATTGGCCTCTTTGATTTACATGTTTGTATTGGCCTCATAGATTTACATGTTTGTATTGGTCTCTTTGATTTACATGTTTGTATTGGTCTCTTTGATTTACATGTTTGTACTGGTCTCTTTGATTTACATGTTTGTACTGGTCTCTTTGATTTACATGTTTGTACTGGTCTCATAGATTTACATGTTTGTATTGGTCTCTTTGATTTACATGTTTGTATTGGCCTCATAGATTTACATGTTTGTATTGGTCTCTTTGATTTACATGTTTGTACTGGTCTCTTTGATTTACATGTTTGTACTGGCCTCTTTGATTTACATTTTTGTATTGGTCTCTTTGATTTACATGTTTGTACTGGCCTCTTTGATTTACATGTTTGTACTGGTCTCTTTGATTTACATGTTTGTATTGGTCTCTTTGATTTACATGTTTGTACTGGTCTCTTTGATTTACATGTTTGTATTGGTCTCTTTGATATACATGTTTGTACTGGTCTCTTTGATTTACATGTTTGTACTGGTCTCTTTGATTTACATGTTTGTACTGGTCTCTTTGATTTACATGTTTGTACTGGTCTCTTTGATTTACATGTTTGTACTGGTCTCTTTGATTTACATGTTTGTACTGGTCTCTTTGATTTACATATTTGTACTGGTCTCTTTGATTTACATGTTTGTACTGGTCTCTTTGATTTACATGTGTGTACTGGTCTCTTTGATTTACATGTTTGTATTGGTCTCTTTGATTTACATGTTTGTACTGGTCTCTTTGATTTACATGTTTGTACTGGTCTCTTTGATTTACATGTTTGTATTGGTCTCTTTGATTTACATGTTTGTATTGGTCTCTTTGATTTACATGTTTGTACTGGTCTCTTTGATTTACATGTTTGTATTGGCCTCTTTGATTTACATGTTTGTACTGGCCTCTTTGATTTACATGTTTGTACTGGTCTCTTTGATTTACATGTTTGTATTGGTCTCTTTGATTTACATGTTTGTATTGGTCTCTTTGATTTACATGTTTGTACTGGTCTCTTTGATTTACATGTTTGTACTGGTCTCTTTGATTTACATGTTTGTATTGGCCTCTTTGATTTACATGTTTGTACTGGCCTCTTTGATTTACATGTTTGTACTGGTCTCTTTGATTTACATGTTTGTACTGGTCTCTTTGATTTACATGTTTGTATTGGCCTCATAGATTTATGTTTGTTTTTGTATTGGCCGTTTTGATTTATACGTTTGCACTGCTTTCTTGGATAAACATATAATAATAATAATAATAATAATAATATGGTACACTATTGTCGTTTTTACTAATGCATTTTTAATTTAGGTAAAGGAATAGTAACACGTGTCACAATGTTGTCTTTGTGAAAAAATAGAAAACATTCATTGTCAAGTACTAACAAAATATGAATATGATTTTACTGTATTTGTTAACCCCCCCTTCCACCCAAAGAAAGAGAAGAATCAAATACACTGGTACAGTGATAAAAAATTTGATAGAACGCAATTCCATTTTTCAGAACAATACGTTCATCATTATAAATAATTTAGAAAAAAACACTTTAAAATAGAAGTGGCAAAAACGGAAAGACATGTTTATGTTTTATATAGTGCTCACAGAGCGTTTCTGAAATAACCTAATCAGGTATATGCACATTCAAAGTCAAAAGATTGGAAGCCCAAATAATTTAAGCGTATTTTCGAGCCAAAAACTAAAGAGTCTAAACAGGATAGCCGAAATCGACAAAGGTATCTATGACTGAGGGAGAGAATTCTCAGTTTTTATTATTTTAGAACTAATTTTTACAATAATGTATACTAATAATCTTATAAATCATATCACTGCCGAATCACTGACTACTTGGCGTATGATACCATAGGGAACTAATAGATCACCAGAAAATATATCGTAAAACAATGTAGACATACACTGAAAACTGAACAAAAACACAGGAATTAGACGAGGCCTTACTGTTATAAAACTTTACAGTACAAAATGTTTGTACTTTTACTACATAACCGATAGAAAATACCGAAGGGACAATCAAAAATGGACAATCCAGAGAAACCGGCACCATAGGATACACATGACGAAGAAAAACACAACATAATATGTGTTCGACACCACTATGCGCAAACAAACACAAATAACGTAAATAAGACATCAGCCCTCTTACAAGCAACTGGAGGTAAAGACGAACGGAACATCATTTTTATGCCAAAATTGTAACGGACATCACACACGGAACTCAGAACGTAAAGACACATAATAGGACAACACAACAAAAACTAAAATATGAGCATCATGGACACCTAAAAAAAACGGTGGTGAACTCGGGTGCTCCTAATGTATGAATTTGGAGTATTAGTATGAAAATACGAACTCAAATGGTTTATTACCGGTCGGTCTGTAGCCCTGGCTGAAATGAGTTAAAGTAGGTAAATTGACCATTTTCAACTCATTTTAATGCTAAAGGATTCAGAAATATAGTCATGCCATTGTTCTGTAGGCAATTTATCTCTACCGATGATCACAATTTTATTGTGTCGTCTATTAGTAACACGACTGTTGCTACTAGTGCATCATGAAATGCATACACTTCCGGAGCACCTGAGTTCATCTCGTTTTTATTGGGGTTCGTGTTGCTCAAATTATAGTTTTCTGCATAATATTTTTTCGACTATTGCTTGTCTTGTTGTCTATTTTTTTATTACTTGTATTTTCTGTCCTCGAATTACGGCTTCTGATTACTCCTTTTGGTATCATGAAGCCTTTTTTTTATATGATTGCACTACTCATGCAGAGATCAACGTAGATTATTTATTATTTTCACTAAGAAGAGTTTGAAGATACCAAAGGGGCAATCAGAATCCGTATATCGAAGAAGAACAGACAACACAATGGCCAACATTTTCTCAAAGTGAATTTATATGTAGATGTAGGGTGGTGTCCATTCTGATTTTCTGCTACATGTAGATCGGTTTCACAATGTTTTGTTTTTTTTCGGATTTGCTATGCTTGTACAGGATTCTTGAATTTATGTTTTACTGGATTCTATGATTTTGTTCATTTGTATTGGTCTCTTGGATTTATATTGTATGTGTTATCCTCTTGGTTTTATATGTCTGTATTGGACACTTAACTTCATATGTCTGTACATGTTTGAAATTGATTTTTTTGATTTTTGGTGTTTAACGCCACTGTCAGCAATATTTCAGCTATATCATGGCGACCATTTTTAGTGGTGGAAGAAGCTGGAGTACCCGGAGAGAACCACCGACCATGGGCAAGCAACTGATAAGCTTTATCACTTGCGGTTGCGATTCCAGTGCGTCCTTTTTATGTAATTTACAAAGGCGGGCGCGAACCTACGCCGTATTGGGGATAGACTTGTATGAGTTGTTAGGTAATCCAACTACCTAACTCATAAAGCCCCCCGGACCCTTACATGTTTGAGCTTTTTTGATTCATATATATAGGTAATTCATTCATGATATATTTGATGACACTATATATACATTGAGAAAGAATTGAGATAAACAAAATCCGAGGTTTTGTTGAGAATCTAGCTGAACCGGTAATAAAATGTTTATCTTTGAATAATTAAATATAACTGGTCTTACTTGTACTACTTAGAAAATCGACATATATAGAATCAATTTTATAATCTATGAAAGGCGGCTATTCAATTCAGTCATAAAATGTAATGTAGAAGTTATGGCAATTTGAAGAACTTTCAATTGATAGTACTTGTGGTTGGCTTAAATGGAAAGGGGTATTGTTGAGCACAATACCTTAAAGAGATCACTCTGTGTTCATCCCTGGTAAATTTTGAGTTAGTCAGATGTGAACTAAAATGCCGAATTTTTATTGGAGATCGGGCTTAGAAATGTTGCACGATAACATAACACAGGTATGTGTTGTAACTGAATAACTTTCACTCATGTTTCAGCTTTCCTACGCACAAAGAACACAGTTTAAAAGGGAAAATCCTATAGTTTATATATCTCTTGAGTGTATGTGATACAGTTTTTCAGTGACTTACGGCAGGTCGGTAGTTTTCTCCGGGTACTCCGTTTTCCTTCACCAATATAACTGATCACCACGAAATAACTGAAATATTGTTGAAAGTGGCGTTAAAGACCAAAACCTAACCTAACCTATCATCAATTATTAAGTATACACTACATACCCAATAAACCACAACAAATTTGAACACGAATATGATTTATTTTACAATTAATGTTTGATGTGAAATAAATACATGATCCAACGATATTACAATGACGTTATGTACAAAACAAATTAAAATCACAACAAATCGTCAACAGTAACAAACATAAAACAGAGTTATCTTACTTTGATGACAAAACTTTAGTATAATTTACATTTAATCTACTAAATGAACTAAATGATCATTCACCCTTTAACCTTCATTCTGATCATGATCTGTTCTATATATCGATTCATCATAATAAAATATGCTTTATTTTATATAAAGCGGGAAAACACAGAACATTACACAACAATAGCATTCTAAAGCATAAGTATCCTGTAGTACAAAAGTACAATAAGCATCTATATCAAACATTTAACAGTGTATAATTAGTTTATCAAACATTTTAGTGATTTTTTCATGATTTATCCCATAGCTATAGTTCTGGTGTTGAACTCCACTTTCAACAATATTTCAGTTATATCGTGGAGGTCATTTTTATTGGTGGGGAAAACCGGAGTGTCCGGAGAAAACCACCGACCTGCCACAAATCACTGACAAACTTTATCACATAATGTTGTATCGAGTATACCACGCCTGAGCGGAATTGGAACTCACAACGTTAGTGGTGATATACACTGATTGCATAGGTAGTTATAAATCCAACTACCATACTATCACGACCACGACGGTCCCTTTTCCCCCATAGTTTAAAAAAAAAAATTATAAGGAACAACAACCACCCAAAGTCGCATTAATAATATTCAACCGTTAAAATGGCCGTACTAATGTACCAATAATGATGTTACAAATGCTTGAAAAACTAACTATCCATATGTAATAATTTGCCGTACCAATTTAAGACTCGCGGGTAGAAATATGTCTGTATTTGATTCTATCTTTCCATAAAACGAGCAATTGTTTGCTTAAGTTACTGCAGTCGGCAAGCTTCCTAGTTTCTTTCCCCCCACTAACAGTTATTCAGTAATTATATATTATCTCCGAAACTGTGTAGCATCGCTTACATACCATAAATAAAATGTAAGTTAAGTTCAAATGAGGACACATGACATGTATAACATTTCGACATTCTGTAAAATAAATACTTTATGTCTATGTACATTTATTGTAAATTGATGTCACGCAAATGATTTACATTCACCATATTTGAAAACGAGACCAACTGTAACACGTGATCACCATGATAAGTATGATTGGATAACTGATAGAAACACGTGATGAGGTATTATTTTTTTGACTGGCCGTTGAAGACTCGGAATCTAAGAAATCTGAAATAATAGAAATTGTATAGTAGTTAAATGTTTGGAATGTTCAAATCATGTCAATATACAGTACTGTATATTTAGAGTAATGAAATTTATTTGTTTGTATATTGTTTAATCATATGATGCCATATTTAGGTTTTTTTTCCATCATTTTACATAATGATTTACTTGCCCTTTGTACCAAGTTTTTCTGTAGGATTGTGTATCCTTTTATATTAATTTTTATATTTACATTGGTTGTATTTATTATAAATCTGGCATTCGTTTCGGTGGTTTAATGGTTAGCATACTGGCCTCTAGTGTGGTAGGTCGTATATTCGAGTCCCGGTCGTGTCAAAGCAATCAGGATTATGTGTCTGAGTAGAACAACATGTCTATACAAAGACTGTTTCAGTGACCTAGTATAACAATCCAACTAAGAGTGTTGGACTAGTATTAAGCGGACACAATCATCATCTTTTCGAATTGTAACTTGTTCCCGCTGTGATATAACTGAAATATTGCTCACAACCATCGTTCAATCACTATATGTTAAAATATATTGTTGTCATGATACACTTTATATTACGTTGTCTAGTGATTAGCACGATCTTTTATTAGCCAGGATGTTATCGACGCATTGTTACTACTCTGTGAATTCCAATAGCGGAAGGGCCCGGGTGGCTTAATAAGTTAGGTAGTTGGATTACCTAACAACTCATACAAGCCTATCACCAATACGGCGTGGGTTCGCGCCCGGCTTTGTAAATTACAAAAAAGGTGCACTCGACTCGAGTCGCAAGTGATAAAGTTTACCAGTTGCTTGCCCATGGTCGGTGGTTCTCTCCGGGTACTCCATCTTCTTCCACCACTAAAACTGGTCGCCATGATATAGCTGAAATATTGCTGAAAGTGGCGTTAAAACACCAAAAATCAAATCAACCAATAGCGGATAAATTCACTGAATTGGCATTAGCTAACCATGTCAGAATCTGTTTTGTTTTTGTTTTGGTTTAGAACCGGTTTTTGAAATCACTATAAAATGTTTTTAGTTAGTCACAATGTAAATATATCTTTGTTGTGACCTTGATTAACATATATTCCAGTCTAATAGCCATGAGTTATGCTATGTGGTACATGTATGAACGAGTTGACCTTTCTAATAGGTCAACGATAAGATACTATTTATAGAATTGTGTTGACCTAACTCTAATAACATACATACTAGTATACGCTATATAGTAACATACCTCGCTTCTTGTTGTTTGTCTTCACTACAATAAAGAAAAAGGAAATATCAGAAATGTTATTATTTATTTGTTACAAAGATATACATGTACAATGATTTCATGTACAGCAAAATTGATCACCTTAATTTTTTTTTATTAGATGCAGAGACAGCAAAGGCAGCAACCATAATACGATTTCAAGAACCATCTCTGACAATAGATGACTGCCTTTTAATTGGATTGCACAAAGGTGTGTGTTTGATGGTTAGTATTATGAGCCCCATCGTGACAAAAGTAAACAGTAATGGTTTGCATTTTTACCAATCAAAACCATACGAATCACTCGCAAGGATCTCACCCCTAAACTATAGAACACAAAGAGAACTTGATGAAAAATATAGGTTCAATCTTGTGACTGGGTAAAAGACATTACTCGTATTCCAACCCATCGGTCTTGTTAACTAGACCTCTGTTACAGAAGTATCAACAATGAATATAACTCTACAATGTGAAATAAGACAAAAATGATACCATATCTTCTTAGCGTATGGTGTATGCTATTTGAGACTTTTTGCCTGTTCATCATGGCCGATTTTCTCGGATTTTCTTTGAATGCATTTTTAATAATCATAATTTTATTTATTAGTGGTCATCGACAAAAATGGTTCAACTGGTTTTTTTTCCCATTTAGTCCGTTGATGCGTTATAAACTTGATATTTTCATATGAGTTGCATTGATTAAATTTGTCTATGGTTTCTGTTCCAAGTTCTCAACTTTTCAATTAACACTTTGTCACGACTATAAAATTGCTACTTTCTAACTGAAAAGAACATATAAAAACAAATCTCATTTGATCGAAATGAAAGTTCTTACTTCATAAACGCACGAGTTATCTCGCTTTGTTCACCATATTTACAGTGTGATAATAGCTAATTGACAAAAAAGTTGTTCCATTAATATTTCATTTGTTATGTTCTCCATTTTTTAAATAGCGACCGCTGTTATAATTATTTTGTTATTGGTATGATATATCAATATATAGGTATGTGCTGCTATAACGCTTATACTGCCAATAATTTGGTCAAGGATGTGCATGATAGCTGATGGCTTGCTTTCAACTTTTTCTTTGTACTCTTGATAAATATATCAAAAGTTCATTGCCATTTATTTGAATTAATGTCATCACTACTTCATTAGTTTGACTTTGATATATCTTTACTTTCCCTTTTCTAATACAAAACAGCTGTCTTTATGCCATTAGAATAGATGAAATATTATAGCAAAGAAACTATTTATACTTAAGAAGCTTAGTCGAAACGAACTATTACTCTCATATGTGTGCTAAATATATTTGTTTTCAGTATTCGCGTTAACTTTCAGGATGTCCTTTCAGCACCTATGAATATCTGAAAGTTTGAACATTTGTGCGCGGTGGTAAAAAAAAACTGAAAAACGAAAAATACCACACTGCTGGAGGTTTCTGGAGGCGTCGGAACTTAGAAAAATCGGCGGTCTTATCGGGGAAATGTGAAATATCACCCGTGATTACCTTTTCTTAACCTGCCATACATATTTGTATCCACACATATAACCTTCGATAATCGCCATGTCTGTCAATACATTGTATACACAAATTTGGTTAATTAGTTATTTGCATCTTATCTACTAAATATATGCAATCTGCATCAATGATATGCAGTTTTAAACCCACACGAACTTTGTTTAAACATTATTTCATTAGGAATATGGTTTTCACTATGTAACATCTCTTGTTGTTGAATGAAATGATTCGTACTACAACAACAATATAATTTCTCTTTTTGTTAGAGAATTTTGCATTTATCAATTGATCATCCTGTAATTAGTGTGCTGATTTTGTTCCATGATTGGTAAATAAAGTATGATGTTACATATATATGCACGTTTTAAATCTTACCATCACTAAGAACCATCACTCTGTATTCCTTTACGTATTTATCTGCAGATCTGCATGTGTATGTACCCGAATTACCCATGTCTGCTTTCTCTATCTCTAAGGTACTATGAATCGTTTTTGATACGCTTGAAAATCGCTCCGTAATCCGAATTCCATCGTCCGTATCGGATTGTAAAAGGTATCCTTGAAAGAACCAGTCAATACCGGCCACGCCTATATACGTAGCACTGCATTTGATAACTAAAGTATCACCAACATGGGTTAGTTTAGGGCCGTCGATGGCAATTACTGAAATAAAAATAATATATGCTTATGAAAGTGTTTTAGCTTGGTAGCTCACCGTAAAAATTATATGGAGAAAAAAATCTTAATGATTAACTAACCAAGACCATTATCAAAAAACTGTTAACAATATCCAACTTTGAAATCTATGATAGATATACGCCAAATAATTATCATCTAATGGGTTAAACAGCGTCAACCACCAGCACGATAAATAAACATGTAAAGAACGTGTAATTACATAAATTGCCAGAGGAGAACAGATCTAGAAAATCTCAACTTTTAAAACTTGATAAATATATATGTCATTGCCATTTTTGTGGTACGTCTTATTTGTTTGAAGTTTGAGATATTTCAAATTACCTTGCTTGTGCATCCTCCGATATATTATATCTTCTTTGAATTAGATAATGTGCTTTTGTAGCCTTACATTATGAGCAATGTTGTATGAATTTGATTTTCCAATCTTTCGATTTTGAGCGTCACCTGATGAAAGTTATACCAGAAACGGGTCGTGCGCACTAAATTGGATATTTACGGGGTGTTTTTGCTTGTTTTGGTTTTTATTTTGTTTTGTTTTTTTGTTTTTTTGCTGTTTTCTTTCCTTGTTTTTTTGTACTATCAAAATAAACTTCTATTAGCTTCGGATCTGTTGTTTATTTTTATTAAGTTACACGATTGTTTCTAGAATAGTGTATATATTATAGTAATTTATTTTATCCTCTATACCCACAGGTTAGAACCCATTTAAGTTCAGTTTTATTACCACATCAATACTCAATGATAAGATTAGTTATTACTTCCTGTATGCTATGTAATACATTGTGTAACACGGTTTAAAAGCGTTATATATCAACATTTATTTTTGATAATATACTATAAAACGAGCATTCAAAATGCATTGATTATTCTTATTGGAATAATTTGACAACGGATATGTTTCGTTTGTCGTAATCACAATCCGGTCCTTTCCTCATTTATGAATTATCACCAGATTTGTAACAAGAGTAACACGACGGGTGACACTCGTGGAGCAGGATCTACTTACATTTCCGGGGATTTGACTTCACCACCAGCTTTTAGTGCAAATAGTGTTGCTGATCTTAAATTTTCTATGTAATGTTTTGTAGATTGTTGTTTGTCCTTTTGTCCTTTTTCTTTTGGCCATTGTGTTGTCTGTTTTTCTTCGATTTACGGATTCGGATTACCCCTTTAGCATTTTCATTTTTTTTCTATCATTACTTGTTTTATAATATTCATCAATATACATGTTTACTGTGTTAATTTCATTACTGGGTCTGTCAATCATACTGTTTAACATTTCTATAATGCAAACAGTATTATTGTTCATTAAAAAAAATGTTTGATTGTTTGTTTGTTTGTAAAAATATGTTTTTACTGAATTTTGTGTAAAGATAATAAATTTCCTACACCGTAGTACTTACACACTCTTTAGCAAAACTAAGATGCATTGTTATGAATGACATATAAATTGAACACTCTGTTTTAGTTTAAAGATAAATCCAAACGTTCCGCTTATTGATGTTATTCCTGGTTTTGTAGTAAACACGTTATTTTACTCATTTTGAATTTTCATGCAACAAACCAATTTACTAAACCCCCCCCCCCCCCCCATCAAGATATTCCCACAACCAAATATAGAACCACCTTATATTTGCACAAATATGTAAATATAAAACACTTTCATTTGTTTTGTTTTACCATTCTATTTGTAATATTGTATTACATTCGGGTCTTTCTATTGCTCGATAATACCATTTACCGTCGGTTCTATCCGTTCATTATTTGTAAATTGTGTTTGTCTATTTGTCAGCTATATAAGGTTCTGAGACGGTAATGCTCCACGTTGTTTGATCAGCTACATTCAAATCCTATGGGTTTCGGGGTTGTTTTTTTTTGTTTTTTTTACGTGTTTTTTTTAATTTATTTCAGTTTTACGCTCTTCTTGTGTCATTACGTTAAGTGTGGCATAAAATTACAATTCAAACAGAACTTGTTAAAGCACCAACTGTAAACCGGCAATTCAAAGTCAATTAAAAGACCTTTTGTTGTGTTTCTATCTATACTATACCTGGAGGTGGTTCTGTTTTGTCTTCAAATGGAGGTTCTGTAAGAACAAAATGTAAGTATGTACCATTTATATCAATAATGGTTATTAGTTTCCACTCTCATACATAAATTTTCCAGGCTTTAACAGTTTTACGTGGATTTCAGCCATGAGCAGTATTACAAATACGATAATGAATGATATAATATATCTGTGCCCATGGTAATTTGCGAATTGATTTCATATTCTTTGATGCCATGGTTTTCGTCATATTTTTGTCTAGTTCATTCTTTGAATTAGATATATACGATTAAAAGTTAAATGATTCGAAAACATAGCAAGTCAAGCAGTTTCTTATCGTGTATTGGTTCACCAGTACCGCCTTTTAGATGTCTTAAGTTATCGCAAACATGTTTAGCTGTAATGTCAAGACAGGTGTCACTATTTGAGTAGATGATTCATTATCATATAACACATGTGACACCACTTGTTTATACGAATTCGTGTTATCCGAGCACACATTGTATGATAGGTTCTTTTTTTGCATGTTAGTCTTGATGTTGTTTTGGGCTGGGGGTTTTCCTGAACTATATATATATACTACTGAAATTAGCTAGGATTATTATACCTTTGACACGCAGAAATATATGCTGACGAACGTTTTTGTTAGATGACGGAACTTGGCATTCATAAACCCCGGAATCTTCAAATTTTAAATCTGTTATTATCAGATCCCAATTGTTCCGAGATGTATCATGACTTATAGATATCCGGTTATCTTGTTTAAATAGATTTTCACCAATGGTAACAGGACTTTCTTCTGGAAGTTTCCGCCATATTACCTGAAATGAAAACAATGTATACATGTAAGACAAAATGAATTTACATATTAACTATTGTTACGTACGGTATGTTTACATTTTTTCCCTGGTATTTTCCATCGATTACGTAGTTCGAGAAAACTCATAATATGCCAGAGTCCGCTAAAATGGTCTTTATTTTATGAAAAAAGTATTGTGGAAGGCCATTTAAACATTAAAAGAACATTTGAAGATTTCAAAGTGGTGACCAGATGCGGGTAATCGAGTAAGGGTATATAATTTAAAAAAAGGGGGGACAAAAAGGCAATGATCGGCAAAACACTACACAGGAATATAAAGATTGAGAAACACCAACTCCTCCATTCGAGTCTATGAAACTATTTTGAACTGATTCTGTTTTAACCTAGAGTAGAATATAGTTGTGCAAAGAGTAGATAAATTAAATCATTTAAAGCTATTGCATAAGGATACAATTGGTTGAGTTCCTTTCATATAATTGATATGCATTGTAATTCAAGGTTATTAAAAATTAGTATATATGCATCATGTGGTTTTAAATGTTATTTGACATATAATTTGTCTTCTTCATTACGTTTATCACACCAGTACATTATATTTGTGTTCTCTTGGGTACTATCGTATAGTTTGTCTCATCTGGATTAGTGCCATCAGGTGGCGACATTGACTATCGCATTATTATAATGTATCAAACAGTAGCATGTAGTGATTACAAATTAATCTACATTATTGGATTCTTCGAATTTGCAGTCATTTGATTGATGAAGTTATATAAAAATGAGTAACAGTCTCTTTGTTGTAACGATTAAATTGCTCTTTTTGAATGTGGTAGACCGTTGGTTCGATTCTCTAGTATGATCAAACCATATACTATAAAATGTGCTTTGTCACATTTCCGGTTAGCATGCAACAGTAAAGTGTAAGTGCAAAGGCCACATGGTTTAGAGACAGGAAAATTTGCCGTAGTTGTACGACCTATATCCTGCGAACTGTTTTAAGATACCAAATCAGAGACTGTTAATCAACGAAGGACAAATGGATGGTCTGATGAAATAGACAAAAAGAGACAAAGAATTGTTCAAAAGATACTACATAGAAATCTAAAGATTGAAATCGACGTATCCCACTAAAGCACAGAGGTGTACACAACATTGGTTTACGTCTGTAGCTGGACAGGACTGTTTGATTGGTTTACTGATTGTTGTTAACGGTCAAGTTAGTACAACTTAAGCTATATTTCATGTTTCAGATTAAAATTAAAAAAATAATACACAAAAAACAAGAGATACTGCATCGTCAGAACAATTCCATAATCAGAGACAAATCAATATCAAAATAAAATATTAATAATAGACAAATCAATATCAAAATAAAATATTAATAAGAGGAAGCATTATCCTTTATTTTTTCATTCAACTCAATTTTTTTTCAAAATTTGTTTATATTTTTAATAAGTGGGAAGATTTAGGTCCATAAAACTAGCTTAGGTCTTTCCACGATTTTTCTCTTGGATTTTGAAACTGTTCCGATAGTTTGGTATTTTTTGTTTTCCATTTTTATCACCCAGAGAAACATACGTCATACATTAATTAAATGAATTACATGATCGAATTATATCGAATACATATCGTAATTCTGTCCAGTTTCAAATCAATGACAACTAATTATAATATCATAATTTCTCACTTTTAACAAGAGTTCAATTTAAAACTGATACAGAATTATAAATACGACATCTAAATCTTAAGCTAATTTGTACTTGTTCGTTGGTGCCATCATTTAAGTCGTCCGAATGTCTGTCACTTGTCAATTTCTGTAGTGTAAATTTACATTTGAGTTCCACTGTGTGTTTTTTGTAATTAGCATCGATTATCTGTCGACACCAAACAGATTTTAATTACCAAGGAACCCATCTCTCTTTACAGTAAAAAAAACAAACTTTTATCACAACTAATTGTATTGTCAGTGTTCGTTGACATTACTTTTCTCGTGGGGGTAAGCCAATCACAGTTAGAATGTGTGACAAACATAACTATTTTTGAGCGTAACAATACTATAATGCTAAACCGCTCGGATAAGTATAAATAGTATCAATTAAAGATTCTAGGATACGGATTATTGCAATTCAATCAATTCAATATTTTTATTAAAGTCTCATCTCTTAAACATAATATTTGTACAATAAAAAATATTAAAAGTACATACACATAAATATTAAGAGTCATTAAATACAGAATTATAATTATATACATGTAAATAACTTCATAATAACATAAAAACTATAATTGATGTACATATGTAAGAAAGGAAGAACTATTTACAGTATAAACTATTTCTAAGTCTTTTTAAAATTTGTAAACAGGTTTTGGCACATATTCTAATCATATTTTCATTTGAGAATAAAAACATTATTTTCTCTTCATTATTAAAGGACATAAAATCAACGGTATAACTTTTTGCAACATTAAATAAATTTTCTCTAAAATCATCATAAAATGGACAGTTTAAAAGTACATGTGTTTCATCCTCTATAAAATCACTACAAAAACAACAAATTCGTTCTTCAATTCTCAAATTGTTGCACTATAACGCCTAAACAAATTACTATAGACTTGTTTATATTCACAAGGTGACTCTGTTATCCATGAAATATCTATAAAATATTTAAAGTGCTCGGTAACCCAGACAATATATATAGAATCCTTAAAATGCTTTGATAAACAAGCAATAGCTATGTTATGCCTAAACTATACCGTAAACCAGACACTATCTATAGTATGCCTGAAGTGTCACGTAAACCAGTCAATAACTATAGTATGCCTGAAGTGTCACGTAAACCAGACAATATCTATAGTATGCCTGAAGTGTCACGTAAACCAGACAATATCTATAGTATGCCTGAAGTGTCACGTAAACCAGTCAATAACTATAGCTTGCTTAAAGTGCTCCGTACACCAGACAATAAATAAAGTATACATTAAGTGCCTCGTAAATCAGTCAATAACTATAGCTTGCTTAACGTGCTCCGTAAGCCAGACAATATATATAGTATGCCTGTAATGCTCTGTAATCCAGACAATAGACAATATTTACTGTATGCTTACAGTTCTCGTTAAATCAGACAAGATCGATTTTATGCCTAATATGCTCGATAATCCAGAAAATATCTAAAACATCCTTAAAGTTCTAGCTAGAACAGAAAATATCTATAGTATTCTTAAAGTGCTCCATAAATCAGACATTATCCATAGTACGCTTAAAGTGCCCGGTAAACGAGACAATATCTATGGTATGCATATTGTGCTCCGTAAATCAGACAATATCAATAGCATACTTAAAGTGCTCGGTAAATCAAAGAATATCTACAATATGCACAAATTGCTCCGTAGATCAGACAATATATATTGTAAGCATGGAGTTATCCGTAAATCAGACAATATCTTTAGGATGCTTAAATCCTCTGTAAATCATACAATACATAGCACTATTGTATAGTATGCGTCTCATAAAGTGGACTGCTATTAAACAGTCTGAATAAGTATGACATATCTTCTTCATTAGCCAACTGGTGAATATTACGAATAAGGACCATGTCCAAGGTAACGATGGTAACATAGTAACAGTAACCGTAGCAACAATGCAGCTGTACTTGGTCTATTAATAGTTGCATCATATTGCAATTGATTTGAAAAAAGAAGCCTTAAATTTATTAAACCTTGATGTCAAAAATGTGTGATTTCATTAGATATACTTACCGTTCTGGCACCAAGGTTTTCAATGACGCATGATAAATTAGCTGTAGCGCCCACGTAAAAGGTGACATTCCCTGAGGCTGAGGTAAATTTGGGTGTTGGATAGCGTCGTTTGTAGTCATAATCTGCTGCACGACCTGTTGAATAAATAAGAAAGTTGCTTAGCTATGCAATTTATAAGATTAATAGGTAATATAACCACACTAAAAAAAAAACATGATTTATTAACATCTAACATCTTTTTCGTTGAAGGATCATATGGTATTCTAATTTACATTTATCTACATTTGATTTTACAATCAGTGGATATCACTAAGAAAATTGTGAGCTCGGTCTCTACTAATGGCGAGGTGCACTCGATACACACTTATTGTGTGTCAGTCTTGTGGTAGGTGGTTGATTGTCTCCGGTTACTGTGGTTTTCAGCACAAATAAAAGTACCCCGGTATTGCCATTGTATAACTGAAATATTTTTTTTAAAATGTTGAAAAAGGTCCCATAAGCACACAATTTCAATTACTTTATGAGAACAGCGAACAACACATGATTAATATATTTTATCTATTTGATATAAATTACTTTTCATAATGAATTTGAAATATTCAATACAATACTCTTATCATAACATTACAGAAATACATATTTGTCCAATGCGAACGTTTCCTCCGATTTAATCAGTAAATGTACAGTTATAGTATATAATTGAGGCATGCATTATATATTTTTACATCTCTTTTTGCACTTCCGTTATCGTATTCATTCTGGTGCTTTAAATAGTGACAACCACGATCGTATTATATCAGAGAGCAATTAGGTTATAACATACCAATTTGTTGCTTCAATTAGGTTTTTGTTTTAAAACCAATTTGATTTTACATTTCTAATTATGTTGTGTTGTTTTCATTAATAGTAACGGCTAATTTATTACAAAATTGGCACATGGTTAGGTAAAATATTTTCACAGTAAATATTTTATTTGTCTGGAATAACAGGATGTGTGCAATTTCACACTTCATCATGCTAATTATCCTCATTAAAGTTGCATTTTTGCTACCTATTTTGAAACTAGCAAATTAAACAAATATTAAAACTATGGATAAAAAAATAGATTTACGAGTAGTTGAAAAAAAAGAAGATTTGACCTGACATGTATTTATTTTAGCAGGAGGATATCTACGTATTTATTATACATATACCTTATTTAATAATGTATTTGATGTTATATAACTGACTTCCCAGGT
This sequence comes from Bathymodiolus septemdierum, assembly GCA_963383655.1. Classification (NCBI taxonomy): domain Eukaryota; kingdom Metazoa; phylum Mollusca; class Bivalvia; order Mytilida; family Modiolidae; genus Bathymodiolus; species Bathymodiolus septemdierum. The sequence continues at coordinate 4,926,175 of OY726520.1, forward strand.
TTTGTTACATTGATTTATTTTACCATTATAATTGTGCTTGTTTTTTGTATTCTTGTTTACATGTACTAGAAAATCTTTTCACATTGACATTATGGTGCTATTAGCTTGTCCACTTTTCAAAACTGCCGTATAGATACAGATGAAAACACTTTCTTTTTTTAAAAAGTATCCTCGTTTTGATTTTGTTTAATGAAAGTTGTTTCACTAAAAGGCAAATTTCAGCAATTTCTGATATAAATCTTTCAATAATTTTACAATGATGGTTTTCAAGTATCAATACGTTAAACACGAATAATACCCGTTTATTGTTAATAATAATAAATTGTGTCGTCAGGCATACAATTGTGTGATTATCTCATGAATACAGTAAGAAAGATTGAATATACCAAAGGGGTAATCAGAAGCCGTAAATCGAAAATGGACAGACAATACAATGATCAAAAGTACAAACAAAGGACAAACAATAATCTATAAAACACAACACAGAAAACTAAAGATTTTGGGCAACACGAATCCAAACCAAAAAAAAAAAAACGGGGGTAAACGCAAGTGCTCCAGACGGATCACCAGTTCCTCCTCCATTAGCGACCTCCGTCGTGTTAAATATAATACGCAAAGCAATTTGATATGTATGACTGTAGAATATTGTGTTTGTATGTAGTTTGAGTTTTTGGTCCTCGACGTCTTAATGCTGCGGGGTTTTTTTTTTCGGTTGACTGTTTGCATTTAAATCTTTTCGGACTTCAGTATCCTCTCACAGTTGTTTTTTTTCCTAATTTGCATATTCAGTCAATTTGGCCAATTTAGACTTGAACTTCCATTCGGAACAAAAAATAACAAAACTTTTTCATTTAATAAAGGAAGTGCATTATATTGCATTTGACCTTTTATGTTAGAAATATGTATATTCTTAATAAGACACTCGACGTTTGAAACCCAGTCAACTTGAAAATGAAAATTCATAGTTAATAAGTCTACAGTAATCGTTTAATTCTAGTCTATGCTACTTTTACTATACAAAGCAGATATATATCAAGTAATCCCTAAGATTGACTATGTTCCAGAACATATGGTTATCCGGAACATATTGGTATATATTCAACATACCAGCTGGTTTATATAGTTATAACAAACAATAGAGATTAAGGGTAGTATTAAGCTGAATAATCCGCTCTTTAATGGGATTACGTTAAACATATACATGTACCACTTTGCCAATGATTGCGAACAACTTTAAAAATGCATTGCACATGAAACCTGTTTTGTCAACATAAATTATAATTAATGATATTATATTACGAAATTTTGAGATGACTGAGTTGAAATAGTTTGCAATGTTTGATATGTAATTGAATGATCTGCATCTCCTTTGTTTATTGTTCTAAAGTAGATTAATTATATATTAAAATTGATGTGATGTTAGGCTTGTGGTCAGGAACCAACAACAACCTTACCATTCGGCCAAGTTGCAACGCCTATTAAATACTATTTTGATTTTATCTTTATAAACACACAATCAAATGTACATTAATGATAAATTTGTAATTGATTAAATTCAATGAAAATTAAAAAAAAACATATTTGCGTGTATTCGATTCAAAGCACATTGTCCTATTATTATTTTTGTTGTGTCTTGTTTTTTTCTCTAATTTATCTTTCAATTTATATATATATATATATAACTCGTTCTTATTCCAAAAACAATCTTCAGATTTAGTCACTCTGCACGATGACTTACTCCTGATTATGTTACTCAGTAGTCATGGACGATAGCGTAAACCGGATTTGGTACTCATTCATTCTGGATTTTCTCCTCCATTGAGTTCGAATTCATCCTGTACGATAGCGTTATCTGAAATCATGTACTCAGTCATAATGGACGATGGCGTGATCATGATTTGAGTACTCAGTCATTATGGATGATGGCGTGTTCCTGATTTGAGTACGCAGTAATCATTGACGATGTCCTAAATCTGATTTGGATATTCAGTGAACAGGGAGGATTATGTAATTCTTATCTGAACACTCTGGTGCACAGTGAAATAATCTCCATTAACAGTTTAAACAATGGACGACACTCTACAAGTAAAGGTTTAACTAATAGAGCAAGAACATCCTGTACTGTTTTGTATTACAACACATTCTGTATTTAATATATAAAATGAAGTTTCCTTATAATACTTCCTAATTCAATTTTGCATATATTTTATGCATGGAATTTTAAATCAATTTTTTTTATTCCAATTACAACTTTTGTCTACCTCCTACGGTACAAAAGCAATGCTAAATTTATCATTTTCTCATTAATTTTTAAATTAGTACTTTAGCAGTGGTTATATATAATTATTTCAGCCAATAAATGTCACGGGTTTGAGGACCGTTATAACAATATTTTATGACGTTTATCAGGTGTTAAGATATCATACAATGTCTACAAAAGTGTTATGATTTGTAAACCACATGTCAGTACTTTAACTATAATTGAACGACTGTTATTTATTTCTACTGACAGATATGACATTGTACTTATACAGAAATAAGTAACTCGACAATTTGGAAATATTCCTGAACTGGTAAATCAGTGGCTGACGGTATGATATTAGACTAATAAAACTCGAGTGTTTGACATTCGGAAGTGTTAATGAATGTGTACGTCAGGGGATAACGGTGTGATATTATAATACTAGAACTCGAGTACTCAAAATTTGGCAACGTTGGTGAATGGGTAAGTCAGGGGATAACGGTACAGTATGATATCACAAGACTAGAATTCTAGACTTCAAAATATGGATATTTAGAAGAATGAGCAAGCAGAGGTTAACAAAAATGATATCAACATGTGTATTGCTTAAACACGGGTCCTCGAAATTTGGTAACGTTAGTGAATAGAAAAGTCGGTAAATACCGGTATATGACATATTGCAAACAATCAAGTGCACGAAATTTGGAAATGTTGACCACTTTGTTAATCAGAGTATGTCATGATTTACTTTTCTATCAATGCATTTATGAATTTTGCAATTTCTATGATGAAATTATGATTCCACCAAACCATACACACAAAGTGCATTTTGACTGGTATTATTACACCAGGAAGTGCTTCCTTTTTATTTATTGAACAGTAATGAAAGACATGACAGGCGTTATTCTGTAATAAATAGATACCAATTGTAATTTTTTATCTTGATGATTGAATTAACATTGCCTCTGACGCTAATCAGTATACACAATGCGTACATTAATGTCCGCCGGAATGTACAGAAGTAATAAAAGAGAAGTTCATATGAACATAAAAATATTTATCAAAATATTTTACTGCAAATTCGCAAAATTGAACATTAAAAAGTGAATATTAATCTTGATTAAACCGTGCATGTGTAAGTTCTCATGGTTATTATATTATTATATTATCAAATATATGACTTGATAGCGCCATGTTGAATATTCCTTGATACTAAATGTATCTGATTTGTCGGAAATATATGTTTTCTATCAATGAAGTCAGTCAGTGATAGAGATATTGTTATGCTGACATATTGTTTATACGACTTAATTCGAAAGGCTTTGAAATTTATCACAATCTTGTACATTGTATATGGAAAATTGACAACATATCCTAAACCCAGAGATTATATGATCGTTTCTGGTGCAACAAAAATATCAGTAATTTGTTTAAGAAAAGAAACCTGAACATGCTTTTTCGATGTAGCTTTAATCATTTTATAATCCGAATTAACTATTTCATTTCTTTATAAATGCCTGTACCAAGTCAGGGTCATTACGGTTTTCACAGTTTTCTGGTTGTTGACTGATTTTGTCTGTTTATATACTTATGAGTTTTGACTTTCCCTTTGTAAGATTGTTCGGAGTTCGGTAATTTTGTTATTACCCTTATTTAAACCTATTAGACAGATGGAAATTGATACGAAATATCTCCATATCTTTATTCACATAGAATGAAATGCATTACAGTAGTAATATCTTGATTACAAAGTGGATCATTTTATGTATCCTTAAAATTTACAAAATAGAGGAAACTTGACTTTTTGATCGATAGCATATTTGCCATCGCAATAACAGATATATATACCCCCCCCCCCCCCCCTCCCCCCCAAAACCCACAAAAAAAAAAAAAAACAAACAAACAAAAACAAAAGAAAAAAACGAAGAAAAGTTTGTTTGAAAACAAATAGCTAATTCGAGAAAATATATCTAACAGTCCAAACAAAAAGTGACCGAAAGTTAACTTAACGGGTAGTCTACTCTGTGATACGATAGTGATATCGTCTGTGTATAGAAGGTTTGCTGAGCTTTGTTGTAGGTTTATCGTTTTTAGTTGTAAATACCCGACTCTGCGGTTTGCTTTAATTTTATCTCCCTTGGGTAAAATTAGTTGAAAAAGACAGTAGTTTTTCTTTTCCCTTTGTAAGATAGACGAGTGTAAATTTTGTTGTAGCTTCATCTCCTTTGGGTATAAACGGTGGAAACTGAGCTTTGTTGTAGGTTTAGCGATTAATGGCTAGCCATAACAAAGAATTATAGCTATCCTTGAAAAGAATTATGACTCGTCTTGAATAATTATGTCTTATCTATAAATTTATTTTTGACTCAAATACACCACCATAATATCCATCCATACAAGAAATACAAATATGTAATTTATCCTGTAATACCAGGTATCCCAGTAGCGTCGTGATAGGATAAATGATTGATTTTTGGTGCTTAACGTCACTTTCAGCAATATTTCAGCTATATCATAGGATAAGAGTACTGTTGTTTCTGATTGGTTGAATTGCAATCTAAGGATTAATGCATACATATATCAGAACATTACTTTTAATGTCAAGTACCACACTACTTGCTATTGAAAATATTCACCACCTCTACCAAACATAAAACGCTTAGTGCTATGACATTATATTGCTTTTTAGACAAGGAAGACGAAATAAAATTGAAAGCACCATGTGTCAACAATAATCTTGAAAATACGGTATAAAGATATTTGTAAATTGCAAGTTAACATCAAGGAAATTCGATTGTCATTTCCTTTGATGTTTTCGCTGATAGTATGCTTACCAACCACAAGTATGACGTACACTATGTGTAGTTTGATTATATTGTTTTAACTAATATAGACTAATTTCAGCCTATCCTTTCATCACTTCAAAACAAATGACAAGTGATGTACCAATTTTCGTAAGAAAAAAAATTGAACAGCTGCTTGATTGATTGTTGAGGAGGTGAAACCCTATTTTATTGCATTCTTGTATTGTTAATGCCTTCAGTAAGTTGAGTACAAGACGTGTCATAAAGAGACCATCGTGCAACAGTATCACCATCAGAAGAGCGATTACAGTTTTTTTTAATTATCAACAAAATATGAAGATTAATTAATATTCTAAAGTAGAGAGTGGGCACCCTTATTTATATTTCGCAATATTCACGAAAAAATAATTATATCTCGAGTATTGTGTAATTGCACTATTCGATAAAAACACGTGTTCATTTCTGTTTGTTTGACGGAGGTTGGCGTCGGTTTCAAATGTTAGTGTAAGCATGTACAACACATGTAGTGTATGGACAAAACACCCATACGGAGTTAAAACCTTCATATCCATGGATATGTCAATGTGAAACTGTATATTTCATAAACATATACAGTCTCGAGGTGTAATGATTACCGTGTGAGCACCAAACAAGGTGGATCCAGGTGTCGATCCATTGTCAGGTTTTGAAATTGGTATTTGCTGTTGTTTGTTTTATTCAAGCAAGCAGTATAAATGACAGAATAATTACTGGTTGGCTCGAAGGCTTCTATGTCCGAGTGGAACGGTATGTCATATTGACTGTTTTTTGAGTGAGCTACCAGTATAAAGATCATCAGCCTGTTGGTTTAGCAAATAACAGACATCATCTTTATCTCACTCAAAACGTAACTTGTTCACCCCGTGAAACAGCTGACAAATTGCTCACTTGGCATTTTTAACAACATTCACTCACTCCACGCAATACAGACACGGGGTAGATATTAGTTGATGTGACAAAATGAATTTTGATATTATTGTATGAAATCTGGTACACTTATATTTGTAATTTAGCAACTAAATTTCACATTTAAGCAGTTTTAGATAATATGGTACTGAATTTAAAAAAAATGTGCTTTTAATGTACGTATCGTGTTTCAAGACTAAATTTGCTACAAATCAGCTGAAATCACAAATTGCTTTATAATATGATTTAGAATAGCACGGATCCCGTTCATAATCTCCAATAATAGCAATTAGATAGTTGACTACGGGCTAGAGTTCTTATCGGCAAATTTTAATCTCTGTTTCAGGAAACGAATCCAATAGCTTTAATATTAAGTAAATTAGACAAACTCGTCTGTTTCTGTCACAGACACATTAGTGCTTATTAAATATACACAATAGAGTAAACATTGAAATAAAAATGATTTTTCGATGAATAAAATTACTCCTTAATTGATTTTTAATTGACTGTAAAGATCTTGTAATTCGATATCGGTGCTGATAATGTTCGTGGAAAATGACTATTATTCTAGAATAATATGAAATTGACACAAAATCCATTACAGTTAATTAAAAAAAAGAAAAAATGAATGAACTGATTTTTATATCTTTTATCAGAATTATGCTACTAAAGAGGGGCCCGGGTGGCTCAATGAGTTAGGTAGTCTGATTACATAACAACTCGTACAAGCCTATCACCAATAAGGCGTGGGATCGCACACGGCTTTGTAAATTACAAAAAAGGTGGACTCGATTCGCAGCCGCAAGTGATAAAGTTTACCAGTTGCTTGCCCATGGTCGGTGGTTCTCTCCCGGTAATCCGGCTTCTTCCACCACTAAACCTGGTCGCCATGGTATAACTGAAATATTGCTGAAAGTGGCGTTAAAACACAAAAAAAATCAATCAAAGCTACTAAAGATTTAAAAAAAAATAGGCGATGGTGAATTGCAAATAACCTTGTACATATTTTCTCACTTTTGAGACAGACCAGTTCCTATTTTTAGCGATGTGAGATTTTCTTATCTTGCACTAGTGCAAGACAAAAAAATCACGTGCATTTTACCGGCAAATGCATGCTGTACAGTTTATGTCACCTTCCCCCCAATTCTCCATGCTTTTCCTTTTTTTAAAATAAACAATTCACTGTATATAAGTTTTCAATCTTTTATAAACACGCAAATCCTAACAATCAGCCATATTATTCTCTTCCAGTCAATGTTTGTTTACTTTGAGTAAATAATAGAGTGCTCTCCCTTGCTAGTAACTAACCTTGTAGAAAGAAATTACCTCCCTTTGACCAAATTCAAATATATTTTTTACAGGTATTTATCACTGTTGTAGTAAACATTTATAATATATAATATATTTTCCCCAGAAGAATTTAAGAACAAACAAAAATCACATAAATTGAAAATAAGTTTGAAATAAAACAATTCCATATATTAATCGAAATTTAACGAAAGTGATGACATACTTCTGAAATTGCTCAATGCATTATTTATTAATTCATTAACATCATTACTGCTAAATTGCGATAATAAAGGTGCACTATAATTAACTTCCAGATTGTAGATGATTCGAGTCTTAATTGTTTACAGTCTTTCTTCATTTCTAAACGAGTTGACCTATAGTTGTTATTGTTGCTATATATGTCTGTAATTATAGGGCATTGATATAACTCTAAAAGGATAAAGTGAAATTGGAACCATGTGTTTTGAATAAAGGTTAATGTTACGACATTTCAAATGATTACCGAACGATTTCTTCTGAAACCTAGAAATAGAACGAACATTTAACATTTACTACTAAAGTAAATATACCATCTAAGTTTGTTAGGATTTTCACTATTGAAAATAGCATTGGAAATACATTGGTTTATTTATTTAACTATATATTTATAAACAATTCTTTTTTTTTCTCTCGTTTTATGTTAAAGTTATTCAAACTTGAATTCTTTCCCCACATATTTACCGAAATAACCCAAAGATACAAAATATAAACTGAACACATTTTGAACTTCATAAAAATAAAATTAAATCAAACCTTTAGTTCTATATAATTAACGAAATATGAACAACGTGATATAGATGCATGACCTCTATAGCAGTAATACCTAGGGAATAAATTGCCATTATGAATAAATATAGATGTCAGTAAAGTTAAACATTTCATTAATTGGAACATACATCTTTGTAATAGCACCTATTTAAAGAGTTGAGATGATCTGATCATGTTCATTTTAATCTTTGAACATTAAGGTTAAGAACACTCCAATTATTATACGGTATAACGCGGAAATGTTCCAAATAGTATGGTATGTGTACTTTTACCACCTATTTTCTTCGTTAAATGGTATATTTATTGCATCTATTAAACATTAGTTCATCCCCAGGTTAAAATACAAACGGAATACAGTATTCAAACAAAATTTAACCAAGGATAGAAAAAACCCATTTGCACTAGGTTACACTAGTAAACAACCATAGAAAACCATCGCAGTTTTCATATCTACTGCTACGAAAATTGAGGTAGGAAACTTTCATTACACTAAGTCTTCTTTGATTGAATGGAAATGTGCATGTTAATGCATTTTGCAGCTTAGTACCTGCTATGATAGTTATATTATTTAATTATCGTTTGTAAAAAAAATAAACTTCCGGATTTAAAATCTATTATACATTTTTAGTTGAAATATCTTTAATCAGCTTTATATATATATAATTTCAGATATAGGTTGATCAACTACCCTACATGTCAGGACATACATTTCCAATAGAATTGACTGATTTCCTCATTGCGTTTTTAGTATTCACGATAAACATACAATTTCTCATGTTTTTCTTTTCTTTAACACGGAATTGTGTTTTAAATCATTAGAATGACTACTAAATCATTTGATTGTTCTTCAAACTTGAACAAGTTTGCCACTATAATTTCTTGCAAGCAATTTCTTTTTTTACGTCGGTAAAATATTACAAGAAACACTTTAATTCTGGAGAAACATGGTTCGATAAATTATTTACAGACAGGCTATTAGTCTCAGCAATACAGGTAAGGTGGTATAACTATTATTAGCAATTATATCATGTAATAACTTAACTATCCTGGAAGACCAACATCTGTTTTACAACCATTAATGAAACCATATTAACATTTTGGATTTGTCATCAGATATCTCGAATTCATTTTAAGCGAACACATATAATATATGTAATATGTGGTAATGATAGATAATTGATATAAAGATTGATTGATTGATTGGTATTTGCAGTAAAATGATTGCAGACGTCTTACCGATTGTATATCACTTTAAGCTTTCCCGTGGGAACCACAGGATACAGCAATAGGAAGTATATAATCCGACTTGCCGCATACAATATAAAGCCCGGCATACACGATACAAGTTTTGCATCCAAGTCTCCATTCAAGAAAACTTGGATCAAGAAAACTTGAATTAAAGTTTGTGTATACACGATGCAAGAAATTTTGATGAATAGACACAAGTTTTGGCGGGAGATACAACAAACAAAATGGCATTTCTGGGAGGAGAGGAGGGTGCTTCCCTTTGTATTGCATTATTATGTACAATTGTACTGCGAAGGAGATTAAGCTCCAAAAAGAGGTCAATATGGGCTCGTAAATGGCTTCGAAGGCGACGATGGGATGTATTTCTATGAAGTCTATTAGATCTTCAATCATTTCATTAGTCCATGTAACTGTCTTTTTCCTGCATGTTGGAGTTTCCTCTTTACCCGCCATCTTTGCACAACACGTGTAGTTGTTATTATTTACATTCACAAATTGATGCTGATAAGGATTCTGTTTCTCTGATTGGCCAATCTCCATCCAAGTTCCATCCAAGTTGAAAAAAAATAGGATGCATTTCTATTCCATCCAAGTCCGTTCAAGTTTTTTGATTCAAGTTTCTTGTATGGTATACACGATCAAAAAACTTGAATTCAAGAAACTTGAATGGAGACTTGGATACAAAACTTGCATCGTGTATACCGGGCTTAACACTGTCACATCATTCCGTGGCTTATGGTTCCACGATGTCCATTGAAATTTCAACAATCTCTACGAAGAGATATCGTCTGTCCAGTAGTCTATGATTCGGCACAGATATAGTTCATTCGATATATTTATTATTGCAATTTACAGTTCCTATAAATCAAAAATGTAATAATTATAAGAAGTAAGCACCCCCTCAGGCAAATGCAACATTATTCGATTTTGCCTATCAAGTTTAGGCCCTTTGGGGGGTTTTTTTTGTTCCCAAAGATTTTTAAATTATTCGACTTTCCAATCTTCCGACCTTGACCGTACCTGTTGAAAGTTATTCCAGAAACACGTCGTGTGCACTAAGTTAGATATCTACGTTTTAGTTGTTTTACCCACAATCACAGCCTATTCATTAGCCCACTGATTGCATATCAATTCTAAGCTATAGTCAATTTTCATCTGTTCAACATTAGACAACACCTGATCCAATGTAACTTTGTACTGGTAAAGAAGAGTTTGAAGATACTAAAGGGGCAATCAGAATCCGTATATCGAAGAAGAATAGACAACACAATGGCCTAAAGAAAAAGTACAAAAGGACAAACAACGATCTACAAAACATACATATAAAACTAAAGATCGAGTAACACGAACCGCACTAAAAACCGTGGGTGAACTCAGGTGCTCCGGAAGGGTAAGCAGTTCCTCCTCCACTAGTGGCACCCGTCGTGGTAATCTAGTTACAAACACGGTAATAAGTCGTGAATGAGGTAAGGCCCGGGAAGTGTTTACAACAAGTGGAACATATCCGTGGTTGTATTTAACAAAAATTAAATACCAATTTCACTATACGTCACTATGTATAGGACTATAACCTATACCACTACACATGGATGATAGTAATAGTGTTAATGTGCTGATAATGTTATTTTAACTTTACATCTGATTCATAGAATATATGTCATCATAATATCATTCAACGAGTTTATTTCATTTGTTAATTGGAGAGGATAAATCTAAATCATTTAAGCATGACTGAAATACCGGTTGAAATTTTGAAATGTAGGGCATGCTTATTCCAGATTACTACAGAACACGTTTTTTACCACAGATGGTTTCTTGATGAGAAAAAATAGAATACCAAAGGGGCAATATCAGAAGCCGTACATACCTAGGGGCAATATCAGAAGCCGTACATAACTAGGGGCAATATCAGAAGCCGTACATATCTGATCGTGTTTAATTAACATAACGTTTGGATGAACACAAACAGATTAAGAAAGAACGATAAAACCACGAATATGATAATATAATGATCAACAAAAATACCACACCATCAGAATAATGTAGTTCCAAAATCTAATCGGGAATGCACAGGAACAGAGAAAGATTTGATATCTCGTTTAGTTAGTAAGGAATAATATGGATATTAATGAACAAGAGAGACTACCCAACATTACACTTAGACACAAATTCAAGTAAAGGTATAGCATGACTGTACACACACACTCTGGTTGGTGAGATGTCGTACATCGGCAACTTGGTCCAATTGTTGTTAGGTGGGGATTGTAGTGGTGTTCCCGTTCCTCAATCTGTAGTTGACTGTGCAATGTTTTGTGTAACATTCTTGGTCTTTTTGTCCCTTTTTTGGACGTTGTTTTGACTGTCCTTTGATTTTCAGCTTCTGATTGCCCCCGCTAGTATCATCAAACTTTTCTTATGCCATCGAGGTTCACTTGGATGGGTGGGTTCTCGGTTACTAATTTCATATGCATAATCTTTACATAAAATAACACACTATGTTTCTAGACATTGTAAAATAACATTAGTTTCTAATAAAAAGTATCTAAAACAATAAATAAGAACCATTATGTAAACGTTACAATGTCTATATGACTGTACTAAACAGGTGATAAAAACATAAATGTAGAATAAACATGAAAACGCTTTGAACGAACATGCTTTATAACAGATCATTTATAAATGAACACTGTGCTTACAAATAGAAAGTTAAAAGTGGCCAATAAATAATTATTGTATTTTATTTACAATAACCTAAGAAAATCAGACCCAAAGAAAAAACATACTTAGTACTTTGAAATAGATTTTGATGAAAAGATCAGTACTGATTTATTTTACATGTCTTAAAGAAGATAGGAGAGTGTGCCAATTTCCAAAGCATAATAATTATATGTGCAAGATGAGTAACTTTCAAAGAATTAAGTTACGGTTTGAAAGTATAAACAATAAAGGTCAACAATTCCATCAATAATAACAAAACTGACATTTATTATCAAGCACAAAAGACACAATATTACATGTTTCTTTCTTGGAATAAAAGCAATACCAACAAAAAGAAATGGAAAAAGTTATATGGTTGAGATATTCATCAGACAAACCATGTATAGAGGACATCATCGATTTGATCGTTGTTTTGGGGTTTTTCTTCACATACCTTGACCTACACCTCGAAATTGACAGTGAGGGGCGGTTAAGAACGAAATTTTACGACAAAAGTGATGACTTCTATTTTCCCATTGTGAACTTTCCATTTATATGTAGCAACATTCCAGCAACACCTACATATGGAGTATATATCTCTCAGTTGATACGATATTCCAGAGCTTATGGTTCCTATCAGGATTTCCTTGATAGAGGGTTGCTGCTAACAAGGAAGCTTCTGAACCAAGGGTTCCTCTTGGTTAAGTTGAGGTCATTACCTCGAAAGTTTTACGGTCGCCACTATGACTTGGTTGACCGCTATGGAATATCTGTGTCACAAATGACCACGGATATGTTCCACTTGTCGTAAACACTTCCTGGTACTTTCCTAAATTATGACTTATCACTGGGTTTGTAACTAGATTAACACAACGGGTGCCACTAGTGGAACAGGAACTGTTTCCCTTTCGGAGCACCTGAGTTTTTAGTGTGGTTTGTGTTACTCGATCTTTAGTTTGATGTGTATGTTTTGTAGATCGTTGTTTGTCCGTTTGTACTTTTTTCTTTTGGCTATTGTGTTGTATGTTCTTCTTAGATATACGGACTCTTCAAACTCTTCTTCAACAAAAATGTCAAATTTATTTTTGCTTAATTCTGAAAGCTTACTATGCGATATTTGAATGGCATAATTATTAGAGCAGCTACCTCACTGCAAATATGCATTAACATTAGTAAGAAAAGAGCCCCAGGGTTGTTAATGAATATGAGAGATTATTAAATATTACACGTAGACATAAATGCAAGTAAAGGAACAGCGCCTTTGTTGCTGATCTGCATTTCACAGTCACAGTAGGGTCTTCAGCAATGAGCAAAGACATGTACATTTCCATTCAATGAAGCCCTAGTGTAAGGAGATGATCTGATTATGTTTATTTTAATCTTTGAACATTAAGATTAAGAATACTCCAATCCCTAGACGTTATAACACGGAAATGTTCCAAACGGTATGGTTATTGTGTTGTATCTCGATATACGGATTCTGATTACCCCTTTGGTATCTCCAAACTCTTCTTAAATTACTAATGCTTCAATGCCTTTATTTGTGTTATGGAAAGCTTTGAGAGTGATGGTCAACAATTCCACCAACATCAACAAAACGGGCAATCACTTCTCAAGCAATTGAATGCAAAAGGACCAAGACATATGGCGTTGGAAATCCAGGACATGGCTTGGGACAGGCACATACATCAGGCGATCACTATTACTGAAATTTTGTGAATTGTTTCGAACTTCGCAGACAAAAGAAATGTTATAGAAAAACGTGCAATGTGAAAATGGTATGAAATGATGGAGACTAAGCGTACAAAAATATTATTACGAAGAAGAATGAATACAACACTGAGAGGTGCAAACTTGCATGAATGGCGCAAATCAAAATCGAATAATTCAAGTTTATCAAGAGCTAACGTCTGACTAATTGCATGAAACACACCTATGAAAAGAATATAATGTACGACAAAATTTATTTCCAAAATATATACGACGGATGGAATGGTATATTGAATATTTTATTCAGCATTTGACATCTATTGGTTGTTTCCATCCTATTTTTGGAAGAGGTAGACATATGGGTGCACTTGATTACATATAAAGTCCTTTTTTTATAAATACATTTTGTAACTAGGTCATTCCCACGATCAAAAGGTACACATGTTAGCGTAGTATAAGTACAATTTTTATATCTATTATAAAACGGTATATAATCAACACCATAGACATTATCATCTATCTATACTTCTTAGCAGTCATGTATCTGCAAAATGTGACTTCATGTATATGAATTATGATAAGATGATGGAGACGAACGATGGAACACAAATTTTACAAACTCATGCTATTCATGGCACTGATACGTACCCTGAGATAATTTTTAAAGGTGTCTATGTAAGTGATTGCGAATGATTGCGGCAATTATAATTGACAAGCTGTTGGCAGAATGTATATATATATCACACAGAATGCAGACACAAGACAGATAATCATAATAAAATGCGGAGCATGTGTTTGATGAAGCTGTAACAATTCAAAAGAATTTCATCAATTTGATGTAATTATAAAAATAAATAAATAAAAAAATATAATTGAGTAACTATTAATTAATGGGAAAGTTTAATTGCAAATATTTATTGAAATATGTTTATCAATATTGTTGTATATTAAATAAATGCTTATATAAATCATAGCCACATTTAACCACTTGTGTAGATCTAAACGAGACTTCGTCCTTGCCAAACGAATACTACAGGTCCACGACTTAAATATATCATATAAGTGATTTATATTCCTTTTCAACTAAATACTGCAATTCGACAAGTTATCTCCCTTGCAAAACAAATACTGCAATTAAAAAGATTATACCTTACCATATAAATACGGACAATAAACAGGTTATCTTCCTTGCCTGAATTAAACGATTTGTTTTTGTTGCCAATTGAATCAAGTGTCCAAATAAATAGCATTCCATTCTTTTTCTTGATAAATGCATTTTTGTCATCCTTGCATACCGTGTGCTTGTATGTCAATCGTCAATCTATTCCGTAGCCTGATCTTATACTCGGCCCTTGTTTGGCAAAATATTCAACCAAGCTTGCGAAGTATTCGATGGAAGTCATCTTTACTTTATTCTATTTCTCGTCTTAACGGATTTTCTATACTTCATAGAAAATTTGCGCGAAATGAAGAATTACTTTAAGACAAATGGCAATAAGTACCCATTAGCAAACCGGGCTGAGTTATATCAACATTCGTGACAGTTTAATGAGCTGTTAATGAGGATACGGTGTAGCTTAAACTGCTGAAAGTGACGATAAATAACCCAACTCACCCCAAACCAACATATCAAGATAACGAAAAACGTTTGGTGAGAGATGTGTACTGGAAAATTAAAATAATTTTCATGATGGCAAAATGCACTTTTCAAAAATCACAACGAAAAATTATAATCCCTAACGAATTTTGCGACAAAATCGCAGTACAACTAACTTAAACGAAGAGCTAGATAAACGCAAGTTTAATGAGTGATTTGTGAAATGAAAGAGTGTTTAAGA
This sequence comes from Bathymodiolus septemdierum, assembly GCA_963383655.1. Taxonomy (NCBI): domain Eukaryota; kingdom Metazoa; phylum Mollusca; class Bivalvia; order Mytilida; family Modiolidae; genus Bathymodiolus; species Bathymodiolus septemdierum. The sequence goes on from OY726520.1 coordinate 4,941,756, forward strand.
TTTAGCTTTCTATGTATTTTCCGGTAGTTTATTCTCGTTACGTAAACATCAATGAGACATAGCCACACTAGTATAGTAAACATGTAAAAGTCCAAGGACTCTCGAGGAATGCAAGAAAATGATTCTCACAACGTCGTTGAAATGTTTGAATAGTACAAAAATAAAAATGAACAAACACCACACCGTTAGAGCAGTTCAAAATTCTACCCGGGAAATCATAGAAAGGCGCAATAATGCGTTGAACACTGGGTAAAAATTGATAGAAACCTAGGACTTTGTCTAAGACTGATCGGCGAATTTTCCGAATTACATAACACAACAAGTTATTTAATTGGTTTGAATACGTAGTTGCATAATAAATCTAACATGAACACGTGACTTCCGTTATTGTCAGCAGCAAATGTCTGACATCTTACCGTAGATTATTAGATGTTAGAATGTGTTGTTAATTGGAAAAAATATGTTTTCTGTATACAACTCGTCAATTTTAATACTAGATATCATTATCATTAGTGCTTTACTATTATAATTAATGAATTCATAATTCGTTTTCATCATGGCGCGATTTTAGAAAATGATCGTATGGCTTTTACAGAAAGAGGATTTGCATGTAGCGTAAGATACAAGGTTATTACAAACATCGTGTAGACTGTTATTTGTACCAAGTACAAAGTGGTTGCTCTCTGTGGGACTATGAATAATATCATATCGTTAAATCTCGTTACCGTTGTATCTTTCATGTGAAAGTAGCTTTATTATGATGATTGCCCTTTATATTCGCCATAACAATATAATTAGCTCTGTACTGTTACAAAGCAGTGGTGATACGACATTAACACATAAGATTTCACACTATCTTAAATGTAGTACAAGGTAATAAACTATGCAATCAATTTGCTTGGAGAACAATTCGTCTTCTTCGCAATTAAATATGTGGTGGTCAACTTACCTTTTGGGTTTTAGATGGCGACGAATGTATCACTGATTTTAAATATTTAAACATACTTCAGAACTTTAAATCGAATGTCTACTTTATATTCTGGTTGTAAGTAACTATATTATATCTCCAAAGAAACCTGCGAAATGCAAGAGTGGACCTAGCAATGATTAGGGGTTTCTAATATTGTCATCAAGCTTTCTATGTCACTGGTGTTCACTCAACGATATAGCTGCAATACTGCTAACGTTGGCGTTAAACACCAATCAATCAATCAATCAATATATGTTACTGGTGTGAATCAGATGTGAGTTCTTCAGAATTAAGACAAAATTTCAGTGTCACTTACATATTGTAGTTATATGAAAGGTTTCTACCATTTGCATTCATATACTCATTCCAATATTCAACTATTCTTTGCAAACTTAGTAATAGAACAGACCGTTATTATAAACCATGCTCTATCAGTATATAGCTCAGACTCTGCTACGGTTGATTTCGTTGTTGCTATCGACATTAATGTGAACAATCGAATAAAATTTAAAAAGCCTAGATATAAAGATATGAGCTTTGATTTCGAATCGCAAAGTTCCCATCTAAAGAGATACGTTTCCTGTTTTTCCCTTTTACCCCATCTTGCATCATAATTAACAATGTATATAATTTGTTGTAAATTGTAGTGAGAGGGCTTTCAACGATTGCTGTAATAACCCGTGATCAATCACAATTGCTTTCAACGATTGCTGTAATAACCCGTGATCAATCCCAATTGCTTTCAACGATTGCTGTAATAACCCGTGATCAATCCCAATTGCTTTCAGCGATTGCTGTAATAAACCCGTGATCAATCCCAATTGTAAATATTTTCAGCAAATAAAATATGCTTAATTATGGACTCTATTGTATTCGTGGTTGCATAGTAGGTTGGTTAGCGTCTACCTATTCAATAGGTGGCAAATAAAATATGCTTAATTATGGACTCTATTGTATTCGTGGTTGCATAGTAGGTTGGTTAGCGTCTACCTATTCAATAGGTGGCAAATACCACAAAGCTGTTAGCCCGATTCCCGCTCATAGCGAGACGTGCTCGATACAACTTTTAAGCGATAAAATCTGTCAGCGATTTGTGGCAGGTCGGTAATTTCCTCAAGATACTCCAGTTTCCACCACCAATAAACCAGACCGCTACTATATAACTGACATGTTATTGAAAGTGACGAGATATACCAACAACACAAACCTATTACATTTTAATTCTACATGACAAGAGTCATGCTAATCTTCAGTTTCTAAAACGGTAAATAAATAATTGTCTTTCACAAACAACTACAAATAATGTTTTATGTTTATGATCATGAATCAGTTAATTATTTCTTATTATTGTAAACAAAACCTGGATGATATTTTGATATTTTGTCAACCATTGTCATCTCCTATCTCATATCTACTCTATAAAAAAAAAGAATTTTACGACGGATGCATTAAATGAAGTAGATTTGTCTTTTGGCAACAGCGTGTCCTATGGTCAATAAAAACATAAATATCAAAATTAGTGCGCACCTCACGTTTCTGGAATACCCTTCATCAGGCACGTTCAGTGCTCCATCAGGCTCGTTCAGTGCTTCATCAGGCACGTTCAGTGATCCATCAGGCACGTTCAGTGCTCCATCAGGCACGTTCAGTGCTAAAAGATTGGTTTAGGAGCATGCAAACCAAAGGACCTAAACAGGATAGCCACAATCGTCGAAGGTCACCTATGCCTGAAGAAGTACTGTTTTAATAATAAATCAATAATTTCATAAATTCGCGTCCCGGGTTCGTTCTACGGTACTCTTAACATCGTCCTATCAGATCGTATTATATACTGGATACACTGTCGTAATTGGTGTTTTTTTGTCTCGAGAATTAGCCCATAAATCGTACTCGAAAGTGTAATGACCGTCAAATCAAGGCTAATAAATGGTGTTTGTTGTGTTCCTATTGTAACAAATTGTTGTTTCCTTGTTATTTTAATATTCACTGGTACTGTATTATCCATCCGTAGCGTGATTACCTTATCTGTCCACGAAGCAAAGTGATATTTGATCTTTATCTCATCATTATCTTAATCTCTTGTATTTATTAAAAATAAAGTATCCCGAAGTCAAGACAAGATGGCTACTGTTACGTCGAATTCTTAAGACATCTGATATAATGATTAAATAGTATTATTGTGTACTCAACCATGACAATAATTTAAACATTCAGAGAATTTGTTCGGCTATTGAATTCATTCATTTGCCATATGAGACTTTTATCGAATGATAAAGCTGAAATATAACGGTTTCTTTAAAATAAAATTCCAAATATCAAAATAGGCTATTTACATAAGTAATTCATTTTGTGAAATTCAAATTTATAGCACGTGTTCGGCTATAATCGTCAATGCTAAAGACTAAAGGATGAAAACATCCCCTTCGCTGAAGAAATTATATCTGCTAACATTGAAGTTGTGATATATACACATGTTTATTTAGCTTAGATTGTAATATTTTATATCGGTCTTTTTGTTATTTAAATGTCGTAGGCTACATTTTTGCAAATTATTATATAAGTACTAGGTTCTGAATACACATCGGCAGTTTCACGATAAGAAAAATATTCAGTGTATTTAATTTGAAATAGAAAGGTGTTTTCATGTCATAAACTATTCAAACGTTTCCTAACGGGATTTTTTGTGTGTTACTTCTAAATGTTATTCTTTATTTGTTAAATATCAGTTGAAAATAAATTTTGATAAAGTTACAATCAAATGCAATATTTTGAGGATATTATGTAAATATTTGTCTCCTCCGTAAATATTTTACTGAACCATTTGTAAGTAACACTGCACAAATTTTGTCTTAAAACAACATATAGAAACTATTATTATGCATGGAATCTTCGCAGTTATTGAATGAATACTTCGAATATATATTTGTTTCTATTTAATTTCTACCTTGTTGTTATAAGCCAAGCAGTTGGGAAAAAAGATTAATTCAAAATATTTACGACAGGACCAGTTTTTCCCTCGGGAGCGCCTGTGTTAATCTTTGGTTTTTGTTGGAGTCGTTTTGCTCAATCTTTATTATCTATGTAGTGTTTTGGTCGACCATTGTTTGTCTGTTTTTCCTTTCCTTCTTTTAGCATGTCCTTCGATTTACGGCTTCCGGTTATTCCTTTGGTATCTTCATAATTTCCTTAATAATATACAATATGCTGCTCTTCTTTTTAGTTTTCTGAGTTGTGTTTTTCTTTTGTTTGTCCTCGTTCTATGTCTTGTGTCCTTTGTTTGTCCTCGTTCTATGTCTTGTGTCCTTTGTTTGTCCTCGTTCTATGTCTTGTGTCCTTTGTTTGTCCTCGTTCTATGTCTTGTGTCCTTTGTTTGTCCTCGTTCTATGTCTTGTGTCCCATGTTGTCTCTGCATCTGTCCATTATAGATTGCTCCTGCCGTTCTCTCTAATATTAATTATCTGTCAAGTTATGCCTCTTCGTGACCGAGGGACGGTTACAACACAATCACTCCTTGTATATTTCTTATTTAATAGAATATGCATATTTAATATGGAAATTAGCGTCCTTACACCATGATGCGAACAACATCCTATAAACCTTGATTACTGAGTGCAAATATTCCTACAGCCTTATAATTACTTCTTCTGAGAAAGAATTATTACTAACATTAATGGTTTCATCAAACCTAAATCAATAGTCTATGTGATATAGGCAAATATCGAGTTAAAATTGACCGTACGATTACTTCATTGAACCTTCCATCATAATAGATATGGTAGTCTAAATTTATATTCATATTTCTGAATATATTCTTCATATAAGAAATGTTTGAAGATACCAAAGGGATAACCAGACGCCGTAAATCGAAGGACAGACAACAAAATGGCCAACAGAATAACCTGAGCGTTACCTTAGTTAATGTACTGTAACAGACACACTTTTCTGTATTTAACTAACTTCTTTATTTTGTCACTGGCTTACAGATGAAGAGAGATGGCAATTAGATTTTGGTACAGCATTGACCATTGTTTCCCTATTATGTCTTTCGATTACCCCTTGTTCTATCTAGCATAAATAGGATAGTCAACGCCACCGACAGTCTTTTCAGAACTAATATTTTACATAAGAAAACTAAGATTGGAAGCTTAGGTCCATAAAATTAGTTTGACTTCACCAATTTTTGTTGAAGGGCCTGTACCAAGCCAAACGAATGGTCTGGACTTTTTTCATTTGCTTAATGCAAATTTTCACCTTTAATGTTTTCATTGTACATGATCGTCCACATCCTCTACTGACGTCGGTACTCGACTATAATTTGATACAGCTGCTATTTATATTGTTGATATTCATCATTGTATATGTCAAATATCTATTTCTAATCTGGTTGAGAAACATATCAATTTAAGAATATTGTTATTTAATAGAATAACAAAAACATTCCATTTAACTTTCAGATTATATCGACAAAGAATACAAATAAGTGATTTCTCAGCATCATAGATAATTGTCAATATCCATTTAAAAACAATAAATAAAATAACTTCTAATATAGACAGGCATCTATTACATAGCACATCATGTAATCTAAACATATTCTAAATAACTCATAAAGAAGTTCATCTGTGTCTTTAACCATGAATAAAAGGTTAACAATCAACGGGGCATGATTTATGGAACAAGGACCAGGAGAATAGGAAAAATCGGATTGCTATAATGACTTGTATCTCTAGACCTGTAAACAGTATCTATACATTAGTTTCCTAACACCCTCACATGAAAACAATAAGATTGATCTGTAAACAGTATCTATAAATTAGTTACCTAACACCCTCACATGAAAACAATAAGATTGTAGGAGAAAATGCTTAATGATACCGCTCATTCACATTTGAAATAATCATGGCATTGCTGTGAATACGATACATCAAGACAATATACAATACCGAAGATAAGAAATAAAGGCAGACTCAAAATCAGGGTTGACGCAGAAAACCAGAGAAATAAAACTGGAAATTCACAAATAATAACCCATGTTTCTGCTCATATTTTACTTGATTTGCTTAGTGATGAATTCGGATATCTGTTACAATTTGTTGTTCGATCATTTCAAGTACAATGTATCTGACACTTTGTGAAACAAACAAACAATCACATGACATCCTAATTTCACACGCCTTTCATACCCACTGTTCAGTGTTATTGTTGTTGTTTTTTCTACTTTTATTGACATGTAGTACATTTATTGAATTTTATGTCAGTATTGAAAAAATAACAAACATTTTATTTGGAAAGGTTGACAAAACCATTAATATCATCTTACTTTTGATCTTGTTTATATATAAAGCAAATGAAATCACAGTCATCATAACATGCGTTCATTTTTATTGCAAGATTTAAACTGCATTTAGATTATGTGGACGTAAATTTTCCACAAGATGCGTTTTAATTTCAATTACAAGGAATGTGATATACATTTAACAGCATGACACTCCACGATCAATATTCCTTTAGAAAAATAAATCAAAGAAATGCATAATGTAATGTCCATTATGTTTAACATGCCAAGTCGAGTGCACCGAACTTCACATTACAAACTCCTCCATAATTCAACTTTGACATAGAATTGACAGCGATAATCTATAATTTCACCACACAATTCAAAACGAAAATCACTCACCTTGTTAAGAAATTACCAAACGCAATGACAGAAGTTAGTAGAAATCATATCTTTCACCGAGATGACGGAAGTGAATTTAAAGTAAGTCAAAGAAAAATATTTCTCTGTGATTTATGGAACTCAACTACGAAGGATGGAAATAATAAATTTAAGAATGTCGCTGTATATCATTTCTTATGACATCTGCAAATTAGCTTTTTCTTTATCCTCAAGCGACATAAATACTCTAATGCAAGGATGATAGTATAATGTAATGAGATCGTACAAGCCTTAAGTCGTGTGTTTGATATCGTCATTGTTGTGTAAAGGTTGTTCCAGTAACTGTTTGAATAGCATGAAATAGAGTCGTTTTCAGTGCAATGCAATATAACATTACGAAACATATTTTAACGATATAAAAATGCAGATATCCAATTTAGTGTTATTTACATGTATTTCTGAAATAAAGGTCATTAGGTACGCCTAATATCATAAGATTGGAAAGTCAAAAGTAAGTCGCATGCGAGCAAGCTCAACAAAGGGCCCAATAATGATAGCCAAAATGGCTAGGTTTGCCTATGCCTAAGGGAGAGAATACACTAATAGATACAAGTCGGACAAATATCACTCGTCAACCCATTGTTTATTTAATGCCTTTCGTACTGACGTTGTTTTTATATATAGATTGACAGTCATCATGTGACGTAAAACAACACTCAATCAATACTTATGCAAATGTATTCTACAAATAGGTAATCGGTAGCCCTCTTAGCTTATTTATATTTTCTTGTGAACTTTGTCACACGATGCTCCATGTACTCCCAATTGATGTAAATACATATAATTGTTAATATACGAATGCATATTAGAGTGTGGTATCATCGTGAGTTTGAAAGGACAATTGAGTGGCAATTACTTGATCGCTTAGTTTTCCTATAGGTTTGATGAAAAAGTCTGGAAAATGTGGACGCTGTAGATAAATAAAAGTAGTTACATGTAAGCATTATAATCTTCCGTAAGCATTACTGGTGGTCTTGGCTTAACAATCATGATATACTTTTCACGTCAACATACATCTTATAATATTATACAAGCAATTTGTAAAATAGGAGAGGCAAAGCTAGCAGATTAGACAAATAAAATCTAATTTTCTCTCAAGAGTAAGTAACTGATAGACTCTTTATACATCATTAAGTCATAAATAATACTTTAGGTAAAAAGAGATATTTTCGGTAGGTGTTTTCTGATGCATAGTGATTTCATTATTGTGTTGCAGTATTTATAGAAAGATGTTAAATATACAGCACGAGTCATTTGACGATCTCTCTAAATAACATTTTTTATTCAGTAAAATAGAATAGGATTAGAAACCCCATTACGAATATCGTGATAGAAGTAAATTTTGATATCTACGTTTTTATTCGTATGTACTTAGAATTGAAAATAAAACAAGTTAGGAGAAATAAGGACTTATTATGCTTATATACATGTATGCATCAGTGAAATGTTATAATTATAATTTGAAAATTTGAGGATAAAATGAACAATTAATGTTAAGAGGGTAACATGTTGTCCAGCGGATGTGAAGAATAAAGGAGGGAATTTGCTATGTTACTTTTGTTTGGCTTCGGTTTGCTTGTGAATTAGTATTGCTGATATTGATATATAAATCTCTCCTTTACATTGAAGTCCCCGTAACGGTGAACGTTATTGTATACCGTGTATGTGCTTTAAGGGTATACATTTGTCTCTGTTTTTAATATTTTGGAATTGAATTTTGCAACTATTACGACGGTGTGGTACTTTTTCGTTTTTAATTTTATTACATGTCAAAAATCCATTTGATTTGTTGGGTTCAATGTGATTTCCAGAGAAAGATGTTTTACTATAATCGCACAATTTGTCAATTATGTCAGTTTATCTTTCTTGTATCATGAAGAGAGTTCCGCGTAAAACTCATGTCCGTGTCGTCATTATACAACGACGGGTGTTACACAAGGAATAGGATATGTTGTTTCTTAATAAAAAAAAATATGTTCTCGCTCCTATATTTGTCCTTTGCCTCTCCATCTTATGGCTGACTGTTCCCTCAAATTTGAATTTAATATTTGTTTTCCATTATCCAATATGATTTCTTTATTTAACAATAAGGTAACAAGAGTGACATCAGAGACATATTCATTGAAATTAACTAAATCATATTACAATGTTTCCATTTCAAATTACAGGCACAGGAGTCTCAAAATGGTTGAAGAAGTGTTGATGTTAAGTATATATCCACTATAAAAACTGTTTTTGTCTGGCTGTCCGTCTGTCTGTAAGTTCATAATTGATAATAACTCAAAATAAAAACTAATACAATTATATGACGACTATACATCTTTCATACTTTTCCGATTGAAGTATAAATATAATTAAAAAAATATGATAAAATCTAGACTTATTTTAAAAGCGGCGACGCTCGTTGCTAAGTCAATAGATCATTGATCAGATTTGTAAAAGAAACTAGATGTCCGATATGTCTCTAATATTAACTTAGCTCTCCCCTCGTTTGTACTTTATTGGAAAATTGCATTATTTATTTTGAGTAAACTTGATTAGAAATTTCTCATCGTAATTTGTATCGTCTCATTTCACTTTTGATTTAACAACTACGAGTTGGCTGGTTCACTTAATGATTACATTGTACGAGGAAAATTTATTAGTAAATTCAGTTATAAGATGTTTATCATCCGGAGCCAAACAATGAAGATGTACTCATTCGCAATATTGTATATAACACTATATTTTAATGCAAGTCATTAGAGTTTCATATTTTTAGTTTGCAGGAGGGTAGAGTATGCAACACATGTTTGAAGACACCACAGGGGTAATCAAAAGCCGTAATCGACGAAGAACAGATAACGCAATGGCTAAAAGAAAAAAAAAGAAAAAAGGACAAACAATAATCTGGAAAACGCTATGCAGAAAACTAAAGATTGAGCAACACAAAACTCATTAGAAACCAAGAATGAACTCGATACTCTGGAAGTGTAAGCAGCTACTGCACCACTAGTGGCACCCGTTATGTTACTTTTGGTACACAGCTGGTGATAAATTGTAGATAAGGAAAGGACCGGATGGTGATTACGACAAGCGGAACATTTCCGTGGTTATTTGTGTCACAGTTATTCCGTAACGGTTAACCAAATCATGATGGCGAATGTAAAACTTTGTCAAGGCTTAAGCTTAAACACTATGAACACTGGATTACGGAACTACATCGTTATTAGCAACCCTTTCTCACAAAAGATATGAGTTCATATTTATTTTGAAGGGATGCACGGGATACATGTACAGGTTGTGTGGTGTGTACAAAAAGAGATACATTTCATATGTTTGGGGCGTGTGTATTCAAGAGATACGCTATAACAGAGATACTAGTTTGTAGCCTGTTTTTGAGGGTATATAAGGCCTACGAGTAATTGTGTTTATTATTTTTGTTTTATGGTTTTTATTTGCGATCGCGTTGTTCAATCTTTAGTTTTTTGTATAGTGTTTGTGGTCCATTGCTTGTCTTTATGTCTTTTGTCTGTCTGTCAGTGTGTTGTGTTTGTCCTTTGATTTACATCTTGTGATTACACCTTTCAGTATCAGGATATAACAAGAAATGAATGTTAATGTATATTTAGGAGAAATGTATGTTAGGATATGCAAGATATGCTTGTTAATGCCTTTTTTCAATGGTGTCTACTTTTTAGCTAGGAAACAATGCAAGAATATGAATAATAACCAACACCCATTTTGTTGCAGAAATAAACTACAGAGAATTGAGAAGTATCTTATAAAGACTGATGATTGTTGTATCATTGATACTATTGTGAAGGACCGATTGAACATTGCAAATACACCGATATAATTCTACGAGGAGAAAACAAATGTAATATATGATATACACTCTGCAAAAAAAGAAACGCATAAGGGGATTTCAGGTATTTTAATACCTGTATTTTAAATCAAAATGTTCCAGTTACACTTTTAGATATCGACTCAGAATGTTTATTTTTGAAAAATTAACAGTCCATACTTCAGAGGATAAGTAAAACAGTCAGTTTATCACAGTTCAGCACACTTCCGGTCACGTTAAAGTTAGTACCGTGCATGACCACCACGCGCGGCCAACACGACTCTGCACCTCCTCGGCATAGACTCAATCAAATTTCTCAAATTGTTTCTTGATATTGTTCGCCATTCCTGTTGCAACATTTGGCGGAGTTGATCTGAGGTGGAGGTTGTCGCTGGCGCACACGTTTATCCAGCTGATCACATAGGTGTTCAATGAGATTCAAGTCCGGCGATTTGGAAGGTCATGGAAGTACATTGATGTTCTGCTCAATGTAGTCCATTGTTACACGCGCTGTGTGTGGCCTATCGTTGTCCTGTTGGAATAACTCTCTGTCGGTCCATTACGTGCATGAGGTGAGGTTGGAGAATTTCGTCTCTGTGTTACAGCCGTTAAATTGCCCGGGACATGCACTAGGTTTGTTTTGCGGTCATTTGAGATAGCCGCTCCGAAATACGGCCTTCTGGGTCTAATGCCATGCTGTTGAAGCCGGTTGCAGACTATTTGTGAGCTGATTATTCGCAATCCAGGTTGATGCAGTGGTTGATGCGGCAACGGTTCGATTCCGTAGATGAAAGACCCGGATGTACCGAACTTGCCCAGGAGTAGTTATGCGCGGTCTTCCACTCCTTTGGCGGTCATTCGTTGAACCAGTTTGTTGGAATCTGTTTCATAGCATGGAAATGGTGCTCTGATTAACATTCAGAGTTCGTGTTTAATATTTAAAACTTACCTTTAAAAAATCAATGATTAAATTGGCCATTTAATTTTACCTGGTAAATCGCAGAATTTGCATTTTGAAAAATAAAAGTGGGTTATGCGTTTCTTTTTTTAACAGTATATTATATAACAGTATATTATACATATACCGTGATAAATGACATATGCCAGTGGATTGAAAACACTATTATTTAACTTCCACTAAGCATAACATGTTATATTATATTTTATATTAATGGGTTTTATTTTGTGCAATATGAAATTACACGCTTGGTGATGCTCTGTCTGACATACGTTCATTTATCGTGAATAAAACCGGAATTAATTTATATAACCTCGTTAAACAAATAATGCTTTTAAGAGGGTACATTGTACCACATTACAAGAAATGAAAAAACATCGTTCGGAGTAGCACAATGGAAAGTGCATACATTTATGACACGGGTCTGCCTTGATCGCGATCGTCTATATATGAGATATAGTTGGGAGTTGGATTGCCCCAAAACGCGATGTACCCGCGATACAACTATATCAGTGCTTTGAGGCATGATTCCGCTGAAACATCTTAAATTTGCGTTAAACACCCATGATGCACCCCTTTTGATCACATTCCATAATAATCATGTCGTACTTTGATTACCTCGTGTCAATGCTTTGATACATGCATGCAGTGGTGTGTTTGACTCATATAATCGTTCTTGTTTTTCAAATAAAAACCGTATTTTATGAATAGATGTTTACTTAAATATCGGTACATTCAAGAGTGATCCCGAAAGGCAAGATATTGACACGCATTATTCTGCTCTCCGTTCTAGCATATCATATTATACCATGTTGCTTTCTTATCTAAATATCATGAATAAGCGACTGCGATCTTCCAGGATAAATCAAACAGCATCACATAAATATTCTACTAATTGAAATCGAGGAATTAATCTTCAATAAATGTCAATTTAGTACAAAGATTCATTAAATTTGAAAACCAATAAAAGTCTTGGGATCCTTGCCATATAATCTGTTTCTTTAAGAGAATCAGACTACTTGAAATAATTTATTGCCTGATTGTACGTTACATGCAATGAAACATAGAAAGTCATGAATTAAATAAATAGTTAAGTGGAAAGTCTATTATTATATATACAGTACATTTTGAGAATGGAATAAATAAATCATTTCCCTAATGTAAAAATATACATAAATCAAAGACTAAATGTAGATATTCATTGGTATTGAATTTCTAAGAAACAAAGAAGGGCATGACCTTACAACGTGACCCCCACTGGACGAATGGATTGTAACTTACCATTTTGATTGGAAATAAGGGTTGTCGTGGATTTCATCGTTGGACAGTTGGATTTACAACTACCTATGACTATCACCACTACAGTTGTGAGTTCGAATCCCGCTCTTGGCGAGGTGTACTCGATACAACATTATGTGATCAAGTTTCTCAGTGACTTCCGACAGGTCGGTGGTTTTCGTCGGGTACTCCGGTTTCCTCCACCAATAAAACTGACCGCTACGATATAACTGAAATTTTGTTGAAAGTGGCCTAACACACCATAGCCCTAGTCCTTGATAGGCAATAAATAAAAATGCTGATATTATTTATTACAGTGCGCGTCAGCCCTTTAACGTTTTATTCTATGTGAATGCAACACAATGCGAAATAAAATCAATGTCAGTAAATTGACTTAAAATGACGGCTCAAATACGAATAACTACATCCCATTAGTGTCATCAGGTTATTTGTTTTTTCATCCAAAACTAGTTGCTTCATTCGTATTCTAGTCATTTTATTTTGGCTTAAAATAATATAATTTGAATTAAATTGCTTAATCCAAGTACAAATGCATAAATTTACTTCATTTCTAAAACAATTTATTCAAACTGGACTCGCAAGTTAATTATTTTAGGATATAGGATAATGTAGGATAATACGTCCAATTATATATCTTTAGACAGGTAAATGAAGTCATAACGTATATTTGAACGTAACAGATATCCCACAAGGATTGATATAACATCCACTGCGTCCTGTTGTTATGTTTAGACTACATTGGAATAACAAATACAATGTGGAACTCTTTAATTTCTCATGTTGATATGCATATTATATTTTAACATGTGCATGTGACAACCCTGGACATTAAAGACTCTGTTAATGCCGATAGATCCATATTGCAATTGTACATGTACATTTTACAATGAGGACAACTGAATTCTAAAATTTATTTATGACCACTTCATGACTTTTTTTTCAGAATCAGCTTTCCTGTTTTCCATTCTTACGAGAAGTTTTGAATCTTGTCTTTCAAGCTGCTCAATCAGAGTTACCAGAAACCTAAACGTATATCATCACTTTAGGTATTATACGATTGTCACCAGGAGTTCGTTGATCTGTGCACAATATCCAAGGGCCCGGGTGGCGCAATGAGTTAGGTAATTGGGTTACCCAACAACTCATACAAGCCTATCACCAATACGGCGTGGGTTCGCGTCCTGCTTTGTAAATTACAAAAAGGTGCACTCGACTCGCAGCCGCAAGTGATAAAGTTTACCAGTTGCTTGCGCATGGTCGGTGGTTCTCTCCGAGTACTCCAGCTTCTTCCACCACTAAAACTGGTCGCCATGAAATTGCTGAAATATTGCTGAAAGTGGCACTAAACACCCAAAAAAAATCAAATCAAACCGCAATATCCAATGTACTAACCGATAGAAAACATACTGACAATAAGAACTAAAGATTCTCTATTTTTTTAATGTGCTGTTGCAAGAGGGATTTGTTTATGGATGGCAGTAATGGGACAGGAGATTATATCCCTGTCGGAGAATAGAATCTTTATTTTCATTTTTTGTTGTTGCTTTGTTTCATTTCGTGTGTTTCACTCATGGTTCATGTATGGCTGTTTTATTTATGTTTGTTGTTGTATCCAGAATGTCCCCTTACGCGCAAATATGCTTGGACTTTGGTATCCCGCTTTTGTTGTTGTTGTTGATCAATTTGGTAAGAAATACTGCTTTTCAGTTATTTTTATATGTCGTTTAATAGATCACACAACAACAACTAGTTGATTACAAATAACGTAAGTATAAACATTACACTCAACAATAATAATTGCTTAAAATATAAAACAAAGAAAACAAACAACACATCATTATACGTTTCTAAGCGTTATTGTTAATGACATTTGTTCCCGCCAAAAAGAACATTTTCAAAGAAAAGCAACATAAAAAGTAAGAACCCCAGTTAGATTATCTCACAACATAAATCTGACATTTCTTGCTATCAAATCTAATAACCAAGCCATTTTTATCTCTGTGGGAATATCGTATATTCCTTAGTCACGGTACTCTGGTGTGAGAGTTTTCATACTAATTGGGAAGGATAATAACAATAGTGAATACTTGGATCGAGGTATTGCCTGTGTGGACCTTTTTTACAGTGGAATGCAATATTTGAATGTAAATATGTATCGACTTGAATGTGAACCAGCAATTAACATTTTAGGCAACCATGTTTCTGATTGTAAGATTGATTGATTGCTCTTTAGCATCAAATGTATATATATGAAATAAAATGAAAAACAAAACATTCCACACGTTCAGTTTAAATTATGCAGTCTACATTTCGTAGGAAAAGAGGCAAAATTGTAACACACATTCCAGAAATAGACTGATATCTAATATCTACATATATAATATACGAGAAACAAGATTATTGTATGAGAGGGGAAGATTGGGATCCCATTATCGGTTTAACTCGGCCACATTGTTATGTCTGTCCCAAACCATGACCTGGCTTTCCAACGTCATATGTCGTAGTCTATTTTATGTTGAGGGGAGTGGTGATTGTTGATATTGATGGTATTATTGACCATCATTATTTAAGGGAGTATCATACACTACAGGGAGATAACTCTTTAAAATCAGTTGAACGTTTTGGTCATATGATGTCTGTATGCAGATTTCAAGCATCTCGGTTATCAAAACCACAGAGAGAAAAGCTGCTATGTGGCTAGTGAATTTATAGCTCTGAGTCTGTTGGTTGGAATTTGTTAAAATTTTGATATTTATTACAGTGGATATATTCAAACACACTGCCAAAAAAAAATAAGAAAATAAAACGAGCAGATGAAATTTTACCTGAAGTGTATGGTACCACCTTAAACATTTGTTTTTATTAATCATCATTATAAGTTACTTTTATCGTTATGACTAAAGTATGTTTGGAACTTCATGAAATACTCAGTAAACGCATTCTGTAACAGAACATCCGTGTTTGATTATTCGATGCCAAGCTACTTAATACAACAAACATTGTAGCTTTTTATTCCTATTATAAAGTAAGTGAATTGTGGCAAGGAAACGTAATGTTAGGAATACACAGTAAAGTATAGTGTGTTATATTCATTATAGTACGGTATATCTTCTGTTTACTGCCTATAATCTAATAATGACAATTAATATTAGTAATAGACCTGTCATCGGAGCTAATTATTCCTATACATATTCATTTTATTGTGATTGCATTTTTAATACGTTGGCTATATTGATAGCATAGTACCTTTGAAAAGGATGGGTCGGTATGTACAAGTGTGAAACATAATTTCATATTTAATTATGTTGGCAATATTATTATGCTTTCTATAAATTTCTTCTGTAATATAAGTTTATATGATAATCACAAAGAATTATATAGCGTTGATATACTATGCGAACATAGTACATCTACTATGCCAGTTCACGCGGGGAAGGTTGGGTTTTCAGCTGTCTGTCAAGCTATATATAGCTAGTCCACGTGCAAGGGGGCGGATCTAATCTGTCAATTTATCATAGTCGTCTAAACGTTTTTTAATACTTGTTATTGTTGTTAATTAAATTTCAAACTTCAAAAATCTTTATATTTTTAAAGCCTTAAATGAAGCAAAGAATATTCTCACACTTTCAAGACTATCTGATCCAATATATTAGTCACCAATATCAGGACCTCCTTTATTGTAATAGTTCTCAATATATTTTGTCTACATATAACAGTCAGCATAATAATAATAATAATGTTGTGTTAGCAATGACTATGCTATATAGTGGTCAGGGTTGAAGACATAGTGCACTCCCCTTCGATCGTGCACTATGTCTTCAACCCTGACCACTATATTGGCATAGTCATTGCTAACACAACATTAATATATAAATGTATTGTTTGTTTCATCTTAAGTTGTGATACCATTTCACACGTATTTTGCAATAAAAGAATATTTGCTAATTATAAAAGACGCTTAACAGATGGCGATTCAGATTACAAGGAAGACCGGGATGAAAAGTGTCGACATTGTAGCACATAATTTAAATGGCTCAAATATTTTCGTTTTAAGTTTGTTAACACGATGGTACATGTTAAAGAGACTGGGCTAAGTTGTTTGTAGGAGGACTCATCTTACGTTATTTGTGTTTGTTTGTGTATATTGGTGCACAACACATATTGTGTTGTGTTTTTGTTTTGTTTTTATTCGTCTGGTTGCCAGTTTCTCTTGGTTATCCATTTTTGATTTGCCCCTTCGGTATTATCTAACGCTTATATAGTATAGTGGAAAAGAGAAATGTTCGACTGGTGAATGTCATGAAAACTAGCATGCATCAAAAGATTCGTAAATTTCACGAAGAAATAGTTATCAATGCAATATATGATTGGTCATGATTTGATTCAACTCAACAATAGAAAAACATATTAAAACTCATGAAGTAGAAAGTGTCATTCACATCATGGGTAAAATATTAATGAATACTAATATATTTGAGACAAAAGAACTATGAAGCAGTCATTTACATGTAGCACAGGAACTGCTCATTCTTCCAGAGCACACTAGTATACCCCAGGTTTAATTAGGTTCGTGTTGCTCATCTTAATTTGCTGAGGTTGATTATTATTTTTGTCTATGTCTTGATTTCGTTTCCGCTATATTGATCTACGATATTTCTTTTTAATCAAGTGCTGTTGTGAAAAATCAAATACGAACAGCGATGGTCAACAGTTACACTAATATCAATAAGACGAACAACTACCTTTCATCTTAAATCACTGAACACAAACAAATATTGTGCATTTTTCACTCGGGCATATTCTCAATTCTGATGAAGATTAAAGCAGATTAATATCTATTAAGAATTAATATCAACATTATACTTGCTTTGTTGCAAATTATTTTGATTTGAATTGTTTTATGTAACATTGAATATATGAAGGAATAAAACATTGTTGAAACCGTCATATTTCTTCAGAATAGAGATATTTGTAATGATGTCATACAATAAGGACATATTTGATGCCTAGATTCCACAACGTATTACTGTTCTGTGTATGCCCTTTGAATTTCTTGCCAACAAAGATTTAAAAATTATTTGGCTTTCAAATATTTTGGCTTTGAGCGTACCTGATCAAAGGAATTACAGAAACGCGCCGGGCGCACTAATTTTGATATCTACGATTATATTCGGTATATAGAGAATTCGGTTTCGATATGTATTTTATCACATGGTTACGCTCCACCACACTCGCTTGTTTTCCGATAAAACAGAAGCATATGCATTTAAAATAACATTCTTTATTTGAAAATGAGTTTTTCTTCCTTATATAAAATGCATTGAATATTGAATTTTAGGACTATAGTATTCTAGTATTATGAAATGAAAGTTTATTAATGGACATATAAATCATTGTTTTTGTTGTCGTCATTGCAATCCAGAAGCTTGGCTTCATAGGTGTTGTTCCTTTATGTTTTATCATTGTGGTGTCTTCATTCATGCAATATTAATGGGAGTTTTTTTAATATTAAAATGTCATTGTAAAGTTGATTCGAGAAAAGAGTTGCATGCTGAGAAGACATTTAGCCAAGGAGCTTGTGATTCATTGAGAGAAGTATCATTCAAATAAATTTTGCCATAAATATTCCATTCAACATATTCAAGGTTCCGTCTTTCAAAGTGGAACAATAAATCTATAGTTAGTTTTAGAAAAATATTACTAGCTGTAATGTCATTTACTACATTGCTATAAAACAATTCGATATTATCAAATTTTGTTCGGTTCCAATCTATCACCCGTATTTATCCGCCGGTTCATTTGTCAAGGTATGCCCTTGTTATGTACAAAAGTGGCTGTGCCCTCATGTTATTGAGAAGTGTACAATGCAAGTTTGATATACTTCATTTTATATTATATATCAAAGATGATCAAACGATATATTGTTTTACATAAATACATTGAATAATTATCAGCGGTATTCTATGGTTGTATATTTCTAGAAATATAAATGATGTGAATTTGATGTATACACATTGTTTCTGTTGTATACGTTTTAATACAGAAGTTTGACATTAGTTTTTGTCTTCATAACTTTTGTCGTCGTGGTGCCTTTATTTATACCATATTATTGGCTTTTATATTAATATTACATTGTAATGTTAATTTGAGAGTATGTTTGATTGTTTTGAGTTTGAAGATACCAAAGGGAGGTAATCAGAATCCGTATTTCGAAGAAGAACTGACAACAAAATGGCCAAAAGAAAAAGTACAAAAGGACAAACAACGATCTACGAAACATACACATAAAACTAAAGATCGAGTAACACGAACCCCACCAAACCGGGGGTGAACCCGTGTGCTCCCGAATGGAATGCAGTTCCTGCTCCACTATCATCAACAATCATCAAGCCTAATTTCGCGATAAATAGTCCAATCAACATATTGAAGGCTAGATGAACATTTGTGTATGTATTTTGGAAAATATTCCTGACAATGCAATCATGTTGGTGTCATCCATTACATCGTTATAAAATAAGTGTTTTTGTCCGTTTCCATATATCCGTCTGTTCATCTGTCAATTTACACTACTTTTGTCAAGATGCTGTCAAGTTGTCGGAAGTGTATTATGTAAGTGTGATATACGTCAGTTTTTTTTTATAAATCATAGATGATCAAACTGTCTTTATTACATGAAAGACATTGAATATTTCTCTTAAGTACTACTCTATACAACATTGTGTGATAACGATTGTCAGTGACTCACGACAGGTTGGTGGTTTTCTCCGGTATTCCGGTTTCCTCCATCAATAAAACTGACCGCCACGATATAGCTGAAATATTGTTGAAACTGGTATTAATCACCATAGCTCCCCCTTCTCCATTAAGCACTAATAGTATTCTAGTGTGGTTTATTTATTTATTTAATCGATTTAAATTGATGAATGGAAATTACTTCTGTTGCAGATATTTCAATCCAGAAGTTTGGTATCTTAGTTTTTGACCCGCTAGCTTTTATCATTGTGGTTTTTTCATTTATTATTGGTTTTTATATTGTTATTTCATTGTAATGTTAATTTCAGAATATGTATGGATGGTTTGAGAAAAGAATTGCATGTTGAAAGCAAATGTAGCCATCACTCTCGTGAGTCATTGAAACAACAGTCATACAAACTAATTTCGCCGTAAATATTCCATTCAACATATTGAAGGCTCGGATTTTGCTGTAAGTGGGTGGCTAATTATTGAAAATCAGTAAAATCATTTTGGCGTTACACAATACATTGCTATAAATCTTTCAAATTACACCAGAAGATATTGCTGTTATTGTGTAGAAAGTGTACAATGCAAGTTTCTATATCAATCTAGGACGATCGAATGATGCCAATAATGTGAAAGACACTTTTGTAACTTACACTGTGTCATAACCCATAGTTCATACATATTTTTAACTTGTTATGGGTATTCTGTATCTGCAGACATTTAATGGTTTTACCTGCAGCGTGGCTTTTGCCTTTCAAATATATTGACGTTAAGCGTCGTGCGTTTATTAGATATATTTGTATTTACGATTGTTGGCTATCTTGTTTATGCCCTCAAATATTTTAAAATCATTGATTTTCAAATATGTTTTGCCTTTTTGTCGTACATAATGAAGGATATATTAGAATTGCGTCGTGAACACTTAAGTTAGATATATAGTTTTTATTGTCAGGAATTGAAAACAATTTATATGTATATGAGTCAGAGGAAATTGTTAAATCAAGTGTTCTAGTATTTTGTATTTAAGATGTGCACATTAATGGCATAATGAGAAATAGATATGCAGTAAATATTTATCTTTATTATGTTTTCCTCGTTTTTGTTCCTACGCGAAAAACACCGCGGGTGATATGTCTTTTATTTATTTTTTTTTCTCCAAATTACTTTTGTAATTTACAGGCTTGTTATACCATTATCTAATTTTACGTCACAATATACAGCAAAGCAACAGCATGAAATTGTTTGAAAATTGCATTTACGATTTCCTTTCACTTGAAGTTTTACAATTAAGGAATGATTTATCAAGTTGACTTGCAGTGTAAATTGTAATTCACTCTAATAATATAAAATTCAACTAGATGTAAAAACATAAATTCGTGCTCTGTAGCTGGATACTGTATTGACATATTTCGTTTCCACTCGTCAATTTTATAATATGAAGCTATTGGCAAAGAAATGTTCGTTGTCTCCTTTTAATGTTGCATAGCAGCGTCTGCTAATTTCATACTTTATTTATTCAACAATTTTAGATTCATCTTTAAAGCAGCCATTTTAATTAGTTTCTGTGGCATTTTGTCAATTTATATATTTTTCTGTGGAAAGTACATGCACAACCTCATCATTTCTTTAAGAGGGGAGGATTGTGACAATAGAACTAGTTTAACTCCACCACTTTTTATCGAAGTGCCTCTACCAAGCCTGGTAAGTGCGCAGTCATAATATTTGTGTGTTAGTGGTATCGATTTTGCCTCATACTACGATTTTTCTAATGGGTTTTGGAAATGTTCCGACAGTGTGGTATTTTAGTTTTTCACCTTTTTTTCTTCAATTATATTTGGAAACCCTATTTGACAGTGGTTGAAATCCAATCCTGTTATTTCAAGAATTATCGTTATAGACTCACATCCCAGCCCCACCCTTTGTCAACAGTCAATCAATAATAAAAACTAGTTTGAATCTGTTTTGATAATGAACAAGAATAAATAATCTGTTATAGATTTATACATGTCGTTTTTCTGGTTTCTGGGTTATTTGGTATCTTCAAACTTTTCTTGCATAATATTGGATATGATGGATGCGTGTGAACACGATGAAATATAGGGACAGTCGTGATCTGATTGTAGTTAGATTTACATCTACCTATACAATTACTGTATGCGGCGAAGGTGCACTCGATACAATCTACCTATACTATTACTGCCTGTAGCGAAAGTGCACTCGATGCAATCTACATCAACTATTACTGCATGTGACGAAGGTGCACTCGACACAATATATTGCGAAAAGGGTTTTCAATGACATATGTAAGGTTGGAGATTTTCTGTGCGAACTAAGGTATCCTCCATCAATGCAACTCACCACCTCCATATAGACTAAATAGTGTTGACAGTCGCATTAACCTTATTCCAGGTGTCAAATACATATTGCATATAATGTCAGAATGTAGGCCAGCATACATCGTACTATTTAATTGATAAGATTGTATTTTTACTACGATACACCTCTTTCTACATATATAATACATTACTATTACCGTTTGTAATTTTCGTCTAAGACATTCTAAGTGTTATATATAACACATTTTCTATCAGTATATTCGATTAATGTTACTGACTCCGTACTGTAGGCATCTTGTCGAATAGTACGGGGTTGATCGGAATGTAGTGAAGAGAAAATAAATAATATAACATGTAATTAAGTCAATAATATGTCTTAATGTAGTTTTTGTTACATCTTATAGTTATTATGATGCACTTTTTTTTTATTGCATTCTGAAAGAAAATTTTCTTGCGGATAATTGGCAAAAACGCTTAATGGATGTTAATTCAAATTCAAAAGAAGTATAGCATAAAAGAGCTATTATTGTTGAACAAGTACAACGGCACAATAACAATCTGAATCTACAAGGACATGAAACAAAAACGAACTTATAAAAGGCGCTGCCATTCACTTCTATGTTGGCATGGAGAATTTGTGTGTGAATTTAAAAATGTTTTGTGAAAAAGTCGATCAACTTATTTTCCGAGTAATTTTCAAAATACAAAGTATTTGCCATTTGATCAAATAATGTATTAACGAGGGGTTATATTCGGGTTATGATGTTTAACGCCACTTTCAACAATATTTCAGGTATATCGTGGTGGTCAGTTTTATTGGTTGAGGAAACCGGAGAAAACAACCGACCTGTCTTAAGTCACTGACAAATTTTATCACATAATGTTGTATCGAGTACACCTCGCCATGAGCGTGATTCGAACTCAACACGTTAGTGGTGATAGGCACTGATTGCATAGGTAGTTTTAAATCCAACTACCATACGACCATCAACTACGATCCCCCCGTGTAATAACTAATAACAATATACGACAAACGAAAAAGTCCAAATACATGAAAAGGAGATTGTTATCTCTTCTAAGGGGTGCATACACCTATTCGATTAGAACCTATAATTATCACTAAGGTTTTCAGAGGTTTACAACTGGTCATGGCTAGGTGTTCGCGATACGACCTTATGCTAAAATGTTTGTGGGATGCTGTTAAGGTCGTTCACCTCTGACCACAAGCATTATGATAAAAAAAAATGTAGATATCAAATTTAGTGCGCACGACGCGTTTCTGGAATAACTTTCATCAGGTACACTCAGAACCAAAATATTGGAAAGCCAAATGATTTTATTTAAAAAATCTTTGGAAGCAATACAACCAAAGGGCGAATACAGGATAACAGTGACATAGGTATATACCATCATCAGGTGTCCAGTTAGATACCCATGACAAGGGTTCTAATGTCAATTCGTTATAAATGTCCGGGCATTCTTCCCTTATTAAATCTGGTAGTCACGATTGAGTTGATAAATTACTAAAAAGTGACAATAAACAGCTATGACCTAGCCATGTGGTTTTCCCCCACCAATAAAACCGATCGCCATCATTTAACAGAAATATTACTGAAAGTTATGGTAACTTTTATACTGATAATCCAATTATTAGTATGGGCGATTCCAATGTATATGTTGCATTTTCATATTTGTTATCGTTTGTTTCTATGATTCATCATATATGGGTAAGCAATGAACGAACCTATTTTCCAGTTGTAACAGAAAAATAATGTTTCAATGCCATTTTCACCTATATTTCAAATATGTCGTGAATCAATCTTTAGTGATGATAGTTACTGATTATAGAGCTAGTTGTAAATCCAACTACAATGCAATCGCGTCCATGATAGCCCCTCACACAGAGGATATAAGATGTCCATGGTCTTTTCTGGTGTGGTAGTTTGTGTGATAACTTTCTTTTCACTTAGACATGTATATATGTTCTACTTTTGATTTGTCTATCAGAGTAGCGTCCCTTTCCAGTATTGTTTTACCTTTAACTTTATGTTGAAGACAATACAATCGCGTGCTTAAAGGAATTTTAACAAAAGAAATTGCAATAAAGTTGTCTTGAAAAAACAATAACAAATCACTAAAAATCACTTCAGATCCAAAGTAATTTTGTTTTAGTAGTATTAGAAAATAGTGGTTTTAGAAATAATTACATAATGTGAGTATCTAGGGATTTGCGTTAAATATTTAGATGTCAGAAGTAATACGATGTGTATGAATTCCTAGACAAATTCTTGACTAGTCAATACGTAGCATTGTTCTAAGTAGCTATGTCTAACACGCCGGCATTGTTTACAATACAAAACTGATTCGGTATCTGTTGGTTACATGTGGAGGACGTTTGAATATATTAAAGGGTTAATCAGAAACCGTAAGGACAGACAATACAACGGCCAACAGAAAAATGACGAATGAGCAAATAATAAAACTAAGATTGTGCGACGCGAACCCTTCAAAAACGGATGTGAATTCAGGTGTTCCGAAAGGGTAGGCTCCACTAGTAGTACCATCGAGTTACTCTTGTTGCAAACAAGATAAGTAATTGAATTGAAAACAAGCATATGAATACCGACACTACGGTCTATATGCATTTGCTAGCGTGGAAGCTTAGCGAGTGTACTCTCGCAAAAAAAAAGAGTAATTATATAAACTTCCAATTGCTACATTCTTTATAATTTGCTCTATGACCAATATTCATATAAAACAAAAAATTTCCATGTCAGGTCCCAGACGTGAAGAAATTAATTCTAAATGAAGGCACATGTTGTATGCAGTCTTTTTTTTTCAGTGAGTTCAGTTAAGATGAGAAGTGTTTGTTCGATTTGTTAGCATTGGCGGAATTGATGACCATTACTGTATAAACTTTCTTTTCACTTTTCATGATAAACGGTATAATTGTAGAAATACAACGAAGTTGTAGCAAAATGGAATCTTGACACCTCCAAACGTCATAAAAATGACTACATTGATCTCCCACCGGAAGGTCAAGCAATATAATGTTGTTCATGCAGATGTTTATGCGCTGTTCGTGCTTGTTTTTTAATGTGGAAATCTAGTCTAAACTTTCGTTAGAAATATGTTATTGGTCTGTCCAAACCCCCGTTTTTTCAATGATATTTTATGTTAGTGGTTTTTAGAATTGTGTCACATTGCATTTCACACTGTAATATTATAAACAAAAAGATATATATTATGACACTTTGATATGTTGGTGATACTTTCCAGCAAAAAATAATAATTGAATTGACTGTTCCCAGCAAACTGATATTAATTAGATTGGTCATGATTTGCTTTACAGAAAAAACGTAAAGATTTCCCATTATGTTGCTGACAATGTATACTATATAGCATAATTTATATATATCAAATATGTCTATATTAATTTAGTTCATCAAATGCTCATTTCGGCTTTTTAATGTTGTCCGTTGTGCTCGAAATTCGAAGTCCCTTAAACATAAGAAATAACCGCAAGATTTTTTTTCCAATACTGTAATTGATACACAATATTAAAACTGTGAAATAAATTATATTCACCAGTTCCTTGATCTATATTAATATCTCATGTTTTGGTTAGATATAAAAATGAAAAAGAAAAAAAATGTCACAAAATTCCAAAATCCAATAATGAAAAAAATTAAAAACAGATGCACAATCTATACCCCTAACATACATACATTCAGTTTCCTGACTTGGTACAGGCACTACAATGTGGCGGCGTTCGGTTAGTTTATGTGACAAAATCTCCCCTCTTACTGAAATGATGCAGTCATTTGTCTGACTACTTATATTATTTTATTTTACTTTCCTGTGTTGTATGTTTTATAAATGGCCACGTAAAGATTTTATATTATGTTATATGTAGATATGTGCTATTTCTGTATAAGCACATTAGATGCATATTATAAAATTAACTTTGGAAACCCGTGCAATTGATTTATTCTCCGAAAATATTATTTCGTCACGATACAAACAAACATCTTTATATTAGTTATTGTACTTTGGTATACATAATTTGCAATATTTTTTTATTAAAAATCTAAATAGAAAATGCAAACCCGATTTATAATTGTTGAACTCGTTTTATATTGAACGCCAGGTGCATTTAATATCAGCTAAATCATGGCGAGAGAAATCAATCGACAATATCCGGATTAAATCCTAGACATGCCGCAAGACATGGATAAACTATTAACTTGAAACTAAGATTTAGCCCAACAATGCACTGTCGTGAATATGAAAGCACATAGTGACTAGTCTATTGCATTATTATAATGCGCTTTATCTCATTAATGTTAATTCGTAAATGTTAATTGATTAAAATAACTTTATCTCGTAATTTTTGCTTAATAAGTCCATGACCACATACGGCCAAGAAGAAAAAAACATCCCAATCATAAGTATGTATATTCTATATACATAAGATGACGTTTTTCGTCGCAATTTTTATTGAAAGTTCAAATGCACATAGGAAAATAATCTAAATGAGTGTTGTTCCGATTGCACCCATTTTCCGGCACTACTTATGGTTCGGATCTTTCTGGGTTTAGCGTATTTATACCAAGAGACACGAGGTATATTCATATTTGTTTAGCAGAAAATATAATAGCTAGCTCCATAGAAAAAAAATACAGTGGTATGACGTGTTGGGCATAACCATCATCTCATCAAAATGTAACTTGTAAAAAACATATAATCTTCAATTCCTTTATCCCCGTAGGTCATTTGTCTCGACTACTTTTATTTCATTTAATAACGTTCCTATCTGATAGCCTCTAGATCCAAGTTTGTGATATAATCCCTGCACGAAATGGGACTGGACACTTTTTGAGATAATATCACTCATTATTTGTATTTTATTTCCTATTTGCGCAAGTTAAATAAAAAATGTCCCCATGGGTATTCCTTTATATAATTAGTTTAAATGAAAACATTAAAAGTAATGTGGTATAGTCTATAGATAATATATTCTTGAATATACATATTTATATAAGAATCACGAGCACCGCAGGGTATTTGATTATGCCCTAGTTTATTTCCACTTTCATAATAATGTTATTTATAACGTATGGATATTTTAGACACACACACTATAAACGTTCTCCTCGTCTCAACGGATGAATAGTTTATTGACCTCTCATATGGTAATGAATCGGTACAGACGGTTCACGTCTATATATGTTTTATTCGCCCTGAAATTATTTGATTTTTTTTTTAAATGTGGTTCCTTTGCTGAATTTGTTTTCTGGATACTCAAATAAGGCTACGTTGCTCCTCGGTTAAAGTCATCACTACATAAAGTCTACGGTCGTCATCACGATTTGCTTGACCATTACGAAATACCCATATCTCAAATGATAATGGATCGTTTACTTTTTACGTACAGAGCCGTCCGGTGTGTTCGCGCACCTAAGGGTTCAGTGGTTAATTGCACAGCTTACAAATATTTTATTGAATTAATTTAAATCATCCTCAAATACATTGAAGTATTATCTTAATGGTCTTTATCCGGATTCCGCTACAATTTTTAACATTTCAGTGAAAATGAAGTGTAAACAAACCAACCTTCGGTTTTTGACAAATGTTGCAACGTCCGGTGATATCGCGCATGCATACTTTGGATGGTTCTTAAAATGAATAAAGGAAAGATTTTATTTTGAAAGTTTTCGAAATTGAAGTTTATACCTATTCCTTCAAAATAAGCTCAAATTTGAAAACATTTGATATCTTTTAATATAATTAGAGTTAATCCTCACATACCAGTAGTCTCCATCTTAACTTTTCCAATGATTTTGCAATTTTGACATGTACAATACGTATGCGCGAACACCGGTGCCAAAACAAGTATATGTTTTCTTTCCTCTATCACTGCCAAGACTTTGGCCGGACTTGACTATATATATAAATAACACTGTGGGCGACTTATAAGAAACAGAAACTGCTTACCCTTCGCGAGCACTTGAGTTCACCCTGGTTTTTGAAGGGATCCGTGGGGTCATCTTTTTAGATTTAGGTGTTGTGTGTTTTTTTGTTTTAATTTGTCTTCGTCCTGTGTCTTGTGTATCCAATGTTGTCAGTTACTCTAGATTGTACTTTTTTGGTTGCCCTTTGGGTTTTCTCTAGCGTTTATTTAAAGCCAAATATATCAAATAATAATAATAATAATTTTAAAAATCGATACATTAACAGGTCAAGATATGCATTGCTCATTGCAATCATATACAATCAAAGCGTCTCTTATAATAATATTCTAGTAAGTAACAATGGCAAAAATACTTTTTTTGTTTGTCATAATATACAACGACCTCACTTTACTCACAACTATATTCGTTCTGTGGTATTCTATCTTCGTCTTTTATAGACCTCTATTAGTACGTTAATGAAAAAACACAACAGTCTACCATTTAACAACTTTAAAATAGAAAATTGGAGAAAGCGAATTTATTGTTCAAACCACAGACTGACGTCGTTAATATATGATTAAATGTGCTATTTACAAACATTTTATTAAATATTACGCCATAGGCCATCGCATGAAATCGTTAAGAAAATTGGTATCATATTTTTCTTTGAGCTTGGTATGTCTTTTAGAACATGGTTTATCACTTTTGGGAATATGTTTTCATGCTGTGTGGTAATTTAATCTACAGTTATAAAATTGAGTTGCCTGTGACATAAACAATTGGAAATCACTTAACAGCCCAAGCAATTTCCATTTACATTGTATTGAAACAGTAGTTTTTACCCCATCAACTTGTATCAAGTGCATATATAAGTGGATGTTTTCTGACACCGACAGCAGTATTCAATGTGTCAACGACTTCTGAATTACATATTAAAAATGACACTTTAAATGTAAAAGTTTAAAGAGATTATTTATCAGATATAGTGACTTTTTTCTTACGCTTTTGACTATCATAAGCGGGAGGTTTGGCGCCTTAAAATCTGATTCAATCCACCATTTCTTTAGAAATGCCTGTACCAAGTCAGGGTCATTACGGTATCCACAGTTTTCCGGTTGTTGACTGATTTTGTCTGTTTATATACTTACGAGTTTTTACTTTCCCTTTGGAAGATTGTTCGGAGTTCGGTAATTTTGGTATTACCCTTATATGATAAAATGAAAAAAAAAATACCACACTGTCGGGACTGTTCCAATATTAAATATCAAAATCGTAGAAAGAGGCAAAATCGATACACTAACACGCAAATACATGACCGCTTATTTTTCTGGCCTGGTACAGGCATTTCAATAAAAAAAAAGTGGCGGGGTTAAGCTATGTATTTTCTGGGGACACACAACGATCGATGAAGATAAACGGGATATAAATTTATAATTACATAGAAAGTCCAAATTACATCAATATAAAAAAACAATTTCTTAGCTCAAACGAACTCTCAAAACACACACAGAAATTAAGTAGAAATATTGGCGCTATAATTACGTCTTGGGCTACGTTTTAATAATCAGATAATACATTACACTACTGGCTACTTTTTTCTTGTCTTCTTACTATAACAGTAGTAACTATCGGTAATTTGCAATGTTTTTCTTTGATCTCATCGATATATATTTTCAGCATCAACGAACTGCCTGACACTGAAAATTATCGGTCAGTGTGACGTCAAACACATTATGACGTCACCGATAAAAACAATAACATTAGTTTTGAATGTCTCGACATACATTATCAATAATATCGCAGCTGTCGGACTCGCTGCGATACTAGTGATAATATCTGTCTCGACATTCAAAATTACCATTATTCTATATATACCAAATGCATTAATTTGATGTAAATATCTATATGATTTATGAAATATTACAAAATCCTTGCATGACATTATCAGTGAAATGAAAACGGCAACAGTGTTAATGGCGATTTGGTAATTGTTTGATATATACTTATTGTATTACATTTGTAAACGAAAGTAATTGAAACAGGTTGTCTTGGGAGCTCGGTGACGTATTGCTTTTCTTTATATTTACACTTACTATAATAAATAAAGCAAAACGTATAATGTGCAACTGTGACGTCATACAATCACATTAATTCCACGGATCATGGTACATACACACTGATAATTTTACACTTATATTCAAACAATATATAATGTGTGTAATAACGGTAGATGTCAAATTTAATGCGCACGACGTGTATCTGAATAATCTTCATAGGTACAGGTACGCTCAATATCGAAATATTGGAAAGCCAAATAATTTGTTTTGGAGCAATAAACCAAAGAGCCTAAACGGGATCGTAAAAATGTGGTTCCGGAAAGTGTTGATTTGCATAAATAAAAAAAGAGTAAAAGATCAACTTTATCATATAATAGTGTACACCTCGTCTCCCATGAGAGTCACAATCACAAATATTAGTGGTAATAAGCTCCGATTGAACAGTTGGATGTAAATCAAGCTGTAATCACATAATAGTGTACATACACCTCGTCTCCCATGAGAGTCACAATCACACATATTAGTGGTGATAAGCTCCGATTGAACGGCTGGATGTAAATAAAACTGTAATACTATAATCGGGCTCACCACGGCTCCTTGTATAAAATAAACATTATAGTGTTATCCATTGTAATTACTACTTATAATGAAGCATTACTTTTTTCTAAAGAAGGCCAAATTCCTTTTTATTTTTAAATAAATGATATTTGTTTGACGTCCGACAGAGCCAATGGTTGCAGTACACAATTTTATTTTTTCCTGCCTGTGTTCATTAAAACTATAGTGTCTAATATGGATCTTGCCGTTCATGTAAAACATAAGGCAAGGACTTATATAGAACACCCGAACACGTGTTCTATACCCATCAAGACTACAATTCCCAAAATAAAATCTTTTCTCGTATAAATAAGGGTAATAACAAAATTACCGAACTCCGAACAATCTTACAAAGGGAAAGTCAAAACTCATAATTATATAAACAGACAAAATCAGTCAACAACCGGAAAACTGTGAAAACCGTAATGACCCTGACTTGGTACAGGCATTTCTAAAGAAATGGTGGGTTGAATCAGATTTTAAAGCGCCAAACCTCCCGCTCTCATTACGGTTCAAAGGTACATTGCGCTTGAAATCCAATTTTTAAATACAAATGAAGATCAATTCGAACACATGTGACGGAATAGATACGCTACATCCCATAGCCTTGACATTGAACATGTTTCAAATACAATTTCGGAAGTTCATACTTTTATCGTAAACGATACCCTTTCTCTTCTCAAAATGATAAATTTGAAAATATGAAAACGATTTTATTAGAAAATAGAAAACGACAAAACCATGGGAAAAAAAGAACATAAAAATTAATAAACATGACCAAACACAATTCACCAATACTGAACTATCTTTCATATAAATGAATGTTTTAACATTGGAAAGGCTATTCCCCAATAGTATATTGTAAGATTATTTCATATTTTTCTTTCTATCTCGTTTACAACATTGGTATTGCCATATTGATTGTCATGTACATACCATACCTTTGTCATTTATTGTAAATGCGTTTGTGCAATAGGAAAAATATAATGTAGTGCTATATGAAATTTCCAAATCTCTTCTGATTCAGTTATATGGATTATTTCCAGATTAATCAAGCATGTATCACTTCATTAGAAAATACCTTAAAGTTATACTTATTACTTCAAACGCCTCGGCATTATCAGTTTAAACATGTATATACCATCTGTATCATTTTCAATAGGTACGTTTTAATATATATGTATACAAAACTAATCATTCAGAATTCAGAAGATAAATTATTCATGAGGGTTACCAATGCATTGGGGAAAAAATTCTCCTTTAATGAGGCAAGAACCTCCTTTGAAGTATAGATATTATTTTGTTTGATTTAACATATATTAAAGTAATTTTCATGTGCGATTTGCTCAATGTTAACAAATCTCAGCTAGAATTGCCAGTTAAATGACCTTCTATTGGGATTTTTGTTATCAACATGACAGATGTATATCATATAACTATTCCTTTACTATCTCTCTTGTGAAAGATAATGTCCTTTCAGGCTTTTTTGTAGATGATATATTTATATGAACTATTTGTATAAAATGACTAAGAAGCTGAAACAATGCGTTCACCAATAACAAATATAGATACCCCACTTTTTGCATGGTAATGTGTAATGGAAGGATGAATACATTGAGAATACACGCTGTGACAATGTGGCGATAATCTTTAGTGTATTTGACAAAACCACATGTCAAGCAATAACCCACGCAAATAAACAATTATGAATGATCCAGTTTGGCGTCGGCGTACTTTAAGGACGGGATGATTTGGTCAGTATTTATTTTTTCACCTCAATTTATATAAATCATATCCTATTAAGAATAATTACTGAAATGTGTGTAGCCAGTAGCTATAGGTTTCGTGATAACTTGATTTCAGACGCGAAACAAAGGAAATATTACCAGGCATTGTATTTTATAACCTTTTTCTCATTCAATCATGTAGTAGATCATTATTATCTTTGATTGGAACTTTTACCTAAAACCTATATATCTATAAAGTTCATAGAGTCCGTGCATCAAATAACAACAGTATACAAGTAAATAAGGGTAATAACAAAATTACCGAACTCCGAACAATCTCACAAAGGGAAAGTCAAAACTCACAAGTATATAAACAGACAAAATCAGTCAACAACCGGAAAACTGTGAAAACGTAATGACATTATATCTCATTTGCAGCTTGTAGGCTACATATTATTGGTTTGGTTTATTGTGCGTAACGCCACTTTCAACAATATTTCAGCTATATCGTGGCGGTCAGTTTTATTGGTGGAGGAAACCGGAATATCTGAGAAAACCACCGTCCTGCCGCAAGTCACTGACAAACTATAATGTTCTATCGAATATTATTGGGGTTTTCAACTTAAACTTATTTTTATTTTTAACAGCCTATTTGTTTAATTTATTATTGTTTCTATTTTGCAGTTCTTGTTCTTATATTCTGCAAACCAAGCCATTTGTTTCGTTATGTATGACGTAATATTATATATAAAATAATGATTCTTCGTTTTTGGGGACATAAGTTTAGTCTTTACCGGGTCTGTGACTAGAGTAGCACTACGGGTGCCACTAGTGGAGCAGGAACTGTCTACCCTTTTGGAGCACTTGAGTTCACCCCGGTTTTTAGTAGGGTTCTTGTTTTTCGATCTTTAGTTTTATGTGTAGTTTGTTGTGTTCGTCGTTTGTTCCTTTTTCATTTTTCTTTTGGTCATTGTGTTGTCTGTCCTTCGATTTACGGATTCTGATTACCCCTTTGGTATCTTCTAAATCTTCCTTAAATATAACCAGTCTGTCAATGTAAGTCAGTCACTGACAATCTGAACTAAATACTATAATAGCGCCAATATATATGCTTGCTTTTATTCTTTTTTTATATATGTCATATATGTTGCTAATCATCAAAATCATTGCAAGTGTAAAATGTAAATGTCTGTAATCCTGTGCTCTCACGGGCTTCTTGATTGATTTAATAAAAACTATTCTATTCTATAATCAGTCAACGTAGCTATGGTCAATACGATAAATGTTATTACCAGAATTACGCAAGCTCCACAAAGGATTTCAACAATACCTCCTGTGTGATCAATATATAATAACTTGACATCTGAGTGATTAACTATAGAAACAAAATGACGTGATTTTAGAAGCTCAAATGTATGTAAATCACAAGTGTCAGAAACTAGAAAGTATAATATAATAAAAGCATCAGTGTCAGCTACTGCACTAAATGTACAATTTAATAACGGTTTCATAAAAAGATTTTAGAATTGTCATTGGAGGCCTTTTGTTTGTAGATAACATTTATTCAGAATTAGTATGATTCAAAGACATACATATTTGTCCGTACAAATACCTGATATCGTTCTGTTTCTGAAAGTGATTTCAGACCATATCAATGCACTTTTTAACTATTTGAAATTAGTTGATCAATACATGCTCTACTGTAAATGAAATGTTAAATAGCTGAATTCACCCTCGTTTATTTGTGTGGCTCGTGTTGCTCTGTCTTTAGTTTTCTGTGTATTGTTTTAGATCATATTCTGCACTTTTCCGTTTGTCTTTTTGTCATAGTGTTGTCTGTCCTTCTGTTGGTCATGGTGTTGTCTGTCCTTCTTTTGGTCATGGTGTTGTCTGTCCTTCTTTTTGTCATGGTGTTGTCTGTCCTTCTTTTGGTCATGGTGTTGTCTGTCCTTCTTTTGGTCATGGTGTTGTCTGTCCTTCTTTTGGTCATGGTGTTGTCTGTCCTTCTTTTGGTCATGGTGTTGTCTGTCCTTCTTTTGGTCATGGTGTTGTCTGTCCTTCTTTTTGTCATGGTGTTGTCTGTCCTTCTTTTTGTCATGGTGTTGTCTGTCCTTCTTTTTGTCATGGTGTTGTCTGTCCTTCTTTTTGTCATGGTGTTGTCTGTCCTTCTTTTTGTCATGGTGTTGTCTGTCCTTCTTTTTGTCATGGTGTTGTCTGTCCTTCTTTTGGTCATGTTGTTGTCTGTCCTTCTTTTTGTCATGCTGTTGTCTGTCCTTCGATTTACGGTTTCTGATTTCCCTTTTGGTATCTTCAAACTTTTATTAGAATAATCTAATTGGACAGCATTAAAATAAACAAAATTAAACTCAAAAATCATATTTTTAACAATTACCATTTTCTGTATATTGTAGTTTTTCCTTAGCAACACCTAAATATTAATACAATTGATGTGCATTTTGTCTGGTAAAGGGTCACTTAACATTATTTGGGAAATAACAGATTAACAAATATTCACACTAGGAAAATCCTTGTTATAGCAATACGAACTAGTTTCATCGCTATGGATAAAAAAAACTCTCCGAACATCAGTTATGTTTGTCAGACGAATAGAAAACAGAACTCTCTCTTATCATTTTTGTAAAGTTGTTATTGTGGTGAATAAAACGGAAATCATATTCACTGGATGTTAATCAAGAGCAACCAATTCATCAATCCCTTTTGACAAATGTAATTCATAGCTTTGGACTGACAATTCGCAGCATCAAATATTAATCAAGGTCTGGCTGTGAGTATTGTCCAAGCCTTTCTTCTTTTATTTAGTTATCCTGTTGAATTCTAAGATTGTTTTCATTGTATCCGTACTCTACTTCTACTATATGTTCGTTCTCAGTCAATAAGGGACATGACTTCAGTTTGTTGTAAGAATTGTTATCGTTACCGATCACCATGGTAACAATTATCAAATTCATTAAAGTGAATTATTTGACCTGTGAAGAGACTGTAATATTAAATTTCAATTTTTATTAATTTAGAAACTCACGTTTGATATTAAATAAAAAGATATATTAGTCCACAGTTGTGCAATAAGATAAAGATATACACTAGGAGCGTCAACTTAATTTCAAATATATGTATA
Organism: Bathymodiolus septemdierum; assembly: GCA_963383655.1. Lineage (NCBI taxonomy): Eukaryota > Metazoa > Mollusca > Bivalvia > Mytilida > Modiolidae > Bathymodiolus > Bathymodiolus septemdierum. Next base: position 4,977,073 of record OY726520.1, read on the forward strand.
TATCATCCTGCTAAACGTATGCACATTTTATCTACAAACATCGACGGAAATAAATTACAACATTTTTTGTAGAGAGAAACAAACCTGTTTCTTCTTCTAAATACCAGCAAGTGGTTACAAATAATGGGTAGACAGATCTGAGGTGAGATGGCTTAATGAACCTTGTCATTACCTGTGTTAGAGATCTCTTTATTACGTCAGCAGTGTAGGTATTGAGGAAAACATATCGCTTCATATTAAATTCCAATTAATACCCTACATTTTTTGTAACACAAAACAAAACTTATTTTCATATTTACAACGCATTTGTATTTAAATGAGGGAAAGTTACTTGTTTGGGGGGGAAAACATGTTGATTTAATTAAGAAATAAAATGCAAAGATAAAAATAGTATATTAAAGTCAAAGATGCATGAACTTTAAATATATACTGTATATAAAATAGTACAAAACCAACAACAAATAAACATAAATAAACTAAAAACAATAACAGGAAAATACACGGCGTATTCAGAATGACAAAAAGATAAGAATTCAGTACAAAAACAAAAGACCTAAGAACCAAATATCTACAAGATCTAATTATACTTTCATCAAAACATTGTTATGATAACTGTTCATATGGTTCTTAATTTGTTATATTTACTATAATAGAAGTAAAAATGTCCAGTATATGGTACATTTGAAATATTAGTCTCCCACATTTTCAATTAATGTGGATTAATGATTTATTGAACTTGACATACCAAAGTCGGGAGAAATGTTGCCCCTGTTTTCTACGATTACTTGATTTGAATTTGGAACTGTTGCGACAGTGTGATATTTTTTGTTTTCAAATTATTACTAGTAAAGAGATCAAATGAATGCAAAAAAAATCGAAAACAACTAAAAGGTCACAACGGCAAAACCAAATCATATTGCCAAACCTCCGACAATATGAGTTCCTCCAAAACGAGAGTTGGAAATTGGTGCTTCCGGTTGTAAGCATCCCATGTATCATTATTGTCACCCGTCTAGGTGTAATAATTTCCACAAAAAGGTAAGGAATCTAAACGTTAGCGTTACAAACATTTATGCCATCAGCGGTTGGTACACGGAAATTGTGCAAACAGAGAACTTGTGTGTCGTTTTATGAATTCGAAAGACAACATGAATGGCGAATTGATGGTACTTTTTTTTTTTATTAATTGTCGAATATTATGAATGCTAAGACTATGTATAGTCATTCCAATATTGTTATTGTACTTTTATAATAATATAAGAAGTGCCTTGAAGATGAAATAATGTAATAATACCACAAATCGGACAAGGAATATGCCCTTCCCTTATAAAGGCAGCATGTGCTGGAAGGGGAAGCAAATGGTGATCTTTCATGGCTAAAGTGGTCTGGGGAAAATACTATTCCAAAACGATAGCAACAAAACTTTTTTTTCCCTTAAGGTAGAATCATGACCAATTTGCCCTGTTTAAGTAAAATGGCATTTAAGATAACTCGTGTCATAAGGTATCATGAATATAAAAGAAAATAGTGTCACTATCTTCATAATTTTGGAAATTAAAAGGTCCGCCTTACACGTATTTGTCCTCTCGTAATTATAGTTGACATACGGTCTACTTGTCATTAGACAACACTTAATCAATAACAGAATGGCAAGCTGATTGTAATATGGTCATTAAAATCTATAACGTGGCCGTCTCGGTCAGAGATACATATAGATATTGTCCTTATTCACTGAATTCTATGATTGTCTTCATCATCACAGTTCTGTATTGTAACAATTTAAGACAATTCTACTGACGTACATTTATGTATATGACAGGTACGTCGTAACAAATACCAACATACTCGCTTTTACTCCAACTCATATTTGAAAATTCGTCGTTTCTTGTCGGAAATTTCTATTTGTAATTTCAACGCAAAGGGCACTATTCAAATGATGTTAAAGGCCATAGACCCTACTTATTTGAACAATTTTCCACATATGACAACTGTGTCACAACGATTAAGCATATTATGTATAATATTCAAGATTAGAGCGTTCTTTATAACCACTCTGTTCGCCCGGTTATGTGTGAGGGTTGACATTTCATTCACATGCGGAATACACTTACATGACCACAACTTTTTACTAAGAGGGGAAGTTTGCGCCCACTAAGCTAGTGTAACACCGTCACTTTTTTTTTAATTGAAGTGCCTGTATCAATCTTTTAAAGTAAGTGGTGATGTATATGTGTGTTGTGGTATCGAATTTTCCTCTTTCTACTCTTTTTCGATTGTAAATTGGAACTGTTCCGACAGTGTGGTGCATTGTCTTTTTCATTTTATCATTGTAATTTGGAACTGTTCCGACAGTGTGGTGCTTAGTCTTTTTCATTTTACATACAGGTATATTGATGACGTTTTATCTATCAATAATTCCAGATTTCCAGAATTTCTTCCATTGATATATCCTCCAGAGCTGGAAGTTAAAGAGACCACAGATACAGCTTCGTCCGCATCATTTTTGGACTTATACCTCGAATTTGACGACAGTGGTCAACTCAGTACTAAAATTTGTGATAAACGGGACGACTTCAATCTTAAAATCATAAATTTTCCAAACATGTGCAGCAATATACCAGCTTCTCCTGCATATGGTGTTTACATCTCGCAATTGATTCGCTATGCAAGGGCCAGTAGCAATTATTCTGATTTCCTGAAACGTCATCTTCATCTGAGAAACAGGCTATTAAAAGATTCTCCTTATTCGATCTCTTAAAAAGTTTATATTCCGATACCAAGATCTTGTCGAAATATATTCCGTCTCTGCAGAAACGATTATAAGCGATGCATTTTCATATAGTGAAAATGTATAAAGATAAAGAAGTCAAGAAAAATGTCAAGGATAGTTTTTTATCAATGTGTGACGTAAAAATATTTTTGACATTTACGTCACCGAATATGGTACTGCTTTGACAACTATTTTACCTATTTTGTTCCTGTATTTAAATACTGTTATAGTGATAGCCGGAACCTTTGAACCGTAATGAGAGCGGGAGGTTTGGCGCTTTAAAATCTGTTTCAACCCACCATTTCTTTAGAAATACCTGTACCAAGTCAGGGTCATTACGATTTTCACAGTTTTCCGGTTGTTGACTGATTTTGTCTGTTTATATAATTATGAGTTTTGACTTTCCCTTTGTAAGATTGTTCGGAGTTCGGTAATTTTGTTATTACCCTTATTTATCATTGTAACTTAGAACTGTTCCGACAGTGTGGTTCTTTGTGTTTTTCATTTTATCATTGGAATTTGGAACTGTTCCGACAGTATGGTGCTTTGTCTTTTTCATTTTATCATTGAAATTTGGAACTGTTCCGACAGTGTGGTGCTTTGTCTTTTTCATTGTATCATTGTAATTTGGAACTGTTCCGACAGTGTGGTGCTTTGTCTTTTTCATTTTATCATTGGAATTTGGAACTGTTCCGACAGTGTGGTGCTTTGTGTTTTTCATTTTATCATTGGAATTTGGAACTGTTCCGACAGTGTGGTGCTTTGTGTTTTTCATTTTATCATTGGAATTTAGAACTGTTCCGACAGTGTGGTGCTTTGTGTTTTTCATTTTATCATTGTAATTTAGAACTGTTCCGACAGTGTGGTGTTTTGTCTTTTTCATTTTATCATTGTAATTTAGAACTGTTCCGACAGTGTGGTGCTTTGTCTTTTTCATTTTATCATTGTAATTTGGAACTGTTCCGACAGTGTGGTGCTTTGTCTTTTTCATTGTATCATTGTAATTTGGAACTGTTCCGACAGTGTGGTGCTTTGTCTTTTTCATTTTATCATTGGAATTTGGAACTGTTCCGACAGTGTGGTGCTTTGTGTTTTTCATTTTATCATTGGAATTTGGAACTGTTCCGACAGTGTGGTGCTTTGTGTTTTTCATTTTATCATTGGAATTTAGAACTGTTCCGACAGTGTGGTGCTTTGTGTTTTTCATTTTATCATTGTAATTTAGAACTGTTCCGACAGTGTGGTGTTTTGTCTTTTTCATTTTATCATTGTAATTTAGAACTGTTCCGACAGTGTGGTGCTTTGTCTTTTTCATTTTATCATTGTAATTTGGAACTGTTCCGACAGTGTGGTGCTTTGTCTTTTTCATTTTATCATTGTAATTTAGAACTGTTCAGACAGTGTGGTGCTTTGTGTTTTTCATTTTATCATTGTAATTTAGAACTGTTCCGACAGTGTGGTGCTTTGTCTTTTTCATTTTATCATTGTAATTTGGAACTGTTCCGACAGTGTGGTGCTTTGTCTTTTTCATTTTATCATTGTAATTTAGAACTGTTCAGACAGTGTGGTGCTTTGTCTTTTTCATTTTATCATTGTAATTTAGAACTGTTCCGACAGTGTGGTGCTTTGTGTTTTCCACTTTATCATTGTAATTTAGAACTGTTCCTGGTGCTTTGTCTTTTTCATTTTATCATTGTAATTTAGAACTGTTCCGACAGTGTGGTGCTTTGTCTTTTTCATTTTATCATTGTAATTTAGAACTGTTCCGACAGTGTGGTGCTTTGTGTTTTTCATTTTATCATTGTAATTTAGAACTGTTCCGACAGTGTGGTGCTTTGTCTTTTTCATTTTATCATTGTAATTTAGAACTGTTCCGACAGTGTGGTGCTTTGTGTTTTTCATTTTATCATTGGAATTTGGAATTGTTCCGACAGTGTGGTGCTTTGTGTTTTTCATTTTATCATTGGAATTTGGAATTGTTCCGACAGTGTGGTGCTTTGTGTTTTTCATTTTATCATTGTAATTTAGAACTGTTCCGACAGTGTGGTGCTTTGTCTTTTTCATTTTATCATTGTAATTTAGAACTGTTCCGACAGTGTGGTGCTTTGTGTTTTTCATTTTATCATTGTAATTTAGAACTGTTCCGACAGTGTGGTGCTTTGTCTTTTTCATTTTATCATTGTAATTTAGAACTGTTCCGACAGTGTGGTGCTTTGTCTTTTTCATTTTATCATTGTAATTTAGAACTGTTCCGACAGTGTGGTGCTTTGTGTTTTTCATTTTATCATTGGAATTTGGAATTGTTCCGACAGTGTGGTGCTTTGTGTTTTTCATTTTATCATTGTAATTTAGAACTGTTCCGACAGTGTGGTGCTTTGTCTTTTTCATTTTATTATTGGAATTTAGAACTGTTCCGACAGTGTGGTGCTTTGTCTTTTTCATTTTATCATTGGAATTTGGAATTGTTCCGACAGTGTGGTGCTTTGTGTTTTTCATTTTATCATTGGAATTTGGAATTGTTCCGACAGTGTGGTGCTTTGTGTTTTTCATTTTATTGCAATGCATGTACATGTATATATTATTTTTTGTTTGTGCTATTTCTTTTGACTTTTATTCCATGCATTTATACATTTGCTTGCTGTTAGTTATGTTAAATTGAACATAAGAAGTTAATCAGATCAGTATTGCTCGATAACTTACAGCAACACATGTCTTTAATACTCGCCAACGACGCAACATGACATTTTACAAACGGTAGATAATGTTCAGAAATCTTATCAAAGCAACAAACTATATATAACATCAGAAAGTCTTCCTGTCTTGTGTTGTAAGAAGAGTTTGAAGATACCAAAGGGGTAATCAGAATCAGTAATATATGGACATACAACACACTGGCCAAAAGAAAAAAGGACAAAAGGACAAACAACGATCTACAAAACATACACATTAAACTAGAGATCGAGTAACACGAACCTCACTAAAAACTTGGAAATTGATCATTATATATGTTTTCATCTGTTATACGCTGTGTACTAAATGAGATGCTATTTTATCTGTTTCCTGTCAATCCAGATATGTGTGTGATATATTAGTTAGATCATTATCCTCTGATTATTTTTACATCAGTTAATACTTTATATCGATCACATCAACAAACATTTCTAAAATTTCACCACATTTTTCAGTTGTTTGAATACTGAAGCCATTGAAATGAGGTAGCCTACAAATAACCGTTTTATTTCTGTATTGATTTAATAAAAAGGTATTCAGTAACGCCTTTATTTACTTGTATAATCATTCAATTTGTAAATTCTATTTTATTTGTTAAAAGGATGTACATTTTTAATGCAAATAGACTCTCCATAATTTAAACAAAAATTTCAAAAAAAAATATATTAAAATGTGGTAAAACGTTCATTAAAAATTTCATCACGAACAGCTGTACGAGTTTTTTTTTTTTTTTTTTTTTTTTTTTTTGAGCAGTATAAACATTATCATCGATTACACTAGAACTCCCTAATAACACAAAGATTAACATCAAAATGTTCGATGTACGAAAACAATTATTTAAATCAATGATTTTAATTTAAGTATTATCATGCTGACTATCGGATATCCGATACATGTCCAGCCGATATTGGATAATTTTACAGTACAAAGATACGTCTCCACATTTTAATAATAACAGCCCATTATGGAAAAGCAAACCAGCATTATATAATTACACAGTAATTTATTTATTCCATATATAGCTTTTTGTAGACAATGCTTCTTTGTTGCTATAAACGTCACACTTTATTTATGTTTTTATATATATATATATTTTAATCGTTAGATTCTATATTACAGATACCTTTTTCGTTTGCACATTGTTTTGCCTGTACTTCGGTTTACGTCTTCTGATTAATAATTAGGTATCTTCAAACTTTTCTATATTTAATGTCAATGCCTGGTGTGATTTGTTTCTTCATGTTAATGATTTCTTGAGACAGATTACGTAAGAAATTTTAACTATTATGAAGTATTGTTATGAAATAATATTCATAAAGACTATTGATTATTGTAAACTATTTGAAGTGGGTTTTATTGGGGTTTCGTGGCGATATTTACCACATTAGACAAGCGTGCTGCATGATCATTAAATAAATAAACATGAAACGTGGTCAACCTCAGATATTCCGTTAGCAATAAAATACCAGAGAAATTGCATCAAATGGACTGATGACACAGGTAATTGCTTTTCTTTGATATCTGAAGCAATTTATAATAACTTCGTAAAAACGAGAAAGTCGAAACCAATTCATGAGCTTAGTATCTCTCTTTGAGAAAACACTTTCCATAAAAAAAAAAAATAATAATAATAACCCACATACACGGCGCAAAAGTAAATGCATTTGTTTATTAAGCCTATCTTTGATTTTCTAATAACATCAGACTCAAACACGATTGGAACATCGTAAAGTTAATATGACATTTTTCCTCATGTTTTGCATACATGTATTTTTATAAAGGTAATATAAACGTAGATATCTAATTTAGTGTGTACGACGCGTTTCTGGGGTAACCTTCATCAGGTACACGCATAATCAAAAGGTGGGAAAGCTAAATAACCTTCATCAGGTACACGCATAATCAAAAGGTTGGAAAGCTAAATAACCTTCATCAGGTACACGCATAATCAAAAGATTGGAAAGCTAAATAACCTTCATCAGGTACACGCATAATCAAAAGGTTGGAAAGCCAAATAACCTTCATCAGGTACACGCATAATCAAAAGGTTGGAAAGCTAAATAACCTTCATCAGGTACACGCATAATCAAAAGATTGGAAAGTCAAATAACCTTCATTAGGTACGCTCATAATCAAAAGATTGGAAAGCCAAATAACCTTCATCAGGTACGCTCATAATCAAAAGGTTGGAAAGCTAAATAACCTTCATCAGGTACACTCATAATCAAAAGATTGGAAAGCTAAATAACCTTCATCAGGTACACGCATAACCAAAAGATTGGAGAGCCAAATAACCTTCATCAGGTACACGCATAATCAAAAGGTTGGAAAGCTAAATAACCTTCATCAGGTACACTCATAATCAAAAGATTGGAAAGCTAAATAACCTTCATCAGGTACACGCATAACCAAAAGATTGGAGAGCCAAATAACCTTCATCAGGTACACGCATAATCAAAAGGTTGGAAAGCTAAATAACCTTCATCAGGTACACGCATAATCAAAAGATTGGAAAGTCAAATAACCTTCATTAGGTACGCTCATAATCAAAAGATTGGAAAGCCAAATAACCTTCATCAGGTACGCTCATAATCAAACGGTTGGAAAGCTAAATAACCTTCATCAGGTACACTCATAATCAAAAGATTGTAAAGCTAAATAACCTTCATCAGGTACACGCATAACCAAAAGGTTGGAAAGCTAAATAACCTTCATCAGGTACACGCATAATCAAAAGATTGGAGAGCCAAATAACCTTCATCAGGTACGCTCATAATCAAAAGATTGGAAAGCTAAATAACCTTCATCAGATGCACTCATAATCAAAAGATGGGAAAGCTAAATAACCTTCATCAGGTACACTCATAATCAAACGATTGGAAAGCTAAATAACCTTCATCAGGTATACTCATAATCAAGATTCGAAAGCTAAATAACCTTCATCAAGTTACGCTCATAATGAAAAGATTCGAAAGCTAAATAACCTTCATCAGGTACACTCATAATCAAAAGATTGGAAAGCCACATAACCTTCATTATGTACGCTCATAATCAAAAGATTGGAAAGCCAAATAACCTTCATCAGGTACGCTCATAATCAAAAGATTGGAAAGCCAAATAACCTTCATCAGGTACGCTCATAATCAAAAGATTGGAAAGCTAAATAACCTTCATCAGGTACGCTCATCATCAAAAGATTGGAAAGCTAAATAACCTTCATCAGGTACGCTCATAATCAAAAGATTGGAAAGCCAAATAACCTTCATCAGGTACACTCATAATCAAAAGATTGGAAAGCCAAATAACCTTCATCAGGTACGCTCATAATCAAAAAATTGGAAAGCTAAATAACCTTCATCAGGTACGCTCACCATCAAAAGATTGGAAAGCTAAATAACCTTCATCAGGTACACGCATAATCAAAAGATTGGAGAGCCAAATAACCTTCATCAGGTACACGCATAATCAAAAGGTTGGAAAGCTAAATAACCTTCATCAGGTACACGCATAATCAAAAGATTGAAAAGCTAAATAACCTTCATCAGGTACGCTCATCATCAAAAGATTGGAAAGCTAAATAACCTTCATCAGGTACGCTCATAATCAAAAGATTGGAAAGCCAAATAACCTTCATCAGGTACACTCATAATCAAAAGATTGGAAAGCCAAATAACCTTCATCAGGTACGCTCATAATCAAAAAATTGGAAAGCTAAATAACCTTCATCAGGTACGCTCATCATCAAAAGATTGGAAAGCTAAATAACCTTCATCAGGTACACGCATAATCAAAAGGTTGGAAAGTCAAATAACCTTCATCAGGTACACGCATAATCAAAAGGTTGGAAAGCTAAATAACCTTCATCAGGTACACGCATAATCAAAAGATTGGAAAGTCAAATAACCTTCATTAGGTACGCTCATAATCAAAAGATTGGAAAACCAAATAACCTTCATCAGGTACACTCATAATCAAAAGATTGTAAAGCTAAATAACCTTCATCAGGTACACGCATAACCAAAAGATTGGAAAGCTAAATAACCTTCATCAGGTACACTCATAATCAAAAGATTGGAAAGCTAAATAACCTTCATCAGGTACACTCATAATCAAAAGATTGGAAAGCTAAATAACCTTCATCAAGTACGCTCATAATCAAAAGATTATAAAGCCAAACAACCTTCATCAGGTACACTCATAATCAAAAGATTGGAGAGCCAAATAACCTTCATCAAGTACGCTCATAATCAAAAGATTGGAAAGCTAAATAACCTTCATCAGGTACACTCATAATCAAAAGATTGGAGAGCCAAATAACCTTCATCAAGTACGCTCATAATCAAAAGGTTGGAAAGCTAAATAACCTTCATCAGGTACACTCATAATCAAAAGATTGGAAAGCTAAATAACCTTCATCAGGTACACTCATAATCAAAAGATTGGAAAGCTAAATAACCTTCATCAAGTACGCTCATAATCAAAAGATTATAAAGCCAAACAACCTTCATCAGGTACACTCATAATCAAAAGATTGGAGAGCCAAATAACCTTCATCAGGTACGCTCATAATCAAAAGATTGGAAAGCTAAATAACCTTCATCAGATGCACTCATAATCAAAAGATGGGAAAGCTAAATAACCTTCATCAGGTACACTCATAATCAAACGATTGGAAAGCTATATAACCTTCATCAGGTACACTCATAATCAAGATTCGAAAGCTAAATAACCTTCATCAAGGTACGCTCATAATGAAAAGATTCGAAAGCTAAATAACCTTCATCAGGTACACTCATAATCAAAAGATTCGAAAGCCACATAACCTTCATTATGTACGCTCATAATCAAAAGATTGGAAAGCTAAATAACCTTCATCAGGTACGCTCATAATCAAAAGATTGGAAAGCCAAATAACCTTCATCAGGTACGCTCATAATCAAAAGATTGGAAAGCCAAATAACCTTCATCAGGTACACTCATAATCAAAAGATTGGAAAGCTAAATAACCTTCATCAGGTACGCTCATAATCAAAAGATTGGAAAGCCAAATAACCTTCATCAGGTACGCTCATAATCAAAAGATTGGAAAGCCAAATAACCTTCATCAGGTACACTCATAATCAAAAGATTGGAAAGCTAAATAACCTTCATCAGGTACACGCACAACCAAAAGGTTGGAAAGCCAAATAACCTTCATCAGGTACGCTCATAATCAAAAGGTTGGAAAGCTAAATAACCTTCATCAGGTACACTCATAATCAAAAGATTGGAAAGCTAAATAACCTTCATCAGGTACACTCATAATCAAAAGATTGGAAAGCTAAATAACCTTCATCAAGTACGCTCATAATCAAAAGATTATAAAGCCAAACAACCTTCATCAGGTACACTCATAATCAAAAGATTGGAGAGCCAAATAACCTTCATCAAGTACGCTCATAATCAAAAGATTGGAAAGCTAAATAACCTTCATCAGATGCACTCATAATCAAAAGATGGGAAAGCTAAATAACCTTCATCAGGTACACTCATAATCAAACGATTGGAAAGCTAAATAACCTTCATCAGGTACACTCATAATCAAGATTCGAAAGCTAAATAACCTTCATCAAGGTACGCTCATAATGAAAAGATTCGAAAGCTAAATAACCTTCATCAGGTACGCTCATAATCAAAAGATTATAAAGCCAAACAACCTTCATCAGGTACACTCATAATCAAAAGATTGGAAAGCTAAATAACCTTCATCAGGTACGCTCATAATCAAAAGATTGGAAAGCTAAATAACCTTCATCAGATGCACTCATAATCAAAAGATGGGAAAGCTAAATAACCTTCATCAGGTACACTCATAATCAAGATTCGAAAGCTAAATAACCTTCATCAAGGTACGCTCATAATGAAAAGATTCGAAAGCTAAATAACCTTCATCAGGTACACTCATAATCAAAAGATTCGAAAGCCACATAACCTTCATTATGTACGCTCATAATCAAAAGATTGGAAAGCTAAATAACCTTCATCAGGTACGCTCATAATCAAAAGATTGGAAAGCCAAATAACCTTCATCAGGTACGCTCATAATCAAAAGATTGGAAAGCCAAATAACCTTCATCAGGTACACTCATAACCAAAAGATTGGAAAGCTAAATAACCTTCATCAAGTACGCTCATAATCAAAAGATTGGAAAGCTAAATAACCTTCATCAGGTACACTCATAATCAAAAGATTGGAAAGCTAAATAACCTTCTTCAGGTACACTCATAATCAAAAGATTGGAAAGCTAAATAACCTTCATCAGATACGCTCATGATCAAAAGATTGGAAAGCTAAATAACCTTCATCAGGTACGCTCATAATCAAAAGATTGGAAAGCCAAATAACCTTCATCAGGTACACTCATAACCAAAAGATTGGAAAGCTAAATAACCTTCATCAGGTTCGCTCATAATCAAAAGATTGGAAAGCTAAATAACCTTCATCAGGTACACTCATGATCAAAAGATTGGAAAGCTAAATAACCTTCTTCAGGTACACTCATAATCAAAAGATTGGAAAGCTAAATAACCTTCATCGGGTACGCTCATGATCAAAAGATTGGAAAGCTAAATAACCTTCATCAGGTACGCTCATAATCAAAAGATTGGAAAGCCAAATAACCTTCATCAGGTACACTCATAATCAAAAGATTGAAAAGCCAACTACAAAATTAAAAGTCTTTGAGAACAAGTAAACCAAAGGGCATAGGTTAACTTCAATGTATATTATCGACATTTTTTTCTTCCCTTGCATAATATCTCCTCGTCGTTTATTAAATTTGTAGAGTTTAAATAAACTATAGAGAACACGAAAGGGGCAAGCAAAAATGGACAATCCAGAAAAACTGGCAACATACAAAATGTAGGGTACACAAGACAAAGAAAACCAAAGGAAAAACACAAAACAATATGTGTTGGGCACCACTATGCGTAAGCAAGACATGAGCTCTCCTACAAACAACCGGAGGTACAGACGAACCGAACATCGTTTTTATTCGGAAATCGGTCATTACCTTGACAGTATATTAATAAATCACGCTTTATTTACCACTTATTATAGTTTTTATTTCACACCTTTGTATGTATTTATTTCTGAAGTATAGTAGTTATATCTCTAGGATTCACCTCTTTGATCATTGCAATAAGTTAATGTTTAATATGAGTTTAGATTTGAGTAGAGAATATTATGTAATAGGGATTTCATTAAGAACAGTATATGTGGATCATATTCTATTTGTATTTTTTGCTAAGAATACATTATTGAAGATATTTTTCTTAGAATAAAATACGATTATGCAATCGTGTGTGCACATATAGACAATATCAATGCAGTGCCTTGAAATATAAAGTTTATGTGTATGAAGCTTAAAACTGGGATAAAGGCGAGGTTCATCGAGCCTTTCCCCAATTTTGCGCCGAATGCACATAACCTATGCATTTTAAGACTGTTGACATGTTATGGTGTAGGCAAGTTTTCCAGTTGGCATGTAATCTTGTAGGTATGTTATCTTATAGTATGTTATCTTGTAGGTGGGTTATCTTGTAGGTGTGTTATCTTGGAGGTATGTTATCTTATAGGTATGTTATCTTGTAGGTATGTTATCTTGTAGGTATGTTATCTTATAGGTATGTTATCGTGTAGGTATGTTATCGTGTAGGCATGTTATCTTGTAGGTGTGTTATCTTGTAGATATGTTATCTTGTATGTATGTTATCTTGTAGGTTTGTTATCTTGTATGTATGTTATCGTGTAGGCATGTTATCTTGTAGGTATGTTATCCTATAGGTATGTTATCTTGTAGGTATGTTATCGTGTAGGCATGCTATCTTGTAGGTGTGTTATTTTGTAGGTATGTTATCTTGTATGTATGTTATCTTGTAGGTATGTTATCTTGTAGGTATGTTATCGTGTAGGCATGTTATCTTGTAGGTATGTTATCGTGTAGGCATGTTATCTTGTAGGTGTGTTATCTTGTAGGTATGTTATCGTGTAGGCATGTTATCTTGTATGTATGTTATCTTGTAGGTATGTTATCGTGTAGGTATGTTATCTTGTAGGTGTGTTATCTTGTATGTATGTTATCTTGTAGGTATGTTATCATGTAGGTGTGTTATCTTGTAGGTGTGCTATCTTGTAGGTATGTTATCGCGTAGGCATGTTATCTTGTAGGTATGTTATCTTGTAGGTGTGTTATCTTGTATGTATGTTATCTTGTAGGTATGTTATCTTGTAGGCATGTTATCTTGTAGGTATGTTATCTTGTAGGCATGCTATCTTGTAGGTATGTTATCTTATAGGTATGTTATCTTGTAGGTGTGTTATCTTGTATGTATGTTATCTTGTAGGCATGTTATCTTGTAGGTATGTTATCTTGTAGGCATGTTATCGTGTAGGCATGTTATCTTGTAGGTGTGTTATCTTGTAGGTGTGTTATCTTGTAGGTATGTTATCGTGTAGGCATGTTATCTTGTAGGTATGCTATCTTGTAGGCATGTTATCTTGTAGGTGTGTTATCTTGTATGTATGTTATCTTGTAGGTGTGTTATCTTGTAAGTGTGTTATCTTGTAGGTATGTTATATTGTAGGCATGTTATATTGTAGGTGTGTTATCTTGTATGTATGTTATATTGTAGGTATGTTATCTTATAGGTATGTTATTTTGTAGGTATGTTATCTTGTATGTATGTTATCTTGTAGGTATGTTATCCTGTAGGTATGTTATCTTGTAGGTATGTTATCGTGTAGGCATGTTATCTTGTGGGTGTGTTATCTTGTAGGTGTGTTATCTTGTAGGCATGTTATCGTGTAGGCATGTTATCTTGTAGGTATGTTATCTTGTAGGTATGTTATCGTGTAGGCATGTTATCTTGTAGGTGTGTTATCTTGTAGGTGTGTTATCTTGTAGGTATGTTATCTTGTAGGTATGTTATCTTGTAGGTATGTTATCGTGTAGGCATGTTATCTTGTAGGTGTGTTATCTTGTAGGTGTGTTATCTTGTAGGTATGTTATCGTGTAGGCATGTTATCTTGTAGGTATGTTATCTTGTAGGTGTGTTATCTTGTAGGTATGTTATCTTGTAGGCATGTTATCTTGTAGGCATGTTATCGCGTAGGCATGTTATCTTGTAGGTGTGTTATCTTGTAGGTATGTTATCTTGTAGATATGTTATCTTGTAGGCATGTTATCTTGTAGGTATGTTATCTTGTAGGCATGATATCTTGTAGGTATGTTATCTTATAGGTATGTTATCTTGTAAGCATGTTATCGTGTGGATATGTTATCTTGTAGGCATGTTATCTTGTAGGTATGTTATCTTATAGGTATATTATCTTGTAGGTATGTTATCTTGTAGGCATGTTATCGTGTAGATATGTTATCTTGTAGGCATGTTATCTTGTAGGAATGTTATCTTGTAGGTATGTTATCTTGTAGGCATGTTATCGTGTAGGTATGTTATCTTGTAGGTGTGTTATCTTGTATGTATGTTATCTTGTAGGTATGTTATCTTGTAGGCATGTTATCTTGTAGGCATGTTATCTCAGGTATGTTGTCTTGTAGGTATGTTATCTCAGGTATGTTATCTTGTAGGCATGTTATCTTGTAGGTATGTTATCTTGTAGGCATGTTATCTTGTATGTATGTTATCTTGTAGGCATGTTATCGTGTAGGTATGTTATCTTGTAGGTGTGTTATCTTGTATGTATGTTATCTTGTAGGTATGTTATCGTGTAGGCATGTTATCTTGTATGTATGTTATCTTGTAGGTATGTTATCGTGTAGGTATGTTATCTTGTGTGTATGTTATCGAGTAGGCACGTTATCTTGTAGGTGTGTTATCTTGTAGGTATGTTATCTTGTAGGCATGCTATCCTGGAGGTATGTTATCTTGTAGTCATGTTATCGTGTAGGCATGTTATCTTGTAGGTGTGTTATCTTGTATGTAGGTTATCGTGTAGGTGTGTTATCTTGTAGGTATGTTATCTTGTAGGTATGTTATCTTGTATGTATGTTATCTTGTAGGTATATTATCTTGAAGGCATGTTATCTTGTAGGTGTGTTATCTTGTAGGCATGTTATCTTGTAGGTGTGTTATCTTGTAGGCATGTTATCTTGTAGGTGTGTTATCTTGTAGGTATGTTATCTTGTAGGCATGTTATCTTGTAGGTATGTTATATCTTGTAGGCATGTTATCTTGTAGGTATGTTATCTTGTAGGTATGTTATATCTTGTAAGTATGTTATCTTGTAGGTATGTTATCTTGTAGGTATGTTATCGTGTTGGTATGTTATCTTGTAGGTATGTTATCTTGTAGGTATGTTATCGTGTAGGCATGTTATCTTGTAGGTGTGTTATCTTGTAAGTGTGTTATCTTGTAGGTATGTTATCTTGTAGGTATGTTATCTTGTAGGCATGTTATCCTGTAGGCATGTTATCCTGTATGCATGTAATATTTTAGGCATGATATCATCTATTCAGGTTATCATGTAGGCTTGCACCATGTGTACATGTTATTGTATAAGCATGATTTCATGTGCCATATTATAATTTTAGCATTTTGTCCTTACAGACTTGTCGAAAGTCACTGACAAACTTTTTTCAAAATATTTTTTATCGAAACAATAAGGAATCAAACTCACAACCTTAGTTGTAATACGTAGAGATTGTATATATCAATATGTGCATACGTTATATTACGACATTTATGAAGTCATGTACTCTTATTTGAATGTTACAAGGCCATGTTATAAATTCATCTATGTTTATTATTTAGTGGTCTTTAAAACAGTCGTTAACTAAATCTGCAGATTAACACACTGCATGGTGGCTTCACATGCTTAAATTTGTAGGAAGTTTTTGCTGACGATGTTATATGAAAACACCTAACTATCATGATCTCGTGTCGACTTTTACCACCATAATAGTTCATTTTCTGTAGATTATTTTCTAATTTGTTAAGACACCCATAGTATATGGAGAATCAGAAGCTCTCTAAGATTCTATCAATAGCATTTCACAGGAAGCCAACATAAATCTTATAAGAAAATGATTTAATGTACATATTAAAATCCATCCAATGGTGCAAAAAAGGATTCTATGAGGAATATTAAATTTTTGGGAAATCACTTTTTTTCCGAGGTAATTTAGTGATTTAGTAAATAGCATAATTGCAGTCTCTATGCTAAATAATGTCTTCATACTGTTTACCGGCTTAAAATTACAGGTTTAAAAATATATTACGCGTCTTACCAATGTATAATTCTTTACCTCTTTAATCAATATCAGCCCACCATGTTCTACAAGATGGGGGTCGCTATATATACCCTATGATTACAACGACACCGACACGATTATCTGCTATTTGTTTGCCAATTATCTGTAAAAATATTTCGTTAGAAAACAAAAAATGTCTACAATTTTAAAGGCTTTTAATCGCCCTCTGTGTGACAAGATTTATTTGAAGTTAATATTTAATTACAAAATCAAACGTATCTTTGAGTAAAATAGTAAGTTTGTTAAGTAACACATCCATTTTGTGGTAAATGAATAAACAAAAAAGCTAATATTAAGAATAACTTTGCAAAAACGAGTGTATAAATGCACTGCGCAAGAAATTGTTTCCACATTGTAAAAACCTTCTTTTTAAAATTATTTGTGTTTTTCTAAATGATAATTAATGAAGTGCACTGATTTCTCTTTAAAGAATAAAAAAAAGATAATCGCTACTTTGTGAACAATTGCGTAATTTAACAAGTATTTGAATTGATATCCTACAAAAACATCCAAATAATAATGCACATAAAATTGCAGATACTTAGTGCATCCAAATAATTAATGCACCCAAAGGTGCAAAACCTTGTTCCACACCTGTTATTCCAAGTGTGCATTGTAAGAGGGTTATATTGTGCTATCGATGTTATGCCACTTTCAACACTATTTTATCGTTATATCGTATCCGTAAGTTTTATTGATGAAGGAAAACGGGTGTGTTCGGAGGAAACCACCGACAAGTCGTAATTCACTGACAAACCTGTCCAACTAAGCTTGCATCTAGTACAAATGCTGGCAAAAGTTGGGAATCGACATCACATCTTTCGTTGTGATGGATACTACCATTATTACGTGGACCACCGTATTACTTTTAGTATCCGATTTGGATTTTCGATGTCACAGATGTCAACATTTCCTAAATATTTCTTCATGAAAAAAACTTTATTTCTTTTCAAAAAAAAAATTTTTTATGCGTTTTACACATGCTTCGTTGAAACAGGCGTGTTATTACATTTTTGTGGATCCGCTGTGACCGCAATCGTATGGTCGTTTGATTTACATCTTCCAATGCAGTCAGTGCTGATCATTACTAAAGCTGTGAATTTGATTCACACCCATGACTAGGTGTACTCGATATACAACTTTTCTTGATTAGTGACTTGTGGTAGGTCTGTGGTTTTCTTCGGATAATTCTGTCTTCACAACCATGACAACTGACTTGCCACAATCTACTTGAAATATTGTTGACAGTGGCAGTAGATATGCGTAAGCCATAATCACAATAACCCTATTATATTTTGCAGATTGGGTGCATATCACATATGGATAAATCACGAATTCCAGCAATAGTCTTAATTAAAATAATTTCGTAAAATGATATTATATTCTAAGTTAGTGAATAAAAACCTTGCTTTTGCAACATTTATTCTTTAAATTTCATTTATTTTTGTGGCCCGATTTATTTATAATTCACTGTGCATGCATCTATTGCCGTTGGAGATCCAATTATCAAGAGGGGTGGGATTCCATTAACTGAATTTACCCCACCACATTTGTTTGCTTGTCCACGGGCATGGCATGGACTTTTAACGCTATTTATGTTGTGGTCTTTTTTTACCATTTCAATGATTTGAGGTTTGAAGTGGTTGTACGTTTTATTGATATTGGTGGAAATAACCATCCCCGTTTATACATTATTTGCATAATATATTGTATATACCGAGTATCCATGAAAAACACAGAAACGTATTTGGATTCTAATTTTTTTTAAATGCACATTTTTTCTTTTAATTGTTATGCATTATATTTTAGAACAATGGTAATGCGCGTTCTTACGATGCAGAATGCCCTTCGTCCCTGCTAGAGAAACGCACATGACTTATTTTCACAAATAGTATGATATACTTTCTATAATGTATTATTATATCAATTTCATATTACATGATCCCCAATCTCATCAATTTATCTATAAGATCCTTTAATAAGATAATAAAATATTTAGAAAACATAATGACATGGAGATGTAATCATACATAAATCATTTAACACCAACATGAAAATCAAGTCAGAAAAAACCCGTATACCAATAAATTTATTCTTGACTAGCTCATGTTATTAAGTCTATAACAATCTTATATAATTTCTTAATAAACTCTTCTTTCTTTCTTTATTAAATGCCATCCATTATCAATACTTAATTGTTCTTTTTTTATTATTTTCGCAAGTGCAGATACTTGATGCCTCCTTCATCCATTGTGTATTCGCTTTCCCTGTTTTGTATGTTTGAAAACAATAATCACTCGTGCTTTATGTTTCATAACAATTATATCACCCACTGTTTTGTCTGTTTGACGACAATTGTCACCCTTTGTTTTGCAATTTTGAAAACCACTATCACACCTTGTTTTGCAATTTTGAAATAAGATTGACATATTTCTCCACCGACCAACCATAGAAGTAATTTATAAAGATATACTTGTAGGTCCAATTATCAAAACGAAATACTTCTTGACATAAAACGAAAATCCATAGAACCGTCTTGTTTGTATATAATTAACGAAAAGAACAAATGTATATGACGTGTCATTTATATTTTCTTCAGTGACTAAGTATTTTAATAAATTTCAACGTCAATACTTGTTTTTGATTCACGTATTTAAAACAAAATGTGTACCTCTCATCAAATTGTCTTTACCTTCTTTCCATATACATTTTATTTTATTATTGCCATCATAAATAGTACCTTGGAGGTTTCAAAATCTACTAAGCTAAGAATAAAATACACACATTTATTCTATATTATTATCCTAATGATTGCTATGCTAAATGACACAGCAACTCTTCAATCGTATATCATGTTAAACTAAACTTTAAGATAAAATCTTAAAGATATAAATAAAAAAACAATCTGTATCTGTAACAAAAATCATGAATAGGCGCTATAATATACGTAACTATTAAATTCATTTCACAGAAAGACATTTGGTTAGTAAGTATACAGTGTAAATATAGGATGAAAATGAAATATCTATAATCTATGATTTGTTACAGAGTACTTACCTAACACTGACGATGAAAATAATAAAATCCAACAAAATATCAAGTTAATCACGGAAGTATCTCCAAAAAACTTTCCATTATATATCCTCAATTTTAACCTCATTTCGTCCCGTCATTTCCAAACTTTTCAACTAGAATAAAATAACTTCATATCACACACAATATGAAAAAATATATATCCTCCAAATATTTTTACAACATTCTTATGAAAATTGACACAGAAATATTACATTGAAAATAAACTAATTGATATTAAATACTGATTAGGTCCGCATGGTTCAGCGCAAATATCAATAAGTGGTAGTACAATCACTATAGAATATTTCTTATGGGACATTCCACTTTATTATGCAGACTTAACAGCAAGCGTGGGGATTTCTTTTATACAGTCGCATTCACCGTGATTTCATATATCATAAATAATATATAATTTCTTGAAGTATGATATGAACAATATTCCATAGTGTATTTTACGTAATGGGGGGAACTGCTATTTTGCTATTTTTGTAAATCAAATTATGGAAACATTTTCGTACGACTATTCACTTTTATTTAATTTAATAAAGACTTCTTTATTTACTATTACAGTTAGTATATAAAAGGAAATGTTATTTATTTTTTGTCAATATCTTCTTAACATTACAAGCATTTGTTTTAAGATTTGGACACAAGTGAAACGAATCGGATTTGATATTAATTACCCCTATGAGATTAACGATTTATTTATTCCATATCAACCCTTCATTGTCCTCGCGTTTCTACAAAGGAATATTACATTATGGACCATTTAAACAATCTGAAATAACAAGTAGTAAAAGATTATTAAATCGGTAACAATAGGGTGAGCTTTTCTCTATCATAATCATACGGGATTGTCGACATATTGATTGATTGATTGATTGATTGATTGATTGATTGATTGATTGATTGATTGATTGATTGATCCATTAGCCTGTAATTTTACGCAACTTTTGAGGTACACGTACTGATCATGAAAGACGAGGAATTGTGGCGGTGATAAACCGGTTAGTTATCGGGAATTGGCTACAGTATGCTGGGCCTAATATCAGGGGTTAGGTTTATGGTGTTTTACGCCATCAACAATATTTCAGTTATATCCTGGCGGTCAGTATTATTGGTGGAGGAAACCAGAGTATCCAGAGAAAACCACCTACCCGTCGCAAGTCACTGAAAAACTTTACCAGATAATGTTGTATCGAGTACATCTCGCCATGAGCGGGATTGAAACTCACAACTTTAGTGGTGATAGGTGCTGATTGCTTAGGTAGTTGTAAATCCAACTATCATACGATCACGACCACGACGGCTCCAATAATATCAGAAACAAACACAACAACATCATGAATGTCCAAATTATACAAAACAATCTGAAATATTGATAGGACGATTAAACTATTTATATAATCAGAGAGATTGGCACAGTCGCTTACGTGATTAAATAATTATGACGTCTCTAAGACTCGGATATAGATTTATTAGCATTTTTCTTTACATTACATAGGAGACGTTTGACTTAATCTATAACTTCAGTGAACTAAAATAAAGAAGATGGAAATAAAACATACATACCTTTCAATTGTTTGTATAATCAGTAATATTCGAATTAAAAAGTATTCCTTTGTTTTGAAATGCAGCAAAAAAGACGGATTAGTATACAGTATTAATACGACTAGGACATTCCCATCTGTGTGGTGTTATAACCACAATTATTTTAATCTAAGTAGCATTGTCATACATGTATTTACCTACGACAATGAATGAAAATGAAATATTTTTTAATTTTCCTACTTCAAACTTTTATATTCTTTACTTAGTGTACTCATGGATGAATTATCTTGATACAGGGCCTACATTAAATTAGGCCACGATCAAGTACCACTACTACTGTGATTAATGATGTTAGGATATGACTGTTGTATGTATTATGTTATGGGATTATATATTTAATTTTGTATGTAAGAAATCAAGAATTTCTTTTTATACTAAACAAATAAGCATTTTTATTTCTATAGAAGGATGGGCATGAAGGATAAGTAAAGTGTGTAATAGTTATTATATGCAGTCTGATTGTTAATTTTAAAAAGCGCATTAAAAATATTTATAATATGCATATTTTCTACCCCGAAGGAATGCCCGGGTTATTGGCAGTCCTCTTTGTCGAATTCTAGTACACAATATTCGCCCTAATGACTGCTTCGTACTTGACTAATACCTTACGCACGCGCGAGAAAACATTGTGGTAGTTCCTAATGTTAGTTGGTGGTCAATTACAAGGTAAAATAACTCACGTTATTAATAATATACTCACTTCCTTTAAGCAACAAATACACCCAAGGATGAGTGGGTGATTATTGTTTAACGCTATATGAGGAATATTTCAGCTATGTTACATTCGATGAGATGATAATAATATCCGCTTTGCACTAGACCAACACGTTTAGTCAGATTTTTATAGAGCTAGAACACCGAAACAACAGTCCGTGTGTAGACAGGTCCCTCAACTCCGACACATTATTCTGTTTCCGAGACAACCGGTCTTAGTTCTATCTCTTTAATGTTACTTGTCTAGCAAAGAAGAAACAAATACCAATGTTATAGTCTTTGCTTTGACCCGACAGGAGCTCGAACCCATGATCCACCGCACTCGTGGCGAGCACGCTTAATATTATACCACCGGATATACGTATTCATGGCATATCATAGCAAAGCTTAATCTAGGTCTTTCGGTTTATGGATCATGGTGTTTAACGCCACTTTCAACAATATTTCAGTTATATTGTGGCGGTCAGCTTTATTGGTGGAGCAAACCGAAGCACCCGGAGAAAGCCACCGACCTGTCGCAAGTCACTGACAAACTTGTATCGAGTACAACATTATGTGATAAAGTTTGTCAGTGACTTCACATTACTAAATACCTAAGACCCTTCCCATTGTCAAATCGTATCTACAGACTTGCATTGTTCTCACATATGTTCACGTCATAGATATATTTGGAATGTTGCATTAATCAACGAGCAATCAATAATTTTATGCTTCAGGAAAATGTAACCTTGGATGATATGTTCTTCTTCTTAGTTAATTCTAAGTAACAACAATATGATTTAAAATATTGGA
Organism: Bathymodiolus septemdierum; assembly: GCA_963383655.1. Classification (NCBI taxonomy): domain Eukaryota; kingdom Metazoa; phylum Mollusca; class Bivalvia; order Mytilida; family Modiolidae; genus Bathymodiolus; species Bathymodiolus septemdierum. The sequence continues at coordinate 5,000,077 of OY726520.1, forward strand.
TTTCTTTTCCCTTAACAATTTTTTTCTCTGATTTTAAACTTTTGCCACCTCCAAAGAAAAAGGAAAAACAAACTGTCTTACTTCTTTCCAACTGATTTGTAAAGCGAAATGTTACGTTTGTTCAGCAGACTTGTAAATCAGTTTTTTTTGGGGGGGTAATGTTGTTTTGAATTTCAACCTCCTCCCCAGAACAACAAATGATCGAAGGAGTAAAAATACAATACAATAAAAAAGGGTAAAAATGGGAACACCACGAAAGTAATCTCTATTCAAGGGTTATAACCGGTGCTCTCCGTTTCAAACTTCTGCATATGTACGCCATTTACATTCAACAAAGGTTTATTTTTACTTTTCCCTAAAACTTTCTCTTGCTGTTTTACCCATCATGCAAATCTTTTGTCTTTATTTGTTCAACATTTGTTGTTATATTGCCAAACATTTTAAAGTGATTTGAGTAAACTACATACAACCACATCCTATGTTTCTTTGAAGAAACGGAAGGTTATGTTTACTTCATTAGAAAATTGATCTGTAATGTGAAGTTGCAATTCTTTATAAATTACTTAACTATTGTGTATGCGTTTACCAACTTTTTATTTTTTAACGTAGACAATTATAGTGTATATTTAACCTTTTTTGTATCCTTGATATTTTTATGTGAAGGGGAGGAGGTAGATCAGATTGATTGATTGATTCATTGGTGTTTAACGCCAAACACCCAGCAATATTTCAGCTATATATTGGGTAGATCAGATTTGGATTCTAGGTTTTCTTATTATGGTCAAGATTAAGACTCTGTGTTCTATATCACAAAGCTGCCTATCTGGTTATATGTGACGACCGACATATAACTCACATGTCTAAAACACTTGTATGACCGCCTGATTTTACTTAGAAGGCAGCTTTTGGCGCATAATACTACATGTAGTTTATTTTTCCCCACCACTTTTTAATGAAGTGTAGTTACTAACCCAGTAGAGTGAGTAGTCATATATATGTGTGGTGTATCGATGGTGCCTCAGTTTCTACGGTTTACGTATTATATATTGACGCTATTCTAATGGCGTGGTATTTATTGTCTGTGCTCTTTTTATTTTATTGATTCTATCCAACAGGTTTCTTAAGCTTAAAGTTTCACGATGTTCCTGAAACATTTAGTTCATATTTCACAATTTAAGATTCCAACTTCTCAGCGAACTTCTTGGTTTTAATCTCATCAAATTGTTTAAATATTTAATCCTTTTATCATATAACGTTATCTGTCATAGACGTAAGATAGATAAATGAATCTTCGGGTTTGCAACTTTGCTTCATTAAGCCCAATGTCGATTTATACTTTTATTTTTCAACCTGTCAGAATACAGATATGTTTATCTTGAGTTATTTATTTTGGAGTGAATAACTATAATTGCTGCTTAACGCCAACTATGCAATCATGAAGATAACACCTTACTTTTTATCTGATATTATTATAATGCCCGCTTTGTATTAGACCAACGCTTTGAGCTGGCCTTTTTAGTGCTAACACATTGAAACAACTGTCCCCAAGTATACACGTGGCACTACTTGGACACAGTATCCCAATTCCAAGCTCTTATTCTCTATTAAAGCTTGCATAGCGGATAAATAGCAAAACAATTATTTCAACCAAAACGTTGTTTATCCACGTTTTGGATTCCCTCTGTAATAAATGAAATACAACTGGCTAGTTTGCCTTTACAAAATACGGAAACAGATATAACTAATATTAATATCTGATCAATACTGCATATGCCAGTAACTAATATATTGTCAACACCAAAAGTAGTGAGTGATTGTTGTTTGACGCCAGCTCAGCAATTTGTCAGCTATATTATGGCATAGCAAGTTATTTTTTAATGAAATGATGATGAGGTTCGCTTTGTACTAGACCAACAGGCTTAGTTGGATTTTTATAGTGCTAGCTCACTGAAACAAGAGTGCGCGGATAGACATACCCCACTCGGACACATTATCCCGATTCCAAGCCAACCAGTCTTTGTTCTTTCTCCTTAATGATGTGTGCTTAGTGGCGAAACAACAAATACCCATTTTATAGTCTTTGGGTTGACCCGATATGGGCTCGAACCCACGATCTATCGCACTCGAGGCAAGCACGATAACCATGACACCACCGATGCGGTTATCACCAAAAGTATACATAGTGCATATGCAGATAACTAATTTCTCATAGATAGTGTACGCGCCGATATCTATTATCTCATCAGTAGATGACATCCAAATAACTAAAACTAAAGTAAGTGAATATGTTGACGGATCCAATAATGCAGTGATATGTTATATACAAGAATAAAAACAAGCTGAAGCGAACCATGTGAATAACACCTCTCTTGTTATATAGCGATTAAAAAAATTACTTTGGGGATGGATTATGATGTTTAACGCCGCTTACAAGAAAATAGTTCAGGTACAATGGCGGTTAGTTTTATTGGTTGATGAAACCAGAGTATGGAGATGGAACACAAATGCATCCAATGGTAAATCGTATTCAACAGGAAACTATACATGTAAGTCATATTATGTTACTACAAACGAATCGTCAAGGACATGAAGATACAATACTGAAAGTGTCATATAATCGTTAATGTCATAGCACCTCATGGTATTAGACTTTCGATGAAATCTGCAGAGACCAAAGATAAATATAAACATGATGCACCGACACACTGACTCAGTCATGTCATTTTAATGTAGGTTTTCATTTTAAATAGCGTAACAATGAGCTAAAATCAATAAATAACTTCTAATAATTTTATTCAGACAGTGTAGTCGACAACAAAACTATACTGAAAGAATAAAAGCGAAGACGTGCAACATTAGGCTTTATCATATTAGAAAATATATAATTAAAACGGATATTTTTCATTCTTTTTTCTATGGTGATCTAGTTCAATAATTTATAAGTTTAAATCTGAAATTTCTAGACTTATTGCATATATTCGGGTATTCATAGTATATGTGTATTGTGGTAAGCCGCAAACCGCATCGGTGGTGTAATGGTTAACGTGCTTACATCGTGTAAGGCACATCGTGATTTCGAGCCCCGGTAGGGTCAAAGAATTAACTTTGGTATTTTGCAGTGTCCCCACTAACCATACAAAGCCATACAGAGTAAGAGCAAAACTGGTTGGTTCGGAATCACGAACATGTGTTCTAGTAGAGCGACAGCCATACCCGCGGACTCTTGATTCAGTGAGCAAGCACTATAATTGATCACTTGGCGTTAAACAACAATCGCTCAATCATAGACTATTAGGCCACAAGAAATCTAAATAGAAGAATAGGTGGTTTTTGCATTCAAATCATCCATTTCAACCAGACGTATTTTTGTACTTGTCCATGGCCTGCGCTGTTCATCGTCTTCTCTATATAGGGTGAAGCTATGGTGGTGAGATGAGTAATTTTCTACAAATGCTTATTTTTACTATCACCTAAATCTTTCTCTTAATGCTTACCCATCATGTAAATATTTTGTCTTAAGAGTATTCAGTGGTATTACTATCACTGGCTGTTTTATTACCCAACATTTTAAAGTGATTTGAATAACTACGTACAAAAAATCTTATGTTTCTTTGAAGACATGGGAGGTTATGTTTACATCATCAGAACGTTAGTCTGTAATGTGAAGATACAATTCTTTATAAATTAAAGAACCAATTTAGTTTAGTCCAGAAGTAGTATGTGTTGATCCAGTGTTTTAATGTAGATATCTATTAAATGCATTTTTTTGTATAACCTTTTTGTATGTACTGTTATATTTGCAGGGGAACCATTTGCTCAAAAGAACAAAAAATGACTTGGTTATTAGGTGTTCATGTATCTTGCTCATTTTTTAGTTTTCTGTGTTGTGTTTTTGCTTTGCTTGCCATCGTCCTGTGTATTGCGTACCCAATGTTGTCAGTGTCTCTGGATTGTCCCCCTTCTCTAACGTTTATTTATCTTATGGGTTATTGAAACTTTTTTCTTTCTTCTAAATTCATCTATAAACAATTATATTCTTCCCACAACAAACAACACACAGGTCTAATAGTTAAATAAGATCAGTGTTCCGTGTAAAAGTTGTTCTTATACAAGACGTTTACCGTCTACAGACCAACATATACTAATCTTTTCGAAATACGTGGTTGAAGATCTCTTTTCTGGGATTCCGTGTTATCCTAGCTGCAATAATGTAGCTCCTGTGACAAACTTGTGTCTAGGCAGAGCTACAACGCGGTCCCATTCGTCACAATGGAGCAAACAAAAGTTGCAGTTGAAACATAAAAATTCACTATTTACGCTTCAAGCATTTCATTATAACTATTACTGATGATTCCAGTCCTTGTTAAATCGGTTTGGCTGAGAAATATATGCTTTTCAAAGGTAGCAACAACCTTGTTCAAATTTATCGATCGTTTTCCATAACCGGAAACTACGGAAGGCGGAGCTTTTCTAAATATGGTATTTCTTACTACGATGCTTACGACGGCTGATGTAATCATTCACGCCTTAATCGCCAAATATGGTATCGACATCCAAATAGTGAGGCCGGAAATGACGAAATTCAAAACGTTCAGAGTAAAAGTAAACATGGATTTTTATTTTGTGGGAATTACATTCTAAAATACTGGTAGGTGATAAAAACTTGTTATAATAATGGACAAAAGGAAAGGTTATGTCTTATTATTGATAAATGTAGGCGTTAGAAACTCTGTAAGCGAGCGCAAAAAATCTCGGCGGCTGCTCCATTATGTGTAATGGCATCCCGTTATAACCCTTGCGAGTAAGCGAGCATTTAGGGTTTTATTATTAGAACTAGTGTTATCCAGGTTTTCTTGTACATGTGTATCGTTTTATTTTATGATACACTTTGTGTAGATCGACTGTCATTGTGAATTTGTGTACTGTTATCTCTATCTTGTATTTTATATTTCAGTGGTATTGTATTGTACTATATTGATTGTGATGTTGCATTATATTTCCACATATTAATACTTTATATTTCACTGGTCATTTTGTCTATGTGTATTGTGATGTTATGTACTTCTCTCACAGATTGATGGTTTATATTTCACTGGTCATTTTGTCTATGTGGATTGTGGTGTATTGTACTGAGTTCCCTCTAATCAATATTATATTTGTTTTTGTTTTTTCTATATCCAGGAAATGGTGTTAGGTACTTCTCCCTCTGAATAATGGTTTATGATTCACTGGTGTTGTGTTTGGTATCAACATTCTATTTTAATGTACTGCCCCCTCTAACTGTTATCTTACCAATATCATTTACGTTTATAGAAATGTAAAAATGAGACATTAAGGAATCGACTATATCAATTGTCTTATACATAGACAATACACTTGTCATAATCGTGATGCATTCCACATTAGCGGTTTATCGAAATTATATTATTCCTTGCACTCTCTGTGTTTGTCCTTTGTCATGGCATCTTAAGTCTTGATGCCATGTACACGTGACCCCGGGTGTAATATTGTCAAGGCAATGCTTTCAGATCTAATTAAATTAAGAGGATGGATTAGACTTGGAACAGTATAAAGACGTTTACTTAATTTGACAAATGTATTTCCACAACAAATACAAATAGGAAGATATTTATATGTAATATTTTTGTAGATTGATTGGGTTATTGATGGATTGATTGATTGGTCAAATGAGTAGCGATGAAAACAAGTTTGCAAACAATAAATAATTCTGGTAAAAGAATATCACACCCGCAAATGGTGCTGGCTTTTTATGAAATATTTCAAACCACTGAAGACCCAAAATGAACACTTTTCGTGATAATTTGAGCAATTTGTATTCTGAAGACCAGCAAGATACAAGTGTTTATTGTATGGAAGAAAAGTGTATACAAGACAACAATGAATTATTTATTGTAAGAAATTCAATGCTTATGCAAGAAAGACGTTCATATTATAGGTTACATGGGTATAATGTAAGGAAATCAGTAAAACACATTATATTATCACATTCAGCAGATTGCATTAACTACAAAATATCGGTGACTGGATCCAAACATTACATAAACTCCTTGGTAAAGGAATTGAATGTTGGATGACTACACATTCCACGACAACACTAAAGAAAGGAAATATTCTGGACAATAATTGGTATAATTTGCTTTCCCTCACTCTACTAGATACATGAATGAAATAAGTGTCCTTATAGGGAGCATTTTATGACTGGATCTGTGAAATTCGCCATGAAACAGCTGCTAGCGGCAGGTATAAATTAGATGTGGATTCTGGAAAATTCTAAAGTGATGGCATAGTACATACAACAAGGATCCCTATCCTCGAGCAATATCATTAAACATTTCACTTCTCTACCATTTACACAACTATTTTACATTCTGAACTAAATCATATTTTGCAAAGCAAACACTATGATTCTTATTGAATATTCTCTATAACTGACATCCTCAAAATTCTTGAGTTTTTTTTTTTTTGGGTTTTTGTTTTTTTGTACGAAAACGTATTCGCTTTCTTTGTTATTTTTTACAGACACTCTTTTCGCCGAGTTGTTCCCTTTTTTCGCATGCAGAGGCTTGTAAGAAAAACGAAAATGAGCTAGCCTGGTACTTTAATTTCACATTACTGTATATAGATGGGGTCCTTTGAAATAATTCAAATTTGGCAACTTAGTTGATCACATTTATCCTATTGCTATCAATTTTAAAGTTTAAACATAATCAACTTGACGAGGATGTCCCTGATGGAGAGGGTATTGTGAAGTTCAAACATGGTATATTGTGGGGTTCATGTTGCTCAATCTATCGTCCTTAATATTTCTGTTTAAAGTGTTGTGGAGAATTGTTTGTCTTTTATCCTGTGTTCCTTCTTTATTTGGCCATTATATTGTCTGTTCCTTCGAATAACGGTTTCTGATTACGCCTTTGTTATCTTCAATCAATATTGGTAGAAATTAATATGGGTTTGAATCTAAATTCATATACTAACAAAGCAAATATAATTAGGTCATGTCTCAATAAAATCTAACAGAATTATATATTCCATGCGTTTATTTTGATGATTCGTGTAGTTGAATATTGGCGTATTTTCAAAAATCTGCAGCATATAAAAGCGACATTTTCTGCCATTGTACTGAAATGTCATTTCTTAAAAGGACTAATATAAATTATACTCGTATGTGATTTTATGAGTCGTTATAACCATCAAATATGACTCAATGTGTACTTTATGATGTGCAATCATTGATTTCTCTGTAATTGTACTAATGAGAACAGCAATAGTAAAATTGAAATTGATAAATATTTTCCAGGCTGTTTGTTGCATAAATAGTATGCATTGATTGCAAATTAATTGTAACGGGTGCAATTTAAACTCTTTGATCAATGACGGAGAGGGAAGAGTATTCTCCGAATATGATTGATGCTGATTGCGATTCTATCAGTTGTAATGTGGGTATGATTACTGTATAAGCAACGTTGCATTAGTTATTGCTAGTTATAAAACCACTGGTAAGATCAAAGCATTCAAAAATAAATCGAAATACCAAAGTTTAAAGGTTTTAGTATTGTGAAGCAAATCGGAAACGAAAACAAGCGACACAGTTCAATCAATAGGATAATAGGAATTATATCCATTAGACATCAGGTGTGTGTTACGGCAACGTGTTTCTGCCACCACTGCATACAAATTTAAACTCGTAATATGAGATCTTGTTTTCATGGTCATTACATATAGAGAAGCCGTCGTGGTCATGATCGTATGGTAGTTGGATTTACAGCTACCTGTGCAATCAGTGTCTATCACCACTAAAGTTGTGAATTCGAATACCATTCATGGCAAGGTGTACTCGATACAACATTATGTGATAAAAGTTTGTCAGTGACTTGCGGCAGATTGGTGGTTTTCTCCGGATACTCCGATTTCCTCAACAAATAAAACTGACCGCCACGAAATAACTGCTATTTCGTTGAAAGTGGCGTTAAACACCATAATCCCCCTCTTTACATATTGTTTCATAGCTATCAGATACCTCTCTCGTAGTTATTACATAATTGTCTGACAACTACGCGATTTTAATTTATAATTATGAAGTAATATCTCATAATTATGAGTTGCTATCTGATAGATTCGAGATATGTTGTTCATCAGATATCAGGTGTGTGATACGGCAGCAATGCACTTCTGTAGTATTGTGAAGGTACTGGTAGAATTGTAATACCAGTCAAACGAGTCTAATTTTCATGAATTACGGAGTTCATGGGGTTCGTGTTGTTCATTTCGTCCAATTACATGTCATAAACATCTTTAGTTCCTCGTTGTGATGTTCATTACAATTTCCGCTAAGTGATTATTACCGGTTCATCTTTATTGCCATTTGTTGTGAAGCAGGTTCACGTTTTTTTTTACGTTATTTGTATATATTTATGCATACTGGTGTCCAACACGATTTCCATATAAGATGATACGTTTGTTGTTTAACAGTAACACGACGCGTTCCGTTATGGAACGGGAACTGTTTTCCCTTCCAGAGCACCAGTATTCACTCCGGTTTTTAGTAGATTCGTGTTGCTCAATCTTTAATTTATTGTGTAATGCTTTGTGGACCATTGTTTGTCGTTTTTGGTATTTTTTGACAATTGCATAGTATGGCCTTCTTAGATCTACGGCTTCTTTTCAGGACTTTGGTATCTCCAAACTTGTTATGATATAACATTTGTGTTGATACAAAAACATAGTTTACTCTTAGTGATTTGTAAACCGCATGTGAAAACAAATAATCTCAATATGTCATAGTTATTCAATTCGCTCGTCTTTATGATGACAAAAATCAAACAAAGATAAATAATGAAAAACAAACGAACACTTCCAGGAATTTCCAATAACTTTAATGTAGTATTCCTTCAAATTGCCTTGGAAGAATACATTTCGTGTCATTATATCGTCGACAGAGTAATGGTTATTCTTATGTTTTGCTGACGGAACATGTTGCTGAGTTAAGCATAAAATAACTAATATCATCAACAGATTGACTAAGCAAATTTACTCAACATCAACATTAATAAAGCCGTGTGTTTTGGAAGGATTAGATTTTCTGCCCTATACATTACTTGAATCAATCATCGCTTTAAAGCTTAAAATACAGATAACAGCACAAAAATTAAATAGATAATTATATATAGGGAGTGGATGTGGTCGAGTGGTCTAGGGCGCTGGACGTAAGGCTAAGCGAATGGTGCTGCAGTGTATCAATGGTGTGAGTTCAAATCCCATCGAGGGAAGAACAAAAATTTGACAGCTCAAAAATCTAATTCCAACACGGTTTGGTTTAATTTTCAGACGTATATATATATATATTACGAATTTAGTTTGTTACACATATTTTCATTGGTTCTTCAGCCCTGAATGTCAGCATATATTCGGAAAACAGACGGAGTATATATTTCAGTCCCCAAAAACTATTAAAACATGGACGACAAAACATTACGCTTCACTGAATCAATGGTATAATACGGAATAATAAATGTATTTTTACCAAATTAAATGCTGTTTTTATACTCAAAACGTTTGCATGAACAAAAAATTATTACAACGGTTAATTCCGTCACAAATACCTGATTGATTCAGCAAACTCCTATGTTCCACGGCTGTACCATAACAAATAAACAAAACGTTGAGCCATGAAAACTTTCGACGTCATGGGGCCACACCAAGGTTTTATTTACATGTAGTTAACATTTAAATTATTGAAACTGTTTCGCAATCCCGTTATTTTGTTATGTGATATATTAATGTTATATTTATAAAGTTTATAAAATTTACTACATATGAAACTATTGATTTAGAAATTTAGTACAGTATTTTCCTTCATGAAATATGACGTGACACATATGTTGACGTCATTGAAGAATGACGTCAAAGGTACGGAAATGGACATCTAGAGATACGAAAAATGAAAATAAAAGAGGCAAATTTATTTAATACAGTTGGATGTTGTATTTAAAAAAAAGGTTAAATCCGTAATATATCTGTTATTCAGTTATCAGACAGGGTATATAATGTGACATTCCAGGCTTAGGATCTATATTCCCTGAGGCGCAGCCGAAGGGAATATACATCCTAAGCCGGGAATGTCACATTATATACCCTGTCTGATAGCTGAATAACATATAATATATAATCATTTATTATATGAAAACATAAAGTTTAGGAAAAAGACTTACTGAGCAGAACATCGTTTTATGCAAAATTAACTTAACGTTCAGCGTTCAGGAACAAAACAATACTGCGATATAAGGTATACCAAAATGGGTAGAATATCTAGATCACTATTATGTGTACTCCACACTAAAGTAGTATTCGGTGAACCAGTAAAGGAAAGACATTTACACTTACAAATAAAATTGGACAATGAATGTACGTAATCAGACGAGACACAAACATGAAACATGGACAAGAAATGGTACATAATATATAATGTAAAATGAAGTGAGATCATTTATAGGAATTGATTGACGGGTGTCACTGATGGAGCATGAAGCGCTCACTCGTCCGGCGAAACTGAGTTCATCATGCCTTGTTGTGGGGTTTGTGTTGTTCAATCTTTTCTGTGTAGTGTTTTGTGGGCCATTGTTTGTCTTTTTGTCCCTTCTCGTTTGACCTTTGTGTTTTCTGTCCTTTTCAAACTTACGACTTCTGATTACACTTTGGTATCGTCAAACTGTTCTTAATCGGAAATAATACAGGTTCACAAGAAATGACACATGTTGACATGAGAATTTAAAGAGAAAGGATGCACGTTAACAGAAAATGATAGACATTAACATGAAATGACAGATGTTGACATGATAATTGAAAGAATAGGACACACGTTAACAGGAAATGATACACGTTGACATCATAACTAAAAGGCAAGGATGCACGTTAATAGGAAATTATACACGTTGACATCATAACTAAAAGGTAAGGATACACGTTAATAGGAAATTATACAAGTTGACATCATAAATCATAACTAAAAGGCAAGGATACACGTTAATAGGAAATTATACACGTTGACATCATAACTAAAAGGCAAGGATACACGTTAATAGGAAATTATACACGTTGACATCATAGCTAAGAGGCAAGGATACACGTTAATAGGAAATTATACACGTTGACATCATAACTAAAAGGCAAGGATACACGTTAATAGGAAATTATACACGTTGACATCATAACTAAAAGGCAAGGATACACGTTAATAGGAAATGATACAAGTTGACATCATAACTAAAAGGCAAGGATATACGTTAATAGGAAATTATACACATTGACATCACAACTACAAGGCAAGGATACACGTTAATTTAAACAATATTTACTTAGAAAATAATCAGAAAATACAGTACATCAAACATAGTAAATACAGACAGGATTCAGAAACAAGCAATTATTGCTTTTATAAATCTGTCTCCTAAAAGGCAAGGATGCACGTTAATAGGAAATTATACTCGTTGACATCATAACTAAAAGGCAAGGATACACGTTAATAAGAAATGATACACGTTGATAGAAAATGATACACGTTGATAGGAAATGGCTCAAGATAACAAGAAAAGAGACAATAGAGAGGATATAAGATAACTTGACAGTGAATGACCTACGTTAAAAATGAGAGATGCGAGTTGCCATGGAATGTTTCGAGTTAAAAATAAAAAAAGATATAATATACCATGAAATAAGAAAAATGACAGAAAATTATACAACTTAACAGAAAATAATACACGTTCATCCCCGGTTTTAGTGGGGTTCGAGTTGCTCGAACTTTAGTTTTCTGTGTAATGTTTCATAGATCGTTGTTTGTCCTTTTGTCCTTTTTCCTTTGGCCATTGTGTTGTCTGTCTTGCTTCGCTTACGCTTCTGATTACCCCTTTAGGATCTTCAAACCTTTTCTAACAGGAAATTGAAAAAGGTAAGAGGAAATGAGATAATTTGACAGGAATTGCGATTTTTTAACAGGAATCGTATAATTTACCGTGACTTGAAACAGGTTGAAATGAAATATTTGTTAAAGTAAATAATATAAGTTGACAGAAATAAGATACTTGTCAGGAAATGAGATAATTTGACAGTGCGTGAGATTATTTAAGGATGGTACAAGTTAACAAGAAATAATATAAGTTGAAATGAAATGACATGATACAACTTGAAGTGAATGAGTTCATTGATGGCAATTGGTATATTGAAAAGAAATTATACTAATTGGCTTGAAGGACATTACATTATTTGTAATGGTTATGTTAATCTAATTATCAATGAAAACAATGGTCATTCAGAATATTAATTAAGAACCATCAAACAGTTTGCTATATTAATGTATTTATAGCTTCGTGTAATAGCTCAATATTGCATAATCAACGATAAGGAATACAGAAATCACAACCAAATAGCAATTTCACTATCTGAACAAATTGTATTAAAATTGTCTATTTCCATAATGTTTAGTGATATTCACAAGACATACGAGTAATACAACTTGTATCTATTGTATGACAGATAACGAAAAAAAAAACTCAACTTCAAAATGCAACAATTACAGCAAAAGTTATCAAATAATGTTTACTTCTACTGTTCGATTCATGTTTTACATTTTGTCACTGTAGCAATCAACGATTGGACCATTTGGAAGAAACCAAATGGGTAATCAAAAAGCAGTAATGGACAACTATACAATGGCAAACGAAAAAGAACAATTTGACAAACAATGGTCCACAATATTCTACGCAAAACGTTATTACAGAAACGCGTCGTGCCCACTAAATTAGGTGTCAACGTTTTTTTTAATCCAGTTATAAATATTGAACGAGGCAAGGAGAATGATGAACGTGATTGTAATAACGATTAGTGGAACATATATGTGGTCATTTGTGCCACAGATATTCTGTATCGGTCAACCAAATAATGATGGCGGCCGTAAATTTGTAGAATCTATGATCTCAAATATATTATTAGGACTCCTGGCTTCAGTGCAGACGGAAATAAAAAAAAATCAAACGAAATAAAAGAGAATTGTTGTCACAATTTGAAAGTCCAATATTCATTTGTCAACTCATCCGAATAATTTGTCAAAAACGATTCGACATTTCCTGGTGATCTGAGTAAAATATCAAGTTTATAATTTAGAAACTGCAATTTGACAAACTCTGAGAATATTTTAGATAAAATCCCTCAGGGCATATGCTCATTGCAATATACCATTAATCTAAAAAAAAATCATCAAAATTGTTTCTAAATTTATATATTTATGAATTTAACCTTTTCTTTGTGTTTTTACCGACGCATTCTTTTTAAATTAATTTTTCCAATGATCCAATTTTAAATTACCTATCATCTGTAAACTTCAAATATATTGTTGAATTTGAAAGATAAATCAATGCAATATTGTTTTAAATTTGTTTTCTTAGTAAATTATATCTCTCCCTAAAGAAAAACTAAAATTACTTAATTGCATAATCATTAAGCTTGCGAATATCTGTCTCTTGGATAATAATTATTGGCTTCTGTAAATAATAAGCCAACACACTTTTCGAGGATTAAACTTTTGCAATCATTTGTAAAGGGTTTATTGATCTTAGATGTTTTTTTCAATTTCATTTTAACTATATGAAAGTCCACGCTTTACTTGATGGACATGGACAGATATCAGTAAATATTGTTTCGTTTGTTGAAGCTTTCAACTAAGATTATTCCTGATAACCCGAATACTCTGATATTTCGAAAATTCATTATCACCAACACCCTCCCTCGACTTTGAGATCAAGAAATTATAATATAATATAATTGATACATCTCTATGGAAATGCATGACAATATAAAAATATTTCAAACAAAATATAATTAGAGTTAAATATTTGAACGAGTACACCATTTAATATAAACGTGGATATCTAATTCAGTGCACACGACGCGCTTCTGTGGTAACTTTCATCGGGTACATGTACGTTTAAAGTAAAAAGATTAGAATGCTAAATAATTCAAAATAAAGTCTTTGGGAGCAAGAAAACTCAAAAGCCATCAGATGCAATGAGTTTATGTTGAAATCTTTGGTGTTTATTATCATCATTTGGTCGGTACCACTGGTGGCTCAGGTAGATGCTTAGCTCCAAAACGTTTCATCAAGCCCGTACGTTAGGACCTTGCTGCTCATATTCATACTATTTTAAACATTTACAGGCGTTAAATCGTCCTAAAGGAAAACCCACATGCAGGTACCCTATAGACCTAAACATAATGGGTTTGTTCTCATCTTCAATGTTATTGGTATTTAAAGTTAGTTTTTCAACTACTTATAGGGTTAAATACCACTGCAAACGCTAGACACAGAATGCTCTCAAATGTTTATGGTAATCTTTGAGGTTCGCTTAAACAATTACATGCCTCGCCATAAAAAAAAGTGTAATACCATTTAATCATATAAATATTGACCTATCCAATTTGCCATACTAAACTTACATACATTTAACATGTTTTAAGACGTCTAAATACAATTAGCATTGGCTTTTACAGACATTTATGTGAAAGGAGTTTCGTAATTTTTATGTTGACCTCTTTAGAAAAGTACTAAGCAATGTTTTGTTTCAAACGATGAAATTTAAATATTAAAATTTGTTTAAATTCTTCCATTTATTGCACCTGTGTAGCTTATAAATATGTATATTGCCCTTGTGTAGCTTATAAATATGTATATTACCCTTGTGTATAAGTAGTTTAATTGGTAAATGGAATTATTTGTTTGTAGTGTTTTCATGTAAAAAGCAGTGTATACATTTTTATTTATACCTGCTTTTCTAAGAACATCATTGCAAAGTCAGTTTAAAGTGCAGACAGATGTATGAAAAGAGTTTGAAGATACCAAAGGGGTATAAGGTGTTGTTTGTTTTGGTCCCATGAGTACAAATATGTAATGTGTGGCATTACCAGAAGCAGGGTAGTGTTGCCTTTTTGTTGATGTTTTAAAACTCCTATGATAGGTATGATTAATATCAATCCATATATCGGATTCCTACTTTTCCCAAAGAACAAAAGATCTGATAACGGGAACTGATAACAATCGGATGATGTAATTAATAATGAAGGAACTGATCCTAGTGTCAAACGATATCGCTGCCAAATCGGGGCAGGATGTATGACGATATGCAACTTATCTAAGATATCAAATTCAGGTGAATTCTGGGATGTAAAATATAGAAACCAGTTTTTTTTACTTTGGGATACAACAGTTCAGAGATGAGTGGCCTCTGGTTGTAACGCCGAATCAAATACTCAACCAGCCCAAAGGAGGAGGATGTGACGTAACATTGGTGCCTCTTATTTGCACAGGAAAAAGTAAAAAAGGTACAGTTACTCATAATGAACAACAATTGTGGTGGCCGTTGCAAAGTAAAGTTTTCCACCATTTTCAATTGACTACCATTATAATCGTTGCAATCAAAAACATCCATCCATAGACCTATACCAGCGCCACCTTTAACATAAATTGTTTATTTTTGTACACTTGTAATCGTCTTGAACATGCCTGTATAAACGTCAAGCAACAACAGATCAACCAAATAATACCACATCCATCATGCAGCAAAAAAATATCTTACTTGATACCTATTTACCACAATACTTTTTGTTTTTAGCTAAGAAGAGTACGAAGATACCGAAGAGGTAACCAGAATCCGAAAATTGAAGAAGGACAGACAATGGCCAAAACAAAAAGGAAAAACAACGATCTATGAAACACCTTACAGAAAAGTAAAGATTGAGCAACACGAACCCCACTAAAAACCGGGGGTTAACTCAAGTAATCCGAAAGGGATTCCAAACATCTGCGTTGTTTTTTCTTATTCTATTTTTTTTACCGTCTCACCAAATCCAGTGTATTAAAAAATAAAAAGCGTAGATATCGAATTCTGGAATAAACTTCATCAAGTACGCTCAAATCGAAAGATTGGAAAGACAAATAATTTAAACTGTTGGGAGCAACAAAAGCAAAGGGCCTAAAGAAGATAGCCAAACTCGGCTAAGGTCACCTATGCCTGTATGAAAGTTAGAAGATGCCTAAGGGGTATATTTCACGTTATATTTATGATGCTTCCTCTGACACTACTTTATTTCAACTATTTGATCAAATATTTTAAATTCCACAACTTGGGATAAGGTTAAAGTCTTGAACATGGATTGAATTTGATCGCATATTGTTCTTATTGTTCAATTGTTTGAAATTACAAATATATTATTACCGTTCCATCAACAGATACTGACTGTACTTTACAAGTACATGTTGTTGTTGTATTCAAAAGTGGTATAATGTTATATATAATTGATATGGTGATTCTTTATTACTGAACCTTAATCAATTACACGTGAATATGCATTGAAAGAGAACATATAAATATCGAGGGTAACTAAAGGAATATTGTAACGAATAGGGTGTAAGGCATAGGAGATAATATTGTTTGAATGTATGCATATATGACACTTTTATTTATTCTTGTTACTCTGGCACATTTTCACTTTGTTCTTGTTGTTGATACCGTGCCGTATTCCGGTGCCTTGAGTAACTGTCGCGACTGTGATGTGATTGAATGAACACTATTCTTGTTTCAGGTATCGTGATCGCGAATATTTATTGTATGTAAATTGTTGTTATATTATATGAGAAATATGTAGTTAGGACAGAGTTCGTTCTCATTGTTTGACCAAAAGGGGGCCTACGACAACTTCCCAATGTTTTGTTCTCCTTATGAACCTTGTGTCACATTCTCTTACCTTTTTCATTGATTCATGCTAGTTTAATATATTGTACTTGGGCTTGGTTTCTATAAGGGTAAGCTTTATTAAGCCCGTTTTTCCCTTTCATTTTGACATGACAAACTATGTTTATACTTTCCGCTATGTGTATCCTGTGTGTAATTTAATGCGCATGTGTGTTATCTCACACTTTATGTGGCCCGGTTTGCGGCCCTGTTAACGGATATAATTACCGTGGGAACTTCCGTAAGAACGGACCAATCAACGACGACGATTCACGCCACAGCCAAAAGTGTGGAGTCTGCGTAGATATAAAAGGGCATCGTCTGCACGCCACAGGAGCGACCCCCCAACAATCATAGACGACAGCGAACATACCAGACAGCAACTACTATTTGACACCATAGAACGAACAGTTTAAACCAAGAGATACACGTATTTCGACTTGACCTAGATGTTTTACTACGATTTTACTACGACTTTACGACGACCGACCATTCCATAGGGGTGACCTCATATTTATTATTATCGGTCACGGGGAAGTTATATTATTGTTGTACTTGAACATAATAAATTGCTTTGTTTACGAACCTATATAATTGTTGTCATAATAAACTGTTATCCTTTGGATAAAACCAGTGCCTTAGACCAGCCATGCTACCAATGGTTTTAACTACTACCAAGTTCTATAGATTGAGTTTGTTAACCAAAACTCACACACCGTACACTGAGCCCCTAGGTTCAACATTTGGTGTCCGGCGGTGGGATCACGTTTTCATACCCATTTTTTTTAACATTTTTAAACACTTGTAAATTTATTTTTTATTGTACAACAAATATTTTTATCTAAACAATAAGTTAAAATGGATAACCACAGCTTCAATGAGTCAGAGTTAGAAATTCACAGTCCTGGTGACTCGCGAGCAACCACACTTGAGAGGTTGTCACCATCAAAAGCCCAGGGTCAGGGGGACAGTTCATTAAGAATACCACAGTCTGATAACTGTCAGTTAACTAATCTTGAATTAGTGTGTAGGCAATTGGAAAACACAAACAGGACTCTGTCAAATTTTGAGGCACGCTTAGACCATTTGAGTCAAAAGTTAGACAACCAGATGGATCAATTTAACCGCAGACTTGATAGTTATATGGAGTATTTTGATAGAAAGGTCAGCAACAATGAGGGAGATATAAGAGAATTAGACAATTTGGTGAACCAGATGCCCACATTTAAACACATGGAAACTTTGTTGGCAGAAAATAGGATCATAAGATCTAACCATCAGTCTCCAACCAATGACAACCCTCAACCTGGTGGCATTAATCAATACATGCATATGCATGCAACACCTGCATCACCTGTATGATGTGTACAGTCTAGCACACCAATGAATTTACCTACCACGCATTCATGTAATAGCTTCAGACCAGTATCTGTACCAGCAGTTGCTGTTCAAAAAATTCGTCCTTGTTTTATGCAAAATAATGCAGTAACCACTAGGTCTGATAAAATAGATCTGCCGGTGCTGTCTAAATGTACAAATACCAGTACATATACCATGAAATCAAAACCAAGTAACATGAATATAGGTTTTACCAAACCAAATAACTATGATGGAAAGTCTAGTTGGACAGACTACCAAGTCCATTTCGAAACTGTTTCGAAATTAAATCAATGGACTGATGAAATAAAAGCCTTAAAATTAATTTCTTGCATGCAAGATTTAGCTTTATCTACTATAGGAGAGATAGATACCAATAACATCCCTCATTTTGAAGAACTTATACATATTTTGACCAAGCGGTTTGCACCAGAAAACCAGACAGAACTATACAGGTCTCAAATTGATGCTAGAATTAGAAAAAAGGGTGAGACCCTACCTGAACTAGCCCAAGATATTAAACGACTTGTGAGGCTGGCATATCCAAATACTCCGGTAGAAGTAAGAGACAGTCTGGCCTATAGGAGTTTTAGAGACGCCTTAAATGACCAAGACCTAGAATGGGCAATTTGCCAGGGTAATCGAAATACCATTGATGAAGCTTTGCATCTTGGGCTGAAATATGAAGCTTTTCACAATGGCGGAAAGAAACCTTTTCTAAGATACCAAAAAGTGGATAGTGACACAGAAACTACCAAATTACCACAAGTACCACCCTCTAAAACTAAAACCTGCTCATACTGTCATAAGAAGGGACATTTGATCCGGAATTGTTACAAAAGGAAAAGGGACCAAAGTAACACCCTAGACCAAATAAGACATGGTGAAGAAACTAATGTCAGAAAGGGACATAACTCTTCATACAACTCAAACCAGGGAAACTATTAGAAGCTGACAGTGCGGGTCAACTTTCAGCTGAGAATACAAATAAAATTAATAGACCCACTTTATCTCAAATGAAAGGAAATAAAAATGATGGATTATTTGTAAATGCCAAAATTCATAATACAGAGGTACATTGTTTAATAGATACAGGCTCTACCATGAGTGTTTTACACACCACTGTGTGTGACCAATTACCAGGTCGATTGAAAAACCAATTATTACCATACCATACACATTTACGTATGGCAGATGGAAGTCCAGTTGTCCCTTTAGACATAGATAAGGTACCCTTACAGATAGATAACCAAATCGTTTACCAAGAAATGTTGGTTGCAGATGTTGAAATACCAGCTGTTTTAGGATATGATTTTATGATCAAAAATAAATGTGTAATAAACATACCGAATCATTCTGTATGTTTGAATGACCAAACCATTGGGTGTATCTTGGAAAGTCAAGTACCAAGTTTGTTCAGAATCTCCCTTAGCCAAAAGGTGACCATACCTGCCTTGAGTGAGATGATCATAAAAGCAAACCCCATCAAAACATTACCAGTTGGAACCAATGTAGTTATTGATTCCACAGCGGAAGCTCTTCAAACTAAAGGCCTGCTAATTGCAAAAACCTTGTGTGTTACCAATGCAGAAGGACTACCATTGAGAATGATCAATGTTACTGATCAACCTCAGACCATTTATAAAAATACGTTTGCAGCAATGGCAGAAACCATCCCTGACCGAAATATAATCAACAAATTTCCTTTGAGTACCCAACATCCTGAAATTTAAGTTTTCAATGAAACCATGGAAAGGTGTAAAACCAAAGATTCATACCCTTTGCCCCGCATTGACGATTCCCTTGACGCCTTAAGAGGAAATTCTTGGTTCAGCACTTTAGATTTGGTCAGTGGTTATTACCAGTGTTCGGTCGACCCACAGGATGCACCTAAAACTGCTTTTGTTACTTCAAGGGGTCTCGTTCAGCTTAACAGGATGCCTTTTGGTTTATCATGTGCCGGTGCTACGTTTGAGCGCCTCATGGAGTATGCTCTTGCAGGTCTTCAGTGGGAGACATGCATAATCTACCTAGATGACATAATTGTGTTCTCTAGAACTTTTGAGGAGCATGTTACCAGGCTCCAAAGTGTATTTGGTCGTATGAGAGATGCAGGATTGAAAATAGCTCCCAAGACATGTTTCTTGTTCCAGACCAAAGTAACCTTCTTGGGTCATGTTGTAACCACTGAAGGAATATTACCTGATCCATCAAAGCTTGATGCGATAGAAACCTGGCCCACTCCTACCAATGTTAAAGAGGTGAGAAGTTGGTTAGGAACCTGCAGTTATTATAGAAGATTTATCAAAGACTTTTCTAAAATTGCTAGACCCCTACACAGACTAACAGAGAAAAATGTCATTTTTAAATGGACACAGGAATGTGAAGATTCCTTTAATATACTAAAACATGCTTTGACCTCAAGTCCAATTTTAATATACCCATGTCTAGAAAAAGAGTTTATTTTAGACACTGATGCCAGTGGTACAGGAACAGGAGCTGTTCTTTCCCAGATTGGTGATGATGGAAGGGAGCATGTAATTGTTTACTATAGCAAATCACTGTCTAAACAACAACGCCAATATTGTGTAACCAGGCGTGAACTCTTAGCCATCGTCCAGGCAGTTAGACATTTTCACCACTATTTATATGGGGTACCCTTTCAAGTTAGAACTGACCATGGAGCCCTTACCTGGCTTCTTAACTTCAAAAACCCAGAGGGACAACTCGCACGGTGGTTAGAAGTGTTAGGAACATACAATTTCAACATAAAACATAGGGCAGGACTAAAACATGGCAATGCAGACGGTTTGTCCAAGAGACCATGTGGTGACTGTACTCATTGTGATAAGAGAGACGAAAATGAGATACGCTTAATAGACTCCCCTGCAACCAGATA
Organism: Bathymodiolus septemdierum; assembly: GCA_963383655.1. Taxonomy (NCBI): domain Eukaryota; kingdom Metazoa; phylum Mollusca; class Bivalvia; order Mytilida; family Modiolidae; genus Bathymodiolus; species Bathymodiolus septemdierum. The sequence goes on from OY726520.1 coordinate 5,021,146, forward strand.
TATTGGTAAAGAAGGAAATGATGATGCTGAAGACAGTGACCTATCAACCAATTGGGTTGAAAGCAAAACCACAAATGAACTACGAGAAAACCAGTTGAATGACCCTGTTTTAAGGATAGTACATGCATGGTTGCAATCAATGCAGAAACCAGCATGGGCTGATATTTCTCACTTAAGTAAAGTGCATAAAACTTACTGGGGCCAGTGGGACAGACTTGTAGTTGTCGAAGGTGTACTTTATAGAAAATGGACCAATACCACCACCAATGAGGTCACCATGCAGTATGTTTTACCTAATTTGTATAGAAACCAAGTTTTGGAACTTTTGCATAATGACCAATTGGCAGGGCACCTAGGTTTTAAGCGCACCTTGGCCAGAGTTAAACATAGATTCTATTGGGCAAGTAATACAATGTTTGTTGAAAGATGGTGTAAATGTTGCAAGGAATGTCAGATTAGGAATCAGCCAAACCATCGTCCCAGGGGTAAAATGAAAACCTACGTTGTGAGAGAACCACTAGAAAGAATATCTTTAGACATCTTGGGTCCAGTATCCCAAACCTATAAGGGAAACAAGTACATTCTTGTTGTGACTGACTATTTCACCAGGTTTGCTGATTCATACAGTCTACCTGATATTGAGGCTACTACTGTAGCAGATAAATTGTTGACAGAATTTATTTGTCGTTATGGTCTACCCCTCCAAATACACACTGACCAAGGAGCACAGTTTACATCAAACATATTTACTGAGATGTGTAAAAGGTTACACATAAGTAAAACCAGGAACAGTCCATACCACCCCAAAGTTCAGGTCTTGTTGAAAGACTTAACAGAACAATAGAAGATATGATTAGTAAATTTGTTTCTAAGAACCAAAAAGACTGGGATCTTTATTTACCCTATTTAATGATGGCGTATAGATCTTCTGTACATGATACCATGGGTGAAACACCATGTTTTATGATGATGGGTAAGTAAGTTACACTTCCTATTGATCCTGTTTTTGGCAAGCATACCGACCAAGAACAAAAATCATTACCAGACTATGTAGAAGATTTTATTAACCGCATAGAAAAAGTCCATGAAGTTGTCAGGGATAGACTGATGAATTCAGCAGAACGTCAGAAAAGACGTTATGACATTTCATGTACATTCCCCAGTTTTAAAACTGGAGATGGAGTTTTGTTACAAGATAACAGAAAATTTAAGAGACGTTCTCCAAAATTTCAGATGAAATGGTGTGGACCATTTACTGTTACTGGTGTCTTGTCAAATGTCTTATACCAAATACAGGAAGGTCCAAGAAGTAAATCTAAAATCATCCATGTAAATAGGCTAAAATCATACCATGGGAACATGAAAAAGTGGTACCAACCCCCTGGGGAACCTGCCCTCAATACCAGAGGCGCCCAGAATAAGAAATAGACATAATTGAAAAATGAAAATAGGACAGACAGGACTATATATTTAATGATAGAATGATATAATTTTATATGGATTTAGATGTGTATCTTAATCCATCATATTTATTGTGTTATATTTACTAAGAAAGTGTTGTGCATTAAAATATGATGTGTATTTTGATATCAAACTACCAGAGATACACGTACCTTGTTATGGTAGCAGTGAAGGTTTATTTTATCTGGTTTATGACGTTGAACCAGAACATCTATTTGTGGTCATGTTACCAGTGACATAATATTTATTGCTTAGTAGATGTACCTGTTAATGCTAAGTGAAAAAAAGCAAGAGGTTTCGATTTCCCCAATGGTCATGTTGGCTCATGACAAATGTCTATGCAGTGTTGATTATGCATTATGATAATCAAATTATATGCAGCATAAGGAAGTGGAATTGTATTCTATAAATGACCATGATTATTTAGATATAGGAACCATGAAAATATGAGCAGCTGTTTTCCAGATGGCATCTGATTTATATATTTTTTAATTTGTGTGTAATAAACAAGGAAACTAAATTTTCCTTTACCATTGGTATTTTTCAGAAATGAACCGATATGTCTACCCCCACCAATGTGAGAATTGTGGGAAGAGGTTTCCAAGAAAAGATCAACTTGGGAGACACATCAGGGGGACACATCCAACTGAGAGGGTCCAGTGTAGGTGGTGCCACTACAGCCAGCCAGCTACAGATGCATACCGTGTTAGGAAACACGAGCTGATCCACCAGAAATACCTGGACTTAGAGCCCATGGCTACGCCAAGCTATACCAGAGGCCAGGTAGAGTCAGTGGTGCAGGTTCCCGATATTGATGATAGCTGCAGGCAGCTGATGCGGGAGTTAGACGCCAGCATGCCAGATTTTGCTGACCTGCTGGGGGTCGAACCCCGTACACCATCACCAATGAGAGACCTGATGGGAATTGTAGCTAGTCCTCCCCCTGAAGCAGTCGTCCCCTCAGACCAGTTGTTCTCCAGATATTTATCTCCGGTGACATCACCGGAAGGTACTTATTCTGATGAATCAATGGAACCAGTTCCAGTCAGTGTCACCATCATTTCGCCCGTCAGAAGGAGCCGGCAGCCAGACCGGAACACCAGAGATCAGTAGTACACTAGTATCCAGTGGAAACACTGGACAGACCAGCGTACCAGTGCTCGACCCCCCCCCCCCCCCCCAGCAGAGCCAGTACACCAGTTGCCACAGGAACCACAAGCCAGACCAGTGACTGTGCACAAGCGCTCAATCTTACTAGCAGTCAAACTATAGTTAGTATACCAGCATCCAGAGCGGAAATGACCAGTGGAACCCCCTGTCAGACCAGTGTACCGATCACCAGCAGTCCGATCAACACACCAATGAACTTGAGAAGCAAGTCCATCAGTAACGAGGGAGCATTCCAGGATGAACCCTTAGACTTATCCGTTAGGGGAAAAACCTACTACCAGGGTCATCCCATCACAGTCATTCACCAATGTCATAGACTGTACCACTACCATATCCAGAGAATCATGGAATCCAAGAAGCATAGAGGTTGATCCGAGGGATAAGAGCAATAATCACATGTGCCATGATCCAAGGTGGTTCTTTGCTGGAGCACCCTCCGCCTACATGGATCACCCTCTAGCCAGTACCCTTCAGGAGAAAGCAAACCTTTGCAAAAGGAACCAAAAATCTCAATACCAGAGGCACTTGACCCCTGTTGGTGTTAGAACCATTATTAAGGAGGAAAGATGTTACCTGCCGGACGGGACAATCTATGAACTGAGGGACATCTGGACTGCTGATTCAACCACTGAGGAGTTGGGTGTTTTTTTTGTAGGGTATGTTAGGTAGGTTTGTTATAAATAGGTGTCCTTTATTTTTAGTTCGAGGACGAAGTCTTTTTCCCTGGGTGGGGGGTGATGTAACGAGTAGGGTGTAAGGCATAGAAGATAATATTGTTTGTATGTATGCATATGACACTTTTATTTATTCTTGTTACTCTGGCACATTTTCACTTTGTTCTTGTTGTTGATTCCGTGCCGTATTCCGGTGCCTTGAGTAACTGTCGCGACTGTGATGTGATTGAATGAACACTATTCTTGTTTCAGGTATCGTGATCGCGAATATTTATTGTATGTAAATTGTTATTATATTATATGAGAAATATGTAGTTAGGACAGAGTTCGTTCTCATTGTTTGACCAAAAGGGGGGCCTACGACAACTTCCCAATGTTTTGTTCTCCTTATGAACCTTGTGTCACATTCTCTTACCTTTTTCATTGATTCATGCTAGGTTTATATATTGTACTTGGGCTTGGTTTCTATAAGGGTAAGCTTTATTAAGCCCGTTTTTCCCTTTCATCTTGACATGACAAACTATGTTTATTCTTTCCGCCATGTGTATCCTGTGTGTAATTTAATGCGCATGTGTGTTATCTCACACTTTATGTGGCCCGGTTTGCGGCCCTGTTAACGGATATAATTACCGTGGGAACTTCCGTAAGAACGGACCAATCAACGACGACGATTCACGCCACAGCCAAAAGTGTGGAGTCTGCGTAGATATAAAAGGGCATCGTCTGCACGCCACAGGAGCGACCCCCCAACAATCATAGAGGACAGCGAACATACCAGACATCAACTACTATTTGACACCATAGAACGACCAGTTTAAACCAAGAGACGTTAAATCCGTAACCAGGATATCCGTACATTACCAGTACGTTTTCATTTTATTTACACGTATTTCGACTTGACCTAGATGTTTTACTACGATTTTACTACGATTTTACGATGACCGACCATTCCATAGGGGGGACCCAATATTTATTATTATCGCTCACGGGGAAGTTATATTATTGTTGTACTTGAACATAATAAATTGCTTTGTTTACGAACCTATATAATTGTTGTCATAATAAACTGTTATCCTTTGGATAAAACCAGTGCCTTAGACCAGCCATGCTACCAATGGTGTAAACTACTACCAAGTTATATAGATTGAGTTTGTTAACCAAAACTCACACACCGTACACTGAGCCCCTAGGTTCAACAATATGTCATTTTATTGGTTAGACAAACCTACCTACGAAATGTACTTGATTTTATGGTTTATGGTGTTCAACGCCACTTTCCACAACATTTCAGTTATACCGTGGCGGGCCGCCTTATTGGTGGAGGAAACCGGGGTACCCGCGGAGAAAACCACCGACCTGTCGCAAGTAACTGACAAACTTTATCACATAATGTTGTATCGAGTACACCTCGCCATGAACGGGGTTCGAACTCACAAATTCAGTGGTGATAGGCACTGGTTGCACATGTAGTTTTAAATCTAACTGCAATACGATCACGACCATGAATAATCAGACATGCGTATGATGTTTACTATTACTATTATTGGTACCTTCGATGTGTTTATTAAAGCATTTTCATCCATGTAGTACCAGAGTTATTCTTAACATATCGTAGATAAAACCAATACATGTTTTTGTGCTCGACATTTATTTGAACTTAAATCAAACACGCATGATTCAATATATTTCAAAGAATCCCCGTAAAACAATTTGTCAAATTAAATATCAATCTATCTTTTTTCGCTTTTACGATTTGTTTTCATGTAAACTGCCGCTAAAAACCATGTGAGGTGTTAATGGCTAGAAAAGCATGATGCAAAAAGCGTAAATAACAGTTAAATACGTCATTAAATGCTATTATCTATAGGACATGGCTCTATGTGCTATCAATTATTAACGAGAATTGTCGAGATTACAATTACACTGGGTGTGAATATTGACAAAATTATCCAATCTGATTGGATTATTGGAGTGTCACGTGATATGTCGACTTTTATCATCTTATAAATGTACATTCAACATTTGTCACAATCGAAATACTTCGGGTACAAAAATATTATTAAAATATATTTAGTTTGTTTATCTTGTAAATTTGTTCTGTAGAGTTGTCCATTTGTTTATGGTTTATCGATGTAAACGATGCAAGCTGTAGTGAAAGATAGAGTTGTCTGTTTCAATTTACCTTACAAGGGCAATGAAAAGAGACCCGATTGGGGAATTATTACAGAAATGTCTTTCTGATTAATCCGTTTATGAACTTTATCGCGGTTATTTATGTTGTTGCATTGAACACAATGACCTTATATTGTCTTCTTTATACCATATACATATATTCTCGCAATGTAATGATGTACAGACGTTGGCCAGGAATGAGTTCGCAAAATGGCGACGTTATAAACATTTTAACAGAAAATTGAAATTTTTAAAGTAACATTTCATGCAATAAACGTAATTGTCTTACCTTGAAACTCTAGTATTTTGTTATCTGACCCCTGCTTCTTAAAACACACCTGATCCGTCGAGGTATACTGTCATATAAACTCCGTATGTAGTGCAAACCCAAACCTGTCCAAATATCCAGAACAACACGTCTCAAGTCATCGGCATTCTTTATTTCTCTTAAGTTGTTTTTGTACCTGTATTTTTAGAACTTTCCACACATTTTCGATAATATTAAGATCTGGGCTTTGTGGGGGCCAAAGAAGGGTACAAATTCCATTTTTCTCTTTCCATTCGTAAAGAGACATGACATGGCGCGTTGTCCTCCTGGAAAATCCAAGGTCTGTCAGAAAAGTGCCTGACAACAACCGGCCAAAGATTATCGTCTAAAACCGAAATATATTTGTCGGTATTCATGTTACCATCAATAGCAACCAAAGTTCCAACTCCATAGTACGTAATGCACCCCAAAAACATAACAGAAGCACGGCAGGTTGTCTCAAAGTCGTCCAGTTGGCCAAGACAGACGGGCCGAAAACGTTCGTCGGACTTCCTCCAAACATAGACTTTCCCATTTCTATCCAACTAAATATTATGGATGACCAGTTATTCTGAACATTCCAGTGCAATTTCTGACGACAGAATCTCATTCTACGGTCACGATTTACACGTGATATTGTAATTTTCTTGCATATCATGCGTCGTTTGTAACCACCAATGCACAGTCTCCTCCTGCAAACAGTTCTTTCAGACACATTGTATCCAGTCCTGTTATTAAATCTAGCAGTTAAGTCCTTCAATGTTTGTCTTCGATTCCTTTTCACACTCCGAAAGAGAACCCGTTCATCCCTTGGGGTAGTTATTTTACGACCTCCACTTTTCGGATTATTTTCTATACTTCCCCTTTCGCGTGTCCGTTTTAAAATTTTTGAATAGTTCTACAGTTAATTCCAGTAAATTCCTGAATTGTGTAGCTCGAAAACCCTTTCTGCTCGGTTGTCAATTCCTTACCGTGTCTAGCCATCTTTTTAGGAGACGATTTTTGTTTACCAAAGGGAAATAAATCTGATGAAAACTACGTCGTCGTGGATATTTTAATTCAAAAACAATAACGGACAGGAACAATTCGCTACGTATGGACTCATGATTTATGTTAAAACCACATATGGACATCTAACACGATATCGATAAGTGCGACGTCGCCATTTTGCGAACTCATTCCTGGTCAACGTCTGTACACTGTTTTAATTTGGATGATTGCTAAAACAAAGTAATGAAATATTTCTTATGTGTAGAACTAGTCTCGTGCATATGCCAGCTTTTGTGTCACAACGTATACATATATTATATATGAAGTTGAAGATTATGACACGGTGTTCTTTGCAGAATCCTGCTCCCCCAGTTATATGGGAAAACATTTTTATATCATTAGAAAACACATTATTTTACGAAGAGGGGGAAGGGTGACGTGGGTCCATAAAGTTAGTTTAATCCTGCCACTTTTTACTGACTCGTTTTTGCAAAAGTCGGGAGTATGAGACAGCATAGATATTCATGAGTTTTATTAGTATCGATTTGGCCTCTGATCATGTGAATTTTCCTGATTTGACGGTGTGGTATTTATTGTTTTTATTTCAATGTCTCTCATGCATATATATATAAATAAATGTTAGAGAAAACCGAAGTGGCAATCAATAATGGACAATCCATAAACACAGGGGAAAGTGGGCACAAGACACAGAACGAAGACAAACAAAACAAAACAACACAAAACAGAAACAACACGGACCCCACTAAAAAAACGGGGTTGAATGCAGGTTCTCGCGAAGTGTGAATCTGGTAAAAGTCTTATCGGTGATATAGGAAAGAAAATATCTACGTAAAATGGAAAGAATCCATTGCCATTTGAGAACATGAGGTTCACACGACTCGTTGCATTCGGTGTGGTACTTTTTGTTGTAAAAACATTGTCAAAAACTAACTCGTACAACCAATTCAAATATATTGTAATAGACGGTCGAGTGGTTTGGTGTCCATTTAAATACATGTAAAGGCGATAAAGACTACGAATATTGTCAGTTAAATGTTGTATTCATTTCTGTTGATGTTCATCAGTAATAATAAGTTTCTACAGCATAAGCATATATAATAATAATAATAATAACGAAATAAACAAGTAGGATGTTGGCCTTCCTTTGTAAAACTTGATTAATAGTTGTGTTCCAAGCGATTATCCAAAAATTCCAAATACTAGTAAGCATATCGGGGCATCAGTGTGGTGGGAGATCGCATCGTATATATGACATGAAAATATATTTTATTATCCCATATAAATCTTTAAAAGCTCTTCGTAATGTTGTATTCTTTAACAGTAATAACTCTATGATCTTTAATAAAAAGTCCGAAACGGAAGTAAATGTAAACAATCGCCATCTTGATTGTTGCAGAATACGTTTGAAACGATAGACTTAATTATTCTTTAAAGTGATGGAAATATTGTTTTAAATATATATTGTTTCCATTATTGGTTCGCTTCCTTATAAATTTACTTGTAGATGTACCTAAACTTATAAAGATGTCTCTTGTTGTTATAATTGGTATTTAGCTATTTTTATCTGCTTTTGGCTCTTGATGTGCCCAGTACCAAGACTGGCATGCGATCTGCCATCTTCTGAATTCGCGCCGTATTTATACCCTTCTCTGACCAATCAGTGCTTGTCATTCTGGCTGACAGGTGCCTGACAAATTCATACTTGGCTGACAACAAACTATTTCCCCCTAATACATTAAAATAATTCAGATTTCCCTTGTCAGCCAAGGTGGAAAACAGATAATATTTAATAAAAAATCTTATATTCAAAATTTCCCGGGTTCTTAAACATTATGACGTGAACTGACAAAAATACGCTTCATCTGTTTGTCAGGGACGTGACAACGTCAGTAATTTAATCCGCATCAAAACATAGTTCTTAGCAAATGCACATAAATATAAAATTAACCAACAAACATATTTATAAATACGATTCTGGAAGGCCAACCAATGTTCTGAATACTTTGTTAGTTTCAAAAATGTAAAATACACCTCAAAAATTGACAAAATGAAGACGAACTATAAACCGGAAGTACGATCGCCGGTGAATATTTTGTTGCCAAAATGAAGTTTGCAAAAAAATGTAACAATGGAATTCCGTCAATTTCTCAGTCAATATTGGTTGCATCTCAACATTATGAGAGATATAAGTAGCTGAATTTCCCTATATACCAGGTATAATCATTAGGTATTGTGTCATGATCCAAAACTACGAAAAATTGATCTGAAGTAATGCTTGTCCCAGTTCAAAATTTAGCGCTAAACAACTTCCCATTTTATCGATCATGCTAAAATGAATTTATACTTAAGTAAGTTCAATCAGATAAAAAGATTTCTACTTATTTCGAAATACTACTGATAATTATTGTTAATTATCACACTAAAATAATTTCTTCTATGAAAATTAAATAAAATACTTGGACATAATTTACTGATGAATCCCATTTGTAATAAAAATCTAAGCTTTCATATAAAAGAAAGTTAACCAACCCCAATATATTACAATATCAATATAAATATGGAGCGGTAATGTGGACTTATTCTGTTGTACAATGCAAAGCAAAAACTAACGCACAATACATCGGGATCATTAAAAGACCAGGCATCAAACGGTTATAATGGAAAAACGACTTGATCAAACTCGATTAGACTACATCGTATTACAGCACTGTGTTTGTCTTAAGTGGAAAAATATCATGTAAGACTAACATGAATGGTATATATATATATATATATATATTAATGACACATATAACTGTTAGCTACAGTTTATATTACCATTCTCCATGTGAGATCAATGTCTTTGTGTGGTATTAATAATTAGAGGGAATTGTCCGGGAATATAAATCTATAGAAGATGCCCATAGGTCTGACTCAAACTATTACAATATTGGTTAGGATAGGATAATTATTGGTTTAATATCACGGTAATCTTTGACTTTATCAACAAACTGCAGGGTTAATGTAAGGACAAGTAGCTAGTAGTAGTATAAATCTAGATTAGATCAAATTGATCCCAAGGTCAATGTGTTACAACATTTTTCGTTTTGTTTTATGACCCCTGAATCATTCTTAGCACAGTATGATATGTAAATTAACTATACCCTTTTATTATGCGATTGTTTAAAAAGCCATATAAAATGTAGGCCTGAAGACGCCACAAGATATTATGCAATTCCTTTGTGATTAGTTTTGTTGCGTAATCTAAATAAATTCATCTCCTATTGAAACACCGGAAGTTAGATAGTGGTGGTTGTTTATCTAGCTTGTCTAACTTCGCGACATAAAGAAAAAACAACGGAAGTTGGTGGGAAGGACAAAAAGATATGACGGTGTTGATTCGGTAAACGAGACCAAAACCATTTCCCGATGAATAACTGGGTTTCGAATATCCAAGCAAATAGATACAAAATGTTTATTTCTGTTTGTTCCATGTTTCTTTCAAACTAGATGTTTAAGGTCGCTTTCAATTATATTTCAGATTATTGGTGCAATCAAGTTATTGATGGGGAGAAACCAAAAGAAAATCACCCAACTTTGCTAAAGAGGTCACCTTTGGGACAAAGAAAATGTGTTTTTTAAGACAGGTGACCTTTTAAAAAAGGTTCAATTCACACGAAATCTCTATGATAGGACAACAAAAAGGTGATCTTTTAATAAAGATGACTGCTTAATAGAGGTGATCGCATCGGCAGGTTTGACTATATAAATTTAATTGGAATTACTTATTCAACATAGAGTTACGATTGTTGTTCAGTAGCATGAAAACAATATACATTGTCAAAACTTTTCTCGGCATGTAAAATAATTTTCTGCGCCGTAATTTATGAACGAATGATTATGAATCAGATATTGATATGTGTGCTTCGTGTCAAAGGAATAAACGGGGTTATTGTCAAGCATTGAAACGAACAAGGTTTGTTTTATGGTGTTTAATGCCACTTTCAACAATATTTCAGTTGTACGTCCATGGAAACTAGACAGTTTGAAATAAGTTTCAGTAGGGTTAGTGTTGCTCACTCTTGGCTTTTCTGTGTAATGTTCTATAGATTATTATTTGTTCCTTTCTCCTGTTTCTTTTTGTCGTTCTTCGATTAACTTTTCTTGTGCCCCAATTTAATGTTATTTCTTATATTAAATACATAGGAAATGTCATTTATAAATAAATATAATGCTATATACAATTACATCAATTTTTTAAAAGCCCTAATAATTCAATTGTAGCATAGGTTTGGAAAATGAAAATATAACTACTAATCGTGAAAGTAGCTAGGTCAGTAAACACACAGAATGGATACTGTTATAATTATCATATTGATACTGGTTAGGAAAATCTAAATAGTGTGGATTGGCTGGAGATTATCATGTTGAACCATATGATTCTGACACGCCTACTGATCTATTGAATATGTATTTGCATGTGATAAGATATATTACGGAAGCAGGGAAGTCTACGATGTGTGTTGTAGATGATTGTTAGTCCAAGTGTAAATCAATAAATTTTAGAATAGAAAAATAATTGCAGAAATTGGTTGTTTTGCTTTGATTTCAATGCGATCAATTGCCAAGAGAGTAATTGAAGATCTGGCAATACGATCTAAAATATGATTGATAAAATAAAGGATGTTTTTTGTTTTATTATTTGTTTTGTTATTTATTTATATTTTGTTTACGTTTACAATCCATTTCGTTTGCAATTACTGAACTAAAATAAAAAATTTATCAAGACATGTTCTAAAATCAATAAAGCTCAAGGTCGTTTACTCCTTTGCTTTAAATCAAGCACTATTTTTTTCAGTTTCTCGACAGATTTTAGTAATTCAAATGTCGTAATAAAAACATGGGGTGTAAAATTTGCATGACATGTTTGATGAAAGAAAATTTATAGGATACCAAAAGGGTATGCAGACGGATTAAATCGAAGTACAAACAACACAATAATCTAACAAAAGACAAAACATGGTAGACAAAACACTACGCAGAAAACTAGAATTTGAGCAAACCGAATTCCTCTAAAATCTGGGGATGAACCTGGATACTCCGGAAGGGTCAGTAGGTCCTTTTTCACCAGTTAAACGACACGAACATCATCTGATAAGAATAAACATAAGTAAATTCAAATAGCATAAATGCTTGAACACCTGCTAATCAAATGGGAGTAAAGACGAATTGAACATTGCGAAAATCGTGGCGGACATCACAGCACATAATTGGCGTAGTCCACTATTCGAGCACTCTATCATAATTTTACAGAACGAACTCTCACTAAAACCTTAGCGTGGTCGGCTATTCGAGCCCTCTGTAATAATCGTACCAAACGAACTGTCGCCAAGCACTAGCTGTGGTGGACTTTGGGGGCTCTCTCCTCTATGATAATCTTAGAAAACGAACTCTTATCAAAAGCTTGAAGTGGTCTGCTAGTCGGGCCCCAAGTAATATTCTTACAAAACGATTCATCACTAAGACCTTGGTGTGTTCGACTATTGTAATCATCTGTAATAGAAGACGTATACAATTGTTAACGATATCTGCAACACGATTATATATTAAATCGATGTGCTATCAGTAGGTGCAGATAATTGTTCATATCATAAATCTTTAATTGTAGTGGCTTTTATAGATCAAATATCTATTGTTAATGCCAATACACGAAATATATAACAGGAAAACTGAATGAATACAATAAAGAGAACAATTAGGATATAACCAACAAAATCAAAATAGCAATGTACTTTTTGTTTAGCAACTAGTATATGTATAAAGATAAAGAAGTCAAAAATGTCAAGAATTTTTTTTGTCAATGTGTGACGTAAAAATATTTTTGACATTTACGTCACCGAATATGGTACTGCTTTGACTACTATTTTACCTATTTTGTTCCTGTATTTAAATACTGTTACAGTGACAGCCGGAACCTTTGAACCGTAATGAGAGCGGGAGGTTTGGCGCCTTAAAATCTGATTCAACCCACCATTTCTTTAGAAATGCCTGTACCAAGTCAGGGTCATTACGGTTTTCACAGTTTTCCGGTTGTTGACTGATTTTGTCTGTTTATATAATTATGAGTTTTGACTTTCCCTTTGTAAGATTGTTCGGAGTTCGGTAATTTTGTTATTACCTTTATCGTCATTTCTATTGTTTTCCATTTTCGTAAGATAAACGTTGATATCTAATTTATTGCGCTCGAAGCATTTCTGGAATCATTTCTGGAATAATTTTTCCTCTTTTTTGGGCTTCGTTTTCCTCTTTTATTTATGTTTCGAACCAGTTTTTAGCTTGTTCCCAGATATAATTATTTGGCTTTTAATATTTTGACTATGACCGTTGAGGATAGAGGTTACTCCAGAAACACTCACTAAATTATATATATACGGGTTTTTTTCGGTTGTATAGTTACTGTATTGTATCTAGATTTTTGTTTGGTTTTAATTGTGCTCCTTTTGTTTTTAGCAAATATTTCGTTAAAATTTTATTTGAACCTAAATGCTAATCGTAATAACCCATGATGAATTGATGATCTTCTAAAAAATAAATCTTACAATCCCGAAATCCAAATTGGATTACACATTACTTACTCTTAAAGAAAAGTTTGAAGATACCAAAAGGGTAATCAGAAGTCTTAAATCGAAGACGAACAAACAATACAATGGCAAAACGAGGACAAAAAGCAATCTACAAAACATTACACAGAAAACTAAAGATCGAGCAAAGCGAACCCACTTTAAACCGAACCCACTTTAAACTATGTTCCAATGTTACCAAGCACCCTGAACCCACTTTAAACTATGTTCCAATATTACCAAGCACCCTGAGCCCACTTTAAACTATGTTCCAGTGTTACCAAGCACCCGGAACTCACTTTAAACTATGTTCCAATGTTACCAAGCATCCTGAACCCACTTTAAGCTATGCTCCAATGTTACCAAGCACCCGGAACCCACTTTAAACTATGTTCCAATGTTACCAAGCACCCTATCCATATACAGTTGTTATAGAAAGGTTATATAACCCACTTTAAACTATGCTCCAATGTTACCAAGCACCCTATCCATATACAGTTGTTATATAAAGGTTATAGAACCCACTTTAAACTATGTTCCAATGTTACCAAGCACCCTATCCATACACAGTTGTTATAGAAAGGTTATAGAACCCACTTTAAACTATGTTCCAATGTTACCAAGCACCCTATCCATATACAGTTGTTATAGAAAGGTTATAGAACCCACTTTAAACTATGTTCCAATGTTACCAAGCACCCTATCCATATACAGTTGTTATAGAAAGGTTATAGAACCCACTTTAAACTATGTTCCAATGTTACCAAGCACCCTATCCATATACAGTTGTTATATAAAGGTTATTTTGCAAGTATTTTGACTATGAATAAAAATAGTTTACTATAAAGAGCTGGAATAAATAGAAACATAAAAACGGTTAATGTAGATACATGGAGAATGTTACTGCCAAATTTTATCACACATGTTGTATCGAGTATTCCACCTCGTGAGGGACGAGAAACGAACTAACAATTCTTTTTTTTTTTTACTGCTTAATCTTAGACCTATCCATGCATGCTTTTACCCAAAAAGTACAAAGATGATAAACTAATGAGAACATTAATTGAGTAAATCTTTTATGACTATTCTTCGGGAATTTGTCAGAAATGAGAACTTGTTATGAATTATTAACAGTAAGGAACTTGATCCTAATGGTAGAAATAACTGTTAACTACATTCTACAATACCATATGCTTCTTAGTAGTGGATCGATGTTTTTAAGTGGTATTAATAATTGCAGAGAAGTGTTGAGTTTATAAATCTTTTATTCTGATAACTGTTATAGATCAAATATATTGTATGCAGATCCCAATAGGTCTAACGGAAACTATTCCTATATTGGTTAGCTAATAACTTGTCCATTATCAATAGACTGCAGGGTTAATACAGGGACACATAAGTAATACATTATATACGAGATTAGATGAGATATACCTAAATCTCAGTGATTTTAACAGTTTTTGCCATAACATTTGAAGCTTTCTCTGACAGTCATTACCTTCCTTGTGTGATTTTGAAAACTCCATATAAAATTATAGGTTTGATGACGCCAAAATTATTAACTTGCATCTCTATTGTATATAATTTGTATTGTTTGTTAAAGGCATAGCTTTCATATACATTTTATATTGTTACAGATCTTAGTGTTTTTCTAATGAAAAATGCAATTGAAGCAATATAGATCATAACATAGTGCTGTTAAGACTGATAGAAGTGATCAGTTGTGTAATGCCTAAAAGCCCTAAATCATACAGGGATAACGTGGCCACTATGCATGGCAGTTGTATTTACACCTAATGCTATTAGTGCCTATCACATAGAGACTTTCTGGATGGTGATTTCTCAGTGTCTTTCGAATTTGTCCGGCTATAGAACTGACGGTCAAGATACAACGAATGTTGTTGAAAATAGCTTACGTACTAGCCCCGTACAATCTAAACCAATACATTAGACGCACATTATTATTACGATGGCATTTCATTATGTTTTATATTTCATTAGTTCAGTTTAAAAGACAATCCTTGATAGTAATTTAAATGGATTCGAATTCGTCAGTATAACAATACAGCGTACAAAGGAAAAATTGGGAGAAGACTTCATAAGTTTGTTTATAAAATAATTGAAGATACTAAAGGGTAATCAGAAGCCGTAAATCGAAGATAGACGAACAAAGCAATGGCCAAAAGAAAAAGAACAAAAGGATAAACAACGATCTACAAAACAATACACAGTAAGCTAAAGATCGAGCAACAAGAACCGCTCTAAGACCTTGTATCTAATCCATTCTGTCTATTTAATTGGCAAATAAAATAGTTTAGGCTAAATGGAAAATGCTAAACATTGTACATAATTTTCATACAACTCACGTGTCGGCTGATGGTTTGGTGAATTTCGGGCGTGTGATGAACGTAGCAAATCTGATTAGCACTGCTGTATATTTTTCCCTTGACACACCTAAATCAAATTTATACACAAGCTATATATTGACATATGATTATCGAGTTCAAAAACTGTTTTATAAAGATTTTAAGAGTTATTTTCCTTGAAGTTGTTCAAAGGTGCAAATAAATCTTCTTAGCTAACTAGCAAAATATTTGCTCTACACGTTAAAATCAAATTTATCTACATGCTATATATCAAAATCATCTCAGTTGAAAATGAAAACAAGAATTTGTTATCAATAATTTTAGAATGATGCTTTTGCGATTTTATTTACCTTTTTCTGTTCTCTGTTTGGTATTTACTACATTTGTGTTCCAAAAGTTTGGGGTCGAACACCACTGGTGAAGATAAATACAGACATCTGCATCTGGTGCACATGTAAGTCTGTTGCACCCAATGGCAACATTATATTCATTATAATATATAATCCATTGCCAAAACATTCAGCTTTATTTAATCATCTATTTTTGGTCATACTTTGTTCTGTAAACTTCAAAAGAAATGGCAAATGGTATACACGTTGGAGCTTAATGTGGCTCTATAACATTAGACTATTTATATTCTGTACATCGCTTAAATGTACATTATGTAGTTGTGTAATATTTTTAACATAGAGATATTTTTGATGAATTTTCAATCATTGAAGTCCATGTTTGTTTAAATTGATCCACTAAATTATTTTTAACTACTAATTTCAACCATTTATCAGAAATACAATTCTGCATGTTCCAAATATATGACATACCACAATCATTCAGAATACAACGAATTCTATTTAACCAAGCACATGTAACATTTTTATTTTGAAAATCTTTTATATACAATAGTTTGTATGATAATGATGAAATTTTTGACTGATTTCCTAAAATGAGTTTTGACCAATATGAAATCATACGAACTTTAATGTCAATGTCAATTGGATATCGACCCAATTCCCCATAGACCATAAAATTTGGTGTGGATGTTTTTACATGCAAAAGAAGCTTACAAAATTTTAGATGAACTCTCTCAATAATATCGTTTTTCCCAAACCCCCAAGTTTCGCAACCATATAATAGTATAGGTTTTACTGTTTTATCGAAAATATCCAGTTGACATTGTATTGACAAATTATGAAGTCTACCTTTCTTCAATACTTCATACATAGCTTTCGTACCTTTATTTGCAAGATCTTTTTTTGCTGCGTTGAATGATCCAGACTTTGAAAATGTTATACCAAGATAAGAAAAATTTGGAACAATTTCCAAGTCTCTATTGTTATAAGTAAATTTTAAATTTGCAGGTAATCTACCATTACTAAACACAAGAACTTTCGACTTTTCAGCATTTACTTTGAGTTTCCATTTTTTGCAAAAAATCATTAAAAACATTTAGCTGGTTTTGCATATCTTCTTTTGATTCCGACATAATAACAGTATCGTCGGCATATAAAAGTACAAAAAGTTTTAAATATACATCTAGTTCAATTTCAAAATCCTCAGTAATAGATGTTAGACCGTTGACATTTCGATCGCTTAAAAACTCTTCCAGATCATTTAAATACATAGAGAAAAGGAAAGGGGAAAGATTTTCCCCTTGTCGCACACCATTATTACAATCGAAAAAATCTGACACTGCGTTATTATATACAATTCTAGATTTTATATTCTGATACATATTATAAATAACTTTATACATCTTCCCATTTATATTATTTAAAAGTAATTTACACCATAAACCATCCCTCCATACCTTATCGAAGGCTTTTTCAAAGTCCACAAATGTAACAAATAACTTTTTCTTTTTTAATTTTAACAATTCAAAGAAGGCATATAGAACAAAAATATTATCAATTGTGGAATAACCCTTCCTGAAACCACTCTGGTTTTCATTCAAGATAGAAAAATTTTCAGAAAAAGCATTTAATCTTGTCAGCAATACTGCTGTAAATAATTTGCCAAAACAGCTCAAAATCGTGATCGGACGAAAATTTTTCGGGTCAAAATGATTTCCTTTGTTCTTGTAAATGGGCTTAACATTACCAGTTAACCAGCTCTCAGGGATAATACCTGAGTCAAATATACAATTGAACAACTTTAAATAAACGGGTAAAAAGACATCAATTGATGATTTAATATACTCATTTTTAATAATATCATCGCCACAAGCTTTCTCATTTTTCAAATTTTTTACACAATGTAGTATTTCTTCACTTGTAATATGCCCATTAATTTCTATGTTTAGATTGTTAACCAAATTTTCGTCTATTTCCGGTAGTACAGTTGCACCATCGCCATCATTTGTTGGGTTTTGATTCAGGGTCTTAAAAAAATCAAATAGAGTGTCGATAGATATATTTGGCTGTTTTCGATATGTACCTTTTCTCATCAGCTTCCAAAACTCCTTACTGTTGTTAGATCTTAAACTTTTAATCTTTTTCGTCATTTCCTTTCTATGTTTTTTTATACTTACATCCATTTGTTTCTTATAATCTTTCTCAGCTTTTTTCATTAATTCTCGTGTTTCCTCAGTATTGTTAGTTTTACTTCTCCGTTTAAGTTTGCGGTAATGTTGCCTCGCAAATTTGCAATCAGCTCCAAACCATGGTTTTGAGCTAATACATACCTTTCTTTTCTTATTCTTAAATTGTTTACTGGCTATTCCAAATGTTTCCTTCGCAGATGATACAAATATTTCTCCTAGCTTACCTACAAGAGTATCTATGTCGGACTGTACAACGTTCTCAATATTTAAGTTTTCCAATTGTATTTTCAAGTTTTGTATACTATCTACATCAATGTTATTTACAAAATCTACCTTATATGTCTCATCCCATTTTTTAGGTTTCTCACGACAAGCTTCTGCATTATTACTTACATTTTCAGTGACCATTATCTCATCTTTATTTTCACATTTCAATGACAGCGATATTGGTGAATGTACATCGGAAAATAGTTTACTAAATTCACAAATACTAAAATTCACAATATGTTTCAAAAAATCAACGGACGAAATAACATAATCAACAACACTACTATTCTTACAAGTCAGTTTACCAATACCTTTGTCATTTCCAATCCTTCCATTTATGATAAATAAGTCATTACCTTTACATAAATCTAACAATCTACTACCATAATGATTTTTGACACTATCTTTATTAATCCTACCTACAGGTATATTTAATGACTCTAATATATTTACACTATTTACATCTGATAATTCGAAAAAATCTATATTATCATTATTGTTTTCAATATAGATGAAATCAGGGTCTTTCGCTGTTCTGCTATTAAAATCCCCATTTAGAAATAAATATTTATAATTCCTCTGCAAAGCCAAATATTCATTTTCTAATTCACTAAACGCGTCTACAGAGGAATAAACCGTATACTCCGGTGGAATATAAACTATACCACAAACAACATCCTCATCTAACCCAAGTAGCTCTCTAGATATTCTAAACCAGAATACATACGAACTATCAGTAGGAATGGGATGTATAAAACTATCATATTCTTCCTTAAAACCCAATACCATTCCCCCTGATTTTCTATTTGAAAAACTTTTACGATTTTTCATCTTTATCAAAAATCCCGGTAAAACAATTTCATCTAAATCGTCAGTTTTTGATTCAACAAAGCAAAGAATATCAAATGTATTAACAAACTCATGAAATTCTGGATAATTTAGTTTCGATTTTAAACCACAACAGTTCAATGACAAAAGATTTAACACTTTATTTACACAAGATTTACGGTTATAGTTCGAATTTTCACATATATTATCAGAATTGTCTTTAACAATACTACCACTAATAAGTGAACAGTTTTTAGAATATTGTTGATGTACATTTACAGTTTGACCTCCTAGGTGATCCTAGTATGCAGGTCGCTCGGGGGTAGATCCAATACGAGGACGTTTCTCTGGCCGGCCGTCACGATGGGGCGCCACAGGCGTGGTCGACCGTGCCTGTTTAAAGTTCATGCTGGTTGCTGCTGGCAATGTTATTTGCTCTTCTTCTGGTACATATTCCTCATTGTTTATAAAAAGTCTATCCCGTACAAGTTTTACCCGTTTTCCTCTGTTTTTTGCCTCTTTCATTACCGGATACAACGACCGTCTACGGTTTTCAATCTCTGCCGGGAATTGCTGGTTTATTCCGTATGGCTTCCCCCTTAGTCGCTTCGCACATTCGAGCACATAAGCCAAATCGTTATAGTATAAGAAGCAAGCTACTATAGGGCGAGGTCTTATTTCAGTCCCGTTGATGTTATTCTGGCGGGATCCGAAACGGTGCACATTACCAAACTCAATGTAGTAATCAATATTGAGCTCACATCTTAAAAAGTCCCTCAATTTAGCTTCCGTTTCCGTTTCCCTTAATCCTGTGAATACCAGATTGTTCTTCATTGAACGACGTCTTAAATCCAACAGTGTGCTTTTCATTTCATCCCGTTCTAATTTAAACGCTTTCAGATCTTCCGCCAGTGACTCCATGTGTGTGCAAATACTAATATTGTCTTGATCAAGTTCTTTAATAGCTTTGCTGTTATCTGAACATTCACTTCGTACGTTATCAAAAATGTTACTCATGCCTTGTGTATGTGTTTCGAGATCGACATATTTCTTACTGAGTTCCTTGACTTCATTTTGAACAGTTGTTACAGAACCAGAAATTGATCGTACTGTCTTTTTTATATCGTCTAATTCACCCACTGACTTTGTTACATTAGTTTCTATTGTTTTTAATCTGTCATCAAGTCTGGTCATAAATTGGAAAAACATACTATTAGAAAGCGGATCATTTGGCCTATCTGTACCACAAAGAGTTTCTCTACTTTCATTTAATACTTCAGACGTTTGTTTCTGTTTGTCCTTGTTTCCACTATTCCCTCTATTGTGTGGCATTTTTAAGGCGCCTCGTATAGACCCCCAATAACACTGTCGCAGTTCGTTCACTTACGCATTCATGCATGCATGAATACGCTTCAATACACAACTTCAAACAAAGGGTTTCAGGTGTCAGGGTTGGCGTTCAAAACTTCAAAATTACAAGTCTAATGATAAAACTAAGTCGGGGATCAGGACCCAAATACATATCTGAATTCAGCTTCCAAATTTTATCTATGAGAAAGTTATATTTACGTCAAAAAACACAAAATTATCAGCCAAGTGAAAACCACACCTTCCATACTTTCTTTCGGAATATCTCGAAATAAAACAATGTATTTTTATATTCACCTTGAAAGAGGAAAGGTAAATTTGACAGACGTTTATATTGCAGGTGTAAATTATGACATCCCAAACACACACAAACATAACCATCATATGGTCCTATATAAAATGGATTGAAAATTACGCTAAAAACAAACAAAGCTTCAACCTTTAATTCTTATTCTAAACAATACGTTTATAACGTTCTTTTAACGTTACGTTTGGTAACGCAACACCTTGCACGACGTGTCAATCTTCTATGTAGTGTTTTGTAAATCCATGGTTGTCCTTTTCTGTTAGTCATTATATTGCCTGTCTCTCTTCGATTTACGACTTCTGATTACCCGTTGGTATCTTCAAACTTTTCTTGAACGTAAAAGACAACTTGTAAGACCTCCTAATAAGACATAGCTTGTTAATTGTGGTCGATTTTGACCCGTTGCCAGGCACAATTTTCGTTCAAAAATGTGGATCGAAATTGTAGTAGTACATCATCATTATTGTGAAATGCTTAAAACCAGAATAAGTGTTGGCAATGTCAAGCTACATTCTAAATTTAGAGATACTTTTTAAATTATCTAAATGAAAAACTACTAATAAAATGTGTGATCTACGAAGATGTTATAGATTTATAAATACATTTCCAACAGTGTTCTTATCTGAACACAATTAATGTTCTTTTGTAAACTCTCTTCAAATATACGTTTTTATCTTAATATTTATACTATATGTTGTTTTTAAGTGAAAAAATATTGTTGTTGTTGATAATTGAATATAACTAAATGCAATAATGGTAGGAAAAAAAACATATTAACAAGAAAGTCATAAATATTATGCAAGTTTGGAAACGAAATTTATTATAAAACAATTTGTACTTTTTCATGTTATGTTGGTTTATTGTTTTATAAAGAATCTATGGTATCAAGATATTTATTAATTGTACATTTCCATAAGATTTCAAAGAAAACTGCATGTCGAGAATTAATTTATGAACTTATGTAAAGGCTAAAATAGTCCTGGATAAAATGTCAATACTGCATACAACGTGCATTTAAGATATAAAAACTGCCAATGTTCTACTTATCAGTAATTCTCAGATCTCTAAAATTGAAAATACAATTTGTAAACAGCAAATTGGCATTATATCAATTAATTTTATACGGACGTAAAGACACCCACATCACGAATCAAGGCCGTTGTCATTTCTCTGATGCAGACGACACTGGCTAATCATTTATTAACAATGACGTCATTATGAACGTTGTCAATGTTATGTGAATTAAACTGTAATCAGATTGCTATTGTTTTATAACATTAAATTTGATATAGGATCGAGGTCACATGCTAATGAGGGGGAGGGTCAGTAAAAGGAAATCAAAAATCATATTGTACATGTCAACTATAGGGGTTAGGGTTATGGTGTTTAACGCCACTTTCAACAATATATTAGTTATATTCGTGAAGGAAAACTGAGGGAACAAGCGACCTACCGCAAGTCGCTGACAAACTTTATCACATAATGTTGTATCGAGTACACCTCGCCTTGATCTTGATTCGAACTCACAACTTTATTGGTGATAGGCATAAGTAGCTGTAAATCCAACTACCATTTGATCACGACCACGACGGTTCCCATGTCAGTTGTATTGATAAAATATGGTTAAAAGAAATTAACCTTCTAACTCGCATACAAAAGGAGTGAGACCTAGTGATTCGACGGTGTTCGATCAAACAAAAATATACCAACCCTTAATATACTGATTAAATTAAGAAATTTATACGCGTAAGATGAAATTCGGATGACTTGTATTTTTTCACTAGTGATAATGACAAACGATTAAAATGAATATTTCGCCCTAATAAATTTGAGATTTTTTCACCCCTTTTCAGCAAATATATAAATTTTAAATCACGTGTGCTAAGTTCATTATGTCATACTTTTTAAATACAGATTTCGTCTAATATCTGCAAAACTGATATGTTAGAATCACGGTAAAATACAAACTATATGACAAGTCCTTGCTAGACAAAATAACATCAGAGAAACTTAATATACAATTTAGAGGGAACAGCTAAAAAACCATCCAGAAAAACAAAATAACACCAGGGTTATGTTTATGGTGTTTAACACCACTTTCAACAATTTTCAGTTATATCGTGGCGGTCAGTTTTATTGGTGGAAGAAACCGGAGTACGGTCGGAGAAAACCATCGGCCTGTCGCACGAGACTGACAAATTTGTATCGAGTACATCTCGCCATGCGCTGGAATCGAACTCACAACGTTATTGGTGATAGGCGCTGATTGTAGAGATAGTTGTAAATCTAGCTTCCATGCGATCATGAACACGACGGCCCTTAATAACACCAGTGAAGCATAGAATTAAATATAAATGAAATAGAAAATGATCAATTCTAAATCCAACTAAAAACCAGACTGAATACCACCTGCTTCGAAAGAGTTTTCGAATCTCCTGCTCCATGTCGGATTGGTGGAGGACATATGTCTAAAAATTAAAAACAATGTATAGCAGAACATATGGAAGCGACAAACAGACCATTGTATATATACATGCTACTTATCATGAAACATTCAACATGTATATACGAATATTGTCAACATTTAATACCACAGTCAAATGTGAAACAATGTACATGTATAATCTAAAAAAAACTAAAATAACATTTAAAGCATTACTATTTGAATATATACAGTTGTTAATTAACAGGCCTGTGTTTACCAATTTTAAAAATACATAGAAATGTGCTTTTACTTTAAAGACTAATAATTAAAATGAAAACAAAATTATCTGAAATCTAGATTTATTTTGTAGAGTAATGAAAAGTTTTCCTGACCAGTTCATGGAAATGCTCGTCTTGTTTACATCACAGACTTTGAATGATAGCTATATGTTCTTCTTAAAGTAGTAAAACAAGAAATGTGTGATTAAGAAATCAATACATATATCTTTTTGTATGTTATCACCACAGTTGGGTTGATATCTGTCTCATGTTAGCACCACAGTTGGGTTGATATCTGTCTCATGATAGCACCCCAGTTGGGTTGATATCTGTCTCATGTTAGCACCACAGTTGGGTTGATATCTGTCTCATGATAGCACCACAGTTGGGTTGATATCTGTCTCATGATGGCACCACAGTTGGGTTGATATCTGTCTCATGATGGCACCACAGTTGGGTTGATGTCTGTCTCATGTTAGCACCACAGTTGGGTTGATATCTGTCTCATGATGGCACCACAGTTGGGTTGATATCTGTCTCATGTTAGCACCACAGTTGGGTTGATATCTGTCTCATGTTAGCACCACAGTTGGGTTGATATCTGTCTCATGTTAGCACCACAGTTGGGTTGATATCTGTCTCATGATGGCACCACAGTTGGGTTGATATCTGTCTCATGTTAGCACCACAGTTGGGTTGATATCTGTCTCATGTTAGCACCACAGTTGGGTTGATATCTGTCTCATGTTAGCACCACAGTTGGGTTGATATCTGTCTCATGTTAGCACCACAGTTGGGTTGATATCTGTCTCATGTTAGCACCACAGTTGGGTTGATATCTGTCTCATGATAGCACCACAGTTGGGTTGATATCTGTCTCATGATGGCACCACAGTTGGGTTGATATCTGTCTCATGATGGCACCACAGTTGGGTTGATATCTGTCTCATGTTATCACCACAGTTGGGTTGATATCTGTCTCATGATGGCACCACAGTTGGGTTGATATCTGTCTCATGATAGCACCACAGTTGGGTTGATATCTGTCTCATGATGGCACCACAGTTGGGTTGATATCTGTCTCATGATGGCACCACAGTTGGGTTGATGTCTGTCTCATGTTAGCACCACAGTTGGGTTGATATCTGTCTCATGATGGCACCACAGTTGGGTTGATATCTGTCTCATGTTAGCACCACAGTTGGGTTGATATCTGTCTCATGTTAGCACCACAGTTGGGTTGATATCTGTCTCATGTTAGCACCACAGTTGGGTTGATATCTGTCTCATGATGGCACCACAGTTGGGTTGATATCTGTCTCATGTTAGCACCACAGTTGGGTTGATATCTGTCTCATGTTAGCACCACAGTTGGGTTGATATCTGTCTCATGTTAGCACCACAGTTGGGTTGATATCTGTCTCATGTTAGCACCACAGTTGGGTTGATATCTGTCTCATGTTAGCACCACAGTTGGGTTGATATCTGTCTCATGATAGCACCACAGTTGGGTTGATATCTGTCTCATGATGGCACCACAGTTGGGTTGATATCTGTCTCATGATGGCACCACAGTTGGGTTGATATCTGTCTCATGTTATCACCACAGTTGGGTTGATATCTGTCTCATGATGGCACCACAGTTGGGTTGATATCTGTCTCATGTTAGCACCACAGTTGGGTTGATATCTGTCTCATGTTAGCACCACAGTTGGGTTGATATCTGTCCCATGATGGCACCACAGTTGGGTTGATATCTGTCTCATGTTAGCACCACAGTTGGGTTGATATCTGTCTCATGATGGCACCACAGTGGGATTGATATCTGTCTCATGTTAGCACCACAGTTGGGTTGATATCTGTCTCATGATGGCACCACAGTTGGGTTGATATCTGTCTCATGTTAGCACCACAGTTGGGTTGATATCTGTCTCATGATGGCACCACAGTTGGGTTGATATCTGTCTTATGTTAGCACCACAGTTGGGTTGATATCTGTCTCATGATGGCACCACAGTTGGGTTGATATCTGTCTCATGTTAGCACCACAGTTAGGTTGATATCTGTCTCATGATAGCACCACAGTTGGGTTGATATCTGTCTCATGATAGCACCACAGTTGGGTTGATATCTGTCTCATGTTAGCACCACAGTTGGGTTGATATCTGTCTCATGATAGCACCACAGTTGGGTTGATATCTGTCTCATGATAGCACCACAGTTGGGTTGATATCTGTCTCATGTTATCACCACAGTTGGGTTGATATCTGTCTCATGATGGCACCACAGTGGGGTTGATATCTGTCTCATGATGGCACCACAGTTGGGTTGATATCTGTCTCATGATAGCACCACAGTTGGGTTGATATCTGTCTCATGATGGCACCACAGTGGGGTTGATATCTGTCTCATGATGGCACCACAGTTGGGTTGATATCTGTCTCATGATAGCACCACAGTTGGGTTGATATCTGTCTCATGTTAGCACCACAGTTGGGTTGATATCTGTCTCATGTTATCACCACAGTTGGGTTGATATCTGTCTCATGATAGCACCACAGTTGGGTTGATATCTGTCTCATGATGGCACCACAGTGGGGTTGATATCTGTCTCATGTTATCACCACAGTTGGGTTGATATCTGTATCTTTTAGTGGGGTTCGTGTTGCTCGATCTTTCGTTTTCTGTGTAGCGTTTTGTAGATCGTTGTTTGTCTATTTATTCTTTTTCTTTTACCTCTAAACTTCACCATTAAAGTAGAGAGTATCGGAGCGTGATCATCCGTGGGCAATACAAACATAGATATCAAATTTAGTGAGTACGACGCGTTTCTATAATAACCTTTATCAGATACGTTTCTAGAATAACCTTTATCAGATACGTTCATAATAAAATAAAAAATTGGAAAGCTAAATATTTAAAAGTCTTTGGAAGCGCAAGTACACCAAAAAACCTAAACAGTATAGCCAAAATCGGCTCTAAGATCACCAAACAAAACAAAACCTTATGTCAGTTAACTATGCAACATATCCCAGAACGTTCCTCACTCTAATGTCTGCCTTAAAAGTGATAAAGTGTCTTGTCCGTCAATCAGTTATTGTATAGATAGTCACTAATGATGGTAATTGAGAATGATGAGTGCTCGGAAATTTCTCTTAATTAAATTTTTACAGTACTATTCTAAGTAAATACGTTATGGCAAAGATTAATAACCATCAATAAAAGTATATTCGGCTGCAGGACGAAAACAATCAATGACGCTAATTTGCTAATATGAGTGTTATATTAGGTTATTCGTTCAGTTTGATTAATATTTGAAAGAGGCAAGGTAGTTTGTCTGATATAATGACATCCCGTAGGGGGTTGGTAAATTTGAATACGCTTTCTGATTGTTTGTTTGGTTGGTATATTGTCATAGTGAATAATGGAATATCAAGGATCAAAGTTTAAAAAAACAAAACAAGGTAGAAAATAGAAACACAGGTTTCATTTCAAAATAGTTTTTATATTTCATTTATTGTTCAGTTTACGTCTTTTGCCAAATAGAAGTATTAAACCATACAAAAATATACAAATCTTTTCATAACTAAAATCTTTGGAATATAGAAAACTGTTGATAAGCATTTTATTATTTCTATAATTTTATTGTAGCATCGTTGGTGTAACAGTTAGCGTGATCCCCTCGTGGTGGTAGATCGTGGGTTTGCGCCCGGACGGGTCTAACCAAAGCCTATAAAATTGACATTTGCTGTTTTCCCGCTAAACACATATTATTAAGGAGAAAGAGGAAAGACTGGTTGGCTCGGATTCATAATAATGTGTCCGCGTGAAGAGACATGTCTACCTGTGGACTGTTATTTCAGTCATCTAACACTATAAGCAAATAATCACCGACCGATGTGACAGATCATCATCTATACAACAGAAGCTGGAATTAAGGTAGCACTATACAAAAAATGATATTTTTTCATCAAAATTTTTTTTAATCAATTTTTATTTTATTATAATATTCTTGATACATAGGTGAAAAAATAATTCAGATATGATGTACCATTAAATGAGCATTACTTTTAATTAGTTTTGTAAACAAACACATGTGCTTGAATCAGAGATGATAAAAACAAGTGGGCGGTCCTTAATTGTTTATCTGTTGGATAATTTGATAGTTTTATGACCACTGACCAGTAATACTTGAGATAAGAGAACATTCCATTAAGTGAAGGGGAAAGCAGCATGGATGTAGCTAACTTTTCATCAATACCAAAAGAAATAAATTAGTTATTTGCAATGGAATTTATTTCAAAATATCTAATGTATAATTTTCATTTAGTAAAATCCAACTAAAAGGGAAGTATACA
Organism: Bathymodiolus septemdierum; assembly: GCA_963383655.1. Lineage (NCBI taxonomy): Eukaryota > Metazoa > Mollusca > Bivalvia > Mytilida > Modiolidae > Bathymodiolus > Bathymodiolus septemdierum. The sequence continues at coordinate 5,049,276 of OY726520.1, forward strand.
CATAATGAGCAAACTAAGGTTCCAGGTGATTCCTGTTTTAATTAGTGGTTAACGTCTGGTCAGTGGAGGTGGAGTTTTGACCTTATTAGTAGGCAGTTAACCTCAAGTAAGGTCTGAGTGATGTAACTTCTCCCGCCAATTTCATGTGTTTCCTGCACAGGTTGTGCATTTTCCAGCTATATTTAGAGTTTGTGTGAAGAAATTCTATCTTTCTGGTAAAATCGTTGTTGATTTATTATTCAAGGTCAATTCTGAAGTGTTCCCATGGCACATTTGTGACATTTATTCAAGAAAATGGGGTACAAAGAGGAAAATACAATTTTTGGGATTTTTCCACTACAATTTTTGACATAAAATGTCGACTTTGAATGAAATTAGCTCCTGCATTGGTACCCCTAGAGGCTTGGTTTTGGTATATGTTGTTCTTAGACCTATTATCTGCAAAACCGTGTCTCAGATTTCTGATAGAATTAATAGAACAAATTCTACGCACAATTAAAGTTGGTGAAATCTTATGAAGTCAGGCTGTATACACATAATGGGGCTTTAAGAGAGATTGAAACATCACAGGAAAAATCTGAGACACGGTTTTGGAGGTCATGCTGTGTTGATTAAGAAATTGTAAAACGTTTTACCATTTGTATAAACATGAAACAGCTAATTTTGGTCAAGTGTGCACATCAAGATTTTGCAACTAATTGCATAATAATTAATTATGTAATTGTTGCATAATCATAATATTATAATCAGTGGAAAGATATATCTTTCCTCTTTCAAATGGTACCTCATTTGTTAATTTTGATGCAATATTAAGAAAGTTACAGCTGTTTTCAGATGGAAGATTGGAGGAAAAAAATCTTTGTATAGTGCTATCTTAAAGGTTTACACTTATTTTCAATCTTTATATTAGGGAAGCCTTTGAAGGAAGTCTACTCCATAAGCGTGTAGATATAATTCAGCGAGTATTGAAACATTGCTTGTACCCATTGGTATACCGATCGTCTATTGAAACACTAGTCCGCCAAGCTGAACAAATATGTTGTCGATCAAAAACATTTTAATGATCTCGTCCTGTTTATAATAACATGTATTATTAGATTTTAATGAGTGGTTTTTGACAAAGAAAGACTTTAAGAAGCAACACTGAATCAATTCTTTAAATCTATATTTTAGTTGCGCATGTGGAATGGTGGTATATAAGGTAAAGAAATCAAACGTTTTAATTTTGCTACAATAGTAAGGAGATCTAGAAATTAAAGTATCCAACAGGTTTTTTGCAATTTTTAATATTCACATTTTATTAAAGCCACTTCTAGGAAAATATTGGTATCGTGATACCTCTTGAAATCCGTTTTGACAGCTATAAGAATATAAAGTTAAAATTTTAGAAAGAGGCTTGGTGAAGCACTTGACAACTCCGGTTATATAACGTTGTATGTATGGATACTTTTATAATTTTGGTATCCAGAAGTGATGGAAGATTGTATTTCTCATCTTTCATAGAAAGCCCACAAGAAGACAAGACTGGCTTGTGATTATCAATGATTTCCTCTTTTGGTAACATAGTTGCTGTATGTGTAGGATTACCCTCTGAACAATCCAAGACTAATAGTATCATTAAGCAATCAATGTGATGCTTTTTGCAGAAAGACACGATGTTGTTGCGGGATTTATCCGCAGGAACAACAACATATTTGTCGTAAATAGTGGACAGGGTTTCAACAATATCAGAATCTTTGAATACAAATGTTGCATTTATGCTCATTGACCTTTTGAATTCGCTGTTTAGAATTTGAATCACAGCTTTAACAGATTCTGAAACCACCTCTTTTTCTCGATTGTCAATTTCCGGGCATAGTTCTCCACAGAGTCCTGAAGTAGTTTGAAGTTGTATTTCTAATTTTAGGACTGTTGCTCGAGGCATAGGCGATATGCATAATCCATACATGTACATATAAAAAATACTACACAATTATGAGAATGAAGTGACAGATGATATATATAATATACGATATGGTTTCATACTATAAACAACAATATTTTCAATTAAGGTAGTTATGTAACACTAATACTTGAGCAGTGTGATTTTCTCAAAGATCAATGGTTTCTTTTAAAAAGAGCATAAAGTTTTTGAATCCTGAAATGATTGAGAATTATTAAGATTTTTAATATTTGTATTCTTATAATAATTGTCAAACTCTAAAATACCAATTTTTTACATACCTCTATTCTACAATAAGATGTATATTATTTGAATTGACAGTAGAATCATTGTGGCAGTGAAGATATTTCTTTAATGTAAGGCAAAGAGAGATAACTGAAAATTGCACACAGAACACTATATATATTTTTTTCCGTCGTTACGCTCACCCGAACATAAAATATGGAAATGAATAAAATATTTTTCCTCAACAACTTGATTTGATTATACACAAACTGTCTAGCCTCGATTTGCTATCTTTCATAAGATTGGATGGTTAAAGATGAATGAAACATTTCTTGACTTATGACGTCTCATATGCGATGTCATAAGATAGTGATGTATTAGCAAAATAAATCTAACAAACATCTAATGAAAACTCATATGCGAGACGTCCATTGAATACATATGTCTTTTCTAAACTAGAAACTTTTAACATATTCGTATTGTCTACTATTAAATAAGACGAGTTGTGGGTAACACGTGTGTTTTTCTGGGTACGTTTATACAATGGGAATCTAGTCGCAGACCTGTATGCACAGCTTGTATGCTTTGATTCACATGCTAACATTTTCTTCATATCACAAATGCTAAATGTTCCGATTCCGTCTATTAAACTCTATTGAAAATCCAATTATTTTGACGACACCTCTTTGAAATAATCAGTATTTAAGACTTTATTTTACACTTTGAACGAAATGGGGTGTTATCCTATTAGTGGCGTGCAAAGGCTTGGTGACGCCGCGGGCCAACTCTTCGATTCAAGTATAGAGCCTATTATCGAAAAATGTGAGAAAGGAAGACATTTAAAATATGTAAAAATAGATAAAATATTTTTTTATATAAATTAGAAATATATCAGATACATAATTCTGGTCACAAACATGTATGGATGTTTATTTGACAATACAATTATTATTATTAATGAAGATCAGTAACCCAAATGAGATCTCCTGCCAGAAAAACTTGAACTACTTCATGTTTTACAATAACTTAAATAAATTCCCTTTCGATGCTGATAGGATTTTTATTAATTTCAGCCATGAAAAATACCTTTCACACTTTGTATAGGTGATCTCTACCGATTTTGACTATCTTGTTTAGACCCTTTGTTTTATTGCTCCCAAACACCTTTAAATTATTTGGTAAAAGAGGTTATTCAAGAAGCGCGCCATGCGCACTAAATTTAACGATTTATGTATATATTGCGATTGAAAATGTTGTCCCCTCTGTTCCTCCCCTTCTGCACACCACTGGGTGCTATACAGTAAATATTCGATATCGTTTAGGTTTATGGGGCTTAATGCCACTTTCAACAATATTTCAGTTATATCGTGGCGGTCAGTTTTATTGGTGGAGTGCCCGAAGAAAACCACCGACCTATCGCAAGTCACTGACGAACTTTATCACATATCACATAATGTTACAAGTATCGCCTGAGTGGGATTCGAACTCACAACGTTAGTGGTGATAGGTACTGATTGCATAGCTTACTACCATACGATCACGACCACGACGGCCCCCAATATTCAATAGGATATACTAGTAGATTGATTTGATTCTTGATGTTTAACGCCACTTTCGGCAATATTTCAGCTGATATACTAGTAGAATATTATAGCCATGACAATTTAATTTTGAAAAATTTATTTGAAAATTGTCATTTTTTTCAATGATCTAATAAATTAAGATGACGGTCAATAACCGGTAAGTAAAGCGTTTAAACAATAACATAATTTCGGTTTCTCACTATCTGACGTTATTATTTACATCTTTGATATCAATGTTCAATTTTAGATAACACCATGATAAAGTACTTTTTGGTTATATTTTTCTCTACTTTCAGATTTTGTTGGAAAACATCATTTCTCTCTGTTTGGGTACCATACAGTGTGTTATTTCGAAAGAACTTTAAAAGTTTGCCTTCCAATTTTGATTGATTGATTGATTGATTTATTGATTGATTGTTAACAATAACGTCCAACGAGCAGTATTTCAGCTATGATCAATACTAGAACCAGTTCAACAGTATAATTGTTCATGTGAACATAGTAAGCCACGGGATCTCGCTTGTTTAAGCAATTAAAACTAGGAGATAAAGAATGGAATGACAGGGGTAATGACTTTTCACTGCCACTGGAAAAAAATGGAGATATGGGTAGGTATAAACAAAATTGTCTTTTGTAGTGATTGCAACGTGCCTACTCGTTTTCGAAGTATACAAAAGAGATCTTTAACATGCAAGGAGTGTGGCACTCTCCAAACGCGTTATCCATGGTCTACGGACTGTCTTTGAATTCGTATTCAAACCTGACAACCCCGATCGAGAGGGCTCCACCTATCCACCACCTGTGGTTATATACTAGTATCACTTTGCTATTGTGGATAAATTTACTTAAAAAATCACGACCAACTTAAATTGTTTTGGTTCTAACTGCTTGTCACCTATATATATATAGCCTCTGATTCATTTAAGGATTGATCGCAATTTTTGTTCGGTTCATGAAGAAATAACCTCAATCAGGTTTTACACACCGTGTAACGTGGCGGGTTACGCAAGGGTGTGTACAACCTGATTGAGGTTATTTCGAATGAACCGAACAAATAATTTCGATCAATTCTGATAAATTTTTGCTATGATATTGAAAAATATATTTATTTTTTCAAAATAAGGCAAATAATGGGAAATAAATTTAAATAACCCCAAAGGTGCATCATTTAAAGAAAATCACCTGATGACAACGGTACGCGACGCCTTGAGAACGACGTCTATTCTTAGATTCCGTTCATTGACAAATAACCTCAACTTTTTAAGCCAATCAAAACACGTATTTAAAATGACATGTGACTCTAAAATTAATTTATTTACCTGTATGCACCAATTATCTGCACTCTTTATGAGGTTAAATCTAGAAGTTCCAATTAAAAAATAAACTGTTTGATAATTTTTAGGCTGGTTATTTCCAAAAGAACAACGAAGCATTCCTAATATTGACTAGTTCTATTTCTTTTCGGATTGGCCAAATACAAAAAAAAAAAATTTATACTCTGAAACTACCGTGCCAATTTGAACCAATCTTTACAGGAATGATGCTTATTTAAAGTCCTCTACAAAATCCTCATTATTAAGCAACATATTAAGAATAAACTGGTAGAACGTGCTAAAGTGGGTCACGGGTCACTGTGAGTAGAATATGTAGTCACGTGACTTGTCTCATTGGTAATCGGGCGGCTGTATCGAGAAACAGATACGGTGTTGAAAAAACTGTTGATACTCATAAAATATGTAAATGCAATAACATTGTATGTTTGTCTTCAAGAAATATGATAGACAAAACCATGTGTGAAGTTTTATGACGAAATATCTCCGATTTCTATGTAAATTTACGAGTTGAAGTGGGGAAACACTCACAGGTAATTTTAGCGATGTATGTTTTATCTTGGACAAGAATAATGAGCGTCCTGATTGGATGACAGATTTAAAACACATTGACTCCGCATGGTTTAGCAAAGTTACTCAGGTCAATTGTTTATAAATATAGAATCTTGACATCTCCAGCTTTCCTACCATGTAAGTATTTTTGCTCTACGGCGAGGAAAAGCATATTACTGAGTGAATTAAAGGTTAAAATGTAATTATTTTTTAAATATAATTATTTTCTAAAAATAAACACAGCTATAAATGTGTTCTTTGGTTCATATAGGAAAGGAAAATACCGGACTTTTAACATTGAAACGGAACCATCTTACGCGGAAACCCACCCGAAAACCCTTACCCCCACTTGAATTTGATGAATGTTACAGCCACCATTTTCTTGATATGATAATGTAAAACAAAAAGATGCATGTAAAAGAAATCTATGTTATAATTATTCATTTGTTTGATTCTGGAATATTGTTGATCATTGATTTAAACAAGAAAAAAGGGAAAAAAGGGGGGGGGGGGGGGGTGTGAATTTAATTTGTGAATTTTACAGTTAAATAAATGTTATGTTTCGACAGTTTAAAGAGAAAAATAAAAATCTGTTGCGACTAATGCTTAAATCAGCGTTAACAATTGAACAAATATCAGTGGTTTTGTAAATGAGATTTATTTTAAATAGAAAATCTGAATTTATTATTTATTAATTTATTATTAATGATACAATTTTATATCCCTTGGGAGGGGGAGGGGGGTTATGATGAAAATTTGAAATAAAAACACAGGACCGGACTTTAAGCAAAAATAATAATCCATGAAAATAACTACCTTGCACCATTCAAACAAGCATAAGCATCAGAAGCTTGCCCATGAAAATTAGTTACCTCGCATTCCTTCGTTGCATGGGATAGGAGTCATGACTTTTTCCATAAAAATAAGCTACCTTACATCTGTGCAATGTATGACACAGGTTTCAAAGTGTTATCCATGAAAATAAACTACCTTGCACCCTTCAAACATAAGCATAAGCATCAGAAGCTTGTCCATGAAAATTAGCTAACTTGCATTCCTTCGTTACATCGGATAGGAGTCATGACATTTTCCATAAAAATAAGCTACCTTACATCTGTTCAATGTATGACACAGGTGTCAAAGTGTTATCCATGAAAATAAACTACCTTGCACCATTACCTGACCTTTCTTTATTTCATGGAATAGGAGTCATGAACTGTTCCATGAAAATAAGCTACCTTACATCTGTTCAATGCATGACACAGGTTTCAAAGTGTTATCCATGAAAACAAACTACAATGTACCTTGCACCATTCAAACATAAGCATAAACATCAGAAGTTTGCCCAGAGGCGAGGGATAAAATTTACTAATATCCGCCAACCCATGTTAAAACTCAAAACACATTCATGCTTCCATGATTTATTTCGATTCTGATATGTCTAAGATTACAAATACGGTAGTATACTTTGATTGGAAGACGGTAATTTATATTTACGCTTGCAGAAAGTGTCACACACCATTTATGCTGCCAATGGAAAAGTCACTCACATTCACCGGCGCGTGTGTGAGCGAGATTATACCATCGATAAATCGCTCGTTTGTCTACAAAGAGAAAGAAGGACGTCATGTTAGAATTTGTGTTACCACCCTGGTATTCATCAAAGCTTTTGAGCAGACGTTATCAAAGGGAACGTGAGCTATTGCCATCATTTGATTCATCGTCCGTCTGTAAACTTTTCACATTTTAATCTTCTGCTCTGAAACCCCTTAGCCCAATGAACTGAAGCTTAGTAGGAAGCATCTATGTAAGGTTCTCTATACAGATTGTTCATTTCGTCCTGATCCATTAACAAACATGGCCACCATAGGCAATTCTTATTGCTGATTGGTTGATTTCTAAAAAATCGTCACCTCTGAAACCGAGTAGCCATAGGCAGTTATTGTTTCTGGTTGGTCAATTTCTAAAAGTCTCTGAAACCGCTTGGCCAAATGAATTGAAACTTGGTAGGAAGCATATATGGAAGGTCCTCTATAAAGATTGTTAATTTCGGCTCAATTCGTAGCAAACATGGCCGCCACAGGCAGTTCTTGATGCTGATTGGTCGATTCCTAAAAAATTCTTCGACTCTGAAACCGCTTGACCAAATGAACCTAACTTGGTAGGAAGTATCCATGAAAGGCCCTCTATAAAGATTGCTCATTTAGTCCCGATCCCCCACAGGCAGTTCTTGATGCTGATTGGCAGACATGGGGTCATCGTAATTTGTAATCGTAATCAGTTGTAATTGATTGCATTTGATCATATAGTCGGATGTAATCTGTAATCGGCCATTTTTTATATTACATGTAATCGTAATGTAATCGATTACATTCATTTTGACCCTGTATTCACGATTACTTTCTGATTACATTTAGATTACTTTTCATTATTTTGACTTATTTTGTATTAGCTGAAACATATATCTCCTTAGATATTTAATGCTTGATTTATGTAAATGAATTTTCTTCATGAAATTCATTTAAAAAGTATTTAGTTTACTGACATCTGAATAAAGAAATATATAATGAAATTCCGCTCATTCCACCTAATCCTTATTTTTAAAAATTCATTAAAAAATCAAAAATTTTAAGTTATTTGTAAGTGGGAATCGGTAGTTTTAAAAAGTGGGATTAGATAGAATTTAAGACACCTGAAATTCAATTGTTAAAAACTCCCTAAAAATATATTAAAATAAAGTGGCATTCACTACATGATCAAAAGATATTATTCTATGTTTAATTGCAATAAAAAAAAAACACAGCTACCAAAAAAGTATTAAATATTATTTATGGCTTCAAAGACAACAACAAACAAATAATATCTCAATTTCAATTTCTTTTGGGTTTCAAAATTTCAGTGAAAACAGTTTGTCTGCTTGTGTAAAGCAAAACAAGCTCTAAAATTTATAAATGATCTGACATAACTTTCAAGATTTCATATATGAAACTGCTTCTATGAAAGACTCACAATGTCCTCATGATTCCCATAAGATAAAGAAATATTTTATATAAACCAAAACATAGGTACGTCATGAAGATTTCTTATACAAGCTTAAAAAGAGATATAAATGTCAATAAAGATATTATATAAAAAGCAAAATGTAAATTATAATTTTCAGAAACATTTATTTTAATTATGTATGATGCTGGTACTAGAATAACAAAATATTTTCAATGATACATATTACAAATTAACTGACAAATTGCAAGTTGTAATATTTGTAAAATTTTGGATTTTTTTGTGTGAAATTTAGCAATGGTGATTGTTACATAATTTGATGTCATAAGACCTTAATTACACATTTTATCTGTGACACAGGTTAACTGCTAGTTTATTATATATCCACAATAGGCTTTGACAGGATGTTTGAAATTATTTGATATATATTATTAAAATGTGCAAATGTATGTTATAATATTTATTAATAGTATAAGATCATGATGGATTGAATATTGGTCATTATTATATAACACAACATATTTTATGAAAAAAAAATTCTTAATTCCTAAAAGATATTAATCTGTTATCAAACACAAACAAATTCAAAACAAAACAAACCAATCGTAAAAAAAAATATCAAAAAGAAAGAAAAAACCCAACATGAATGCACCTTTTATCAATCTGACTTAGTTCTGTACACATAATTTTCATAAGAGATACAGGTAACTAATTTACCTGGGAATTTTACATACATTTTGTATCTATCATATTAAACAATGAGTGTATCTTGTTTTCAAGGAAAACATTTTGATAACATCTCTTTTCCCACCTTTAACCATGCTTACCCCTTTCCTCTTTTCTTACCCTTACCTTACCCCTTTTCCTACCACCCTTAAACCGCCCCCTTTCCATCCTTAATCCTATCCACCTCACCACCCTTAACCCTTCCCCTTTTCCCACCACCCTTAACCTTCCCCCTTACCCACCCTTATCCCTTCCCTCTTTTCCTACCCACATCCCTTCCCCTTTTCCTACCCTTATCCCTTCCTCCTTTCTCATCACCCTTAACCTTCCCCCTTACCCACCCTTAATCCATCCCCTGTTCCCCTCCACACTTACCCCTTCCTCCTTTTTCTACCCTTAACCCTTAGCCCTTCCCCTTTTCCTACCCATATCCGCCCTTATCCCTTCACCCCTGTTCCTACCCTTCCCCTTTTCCTAACCTTATCCCTTCCCCCTTTTGTCTATCCCACACTTAACCGTCCACCTTTTGTCTATCCAACCTTTAATCCATCCTTGTTACATATCCAACTTTTAACTCCCTTTTGTCTATAGAACTCTTATCCCACCCCCTTGTCCTCCCTTAATTCCTATTCCAGGTATCTACACTTATTCGGGGACCAGATGCACACAAAGTGCTATAAAGACCAATGGTCTTATAACATCTATAATGAACTGGAATTGCAAATACCACACCTCGGATAACCTCATTGACTATGGTACCGCCATTGTGTAAAAGAAGAAATGTAATACAAAATAATATAAAATTCATGATATTTGAAAAGAAGAGGTAAACGTGGCAAACAATCTTAGCAAAGAAACTATTATTTAAAAGGCCATTAAAACGGAAATTTGTTTAATATGTTTAGGTTGTCAATATAGATTTTGTTCATATTTCAACTTTTGACAAAGATGTCTTGAAACAATGCTAAGCTAGAATTTTCGAAATACTGTTTCTAAATAAGGGCAGTAATTATTTTATTAATAGGTATACATGTATACTGTCTTTACTTTGCTGTAGGGCATGTATACAGTTAGTTAATTTATACTCACTTGATAATAACATAAATTTAATGCTAATTCTCTTGCAGTATGAAAAGGTAAATGAAATTATGGATGCTTATGTGTTCAGTTTGTGATTTCATGGATTGCTATACTTTTCTTGAATGGAGCCAAGTGCGAGATTGATACACGCACGTTTATCATTAATTTGATATTTATTTAGCGGAGCGGACATTCACGAAAAAAATGGAAAACGGTACACATTGTTGGTTAAAGACAAATGATACCAAGAGGTAAACTTTAGTGTAAATTAATAATGACAATGTCCAGAAGCACAATCAGCTGATGATATTAATGAGGTCAGATTTCTGTCATTCTGTAGAGAATCAAAATAAGACCTTTAGGCCTAGAACTTTTTCATTTTTATACCAACGCTTACGTACGTGATCTTTTTGATTCGCAGTATCCATTATTTTGTCATAAGTGAATTAAACACCCCCTTTCATACAGGTTAATATTAAAAGGAAAATAATCAATTAACTGACTAAAAAGATGAAAACAATTTAAAAAAAAGTTTGATGCATTATAAAAATGTATGCAAATGAGTAAGTGATCTTATTTATTTTTTAGAATTCACAACTATGTCATGTCATTTGTTTTCTTTATAGCAAGTGAACACATACAAACTGTAGGTCAAGTACCTACTGACACCAATTATAGTTATTGGTCTTTCCCTAGTTATGGTTATTCTCTAAGCCAAATATTGGTCTGACATCAGCTATAGTTATTCTCTACACCAAGTATTGGTCTGACACTAGTTATAGTCATTCTCTAAAACAGGTATTGGTCTGATACCAATTACAGTTATTCTCCAATCCAAGTCACAGGTACATGGGGTCATGACCTACATTACCCCCCCCCCTCTTTTTTTGCAATTTTTTTTCATACATTTCTCAACATAATTTTGGTATCAAATAATCATAAATCTACTATTTCTTTCTCTCTATATTGATTTCTTTACCCACATGTCGTTTCACCATAAATTGACTACTGTTTGATAAGGTGTTTTGATGTTTTAATTGTTTACCGTTCGCGACTGACCTCGAAAGCTTATTTCTATTTATTTTATTTTTTGTTTAACTCATCTTTAATACAATATTATACGGAAGCGTATTAGGGCCACATTGACACTTTTTTTTCCTTTTTTTTCACACTTTAATCTGTAAAATTTACACTTTAATCTGTAAATTTCACACTTTAATCTGTAAAATTTACACTTTAATCTGTAAAATTTACACTTTAATCTGTAAAATGCATTCTTTAATCTGTAAATTTTACACTTTAATCTGTAAAATTTACACTTTAATCTGTAAAATTCACACTTTAATCTGTAAAATTCACACTTTAATCTGTAAAATTTACACTTTAATCTGTAAAATTTACACTTTGATCTAAAATGGTAACCTGGGGCCTGTTTTACTAAAGGACTTACGACTTATGATCGGTCGTAATTTGTATAGAATGATAGGGAGTTACAACCGAACTTAGGACTTACGACCTTTAGTAAAATGGGGCACAAACTTGGCAGGAATGGTGTACGGGAGGACCTCTACAAACGATCCATTTTTGATTCTATTTGATGGAACAAGATGGCCACCAGAGTCAATCTTAGCTTCTGATTGGCCAATTTTCAAAATTTAACTTTTCTGAAACTAGGCTCCAATGCTTTGAAACTTTATAGGATTGTTAACAACAATGGCTTCTCTAAGCTGTCAACTTTTAGAGCTGCTCAGAAGGCTCCTGTTGCAGCTGTGGTCATTCAAAGGTGTCATTGAAACCATGTGGGAAAACTCTTATTTCATAAAATCTCTACAGTTTTGTTTGTTGCTGTTCCACTAATATTCATATACATCCAACTTAGCGATTAAGGCTCCCAGGAGCCTCTTGTTAACATCTCAGTTATTATGACTTACAACCTTGAGCAAGTCATCCTTTTCTGTATCATATTCATAACACCATGATATGACCGTTCAGTTACAATGCTACGAACGGAAGCATGTTAGTACCATAGGTAGTTTTATTTTTAACTTGTTATAACAACTTAACTAACTTGTTATAACAACTTAGCTAACTTGTTATAACAACTTAGCTAACTTGTTATAGCAACTTAGCTAGCTTATTATAACAACTTAGCTAACTTGTTATTATAACTTGGCTAACTTGTTATAGCAACTTAATATCTTGTTATAACAACTTTTTATAATAACTTGTTATAACAACTTAGTTAGCTTCATTTTATAAGGTCTTGAATTCTAACAAGAGTCTCCTAGGAGCCTGAATCGCTCACCTGGCTTGATATTTAAAATAGCCATGTCTGCCATGATGACAAGAATATTATATAAGCAATGAAAGAACCTTAGTGAACACGTTCATATACCACACGCACCCACATATTGGACACTCAAAAGGGACAACAGTTCAATGGAGCATAACTCCTGGAAAAATCAAGATATCAGAATTTCCAGTCAATATGCACATTTACATATTATGTCCTTATTAGCTACCAAGTTTTATAAAATTATGTTCTGTAGTTTCAGAGAAGTAGCGTTCACCAACTGTTTCGGTAGTTTATATTGCGAAATTTATAAGTTCGAAGGGGCATAATCCAGAAAAAAAATGAAACTGCACGCGTTGTCGTGCTGTGATACCCCCACTCGCTCTACATAACTTGATGTGTAGTAAAGTATTAGATTATAGTGGGACTTAACCTGGTGGAGAGGCATAAAGGAGTGTAAAGAGTGTTGGAATCAAGAGATGTGTATCCTCCCAGGACAGTTGGCTAGTAAACGTTTGGAATGATGAAATTTGATATATTACAGATTATTAGATATAAATAATATACATAGCTAATTAAGGAAATAATTTATAGCAGCAGCTCATAAGGGAACATGAAAAGGGCTATAACTCTCGCAAAAATCAACCATCCGTGAAATTGGTATAATATGCGCATGCTCAGATCATGGCCAATCAAGATACCAAATATGAATAATTTGCGACAAAAGACAAATGACTAGTTTGCATATTATGTCCATATTAACTACCAAGTTCCATGAAATTCTGTTCAGTAGTTTCAGAAGTAGTGCTCACAAACTGAGTAGTAAATATTTTGAATTTTCTAAGTTCAAAGGGACATAACTCCTAGGAAAATAATCGGATAAGAATTTCCTATCGCTATGCATATCTACATATTATGTCCATAATAACTACCAAGTTTCAAGAAATTCCGTTCAGTAGTTTCAGAGAAGAAGCGATCACAAACTGTTTCAGTAGTATATATTTCGAATTTTCTAAGTTCAAAGGGGCATAACTCCTAGAAAAATAACCGGATCAAAATTTCCTGTCGATACGCATATCTCCATGTCATGTCTTTAAAAACTACCATGTTTCAAGAAATTTCGTTCAATAGTTTTAGAGGAGAATCGCTCACAAAAACATTACCGACGGACTCTCGGATTGGTCAGAAACATTATACCCTCCGCAACTTCGTTGCGTGGGGTATATGAATTTCAACATACGAGCAATCTGACAAATTTGAGCTTGACACTCTTTTTAGCTCAGCTGGCTGTAGCCAGGGTGATATTTTGCCATCACTTTGCGTTCGTCGTCCGTCCGTCGTAAACTTTTCATTCAAAGATCTTCACCTCTGAAACTACAGGGCCAATTAAAACCAATCTTGGTCACAATGGTCCTTAGGTGGTCCCCTTTCAAAATTGTGTCCGGCAGGTCCGGGTCCAATCCAAGATTTACAGATTAAAGTGTGAATTTTACAGATTAAAGTGTAAATTTTACAGATTAAAGTGTAAATTTTACATATTAAAGAATGAATTTTACAGATTAAAGTGTAAATTTTACAGATTAAAGTGTAAATTTTACAGATTAAAGTGTGAAATTTACAGATTAAAGTGTAAATTTTACAGATTAAAGTGTAAATTTTACAGATTAAAGTGTGAAATTTACAGATTAAAGTGTAAATTTTACAGATTAAAGTGTAAATTTTACAGATTAAAGTGTAAAATTTACAGATTAAAGTGTGAATTTTACAGATTAAAGTGTGAAAAAATAAAAAATAAAAAAGTGTCAATGTGGCCCTGATACGCTTCCGTAATATTATAATACACAAAGTGAACTAAAAGTACTTACTTTTGGCGAAATAATGTATTATTAATCCAATAACTAACAACACGTTCTACTATCTATGTCCCAGGTTTTTTTTTCACACTCGGATCTGTTTGATTGGTTGCTTTTAATGGTATTTCATTGTCGCATTCTGCTTTATTGCTACATTTATTGTTTCATGTTTTTATGTTAAAATTTTAGCGAAATTATGTAATAATAATGCATATCATATTGTATATTATTATATAGAAACTAGATGGAAAATAATAATAGTATTTTCTGTACGTGAAAAGAAATAACCCCCTTTTCCCGTTGCAATGTGCACGTAAGAAAAAATATCGGTTTGGGTATCTGCACGTGGGACGAAATAACCCCTAAAAATTTGGCGCGCTTTTGCACGTCAATAAAATATCTAATTATTTTATTCGGTATAATAATACAATTATGTCTTTCATGATAATGTAATATTCAAAATAATTAAATCTCGAAAGAGTTATTTCCCTCGGTCTTACGGACCTCGGGGAAAGAACCCTTTTCTCGATTTAATAATTTTGGAGATTACATTATCATGAAAGCCATAATTGTATATTGTATATTGTATATTGTGTGTATATGGAGATGACAATGCTAAGTCGAAAAACTTGTGTCTGATCCTTTTGTCATTATTCAGACAATAAAATATGTTTAAACTAACTAAAAGAGAAATACAAAAAATAACACACATTACAAAGGGGGAATGATAAATATAAATTTAGAAGTTCTTAAAAAACATGTAAAACTGTCAGCGTAGGAAGCTTACATAAAATCATAATATAATAAGCAATTCTAAAAAGACCAGTCTTAACATTTTTCTTAAAAATTTCAAGGGACTGTTCATTTCGGGTTTCACTAGGCAGGTTATTCCAAAATGTGGAAGCTGTCTTGTCAAATCGTTTATCACCATAATTTTTTGTCCTTACACGTGGTTGTTGAATCATCATGGCGTTCTCTTACAGTAGCGACATTTATGGTTCAATTTGGTTGATAAAAACTGACAAGTTTCCTAAGAAATATCGGAGCTTGGCCATGAAGAGCTTTGAAAGTTTATAATAATAATTTGCATTGGAGACGATACTGCACCGGAAGCCAGTGAAGAGACATGATAACTGATGTAATGCGATCATGTTCTTGCCACGGGTTATCAATCTAGCTGCTGTATTTTGAACACGCTGTAGCTTCAAGATTATGTTGGGTATTTACTCTATACAACAAAGCGTTGCCATAGTCCAAACATGACGTTATAAGCAAGCAAACCAATGTTTTGCACGCATGTTCTGTGGTGTACGATCGATTACGTCCGATATTGCGAATTTGAAAGTAGCATGACTTTGTAATTGCACTTGCTTGTTTTTGCATGCATAATGTCCTGTCGGAAAATATGCCGAGGTTTATAACAAATGAAGCATTGATTACTATCGTTCCGTCTGAAAATTCCTTCTCACGGTGTTTCGTGCAAATACAATAAGCTATGTGTTGTCTTGGTTTAATCTGAACATAGTTGAGCGCATCCACACACTAACGTCTGATAAACAAGTCTCCAGGCGTCTGGATATATTTTTCCAGTTATCAAGTGGTTTGATTACAAGGGGTAAGTTTGTTGGAGATTTTAATATGGGTAATTCATAATAAATCGGGGATTTTGATACCCTTTTGTTTACAAAGCCAAAACAGCACGTCATATTAGAATGTTGATTATTTCTATCAGTACCCATTTATTTATTCATCTTACTACCCAAAAGAAGAAGAAAAAATTATACAAAATATCTATAGATACATTGTGGAAAATATAAAGAAAAGAAGATTTTTTTTTTTACATAGTAAGAGAAGAGAATATTAGGCCACAGGTTTTCAGGGACAAAATATCTCCACCTTTATTCCAACACTACGAGAAAAAAAAAATATCGAATCGTATCCTTAGCTATTATTTACAGCTTAAGCATTGGTTATCATCACAAAATGACAATAAAAAATCCATCATCGATTTAGTTTTACATTACATTTGTATGACAGTGGTTCCGTGTACAAAGGTTTTGAAAGATTTTTCGTCAGTCTGATCCTACAAAATATTTGAATACTACCAACATCTGCCGAAAATGGTCCCACTTTAGAATAGTAAGACACAATGAATTTTATTGATTTAACTATTTATTATGCCGTTCATACTACAGTATATGTATATCTACTATCATTTATTAAATTCAGTCTTTCTAAAAATAAATGCTATAAAATTATTAACCAGCTTGTTGTTGAAACTTTTAAAGGTAATAATTACACAAGAAGGAATATATTCTCTGTATAATTTTGTCACAGATAATTTTAAAGAGTATGATATAGATACTGAATATTGCCTTAATATATATATAAATATTTTGTATGTGAAAGCAGAGACATGTCTGATGGAAGCGGTGCCTATATTATTCTTTTAAAATTAAAAACTATTTTGTTCACTTGGAGCTAGCATAATATTGGCAGAAATACACATACTTCAAAATGTTGAAATGAAGATGATAGTATTAAAGTAACCGTACACAGTGCGGTCTTATGTATGGGCACAATGGGCAGTTGCGCGGTAGTACCACGAGCAAATGAACCCCATACTAATCTATGTATGTTGTATACGGCATGATTTTTAATGTTTAAACACTGATTTTGTTGGAAGTACCAATGCAAGAAATATATGTTTAATTTTATCGACCATTTACAGTTTTATTTCTGTGAGTGTTTGTATAGATAGGGGCCTCAATGCACTTCTTTGACCGGGGCCTATATTGCTGATAAGACGGCCCTGACCGTACGTCATTCATCATTTACACTTCATGAACATGTATCGGCTGTACATAGCATGGTATAGGCCAATATTGTTATGTATGTTGGTTGTATTAATTGATATTTTCGTAATAAAACTCTTTTCTTATGACTTAAAAGACCATACTTTCATTTTACAGACACCGGCGTCTACTAATCTCGTTGAGATTAGGATTCTGAAGAAATTTTCTGTCTGTTCTTCATCATAATCTTTTTTCAAGCCCTATTAAGGGTATTCTGGAAATTTTAAATTTGACCCCCCGGTGCATTCCGATGGATATTTTGGCATGTTTATACATTGATAGTATATTTACGTGGATCGTGATCGACAAGGCCCTGTAATCATCAGTAGTAATAGTTATAATGAAATGTTTGCAGCGTGAATAGTGAGTTTCTATGTTTCAACTGCAATTTATGTTTTGCTCCATTGTGACGAATGGGACCGCTTTGTAGCTCTGCCGAGACACAAGTTTGTCACAGGAGCTACATTATTGCAGCTATTGTGACGTCACCCCGATTGGACCGTAGACAGTTCGGTCTTACATTAGTCCAACCACAGTAACTACGGTTGGTGATCGAACTAGGCCTTTGTCAATCAGTAACTCTTTTCCTGTTTATGTACATGCAGTTTTTCATTTTGTCCCTCCATTGGAAATACACAATTTGTATTTTGGTAAAAAATAATAAGGGAGACAAATCCTATAAATTTATGCTACAAGTAGCTAATTTTCATAAGTAGCTAATTTTTATAGCTCCGCCGTATGAAAATTAGCTACCGGAAGTTGGAGGTAGCTAATTTTCATGGGTAGCTAAAACATTTACGACACCGGATTGATCGTCCATTCTGGTAGTACATGTATTTATTTTGAATTTATGTATTTGGTCATTAGTGATATCTAGTAAATGAGATAAATTTTATATTCAATTGTGATTGGATAAAATTCATAGTGTGAGCGCCACCATTAGATTTTGAGTCGTTTTGAGGTGTATGGTATTTAATCGTGCAAAATGTCTACAGAAGAGGTTCCATTGCGAAAGGAACCGGAATTTGTTGAACCTGAACCAACAACAATGACTATTAAGGTTTATATTTGTACTTGTTAATTCTTGTTACGAATTTGAAAGGGTATAAACTCCCTTCCAACCTTTTGTGTTGATTTTACGTTTCAATTGACGGTACTTGTCGGTGTAAATACATAAATATATATACTTGCGCTCAAACTTTACTTAATTTTAAACTTGGTCTAAAATTGATTCTATTATGACACTCCCGTATGAAGATTAATATCTGATGAATATCATGTCGTATTCATGATGGAAAGGCATATCTTACCACAGACTGTTAGTGTTAGTCCGAGATTTCTCTGTCGTCCGACGACATTATATATTTTTGCTAGAGCCGTCGGATGTCAGAGCGCAATATATACGGAAAACAGCTGATTTGCCTCACCAGCTCTGGGTCGGCACATTTCCACGTTTCGTGGCTATCGGATTTTATTAACTATCAGAAACCCTTATATAAATCGCTTCACCAATCATTTTTCTATTCATTCATAACCATCTTGCCCTCAGAAAGTGGTGTTGCACTCCATTACAGCACGATTTTGCCTTAGATCCTATTATTCCGCCATTTGACTTCCATTTTATTTTCAAATCTACACACGTGATCTCACGATACTAACTGAATGATGGGAGCTAATTAATACAGCGTGGAGCATTATTTGCATACGTAAACAACATTCAAATCACATGGAAGACGATACATTTAAGCGTATTCTGCAGGACAAACAGTCCATCTACAGATCAAAGCAGAGCAGAAGGAAATAATACAGAATGTGTTGGAAAGAAAAGATTCAATGGCAGAGTGTTACCAACGGGCTTCGGAAAGAGCATGTGTTACGTTCCCCTTTTTTGGACAAGGTACTACATTTTTTTTTCTTATGGTTATCTGTAATTCACTAAATTTGCTGTTAAAATCATTACCAATCAATATAATCAACTGTATTAAATTTTATGTTAATTGTTCTGCCTTAACAGGTGCCTATGATTGGCAATAAAAATATTTGTTTGTTTGTTTATGTGCAAATCATCTCCCATGATACATTGCGGTAATCGTAGTTTTCTCGTAGTCACGTGACAAATGTTTGAAAAATGGAAGACAAATGTCGAAATCATAGGATCTAAGGCAAAATCGTGCTGTATTTGAGTGTAACACCACTTTCTGAGGGCAAGATGGTTATGAATGAATAGAAAAATGATTGGTGAAGCGATTTATATAAGGGTTTCGGATAGAAAATAAAATCTGATAGCCACGAAACGTGGAAATGTGTCGACGCAGAGTTGCAGTGGCAAATCCGCTGTTTTCCGTATGTAGAGCTCTCTGACATCCCACGGCTCGTGATATTTTATATGTATTACAATGCGTTTTATAGGAAACTAACTATTCCTTGAAGTCCACGCTGCCATGTTTTTTTTTATATGAGGTCGCTTACGTACTAGCGGAAATTATAGATATTTGATTGATTAATTTTAAAAGCATAAATTAATTAATCGATTCACTTTTCTCAAAATATTAATTAAATGATCACCAAAAAGAAGAAAATGGAAGTTCAACTCTACTTTTTTTTAAAAAATGAGCATCATATCGTTTGTATCATAAGCGGCCTCCACGTATTGTGAACTGAACCGTCCCCAAAATAATCGCGATTTCAGTATATGCAATGTACGGTGAATCGTTTCCCCCTTAGTCGGACGGCAGAGGAATCTCGGACTAATTCAAACTGAACTATGAGTTCTGTTGTACCTTGCATTCACATGATTTCCGATACTTGGCGATCACAATACTAAATATGGACATATATAAATCTAATCTCATTGAGATTAGGATTCTGAAGAAATTTTCTGTCTGTATCTTCATTTTAATCTCGTTTCAAGGCCTATCGAAGGTATTCTGGAAATTTAAAATTTGAACCCCTGTGCATTCCGATGGATATTTTGGCATGGACGTATTGTGTCAGATCAAGTGCAGGTAAGATTTCATATATAGACATATTTTCTAGTTCAAATCTGCAAAAATAATGATATTTCCCTACCTTTTACAGCTGCTATCAGATAAAATAATCCAACATCCACTTCGAACTGTCCGCCATTTTAGTGAACTCATGAACTACACCATGTGATAAAAAACGTCACATATTTTGTTACAGTCTGTTTCTAGATTAAAGGCTGATGTCAAATATTTATTGTATACATGTATATGCAAGCAGATCCTTTTATGGGCTGTTGATTGGTTTTAATAAAATATTTATAACAGCATAAAAAAAATTTCAAGCCGTGTATGTGGGATTTTTTAATTAATAGAATATTTGACATCAACATCTTGAATCTAGAAACAGGCTGTAGCAAAATCTGTGACGATTTTGATCACATGGTGTAGTTCATGAGTTCACTAAAATGGCGGACAGTTCGAAGTGGATGTTGGATTATTTTATCTGATAGACCCTGTAAAAGGAAAGGAAATATAAATATTTTTGCAGATTTGAACTAGAAAATATGTCTGTATATGAGATCTTATCCGCACTTGATCTGACACAATCCGTCCATGCCAAAATATCCATCGGAATACACCGGGGGGTCAAAAGTTAAATTTCCAGAATACCTTTGATAGGTCTTGAAACGAGATTAGGATGAAGATACAGACAGAAATTTTCAAAGGTGAAATTTATTTTTAGAAAAAAAAAACAATCTAAAAATATAAGAATAAGTTTGTTAAAATTAAACAACTTGATAAAAATATAATTAAACTTTTGTAAAAATTTATATATAAAATAAAAATCGGGTAAAATTAAACAAAAATCTGTAAATAAAAAAGCTGAAAATGTAAAATTTTAGAATAATTTCAATAAACAATCTTTCTAAAATGTATGAATTCAAAATATTTATTTATAAATTTAGAATTATCATAATTTTGAAGAGTATTTTCTAATTGCTCACTCCAAGCTAATTAATCATAAGATAATTCAGTTCACTCCAAGCTAATTATTTATAAGATAATTTGAAGTACATGTATGATAAAAAAAAAAATATCTGTGCTTATAATATCCTAATTTATTTTCATGAAGTATGATATAAAAATATATATGCTTATAATATCCTATTTTATTTTCATTATGATTGATGTTAAAATATATGTGCTTATAATATCCTAATTATTTTATAAAGTTTGATATTAAATACATGTCCTGATATACTGATTTTTTGTTTGTTATTTCCATAAAATATGATTTTAAATACCTACTTAGTTTATTCACTCAATACTCACACAAAAACAAGACAACCTTACATTGAAAATTAATTGTGGACTTGGAGTACATTGACATCTCCCCCGATTTTACACTAATTAAACATGACTAGTCATGTTTATATAACAATTAACCTATTCAACCTATGCCAACAATCTTTTTTACCTTTGGGTCAGGTGAGCTATTGTCACCACTGAGCGTCCGTCCGTCCGTTAACTTTTCACATTTTAATCAACTCCTCTGAAGCCACTGGGCCAATTTGAACCAAACTTTGGTGGAATGGTCCTTGGATGGCCCCCTTCCAAAATGTGTCCGGTGATCCCGACTTCCAACCAAGATGGCTGCCAAGCTAAAAATAGAAAAAAGGGGGGATGAAATTTTGATTGTTCATTGCTGCTTTAGTATAAGTCAAAAAGAGCTCAAATTTTAACTGCAGCTACATGGCAAGGAGTAGTTTAACACATATTCCGGGTTTTTCTGTGAAATTTTTCTTTCAGCCGATATATACCGATTATGCAAATTAGGCATATTTTGATAAAAGATCACATTTAAATCTTCTCCTCTGAAACCGCTGAACCAAATTAAACCAAACCTGGCAGGGATGGTCCCTGGGTGGGTCCCTTTCAAAATTGTGTCCGACAGCCCCGCCCTCCATTCAAGATGGCTGCTGTTACTAAAAATAGAAATTTCTTCAATTGTCCATTGCTGCTTTAGTATAAGTCAAAATGAGCTCAAATTTTAACTGCAGCTACATGGCAAGGAGTAGTTTAACATATATTCTGGGTTTTTCTGTGAAATTTTTCTTTCAGCCGATTTATACCAATTATGCAAATTAGGCATATTTTGATAAAAGATCACATTTAAATCTTTTCCTCTGAAACCGCTGAACCAAATTAAACCAAACCTGGCAGGGATGGTCCCTGGGTGGGTCCCTTTCAAAATTGTGTCCGACAGCCCCGCCCTCCATTCAAGATGGCTGCTGTTACTAAAAATAGAAATTTCTTCAATTGTCCATAGCTGCTTTAGTATAAGTCAAAATGAGCTCAAATTTTAACTGCAGCTACATGGCAAGGAGTAATTTAACATATGTTCTGGGTTTTCTGTGAAATTTTTCATTCAGCCGTTTTATACCGATTATGCAAATTAGGCATATTTTGATAAAAGATCACATTTAAATCTTTTCCTCTGAAACCGCTGAACCAAATTAAACCAAACCTGGCAGGGATAGTCCTTGGGTAGTCCCATTTCAATATTGTGTCCGACAGCTCCACCCTCCATTCAAGATGGCTGCTGTTACTAAAAATAGAAATTTCTTCAATTGTCCATTGCTGCTTTATTATAAATCAAAATGAGCTCAAATTTTAACTGCAGCTACATGGCAAGGCGTAGTTTAACATATATTCTGGGTTTTCTGTGAAATTTTTCTTTCAGCCGATTTATACCGATTATGCAAATTAGGCATATTTTGATAAAAGATCACATTTAAATCTTCTCCTCTGAAACCGCTGAACCAAATTAAACCAAACCTGGCAGGGATGGTCCCTGGGTGGGTCCCTTTCAAAATTGTGTCCGACAGCCCCGCCCTCCATTCAAGATGGCTGCTGTTACTAAAAATAGAAATTTCTTCAATTGTCCATTGCTGCTTTAGTATAAGTCAAAATGAGCTCAAATTTTAACTGCAGCTACATGGCAAGGAGTAGTTTAACATATATTCTGGGTTTTTCTGTGAAATTTTTCTTTCAGCCGATTTATACCAATTATGCAAATTAGGCATATTTTGATAAAAGATCACATTTAAATCTTTTCCTCTGAAACCGCTGAACCAAATTAAACCAAACCTGGCAGGGATGGTCCCTGGGTGGGTCCCTTTCAAAATTGTGTCCGACAGCCCCGCCCTCCATTCAAGATGGCTGCTGTTACTAAAAATAGAAATTTCTTCAATTGTCCATAGCTGCTTTAGTATAAGTCAAAATGAGCTCAAATTTTAACTGCAGCTACATGGCAAGGAGTAATTTAACATATGTTCTGGGTTTTCTGTGAAATTTTTCATTCAGCCGTTTTATACCGATTATGCAAATTAGGCATATTTTGATAAAAGATCACATTTAAATCTTTTCCTCTGAAACCGCTGAACCAAATTAAACCAAACCTGGCAGGGATAGTCCTTGGGTAGTCCCATTTCAATATTGTGTCCGACAGCTCCACCCTCCATTCAAGATGGCTGCTGTTACTAAAAATAGAAATTTCTTCAATTGTCCATTGCTGCTTTATTATAAATCAAAATGAGCTCAAATTTTAACTGCAGCTACATGGCAAGGCGTAGTTTAACATATATTCTGGGTTTTCTGTGAAATTTTTCTTTCAGCCGATTTATACCGATTATGCAAATTAGGCATATTTTGATAAAAGATCACATTTAAATCTTTTCCTCTGAAACCGCTGAACCAAATTAAACCAAACCTGGCAGGGATAGTCCTTGGGTAGTCCCATTTCAATATTGTGTCCGACAGCTCCACCCTCCATTCAAGATGGCTGCTGTTACTAAAAATAGAAATTTCTTCAATTGTCCATTGCTGCTTTATTATAAATCAAAATGAGCTCAAATTTTAACTGCAGCTACATGGCAAGGCGTAGTTTAACATATATTCTGGGTTTTCTGTGAAATTTTTCTTTCAGCCGATTTATACCGATTATGCAAATTAGGCATATTTTGATAAAAGATCACATTTAAATCTTTTCCTCTGAAACCGCTGAACCAAATTAAGCCAAACCTGGCAGGGATAGTCCTTGGGTAGTCCCATTTCAATATTGTGTCCGACAGCTCCACCCCCCATTCAAGATGGCTGCTGTTACTAAAAATAGAAATTTCTTCAATTGTCCATTGCTGCTTTATTATAAATCAAAATGAGCTCAAATTTTAACTGCAACTACACGGCAAGGAGTAGTTTAACATATATTCCGGTTTTTCTGTGAAATTTTCTTTCAGCCGATATATACCGATTATGCAAATTAGGCATATTTTGATAAAAGATCACATTTAAATCTTCTTCTCTGAAACCGCTGAACCAAATTAAACCAAACCTGGCAGGGATGGTCCCTGGGTGGGTCCCTTTCAAAATTGTGTCCGACAGCCCCGCCCTCCATTCAAGATGGCTGCTGTTACTAAAAATAGAAATTTCTTCAATTGTCCATTGCTGCTTTAGTATAAGTCAAAATGAGCTCAAATTTTAACTGCAGCTACATGGCAAGGAGTAGTTTAACATATATTCTGGGTTTTTCTGTGAAATTTTCTTTCAGCCGATATATACCGATTATGCAAATTAGGCATATTTTGATAAAAGATCACATTTAAATCTTCTCCTCTGAAACCGGTGAACCAAATTAAACCAAACCTGGCAGGGATGGTCCCTGGGTGGGTCCCTTTCAAAATTGTGTCCGACAGCCCCGCCCTCCATTCAAGATGGCTGCTGTTACTAAAAATAGAAATTTCTTCAATTGTCCATAGCTGCTTTAGTATAAGTCAAAATGAGCTCAAATTTTAACTGCAGCTACATGGCAAGGAGTAATTTAACATATATTCTGGGTTTTCTGTGAAATTTTTCATTCAGCCGTTTTATACCGATTATGCAAATTAGGCATATTTTGATAAAAGATCACATTTAAATCTTTTCCTCTGAAACCGCTGAATTAAATTAAACCAAACCTGGCAGGGATAGTCCTTGGGTAGTCCCATTTCAATATTGTGTCCGACAGCTCCACCCTCCATTCAAGATGGCTGCTGTTACTAAAAATAGAAATTTCTTCAATTGTCCATTGCTGCTTTATTATAAATCAAAATGAGCTCAAATTTTAACTGCAGCTACATGACAATGAGTAGATTAACATATATTCTGGGTTTTTCTGTGAATTGTTTCTTTCAACCGATTTATACTGATAATACAAATTAGACATATTTTGATAAAAGATCACATTTAAATCTTCTCCTCTGAAACCGCTGAACCAAATTAAAGCAAATTTGGCTGGGATGGTCCTTGGGTGGTCCCCTTTCAATATTGTGTCCGACAGCCCCGCCCTCCATTCAAAATGGCTGCTGTTACAAAAAATAGAAATTTCTTTAGTTGTCAATTTCCACTTTATTACAAATCAAAATGAACTCAAATTTTAACTGCAGCTATATGGCAATGAGTAGTTTAACATATATTCTGGGTTTTTTTGTGAGATTTTTTCAGCCAGTT
Source organism: Bathymodiolus septemdierum (assembly GCA_963383655.1). Classification (NCBI taxonomy): domain Eukaryota; kingdom Metazoa; phylum Mollusca; class Bivalvia; order Mytilida; family Modiolidae; genus Bathymodiolus; species Bathymodiolus septemdierum. Next base: position 5,075,229 of record OY726520.1, read on the forward strand.
TATTCTGTTTAGGAATATTATGAGATAAAAATCACATCAAAATCTTTTGCTCAGAAATTTGAGTTGAAATGATCTTTGGGTGGCCCACTTTCAAAATTATGTGTAACACCCCCATTTTCTATCAACTTTAGATGTCAAATTGAAAACCAGGTGAGCGATTACAGGCTCCTGGGAGCCTCTAGTTGTATATATTTTTTTAAATGTTGGCATAGGTTGAATGAACCGTATAAATCTAATGTTAAAGTAATAAACATTCCCTGAAAAAATTGCATCATAATCAAGACTGAGATTTCACTAATTGCTACTCTGTGGCAATTTTTGTCTTTTTAGGGTGATCTTTAACAGAGATCATTGCATCTTGCCTAGATGAGTCCTGGACTCACCATTTTCAATTAGGACTCCCCTTATATAGTTTTCAAATTTTAGATTCTTACAATGGTGGGACTCGCCAAAATTTTCAGAAATATTTTCTGGACTTGTCAAATTAGATTGCTACTAGTGTCTCTGTTTAACCGTGTGTAGTGATATTTAGTGTACAAAATGAACAAATACACACCACAATACAATTTATTCAATTGCACAAATCGGATGGGGACAATTAAAATAAAAAAGCATTTTAAAATATACACACAATACTAGACATTCTTAACATATTCTTTTTACATGTAAAGGGTGGAACTTTCCCAGAAATATTTATTCTATCGTTCAAGCTATCATTTTTGGTAACGTGAAGCAGATTTCATCAGTCCTTTTGAGATAAAATCACCAAAATTCTACTGTGTTTATTAGTTAAATGAAGACAAAAAGTTCAACAGGAATAGTCAGCAATATGACCAGTGTCGATCACTCCTCTGTCAAGCTTCTAAGCATAAATGACAATGGAAATCTAGGTTCTGGTGTATAGGAATGGGCATATAAATGCAATATGGCTAGACCGGTTAATACGATTCCAACTTTGCCTTCTTGATATCTAAATATCTAGGAGCCAATCAACAATAGAAAGTTTATAGAGATTCAATCCATCTCAAATTTAATTGTGAGAAATATTTCGGCTCTTATCATGGTAAGAAAAAGTTACTTTTGATGAGATGATCATTGATGATGCTGTCTGCTTTATTTTAGACCATCTTGCTTAAGTGGATATTTATACTAACTCACCAAAACTGCTGTCCACAGGAAAACATATCTATCAACTTTAAGTGGACACATAATACTGTCTCCTAGCCAACCAGTCTTTGCTCTTATTCCTTAATGCTGTGTGTTTAGTGAAGATGTAGCAAATGCCATTTAAGTCTCCTTTGAACCCATCTGAGGATCAGACTTGTGATCTTCCACATAATTTATGAAATGCAAGTCCATTTACACATCACACTATCACATGTATATACCATGTTTACATGATCAATGAGAAAGCTCTAGCCAGTATGATCAGGTATACATAGAAAAAGAGATAGAGAAAAAATTCTTTGAAACATGTAGTAAATTATCTTCTTTATCTACTACAGGAGAAGATGATGCAAGAAGAAGCCAAACTGAAGGCTAAATATCCCAATGTTAAGCCAGGTGGACCTTCAGGACTTCTTGCAAAGAGGCTACAACGAGGAGTAAGTTTATTTCTGATTCACAGCAGAGCTACTGACAGTACTGTACAATATGTTTTTTTATTACTTCATGCAAGAAAAAACAGAAGTACTGGGAGGTGTAGGTGTAATGTTTAAGTGTATTTAATATAAAGGGATAAGGCTATAATCAGATATGATTAAAATCCTTTGGAAACTGAAGAAATAACCAAGTGACAAGAAACATCGCTTTTATTGCATTTCTTTGTCTCTTAGTGACAATCAATGTTGATTATAATGTTTATCGTAGCATAATTATTAATATATACATGTATATGTATATAATTACAGTTGACTCTCGTTATATCGAATTCGATGGGACTATTTAAGAAATTTGAGTCAACCGTAGTTCGACTCAAGAGGAGCTACGAAATTACCGGAAGTGTAGTTTGTTTAATGACGAAAAGGGAGACAATTCGAGCGAAATTTTGAAGAGCTAAAACCAGCATCGCATGTCATGATTCTCGGAACGATTTTAAACATATTCAATGTTTTTGTTGCTGTTTTTTTTTCTCTGTTAAATTCTTTGAATCTTGGACTGATAACTTCTAGATATCTTTTTTTTGTGTGTATGATTACGTTTATTTGTTTTGTTTATGTTTTTAAGCTGTTGCATTGTCATTAAACTTCACCCATCATGACGTATTTTTCTTTGTGCAATACTGTTTATTTACAATAAATTTAAACTAAATGTTAATTAAGAGTAACATTTTTTCAAATCTCTCAAAATTGAGAAATTATACATCTTTTTTAATCAAAATTAATTTCCGACAAATAATTCAATAGATAAAACGCTTCCGTTGTGTACTTTTCATAATCATTGATGTATGTCGACCCAAGCACACTTATTATGAATCGATAATTTTTGATTGTACACATCTAACCTGTGTCATAATACCAAGCCAATTCAAATATTATCACTAATTAATTTGACAGATTGTGAAATAAACATGTGAAATAGCCTAAGATAAACATGTCAAAGTCAATGACCGGATGTTTCACCTGTGATCTGATTTTAATCTCAAGGTAATACACATGTCTTGACAGGTAAATTCGACTTAACGAATGGAAATAATATGGCTTTCTACATCTCGGGAACAAAACTTTTATTCGAGACAACCGAAATTTCGACTCATCCGAATTCGACTCAACAGGTGTCAAATTATATATATTTATACACACAGTCTTCGAAATTAGACTTTCGAATTTACTGGCCCGAAAACTTCAAAATTAGAATATTTATATAGATTCTATTGAAAAAAATTGGCAAAAGTGACTGGTCCGAATCAATTTTCACTGGCCATGGGCCACCGGACCACTGCTAAAGTTGATGACTGTACACAACGAAGTTTGGGACTTTGATAAAAATTCGAGTCAACCAAGTTCGAAACAATGAGAGTAAACTGTATATGAATATATAGGAGAAATGGTTTTTCCTCTTTGACAGGATAGGGACAGATGTCATTATTGAGTTGGGGAAAATAGATACATTTTTGTATAAAAAAAAATGATGAAGACATAAAAGTTTTTGCTTAGTGAGAATTACAGAGTACATGCATCCTGTGCTGAACAACAATAATTCACAGTTTTTGGTCTTGTTTTTACCAGTAAATGCTATCTTGAGAAATGACTTGGCAAAACATTTCATTGTGAATTTGTTGTCAGGCTCATCTGTGCTTTCCTCTTCACACTAGGTTTTTGAGTTGAACTTGGAAGTCTGAGCTGCTTTAGAGGATGATTTTGCCCCTAACCAGTTTGCCAAAGATATGTTATATTTCCGTTTGAATTCAGATTTAAATTAAACAATTATTTTTTTAATCAAATTGTTGTCTTAATCTGTTTGGACTTGATGTGTATATATTGCCAACCCATTGTTGAGAGCATATTTATATTCAAAAAATTCTGTTGACCTTTTTGTTTCTTTTAATTACAGTTGGGCTAATTTATATTTCAAAATTTTCTTCAGTCATAAAAAGATTTTCTTCAAAACATATTGTTAACATCGATATTAATCTCAAACTCAAAGACTCTCTGACCCCCTAGATCTCGTTGAGAATTCTTGATTGTTTTCTCTGTTATTTTGTGTACTATTGCTATTTTTAAATTAATTTTGAATATTCTAATAAGATTTACTTAAAAGTTGTTTTGAAACGACAACAGTGCTGCAATGATTCCTTTATCACTTTTCCAATGAATTATCGATCATTATTGCAATATTGGGGCCATCATGGCCGTGATCATATAATAGTTTGATTTACAACTACCTATGCAATCAGAGCCTATCACCACTGATGTTGTGAGTTCGAATCTCGATCAGGACGAGGTGTACAATATTATGTGATAAAGTTTGTCAGTGACTTGTGACAGGTCAGAGGTTTTTTCCGGATTCTCCGGTTTCCTCCACCAATAAAATTGACCGACACGATATAACTGAAATATTGTTGAAAGTGGCATTAAACACTATCAAACAAACATTATTGAAATAATCACAACCAAATGAAAATACAAATGTATTACCAAATGATCTGTTAAATTTCATTCTCATTTACTTTTATTCTAAACCAGTTTGTTGTTCAAGCTTCGCTAGCTTCAAAGCTTCTGTTCTTCGAATTACAGCAATCCCACTGTTTACTTTGTTTACGATTATTTTGTAAAATTTGAGTTACTTCCCTTTGACCAAAATTTATTCAGAATATTATTCATTTACAGATAAAGGTTTTGGGGTTTTATGCCACTTTCAACAATATTTTTGTTATGTTGTGGCAGTTTACAGTTAAGGTATAAAGTGGTTTGAATTTAATTATATATAGTCTATAGTATTATATGTCTTTGTTTTTTTTTTCTATTTTCAGCAAAAATATTTTGACTCCGGTGATTACAACATGGCAAAAGCCAAAATGAACAATCCTAAGACCCCGCTCGCACCTACAGAGAAAATGATCTTACAAGAATCAATTGGAGATGCTATTCCAACTCCAGAATCCTTACCTCCCAGAAAACCCTCCATTATACAGAGCAAATTAGCAGATGGGACTTTTTCACAGGCTTCTTAACAACATATATGTTCAGACATTATTTCAGGGAAGCCACCTTGCTGGTAGATTTTGTTTCATGTTTAAAGTGATGCTATAGCAATGGCAGTCATAATTTGTATATTGTCAAGCATACTGCTGTCACACTCGCTTAGTATTTGAACGCATTTCCTTACATTTACGTACTTGTGCATACATGTATCTGCCAAGTTCTTAAGACAAAATGGTTTCATTTGTTTTGAATCTCACCAGCAAAGGAGATTTTGTATTACAAGCTTATGTTATTGATTGTCAAGTTGAAAAGGATGAAAACGTTCCCTCTCTATGGATCATTCTTAGATATTTAGTTTAAAACATAGTCTCAGAAGGGTAAAATTTAACCTGACGGTTATTCGTACAAACTATTAGCAGTAGAATGATGTTGTTCAGACATGAAGAATAAGTCAGATTTCAATACAGCTCCTAATGTCTTACATATATTTTCTATTGTTAATGGATGATCACAAGAATAATTGACTCCGTTTTTTTTTCAAATTTTTTCCTTCACTTTTGTTGGTGTCAATTATCTATACATTTATAATTCCAAAATTAACTTTGAGTTGTCGGTGTTGATTTTAGGCATGTGAATTTGGTTGTGGTTTTCTGACATCCATTATTTTGAAATGTATGTGTGTTAATCAACTCAATGTTTTGTTTAATCTGAACAAAAATATAGCTTATCCTGTGTGTTTTGTCTAATAAGGGTTTTTGTACACCAAATGCTATTTAACCTTTGTCCTTTTACATTTTTTGGTATGTCTGAGGACTGTTTTGTTGCACAAAAAATGTGCCAGTGTGATGTTCTATAGTGAAATAGTACTTATTACACACAGCCTGCACTACTACATGAACATGTACTATTCAGCTAATCAAAAACATATCTAGAGTGCAAAATCTACCATCAATGTGCATTATAATCCCTTTATTGTAGAAAAATCCCAGATGTAAAAACAAACAGTGCAATTAATGGATGTATAGTTAAACATGTAATTGCCATAAGATATTTATACAAGCCCATACACAATAAATAGTTTGTTTCTCATACCCTCCTCATGTGTAAGTATATCCATGTCAATGCTTTTTCCACTTAATTTTTAAAAAAAAATCTTGTCTGAAAATCTTGAATTTAGTTTCATAAAATAGAACAGTTTGTTTTTCCTGTTCCTGTGCCACGAATGCACAATTATTTTATGAAGATGATCGAAATCAACTTGGAAATCTGTTGCTACTGAATCATCGTGCAGTGTGCACACACAGGCAAATTAACTAATGGAGCAATACATTTTCAGATGTATAACAGGACCTGAAATTTTGTTATTAAAAATAACTTATTCATGTTGTTGTTTTCTTAAACCTTGTGAAGGAAAGCTGACATGTACAGATGTTTACTTCACACAATTGTAGATCTAGAACACCATTTACTTTACTGGATCAAATTTAACCAAACCTTGCCATTTTTCTTCTCATAGCCTACTTTTATATTATTATATTTTCCTTGATTTCCTTTTTTACAAGCTAATACACTTTTTCAAACTGTATTTTATGTGTTAATGGCAACAGGTGATACATGACGTCTTCAACGAAAAACCTATAGATTTAAACAAAACATTTATTGTGTATGGCATAAAGCACCTGTATGATTGACAAGAAAATTGGTGCAAAAATTATTCACAATGTATTTTTATAACTTGCTCTTAATGTTGAAGGTATTTCTTGTTGTTTTTTGCATATCGTTGCTCTTTGGTGATTTTTTCTCTCACAAAAAATCATACTAGTCTATATGTACATGTAGGTGGACTTAAAAGCCAGGGTTTGGACCCTATATGTTGGCAATAAAATTTCATGAAATATGTAAATTTATTTAGACATACATTTCATTGTAAATATACTACTGAAGATTTCTATTTATTCTGTGTCTGCTAGATCACACAGATTTTAGTTTTTCATAAACCTGAAAATAAAAATGATGATGTAATTTCTGTTTAAGCCAACTATGAAGTACAGACTTTGTGGAAATGTTCCATAGTACACTGTATTTGCATGCAGCAATTGAAAATTTATCATATGTTGCTTTTTTCCATGCAAAAAATTCCCATTAAACACTATTTTGCATGCAGAAATTCCCCATAAAACTGTTTTGCATATGAAAATTTCTCATTAAGCACAATTTTGCATGCGAAAATTCTCCATTGTACCCTGTATTTTGGAACCATTTCTTGTTATGATGAGACAAAATATTGAAGTAACACATCTAATTTGAACTTTTTGTGAACCTACATGTACACAATGAAGTAAAGAGGCTGTCATGGTCCAATCATATGGTAGTTGGATTTACAACTACCATTGCAATCAGTGCCTATCACCACTAAAGTTGTGAGTTCTAATCCCGCTTGTGGCGAGGTGTACTTGATACAACATTATGTGATAAAGTTTGTCAGTGACTTGTGGCAGGTCTGTGGTGTTCTCTGGGTACTCTGGTTTCCTCCACCAATAAAACTGACCGCCACGATATAGCTGAAATAGTGTTGTAACTGGCGTTAATCACCATAACCCTACACAATAAAGAGTAATTATCATTTTACTTAAGTTATTTTGATTTAATATTGACTTGGAGAAAGAAAACAAAGAGATCGGTGAATTAGCATTGGACATCTTAGCAAATGTACATATATGTAAAAGAGATTACCGTAGCTTACTGTATTAAGAATATTGTTCTCTTTAATGGTGTAAGAATTCTAACAGCTGGAATGTGTTGTAAATTTTGTGGCGGAGAAAGTTGTTTCCTTATAATAGGTCTACTGATACTTGAATTTCGCTTTTGACCAACAAGAAAGCGAAGTCAAGCTCCACAAGACAACTTATTTGCCAGAATCGCACTCAATCGTGAGCCCTGACTGAAATACCACATACATTACATGTTTTGTGATTTGGAGGAAATCTGATATCCGTTTGATGATATGAATGTCAATCATTTTAAATACCAGTCTGTGCCAAAAACCACTATCCCTATGCCCCTGTCTAGTAAAAATTGGTTCGGGCTAGTAAAAATGAAATACAATTTGCTTAATCAAATAGAAAAAATTCTTCTAAACTGCTGTTCGTGCTAGTTTGTCAAAATGTTTTTGGCACAGGCTGAAATACACAATTGACCTTACTCCTTAGCATATGAAATCTATTTTTTCTGTGCACCTGTATATGTAATTCTATAATTTGTATAGTATTAGTTTAATACTGTCCCATTATTGTGATAAGTTTAGGAAATATTTTGAATTTTATTGTATGTTGTAACTATATGTTTTGATCACCAGGATATTTCTATTGTTTAGAATACAATTAGGAATTTTATTAAATAACAAGTGTATGAGATGGGAGAATGCTCTGTAATTAACCAATTTGAATTTTCTTAAAGAAATATACATGTATATAATTTGCCTGTATTCTATGATTTCATGTAAGTTGATGACAACAAGAAAGTGTCTTCCCAACCTCACATAAATTGATAGCTGGCATAGCCTTTAGAATTTTTTTTTTAAGGATTGCACTGGAGAAAATCGTGGGAGAAGCATTCTGCAGAATAATTTTCTTGGATCTTGAAAATATCCACACAATTTAGAAAATTAAAAATTTCAAATTTTGGTTCTCATTAATTGGTATTTACTTTTTTTAATTAAATTTCTGTCTGTGGCACAAAATGCCAGATGTCAATTATATTAAAAAGATTTTTTCTCACCTTTCAAGTAAACGTTGAACATATTCATTTTTTTGGGGGTGATTTTGCAGTGAAATATTTTTACATTGAAGTGCTAAAAAGGTTTTTCTGTGGTATGGTAAATGAAAAAGCCTGACCATTAACTTATGCAGAACATTTAACAATAAGATTCAATTAAACATTTTTTTTTAGGGGGAGGTGGAAGTGTTATTATAAAAATGTGTGCAAGACTATATTACCAGCCTTGCACAAGATTAATACATGGGTGTACTCCATTGAACTAATTGAACCTGGATCTGGTACCCTTAGTTTCATAGACTGGTCATGCTTGGGGAACTTAAGTAAGAACCAATGCTTTCAGTTTCAACAGTATAATGGAAAGCACCCCAGAATTTCTCCATTTCTTTTTGTAATTAGAACCAACTGACATAATACTTGAAATTGTTACTTTGCCAACATTTATATATATATACATGTATTTGTTAAATTTAAAGTTATGTGTTTGTTTATGATTATGTACATAAAAGGAGTCATCATGATGTAATTATAATTTACAAAGATCATTTGATATTATTGATTTTCTCAATATTAGTAATATTACGAGATCATCTCCCCTTCCGATAATAATAGTCATTAATGGCTCATGTGAAATCTTGGTGATCTTGTTGCTTTTTAGCACCTTTGAGCCAGTTGCTCAGTTGAGCTTTCATCATGGAAAAGTGTTTGGCTTCCATCCGTCCACACATCGTTACCGCATGAGTGGTGTAATGGTTAGCGTGATCTCAAGTGCTGTAGGCCATGGGTTCGAGTCTCGATCAAGTCAAACCAAAGATTATGAAATTGGTATTTGCTGCTTCTCTGCTAAGCGCACAGCATTAAGGAGAAAGAGCAAAGACTGGTTGGCTCTGAATCAGGATAATGTGTCCGAATGGGGCGACATGTCTATCATCAGACTGTTGTTTCAGTGAGCTAGTACTATAAAAATCCAATTAAGCGTGTTGGTCTAGTACAAAGTGGACTTAATGATCATCTCATTGAAATTTACTTGGTCTCGCCATGATATGGCTGGAAAAAAAAAGAGTTGGCGTTGAACAACAATCCCTCACTCACTCACGCCACACATCATAAACTTTTCACAATTTTGACTTGTACAGAAACACCGCATGTTCAGTCACCAAACTTGCCACAAATGTTCCTCTACGGGTCCTGAAGGAGTGTTTGTACTTTTGGAGTTATTCAAAATCCAAGATGCCTGGCTTCTGATTTGCCAAGATATTGTTTTACCTTTTTACCAGACTTGCTAGAAATTTTCCTCTAGGTGTACTGAAGAAGGGTAGTTGCTTTTTGTAGTGCATTTCTTACAGTTTCTTTATATAAGCGACCCTAAGAGCTAGTTTTTATGTCACCTGGCCCAAAGGGTCACCTGAGGTATTGTCATCACTTGGCATCTGTCGTTGTCTGTAAATCTTTACACTTTAAAAGATGCAAGAAGCCCAATGGTGGTCACTGCCTGTCCATGGTATAGTTTAGCATAGAGTAATGGTCAAAATTCCTTTTTTAGGGTGCTGGTATGTGTTTTTCATTTTGATAAGACATCAGAAGTGACCTCAATACAGAGCAAAGATGCTGTGGTAATTATATTGAAAGTGTAGAACTCGCTGCTTACATGATTACTTGATGCAAAATGACTGATGTGGATCGAAAATCCGGTTTTTGTTTGTTTTTTATGTCTGCAAGACAATTGAAACTAAAATAACATCAGGCCTTCGTAAAATTGTATGAACCTTGGATAAAAGCAATAGTATTTATTTAATTAGATAGTTAAAAAAACATTTCAATGTGGCATGGTAGCCATAAACAGATAAGACTAAGTGTGGGCTTCATCTCGGTAAAATTAGAGGCGGGGCTGAAGCTTAGGCGGATGTGTTGGGTGCTGATACATTGTCACTGTACACGAATAGATTGTAAAAGGGCATGTACAAATGTATTAGTAGAAATTGCCATTAACGTATTTTTAGGGACAATTGACGACTAAGCAACGTATTTTAAGATAAAATTTAAGACTTATTTGGATCATTATCAAAATACACGCACTTTTTCCTGTTCATATTTTGGCGACATCAAATATTTTCGTTCCCGTGTTGCTTTAGCCTATTAGTTTTTCCTACATTACAATGACCGATTCACATAATATGCAGTCGGGGAAAACCACCATGAAAAAAATATTTCTAGATATGTAGCACCCCCTCATACCTTTCAGTCCGTGGTGTTACCAACATAAAATTATTCTTTTTAGGAAAACGAAAAATTATTTTTATGCAAAAAGTAGTTGCATACATAATAAACAAGGAAATTATGCATAATTTAGGATATTTTCTTTGGAGCACTAGTTTTTTTCACAATATTTGGATATGTAGTTGTGGAGTCCCATTTTTAAAAGCTGCATTATGAAACAAACAAGTTTTCATAATTGTATTTTGTTTCACTTTATATAAAGAAAAGATGACTTATACATAGTTATCAAAGTCAACTTTATTCAACTATAATATAATTTACTTCAATTATGTCATTTATCCTTTTTATGAAACAATTTACATGAGGTAACACCATTGACAAGAGGTAACACCACAGATGACAAGTAACACCAGGGACATCGTCATGAATGTAAACATTTAATTTAAGAAAAAAACAACTATCAACCTATATTTTTGTTTTCTTAAATGTTTTCAGTACAATATTCAGTTTTTCAACATATTGGTTTAATGCATGAACAATATCAGTTTTGTCCATGGTGTTATGAAGATATGTCCCTGGTGTTACCAGGTCTAAACAGTATACTCCCATCAGCTTGTTAAACTATATCTTTTAAGTAAATGACGATGTTTGAACAATTTCTCTGCATAGGTTAAAGAGCAATATTTTGTTCTGAATATTACTGTTTATGGAATAATGTGTTTATTCACAATTTTAATTCAAAAATAATATAAAGATCGAATAAAATAATTACATCTGAATATTACAATTGACCAGAAGTAAGTAATTCTGGAAAAATAACACGTAACACGGCCAAGGAAAAAACAAGTCTTCGTGTAGCAAGTATAAATTTGCAATTGGCCAGACCAATCTAGATATAGATGGTAAAACTATAGAAAGGTCATGTGCCTTCATCCCAAAACATGTTTTCTCCAATCAGTTTGGTTGATATTTGTCTTTTAATTGCGTAATAACCGAAAAGTGCGTGTATTTTGATAAAGACCCATTTACTATAAATAAAATTAAAAGAAGAAATACATTAAAAAAAATCACACAAAGGTAATTTAAAGTCCCTGTCTATTAAAATAAAAACATTTATCCATCCGCTTCAAATGCCTCCGTTCATTCCCCCATCATGTGAAGGGGCGGGGTCATTTCCTAAGTAATGACACAACAGATGTGATGCTGGACTGAGTAGACTTTGCCAGTTTTCAAATGCACGATTGGGTCGCAAACTTTCCACTTCCATTATATCAATGGATGATAATTTTTAAGCTATGATATATTAATATATAGGTCATATTTCTACAAGACCATGCAGCCTCTATTTTCAAGACAAATTCTTTAATAAGTAATTATATTAACATGATAAGGTGCAACATTTACCTATGTGTGCTATTTTGGATTCTAGTTATATAAACAGTGTCGAACGCTGAGGCTTGAACTGTTATGGATAAGAGTCCTGGGGAATGGGCCATGCAGTTAGTCACTTCTCACCCGCAGCGAGCTCGAGGTTGATGGATAATCGCTGTTATCTTCTTCAATGGTGTTGTTCCATGGCAGAGCACCACACTTTTATCTTAATTAACTGCTACATCTCAGATTTTGTTTCAAATGGTCTGTACTGTAATTAATATCCCGCATGTCAAAGTCACTGATGTGAACAAAAAGTTTCTATAGTGTGCCTTATAATTTTCGAGTTATGGGTGATGGAAACGTTATATAAACATGCACCATGCATCACAGAATAATGAAATAAAACAGCAAAGAACATAGTTATAGATAAACTTATATTTTAGACACATATCGGTATGAGAATACATACTACATGAATCACATTTTACAAAATATTTTTATCCAATATATTCACGTATGTACATACGAGAGCTTCCTTGCAATATCAGTTTCCAGAGACTGTGCATAAAGAATTTAAGCGCTCTTCAGCGTTGGTAGATCGATTTTTTTTTGTTTATAATGGAAAGCTTTGAGCAATTATTATCTGCTTCACAGCTCGTGATAGGTATTGTCAGTGCAGCTTGAGTACATTTAGTAATGCACTTCAAATACCTAAAGATGTTGCTCACAATCGTGTAAAAAGGCCAACTATCTAACTTCCATGTGATAAAGTTTGTCAGTGACTTGCCGCAGGTCGGTGGTTTTTCCCCGGTACTCCGGCTTCCTCCACCAATAAAACGGACAGCCACGATATAACTGAAATATTGTTGAAAGTGGCGTTAAACAATATGTCTAAAACAATCCAACCTCGCCCAAAACTGCAATGGTACTTGCTCTTTTGTTTACTTCTAGTATATATTGTAAATTTTCCAGTTGAAGATCTTTACACAATTTTCCAAATAAGACACCTGCAGAGGTTAGAATTTTATTTCATGGAAAGTAACCCCAAATTTCGCTACCTGAAGTAATACATGGAGGGAGGTTTTTAATTTGGGTTAACAAACTGAGAAACATATTTCGCTTTGCGGTTCTATTTATGGTGGAATTTCTCTCCATACACAGATACAGCTAGTTTTACCAACAAGGGCTGGTAACAATCATCGCACGAAATGACCCAAATCCCTATATACTATAAATAGTATAGGGCCTATCAAACCCCGTTCATGGCGAGGTGTAAGGTCTACTCGATACAACATTATGTGATAAAGTCAACTTGGCGGTTTGTCGGTGACTTGCGACAGGTCGATAGTTTTCTCCGGGTACTCCGGTTTCCTCCATAAATAAAACTGGATATAACTGAAATATTGTTGAAAGTGGCGATAAACACCATAAACCAAAGCATATAATAGGGATTTTTGGGTGACCCGGCCGTCATTTCGTGCTGTTGTGAGCCCAATATTAAAGAAGGGAAAGAGATTTGAAGCAGTAAATTATCGACCAGTCTCATTAACGTGCATATGTTGTAAGATCATGGAACACTTAGTGACAAGTCATATAATGAAGCACGCTGATGTAAACAACATCATGTATCCCTTACAGCATGGGTTCAGAAGGGGATTATCCTGTGAAACGCAATTATTAGAGTTTATTGATGACATTTAAAAAAACCTTGACACGGGAAAGCAAACAGATTGTCTAATAAATTAGGGTAATAACAAAATTACCGAACTCCGAACAATCTAACAAAGGGAAAGTCAAAACTCATAAGTATATAAACATCAGTCAACAACCGGAAAACTGTGAAAACCGTAATGACCCTGACTTGGTACAGGCATTTCTAAAGAAATGGTAGGTTGAATCAGATTTTAAAGCGCCAACCCTCCCCCTTTCATTACGGCTCAAAGTTTCCGGCTGTCACTATAACAGTATTTACAACAATACTTGAACAAAGCAGGTAAAACAGTTGTCAAATCAGCGCCAAACTCAGTGAAGTAAATGTCAAAAACACTTTTACGTCACACATTGATAAAAAATATTTTTGACATTTTTGTTGAAACCTTATCTTTATACATTTTCACTATATGAAAATCCATCGTTTATAATCTTTTCTGCAGAGACGGAATATATTTCGACAAGATCTTGGTATCGGAATACAAACTTTTTAAGAGATCGAATAAGGCGAATCTTTTTATAGCCCTGGTCCAGTAGCCTGTTTCTCAGATGAAGATGACGTTTCAGGAAATCAGAATAATTGCTACTGGCCCTTGCATAACGAATCAATTGCGAGATGTAAACACCATATGCAGGAGAAGCTGGTATATTGCTGCACATATTTGGAAAATTTATGATCTTAAAATTGAAGTCGTCCCGTTTATCATAAATTTTAGTACTGATTTGACCACTGTCGTCAAATTCGAGGTATAAGTCCAAAAATGATGCGGACGAAGCGGTATCTGTGGTCTCATTAACTTCCAGCTCTGGAGGATATATCAATGGAAGAAATTCTGCAAATCTAGAATTATTGATAGATAAAACGTCATCAATATACCTGTATGTGAAATTAAAGGCTCTAGCCTCATAAATCTTCCTATCTTTTACAAGCTTTTGAAGAAACTCCGACTCATATGAGTATAAAAATAAATCGGCTAGAAGAGGGGCACAATTCGTACCCATTGGTATGCACATTGGACTTCTCTAAGGCTTTCGACAAAGTTAGTCATAGTCTGTTAACCCACAAACTGAATCACTACGGTATAAAGGGGAAAACCAATAGGTGGATCCAAAATTTCCTAGCAGAAAGGAAACAGGTGGTCGTTGTAGAAGGGGAGAAATCAGACTACATAAACGTTGAATCAGGAGTACCACAATGATCCGTACTTGAACCAAGTTTATTCCTCTTCTACATAAACGACATGCCAGAAGGAATCCCTCCAGGGTCAGACTCTTTGTCGACGACACCATAGTGTACCTGACAATTACTTCAGACACAGATGTTGACTACTTGCAAGAACATCTGGATAAATTAACAGAATGGGAAGGAAAATGGAAAATGGCCTTCCACCCAGACAAGTGTAATGTGCTAATAATAACTCGTAAAAGAAACCCAATAGTGCGAGAATACCAACTACATGGACATACACTTGAGGCTGTAAAATCTGCCAAATATCTTGGGTCTACTATCAGTGTCGACCTAAAATGGAATGATCACATAAGGAACATCTGCATCAAGGCCAACAAAACTATAGGATTCCTGAAACGAAACTTGAACATAAACAACAGCAAGATAAAAGAAACAGTATACAAATCACTAGTAAGACCTACAGTCGAATATGTCAGTTCAGTCTGGGATCCATACCATCAGAACAATAAGCACAGGCTAGAAATGGTACAACGAAGAGCGGCGAGATACGTGACCAACCGTCATCACAACACATCATCCGTCAGCTCCATCATAGAAGATTTCAATTGGAAATCACTGGAAGATCGTACGAAAATGGCGAAATTAACAATGATGTACAATCTGGTAAATGGATTGGTACTAATAAATACAGAGGATCGTATAATTCCACCAGACAGAATATCCAGAAATAACAACACAAAGGCATACCAAATTATACTATCTTGCAGAAACGATTATACTATTTTCCTAGAACCATCAGAGACTGGAATGCGCTACCAGACAACTGCGTCACCATCGGGAGCCTTGAAATCTTCAAGGCCCACCTTCAGGATCTATTCTAAACCACCACAAGATGTTTTTATCTTCACTGTATATATGTAAAGCACATCAAAAATTCAAGCTCAATCTATTTTTTTTTTTTTTTTTTTTTTGCATGTGCATCCAAAAAGTGGCAGGAATAATCAACGAATTTATGGTGGCCGCATTCTGGTAGAAGTAGAAGTAGAAGTTGATTGTTACTTACTTATTCGGGCTTCAGATATTCTTACAATAATCAATATTTTACCAAAAACATTTTTTTATATAATGTGTATGATGTGTAATCTTTTTGATTACTGTATTTATAAATACCGTTATCTTTATGAATTAAAATTATTAATTCGTTTCATTAAAAACTATCAAACCGATAAACTACTTGTTCGTTCCGCACAAATTTCTGTTATTTTTACAAATTGTAATGATTGCATCACGTGACAGTAAAGATGGCAGACGAACGAGAACCACCCCCGATGGAAGAATCCACCGAAAACGACGATGACGATTTATTTTCTGAGGCAAAAGAGGTTATTAACCAAACGCAAATGCTGAAAATGATGTTCTTCTAGTTAAAGCTAAATATTTCATATTAATTCAGTCAAATGGTATCGTACTTCCCTGTAGTGGACTGTACTCTGTAGACTCTAGTGTTGACCGTCTGGTTTTTGTAAATCCGCCGGTACATTGTTAATGTCTGATTGCCCACATATTTTTTTTTTATTTGAGACTCTATACATGATACATAGGCGTTGGAATAATGTAATTTTAAGTGTTTATTTGTTATGATCTGTACTTCAGTGTACAATATACAATCCCTTTCCCCTCTAACTTCTAAGCCTAAGGTGACTAAGGATATATATAGAGACAGGAAGGCAACCTAAAAACTCTAAAATTATTTTGGACAATGGTAACATCCTTAAGAAAGCTGGTAAGACCAACACCCAAAGCTCATTATAGTATAGTTCAAATAATTCAGCATTCTCTGTTCATGGCTAATACTTGACAATGGAAAAAATATTTCCCTGATGGATTTTAATTTGATCAATCACAAACATTAAGTAACTGATCAGAAACTTCAACATGCTGATCTTGGGGATAAATTATTTCCCCTAACAGTCCACTTGCTTTCAAAATGACAAAAAGAAAACTGCATGCAATATATTTTTTATGTGAACTGATGTGTATTATTCTATTATCCAAACATCTTAGCATTTAATAATTGTATGATGTGAAAACAGCAGGAATCCTCAGGAATTACATCCATACATGTTAACCTCGGGGAACTGCTAGGGGGGAGATCTCCCCCCTTCCAACTCTTCGAAGGGGGAGATTTTGTGCGTCGCCTTTAAGCGCACAAAATTGTACCTTGTAGTTGCATACATGTGATAAGAGTTGCTATGCTACAACTGGAGATTTGTAAATTTTTGGCTGGAGATTTGGTCTCACAACTGGAGATTTTTTATCGACGTATTTGATGCATGTTTTTATTGTTAATTGATGTTTTCTTTTTTGTTTGTTTCAGTATTGAACCAACTGCATCCCATTTCAATATATATTGTTTACATTTCTGTCTTATTAGTAGTGTTTCATATGATGAATGAAGGATAAAAACTGTATTTATAATTTATTCATAATCAAAGCAATAACAATGAAGACATAATGCTCTGAAAAATAAAATCATAGAGCACTAAAATTAAAAAGTCACTTTGCTGCTGGTGCGTTGGGTGATAGCATACGCTTTGGCATTTTTGTGGTTTATCAATTCCATCCTGGAACTTAGTCCTTAAATAATACTTTGATCGGCTTTGGTCCCAAACAAGCCATAACAACTCAATCCGAGATGAATTCATTGCACGTTTGATCGAAATAAGAAGTTTTCCTCGGCATCAAAAGTTGTCCGACTCCTGTTTGCGCAACGGTTTATAACTATTTTTAATTGCCGCTATCACACTTCTAATCATATAAGCGTGTGCCACAAACCCACTTCTTTATCCCAAATTAACTGTCAATCAGTTGATAATTGTTGTATAATCATCAACACCTTAATTAATCTCCATGACCCAATTTACCTGTAAAGGTGTCAAACAGATCAATAACCGGATATCATTTAAACACTTCACCATTTGTTACTCTCGGCGTTTTTCATCAGCGCGGGAGTTCCAAATGGGGAATTTCCAGAAATATTGGTCGCAAAATGTAGGTCAAGATTTTATTGTACTTGATTTTTTTGTTGGGGGAGATCGTCCGGGAGGAAAAGGTGTGTGCAGGAGATTAATGTCTCCCGCGCATGAGACCCAGTCCATGCGGGAGATAAGGCTCTTACGCGGGAGACTCCCGCGAAAAGGGGGAGGGTTAACAGGTATGTACATCTATTGCAATGGAATATTTGAATTTTATATTTATAAAATAAGATAAAGCTGTCATATATAATTTGAAGAAAATAAAAACAGAGATCTGGTTTGGTTTCAAGAAGGACCATGGTGAATTTAATTACTGTGTTTAACTTCTTTCGATTAAATATCAAATAATTAATTTGCATTGAAGTCTATGCAGAAACCCAAGGATTATGCTTGGCTCCACCTCCTAACATTTTCTTTATTTAGCAAAACTAGTCAATTACGTAATAAGAGAATAAGGATTTTTTTCTCACACCCTCTTCAATTTTTAGCAAGAAAATGTTGCATGAAGATGTAACGCACATTTGAATATATATAGTGTCTTAAAAATGTAACATTTTTACCATATTTTTTTAAAAGAATAAAAAAAAATACTGACCACATATTTGCAGAATAATTCTGGTTATCCATGTTTAATTATACCAGAAACTGTTATGATTGGCTATAGTTTACTTCAAGTTATGCAACAAAGCAAATTATTTGTGTTGGAAGTACTGATGTTCAACTATGCTCTGTTTTTCCAATGCATTTTATTGTGTTCTCACTTCAATTTCATTTGCAGTCATAAATAAGGTCACTTACATTATTTTACTAAAATGTGAACTACATGTATCTGGTAAAAAAATATATTTTTCGAGATTCCTATTAAGTTTATTTCATTTCTTGTCTATTGAATATAAGCTTGGATTTTCAGAAGTCCAACGATAAAAAGACAGAGGTAAGAGGTTTCTACGTCATTTCAAACGTCATTTTCAAAGACAGGAGTATATACCTTTATAAACTGCTGCATATACATCTGCATACCACACTTATATCAATATGCTTCACCCATAAGGAACCATTGTGGCCGTGATCATATGGTAGTTGAATTGACAACTACCTATGCAATCAGTGCCTATTACCACTGAAGTTGTGAGTTCTCTATACAACATTATGTGATAAAGTTTTTGTCAGTCATTTGCGACAGGTCAGTGGTTTTCTCAGGGAACTCCGGTTTTCTCCACCAATAAAACTGACTGCCATGATATAGCTGAAATATTGTTGAAAGTGGCATTAAACACCATAACCCTAACCCTGCTTCACCCATGTCAACACCAAAATGAATAGTTCTGTATAATAATTTTCATAGATTGTAGGTTGGTACTTTATTTAAATGTCACCTATTCTTACCATTATAAAATCATATGAAATATATCAATTAGACCTAATTGCTACTTAGACCAATAGTTCAGAAAATATAATATATTTAATATATTATATTTTCTGCTGGGTTGATAAAAAATATCAATGAAAACGGAAACAATATGTTAATAAAAGAAATATTTTGCTAAAATTTCTGTCAAGAACTTTTTCATAAACAACTACTATGAAAATTACACAAAAATATGTTAAACGTCAATAATGAGAACAGTGGCTGTTCCTTCTATTTTACCCAAAGCATCTTGGAGCGCAACATAACAGGAACAGCCAAGATTTGGTTGTTCTATCAGACTTACTCAGAATCATACGATAAACCTATTTTGACAAAAAGGAGAATTCCAAGATGTTGATTTACGACCAGCGGAACTTCGATCTGCACCTGACTCAATTAAATTGTGCAATCTCCAACTGGGTGACGATTATACGTATTATATGTCGCCCAACACAATTGTTACTCGCATTTGCGACTGGGCGACCGCTAATCTTAATCCCTGTATTAAATTATGAAATTTCTGTTATCATGGATTCTTATTTTTGTGTTTCTAAAAGTTATGCATGAAATAAAAAAAAAAATCCTAATAGATCATTGGTGTATTGTAAGTAATTAGTTCCCTCTATTGTCTATTACTATTATTAGAATTAGATATAGAAAGAAGAGAAAATAGTATTTTTAAAATCAGCAATTATTATTTTCCATTATCTTTAATCTTAAACATATAGTAATTATTACTTCATTTGTGACAAAAATATCATTGTGAAATCGGTAATATTGCATATATATAGTCATGCATACACAAATAGATAAGGTTTAATTGAAAATTTATTTTGGAGCTAGCTAGATGTTCACTTTTTTGGCCATTCTCCATAATAACATTATCTAAAATATAAAGAATTTTTATTTTTGTAATAAAACCATTACTGTACAATTTATTTTACATTTCTTTAACACAAATCTATATCCATTAAAGTCTTGTCACGCCACCCTCATCCAATCTGCACACCCTTGTTTCAAAGACTTAATTTTGTCATATAAAAGTGAAAACATTTACTATAAACACAGCTGTTTTCCTACATGTAAAGTTACAATTTGAAAGATATATCACGAAATAGTAACAAATGTAAAATGTTATCATGACTGATACCATATTTAGACGGCTACTTCATTTCTCTTTTGTAAACTCATTCAATTTACATGTGTACTTCTAAAAATGTTTTTAAAGCATTGTTCCTTGGCAATGATTTCATGTCCGTTTCATTGATTTTCTTTCATGTTCAATTAGTAAATTAATTAATTGATACTTTTTTTGCATCACCGAAGCACATTCATTTCAACAATATAAGCAACAAGTTAAACAAATTTGTTTAATAAATGTTTTAAGGCTACAGTTTTTAGTGATATATATATACATACATTTTACTTTTATTTTAAGATTACATTGTATGATAACACATTATAAATAATGATAAATTAATACAAAATCAATACTACAATAGCAAGAAAAGGGGCAAAAAATGAATGATTAATTGAAATTTCAGGAAGTGTCTGAAACAAACAGTCAATTCGAACCAACTCAGGTAATACAATGTATGCTGAAATCTCCCTTCATGTAAATGCTTGATGTAATTATTTATTTGTTCGTATTGCCAGACTTATGTACTCTACCATATGTGCAGTTATTTACACCTCATAATCAGCAATCTTTAAAAAAATCATTTTTGACCAAACACATGTAGTTGCAGCATCAGTCATGCATAAAGGATCCTCAATTTGGCATGTTCTTCATGCTTTATAGCATATACATCATCATAGAAACAGTCCAATATAAGTCATCCTCAATGTAGCCTGCCATTCTACTTTTTGACACTTGAATTGATTGCAGAAGTAAAATGTCTTTTAATGTAGCCTGTCATTCTGATTCCTCACATTTGATTGCACAGACATGAACATAGTAATCAGTCGGAGGACAAATTTCTTTATTGACAATTGTAGCTTATCTTTTTGATTCTTCACACTTGATTGCACATATAACCATGGCATCAGTCCCATGTAGATCATCCTCTATGTATATCACACTGATCTATCATCTATGTCTGACTGTACTGTATAACCATGATACCTGTCTTAGGTTAAACATTTTCTGCATGATGTATAATTCTGATTCTTCAGACTTAATAGATTGTGTGAAAACAAGTCACATTTTTGAAAGTTGTATTTTTGGTGACTTCTATTTTCTCCTATAGAAAAATCTAAGTCTTGCAATATTTTAAAATATATTTCACAAAATTAAAATTCTAATGTTATTGTACCAGTACATCATATTTATAATTATGTATTTATTTCTGTGCACATTTTTCTCTTTTTCTTAAATGACCGTATATTAAAAATGGATGATGAAATAAAATTTCAGGAGTCTTCTGAAACACATAGTGAAACAACAGAGGTAGGATGCTGAAATCTCCCTATTGTATATATGCTTGTACATTATTTACACCTCAGCAGATTTAAAATTGTATATTTATTGCACAAATATAAACATAGTATCAGTCCCAGGTAAAATGCCATGTACATGTATATTTGACCTATACAGTCTTTGCACTAACCCACTTGCCCGAAGCCCAGGACAAGTAAAACTGGATTCGGACAAGTGAAAATTATAAAAGAATTTGTTTGGATAGATAGAAAATATTTCTAAATTTGGCTTTCGTGCAAGTAGGTGAAAAATTTTAAGACAAAGACTGCCTATAATTCTGATTCTTCACATTTTATTGCTCACAGCATTACCATAGTCAAATAATGTCCCATGTAATACCTTCTTTATATTGCTACACATACATTATATAACCAAAGTATGTCATTTGTAAAACATCCTCTACATGACGTATCATTCTGATTCTTCACAGTTGGTTGCAGTACTTGCACACACATACATGTACCAATTATATAATGTCCCATGAATAGCATTCTCTGTCTGTGTCGTATCATTCTAATTTGTCACACTTGACTGCACATACATTAACCATGTAAAACATCCTCTATGAGACCTAACCGTAAATACTGATTCTTCACACTTGATTGTATATATGTATATGATGCATTATAATACAGAATATGACCTATAAATCTTATTCATAACACATGGTTCCACATATATCATGTCTGTGGTCATAGTATAAGCAAGTCATAGGAAGAGCTGCATATGTGTAACCAGCACACAGACACTTAATTGTCTCAACATATATTTATTATCCACACTGATATACTGATATTAATTTAGCATGGATAGTAAAGATATTTTTACAGAGACAAGTGCCTGGACCAGCATGCCATAATTCAGTTTCTTCTGACTTGTTCAATGTTATTAGGACATATTATCCATACTGTAGTTTTGCTGAATTATATTATTTTTTTTTTATTGTCTATAGATAAAAAGCACATTGTTGATTGTAATATTATTTTTAATAATTCAGTTTATTTAGAAAAAATAAGCTGATTCTTTTTTTAATTGTCATTATTGTACCAGTACATCACATTCAGATAAAAAAAATTGGTAATGTATGGTTATTTAAGATTAAGACTGCCATGTCAAGTGCTAAGCATTCTTCTAAGTTACGAGTCAGGTAAGGGGAGAATGAGAGACTAAGTTTTAAAGACAGTCAGTTTATATTGTTTATTGTTTACAGGAACAAACATCAGATCCAGAACCACAACCACAATCTAAGGAACCAACCAGGGTACCTATCAAAGCAGACATCAACTCTGATGATTTATTTGGAGGTAATTTAATTTAAAAATTAAGCATATATAGAGTATGCTTACATTATTCATGATTCTTGACAATCTGATCAAAATCACATCAGGGCCGTCATGGTCGTGATCGTATGGTAGCTGGATTTACAACTACCTATGCATTGCAGGAATCAGTACCTATCACCACTAACGTTGTGAGTTAAATTATCTGGTTCAGGCAAGGTGTACTCGATACAACATAAGTGACTTGCGGCAGGTTGGTGGTTTTCTCCGGGTACTCCGATTTCCTCCACCAATAAACCTACATTGTGTGGCCATAGGCAATGTTGTGCAATGTCATGTTTCATAGTTACATGTACCGGTATGTAAAAGTCGATTTTTCAAACGTTGTAAGCCTGATAATTACTATTGAAAAATATTTACATAAGGCTATATCTGACTGTTCTGAATCATATATCATTTATTGTTAATCGTTTAGGAGAAGGAGACGATGTGAAGTTAGATTCAGATGAAGAGGAGACTGTACCAGACCCAGAACCAGCAGAAAAAGATGAAAACACATCAAATCCATTTGAAACGGTACAACCACCAAAACCTGTAGAAGATCCCAAGCCTCAAATATCAGTGTCTTCTCATAGTTCATCAACAGGAGTTAAAGTTACTCCATCATCATTGGCTTCTAAAGAAGAGGTTTGTATTGAACATAGCCTTCAAAATCAGATAGAGATCACAATTGTATGGTTTGGACTTTTACCTAACATTAAGTAAGGTTTGAAGATACCAAAGGGGTAATGAGAAATCATAAATTGAAGAAGGACAGATAATACAATTCCAAAAGCTCCAGAAGAGTAAGCTGTTCCTGATCTAATAGCGACACTTGTTGTGTTACTCTTGTTAGTATGTATTTTGTTTGTCTATAGCAACACAGGATTTTAACCATTAGATACAAACTTTGTAGGTAAGGTGGTTTAGGTTTATGGTGTTTAACTCCACTTTCAACAATATTTCAGTTATATTGTGGCGGTCATTGTTCTTGGTGGAGGAAACCGGAATAAACCACTGACCTGTCGCAAGTCACTGACAAACTTTATCACATATTCTAATGTATAATATTCCTGGTTTGTGATTGGACAATGCTATAATTTTCACGGTATCAATTCCACGTTTTTTTTAGAATTTTAGCTGATTACCACTTACGTCATCTTGTCAATAATGTGGCAATACACATGATTACATTAGAATGGAGATAACTGTATTGTATTTGAAAATTACACAGCATCAATTATCGATTTAATGGTGTAATTTTCACAGTATCAATTCCACGGTTGAAATAGCATGAGATATTTTTAGAATTTTAGCTGATTACCACTTACGTCATCTTGTCAATAATGTGGCAATGCACATCTATACACATGATTACATTAGAATGGAGATAATTGTATTGTATTTGGAAATTTCACGGCATCAATTGTTGATTTAATGGTCGCGAATATCTGTTTAATGGCTCCGCTAACGCGTCACCAGTAAACTAAATTTGCAACCATCAAATCTCCAATTGATGCCGTGAAATTTTCAAATACAATACAGTTATCTCCTAAATGTTGTATGTAGTACACCTCACCATGAACAGGGTTCAAACTCACAATGTTAGTAGTGATAGGCATCGATTGCACAGGTAATTTTGAATCCAACTACCATGCGATCACGACCTCGATTTATCTAAGACTAGTAAGATCTAAAAATCAAACTTGTTTTGTGTCAGTAAAATAAGTGGTAACACAGCATGCACATACATGTACATGTACAACCCATTTTTTTTTTTATCATTTTAGGAAGAGGAAGAGAAAGATGAATATACGATTGACATTAAAATATCAGACCCTCAGAAGATGGGAGATGGAATGGGGGCATACATGGTATACAAAGTTAGAACAAAAGTAAGTTAGATACATTTTTATGCAGACTAGTCTTTGGTGTATGTTTAATTGTATTCCAATATTCTTATGCACAATAAAATCAAAAACAAAAAATACCACACTGTCAGAACATAACCTAAATCTAATCGTAGAAACAGAAGCAAATTTGATACCCCTAACACATATATCCATGATCTCTGTTAGCTTGGTACAAACACTTCAATATGACAAAATTGACATTGATATAAGCAGTTTTTGTTACATCTATTGTTTTTCAAAAGATCCCGGAAACAAGCTGAAGGCTTATGGTAACCCGTCTCCAAGAATAAGAGATCCCATTGTAAAGCCTCAGTTTGGAAAGTTAACAAATATTTTCATTCATCAAACAGCAAATGAATTCCAAGTGAAGTAAAAAAATGCAATAAAATATGATTCGTGCACTGATTGTTCTGACATGACCGTTATTTGATAATCATTTCCAAACATGAAATGGAGTTAAACCTGACTACTAATTAATTATTATATATTTTAGACTTCCATTCCTGCCTACCGCAAAGCTGAGCTAAGTGTTCTACGTAGATTCAGTGACTTTTTAGGTCTACATGCAAAACTCGCAGAGAAGCATGTATCTAAAGGGATTATAGTACCCCCTGCTCCAGAAAAAAGTGTCATTGGTAAGTTACTAAACAGATTGTGGTGCTCCAGAAAAAATATCATCATGCAGTTTATATTGTTTAATGGACAAGAATTCCATTCATAAATTTAAGTGGATACAATGCCATTAAACATCTAATAAACGTTGGATTCTAAAAAGTCAATGTTTTGTCGAGTTCCTTTATTATAAATAGAAAGTTTAGAAAGCGATGGTCAACAATTCCACCAATATCAACAAAACTAACAATCACCTCTCAACTCATTGAACATAAAAAGACCATGTCATATGACATTGGAAATCCAGGACCAGGCACAAAAATGTGGTTGGGTTAAACCAGTTTATACATGATGTAAAAGATAGACAAAATAACCTTCATATTTGTTGATACTAGTATGTTGATCATGATGAAATTTCAATGTAACCTGTAAACTTTTACAGCAGATTATCAGTGATTATCATTTCATTGACATACATTTACATGTATCAGTTTCTGATATTCACTGTTTTCACATATTTCAGGAATGACAAAAATTAAGGTATCTAAAGATGACTCTGGATCATCAGACTTTATAGAAAAACGAAGAGCTGCTTTAGAACGGTGAGTGGCTACACTGGAAATTATGGTAATGTGAGGTCATAAACCTACAGCACAATGCATCTGAATTGGGCTTTGCCTACCGAGAACACAGACTGTTTATGGAAGAAATAATATGTATGACAGAGTTTTATCTTGTCTGACAAAGATGATCCATGATGATGAGATTCACATTTGTACAAATGCGTTGATACTACTAGTACTCGGAGAGGAGCTAGTAGAGGGCATTTTTAAAATGGAAAATTAAATAAATCTTTAAAAAAAATGTTCAATTTCAGATGAGTGATACAGGCTCTTGCTTTGATACATGCTTATTCCCGTTATGATTTAATATGCAAATGATATTATAAATACACAATAATAAGCAGTATAAGAAAAACAATGCAAAAATTTGAAAACTATATTTTATTTATTTTTCTTCAAAAGTTTTGGATGACTTAATATAAAATTCTATAGAACTAAGGTCAGGGGAACTCGTAACTTTTGCATGTTACACAAATATTGTACATTGTATTTGGTAAAAATTGTGGACCAGCTTCTGGAGTGTTGGTAGAATTCTTGAAGTAGATATTGTAGTATGCCATTGTTTATGTTCGTCTGCTTCGATTGCGATCACTTAACACTTGGATAATAACCTTATGTATGCATTATAAAAGCGCACAACTGACCACAATGCTAAATCATGAATATTCATTACCGTAATTGCCCTCAAAAACGCACATGGATAATATTAAGTAGAAAGGACCCTAATATTACTCACGTGCAGTTTTAATATTGAATTTTACATGAAATATTAAGAATCTATATGCCAAAATATTACAGTACCAAATATCACTACAGAAACTTACACGAAGTATAATAATGCACATTATGACTTCAACTGGAAAAAATATTATAGAAGAAATAATCTGATATATATGTATAAACAATATCATTGTACTCATCTTCTTCCATTATTCAATATCGACCATTGCCGATGAATCAAATTTTTGATAAATTTAAACTTACATGACTCTATTGATTTTATAATGGGTTTGAAGATTACTCAATCTGTCATTTAAATTGACAGTGTTCTGGCTATAATATATTTTCCGTATATATATATATATTTACCTGTAAATTTTATTTATAAAATATTTTCCGGATGGGTCAGGTGATTTATTAATCAGCGTCGGAAATAATATTACATACATTTTGTACCTTAGTATGAAATATGATCCGGATTATCTCATTTGATGGTTCAGGTGATTTATCATTAATCGTCGGAAATAGTATTACAGATGCGTCTCATGATTTAATAATCAGAGTCGGAAATAATATTATGTACCTGTGTATTGTACACTATGATACTTTTTTTTATTGCTATGGAAAGTATTTTATTATAAAATTTGTTACCGTAACATAAAGTTTAATATTAAATTCTTTCCACCGGATCAAATTTCAACCGGAAAAAATTATGTCTTACATATACATGTATACTTAGTAATAGCTCACTTGACAATAATACTTCCATTAAACTACAAACCTTTTTTTAAGTTGAAGACAATTGATTGGTTGTTTATTTATAGTAATTTTATCATCTGTTTCCAAATCATATTACTCTGGTACTAATGTAATGTATTTACATGTATAAGATTTTTAACATTTATGTGATTAAAAAGACTGTAGTTATTACTTACTTGTAAGAGAACACACTTTTGCAGTAAGATCTTAAATAAATGTCTGTTTTTTCATTGTTATTTCTACAGATTTTTAAATAGAACAGCCTCTCATCCTTTATTACGATTGGATCCTGATTTCCGGGATTTCCTGGAACGTGATGGTGAATTACCCAAATCTACCAATACATCAGCTCTAAGTGGAGCAGGAATGATGAGATTATTCCACAAAGTTGGAGATGCCGTGGAGAAAATATCATTTAAAATGGATGAATCAGATGAGGTAGGAAAACTCATCAAAGGTTATATGTTGTATGCTTTTTATTTGTCAGAATATTGCAGCATTAAGTTGATCTTCACTTCTCACTCAAGCCATGCTCATCCTGTTGTAATGTGTTGAATGGGGTGCTTTGTTTTAATCCATTTCTTCATAATGGATTATTTAAAAAAGTTCTGAAATAACTCCATTTTAATCTTCTATCTTGCTAAAGGGAGGTAATTCTTGACATTCACTTAAAATCATTCTTTTTCTTTAGGTATCCATTTTTTTTGACAATCTCACAGTTCAGACATATCACCAAATAAAAAATGCACAAATGGTAAATTTCTTACTGATTTTGATAAGCTCCATTCTTGTTTTAAATCTTTCATAATATGATAAGTATTACATGTATCTATATATAGCTACTAACTGCAGTTCTGGGTTGAGAAAGGAACTATTTTAATTAAGGAAATATTTTGCTAAAAAATTACATAGAAACCTAAAATTTTTGCTTGGAATTTTGCAAAACATGATAATGAATAAGTACTCTCTGACTTCATCATACATGATCAACTGTACCGGACGAGTTTCTGCTCCAAAAAAAGTAGGTTCTCTTGTAGTGATAGAGGTGATCAGACTGACTATTTTGGAGATTGATAATTTCAATGGTTTTGGTAATAAAAAGGTAAAGGGTCAAATATATTTAGGTTAAAAATATATCAACTATCCACACAAGTGTTAAAAAATTTCTAAGTCATTTAAAAAATAAAACTTAAAATTTTGTTTTATATTGAAATGTTGATAACATGTCAACCAAGGAGAACCCATGAAAGCTTTTCAGCTTAGTTCCAATGCGATCCTTTACAAATATTAGATGAATTTGGTATTTACGGTCAATAATCAACAAGCAGTAATGTAGGATATCTTAATCTTATAAATGTATTAAGATATAAAAAATTACAATGTTTTAATGCATGTAATTACAGTTGAACCTTGTTATCTAGAACTCAGATAAGTAGTTTACTTAGCATGGTCCACTCATAGTAAATGTATTCTAAATTCACCCTGATAACTTGAATGCTCTGCTAATTTGAATGACTTTGACACACAACAAGGTTTGATTGTACTTGAATGAAATGTATTTTATTCAACATATGTTCGACATTCTCTCAACTCAAAACTGTTTCTTATTACATAGTACAATGTACTTTATGTAGTAATCTGTTGATGTATGATGAGGCATAAGTCTTCCATAGAGGAAGTTTTCTGTAGTAATTTCTGTTTTGCTCCAGATTATGAATGTGCTAACATATTTTCCTAAGACATATTTCTGTCCATTTCTGCCCACGGATGACCAGTGGGACTATGATATGGAGGTAAATTCTGCCTGTTGTTTCGTTGTTAGCTGTGTATTATCATTTATGTTGCAATTTTCCAGTCATCTTTGTTTTTTTTTTTAGATAATGAAAAGATTAATAACCTATAACTACATGTAATTATACTGATCTGTACTACTGGATTTGTATTAGCTCTTTGTGTCATTAGCAAGGATTGTCACTAGCAATATAGCCCTTTTTAAATTATATGACATTGTAAAATTATATAGGTTTCCCATCACCAATTAACTTGTTCTTGCCATGATAGAGCTGAAAAATTACTGAGTTGGCGTTAAACAATAATCACTCACTCCCATCTCTTAAGGTTAGTAAATAAAATAACCAAACCTTCTTATAAATTTAAGGCAACATATTAGAAAATATTGAACCTTGTGTTTGAACGTCTTAGTTATGACTTTTATTATTAAAACATTGAAGCTGAACATTTTTCAATTTTGTACTTGCATGTTTGTAGGTTTTATTACAAAACCTGTTTATAAAAAAAATAATTGTCCTTCACGTTTTGATCATTCAATAAATTATTCTAAACCTTTTAATGAGTAACTGTGATAATCATCCATCTTGAAAATGGGGTCAACAATGTATATAAATACTAGAAAATGTGAGCAACATTTTGAAGATGAAGGGGTTCCTATGATCAGTATTACATGGTAGTAAGTTTGACACCCCCCACTCATACATTTGATATCTGTATCTAATAGTATGATATAGTAAATGATTAGGTTTGTCAGTCTGTTCTGAAAAGTTAACTTTTGACTAGATACTCCATCAGTTAAACTGACAGCTAGGACACCAAACTATCTTTGAAGATATACCTTTGTAGTTCACTACAAAAGCTTTTTAGCTATGTGTTGAATTATAATTTTAATTAAGTTCTTTTTTTATTAGATTTATTATTGTTTTTAGCCGTTTTTTTCCTGCATCCTTAGCACTTTAGAAGGATTTTTGTTTGTCCCAGTCATAGTATATAACATTTAGCATTGTTCTTTTATTTTAATGTTAATTGTAGCTGGGGAACCATAGCTCTTATGATCTATTTTTTTTGTGACCAGACCATATAAGAACTACGGTTCCTGCAACTAATATTAATTGTTACATGTGCATTATGATTCATGTGTTGTTCTTTATGTGTTTTTTTTTTCATTACCAATCTGTCAATCATCTTCTGGCTGTATTTTTTTTAATAATATTAATTGATTTCTGACAATATTGAAGACCCTTAAGTAACACTCATATACATGACCAATCACTTTCTGGGCTTGGTACAGGCACTTAGATAAAAAATGGCAGGGTTAAATATTAGTTTTATGGGCTCAGTCATTCCAGTCTTAGAGAAAAAAATTGTAAGTGACAAATTGATAAACTGAATGGAATTTATGGCATGTATAAATTGTGAATACCCAGTACAGCAATTATTGTACCATAAGCTGAAAGCTACTACAAACACATCAAATTTTGCTTCACAGTATCCAAGGAAACGACTTGAGAAAACAAACTTTGACTATATATTGTATAATCAAATCCTTCTATGTAGCAGAGTTACCTACCTTGACAGAACTCTCCACTATTGGGAACTAGAGTGACATTAGACCAATTTTCTTTAAAAAAAATATTTTCAGAAATAGTTTGTTCCAAATAACCATGCTGACTGCTCAACCAATGTAATCAAACAATAATGATGTTGTTGATATTTAAAAGAAATGGTCATTTTCAGGAGGGTTTCATTTTTGTTTACTTTTATTTTAGCAAAATTTCTATTTATGCTTAATTTTTAAGAAAGTGTATGGATGTAAATCAACATTGCTCTTAGACACAAATTAAAGTAAAGGAATAGTGCTATTGCTACATTTCACAGTCAAAGTAGCAACTTATTCCTTAAAATGAGTTTGAAACAGTCCCTTTAGTATGTTCTAATAAAACTTGGTGAATATAAGTATTATAACTATGTGTGACCTTTTCCTTTTTTTTCAAAACTTAAACCTCACTAAAACATATAAATGTATACTGTTAGATACAGTTGATGGGCCTTCATGGGCAGAAATGGTGTCAGTATTTGTATATTATATAAGAGACAATAAATGATGTTAAATGTAATTTTGCTATATACGATATTTTTTGGACGAAATGTCAATGTTGACTATAGGTATAATGGATATTATGGGCATGCATGTATTATGCATAGACTTACATGCATGTATAAGGAAAAAACCATCATGTTGTAGACCTGTAGAAAAAGGTATTGACCTCTTGTAAATAATTATTGTTTTAGAAAGATATTATTAAGTCAGATCTTGGACTGAATTTCATGAATTTTGTATATTAAAAGCATTAATTTTTTAAAGTTTGTTTGCAAAAAATATAATATTTTGATGCAAAACTATACACTCAAGATACATGCACTATAATCATATAAATACTGTATATGATGTACATGTATTATTATTGCACAAACATTCAAATTTTTTATCGCATACATCATTTAAATTTTACAATGTTGTAATGGTACAGCCTGTTAACTGCCATGTTCTATTTTATATCGCCATGATATAGCTGAAATATTGCTGAAAGTGACGTTAAACACCACAAATCAAATCATCTATTTTATACTTGATTCTACACAGCAGCAGTCATTTCCTTTGAATATGATAATGATCTTATATTATACAATTATAGTCTTTTGTTGAGGTCAATGCGAGTTTTTATGGACCTTAAAATCGATATTCACCGAAGCCTTTAGGCTGAGGTGAATATTGATTTCTAAGGTCCATAAAAACTCGTATTGACCGATACAAAAGACTATAATTGTTTTATTACATTAAAATGAAAAGTGAAAGTGAAACCAAGTCACTATGAAATTAATCACTTCATTATGACGTCATACATAATGCAATGGAAAGTGAATTCGAAAGTGAAAGCGAGTCAATATGAGTTTTAATCAAACAATATCAAATTTTACGGAATGTCAGGTGACAGCATGATAGCCAATAAAATTGTTTAAATAAAATCATTATGTAATAATGGTTAATATTTTTGTCATATAATGAACAATACCACAATGTTGTGACTTTTATATTTTGTAGTGGTTTGATGAAAGACATCAGCAAGTGGAAAATTTGGATCAACAGTTGAGAAAATTACATTCCAGTATGGAGTCCTTAGTTCATCATCGAAAAGGTTTGTCGATATTTTTTTTGTACTTATTCATCTTTGCAAGACAAGGATTATATTCTGTTCACTTCTCCTCACCTTTAAATTACTGGTAGCTAATAATTGTGATATTTTGCCAGAAAATTCAGGGCTGATCTTTTGTTAGTACTCTATACACCATATGATTTTTTAATAAAGTTCCCTGATTTTTCTTTACAGAATTAAGCCTTACAACAATGCATTTTTCTAAGAGTGCAGCCATGCTTGGCAATGCCGAAGAACACACTGCCTTATCTAGAGCATTATCACAGTTAGCAGAGACAGAGGAAAGAATTGAAATTATACAACGTGACCAAGCTGATCACGATTACTACCTTATGGCAGAGTTACTGAAAGATTATATATCACTGTTAAGCTCTGTAAAGGTGAGTTTCAGAAAACAAATGAAAATATGACAGAAATAAGTGAAGTGAAGTGTAGAATTCAGAATGATATTAATCTCAGGTGTCACACACTATCTTCTAAATCTCATTTATTTTTGCTTGTGTGATGCGACAGTCATGGCACATGCATTTCTCTTCTTTCATTATCCTTCCTTGTAAGACTCAACTAAGACAAGAATCGTTTTTCCTGCGTATAATATCTGCGGCCTCTATCAAATACTAATTTATTGGATCACCAAAGTTCCTGAGTGTTACCCATGTGTGAAAATTAATCGAAATTGTAAGAAACTAGTAAACTTTCACTTTACCGCCAAAGTTCACCAATCAAACCAAAGGTCAATTATAGCATTATAATTACTTCAAATGTTGATCTGCTCAAATGGAAGGAAGACTAAAAATCATCCTTTGTAAATCAGTTTCTGTATTATAATTAATTAATATTGGTATACTTTCCCTTCTGTCATCGGCAAATTAATTTAATAATTGATCTAAATTTTATACATGCATCTCACAAAATGAGAATAGCAGTTGTATGTTGATATTATTGACAAATAAAGCTATTTTTTACAGTATGTGTTTTCTTCTCTAATATCTCCATTTGCTTCACTTGGCATTCTCCAAATATAAAATTAAGTCACATTGGGTTACCCATTGTCAAAATTATGAACCATGTATGGACATTTTTATTTGATATTGGTGAACCCAAGGGTGAAATTGGTGGAATTCTGTACACACAGTTCATGAATTATCAAATTTATCATGATTTTTACAGGAAGTGTTTCATGAGAGATTTAAAACATACAAGTCTTGGAAGGATGCAGAAACAACACTCACAAAGAAAAGGGAAAACAAAGCAAAATTAGAATTAGCAAATAAAACTGATAAAGTACCACAAGCACAGGCAGAGATTACAGAGGTAAACATAGAATATAATGTTAATATTAATCTTCCTTTGTGCTACTAACAATAATGTGCCAACAGGTAACTCTACACTATTAATTTTGCACATTTCTTTTTATAATTACATCCAAACCTACTTATGATTCAAGAAGATCTCTGACTATTATTTAAATGTTAACTTCATTTGTAACTCAAAAATACCATTGTCAATTCAATGAATAGAAGACACAAAATACTGTTGAAAAGTATTAGTTATTCTTGAAGTGAAAGTTTCAGCATATAATACACATGAACTATACATTTGTATGAACAAATTTTGTCCGAAAGTAAGATATGTATTATACAACTATAATGTCAACAATTGAAGGGCAATTACAGTGTAGTAAATTGTTGATGATTAGGTTACGAGTGAGTGAGTGATTGTTGTTTAATGCCAACTCAGCAATTTTTCAGCTATATCATGGCGAGATCAAGTTAAATTTCAATGAGGTGATGATGAGGTCTGCTTTGAACTAGACCAGCACGCTTAGTTGGATTTTTTATAGTGCTAGCTCACTGATACAACAGTCAGCGGATAGACATGTCACTGCACTCATGCACATTATCTTTATTCCAAGCCAACCAGTCTTTGCTCTTTCTCCTTAATGCTGCATGCTTAGCGGAGAAGCACCAAATACCAATTTTATAGTCTTTGATTTGATCCGATCAGGGCTCAAACCCACGATCTACCTCACCCGAGGCGAGCATGCTAACCTTTACACCACTGATGCGGTTGATTAGGTTATGTGAAATGTTCTTAATCATTTATAAATGTTGTTACAATCCTTCATTTTAGTGGTCGGAAAAGGTGGAGAAAGGAAAAGATGACTTCGAAAAAATTTCTCAAACCATTAGAAAAGAAATGGGAAGATTTGATAGACATAGAGTAGAAGATTTTAAAAACACAGTGATCAGATATCTAGAACAATTAATGGAAAATCAACAAAAGGTAAAAATTATATTACAATGAAACCCATCTAAACAGAACCCTGAATAAAGCGTGAAACTGTATGAAACAGATGTAAGAAATCTTTGTTAATTTAACAGGAGCTATAAACCGAACACCAGTTTATTCTGAATACAAAAGTTGGTCCCAAGGAGATATGATTTGGACAGCAGGGCTCCCACTACTTTGAAATCAGAGGGAGAAGTGACTTCTCTTTCAGGTGCTGACAAAAGAGAAGTGAGAGACAACAGGGAGAAGTGGTGAGAGTACAGGGAGAAGGCAACATATTTCTATAATTAATTGTACCACTTTTCACATTCGCGGGGCATTATCGTGGCATTCGTATGTTATAATGTACTTGTTATGCATTAAGGTATATTCAGTAATTGTTTAATTCCTTGTTTTTGTTAGCATATCATCTCTCTGATTTGCATATGACCTTTTATTTGTTTTTTGTTTGTTTGTATTAAGTAAACCCTTTTCAGATTCTTTGTTTTGTCTTGCACAGATGATAAAGGCACATATATGATAGTCTATTGTCCAATAAATAATAAATAAATAAAATTGAATAATAAAATTTATTTTGACATCCGCATTGTTTCAAACAAGTCACACATAGATAAAATGACAAAACATTAGATAAGATAAATATATGCCAAAAAAAACCAACACAAGCTGTGAAATTGCTAATTATTTAATTTTCATGAGTGTATATTATTTACATTGCTTCTCTTTAATCACTGATTGATATTAATTAAGAAACTAATCATATCCACAAAGTTAACAATCCCTTTGGATAGCCGCCATCAAACCCCAAATAAATGAAATGAAACAATACTGATGTTATTTTCCCAAGTTCGGATCCGTAGTACAGGTTTTATATTCATAACTGTTTCGATTATGTCCCTTTACAATGGCGGTTTTAAAAACGGAAATTTTGTAGTAAAAATATACCGATGTTTTTTAACAGTTAAAATTAGCAAAGCGACTTGGTAAAATCACAGGGCGACTTCCACTTCTCTTTTGGCACTAGTACAAAGCGAAGTGAGCAGCCACAGGGCGACTTCTTCGCCCGAATCGCCCTCCAACGTGAGCCCTGGACAGGTATTGCTGTATTTCTTATAAACAAGGAGTGGTTTCCATGGCAATGATGATTGTAGGATTATTTGATTTTCTTCTACCTATCATCTTATATGATTGTGAGTTTGATTCCAGCCCACGGTAAGGTGTAATTAATATACCTTAAAGTGATAAGGTTACTCATACTCTTATTCAGGCTCCTTCCATCAATAAAACTTGTCACCATGATATTATTGAAATATTGTTGTAAGCTATGAATAACCCTATGAAGATGGATATGAATTACAGGTTTTTATACATTCTTTACACATAATTCAAAAACTTTTCTGATGTACATTGTTTCCTTATATATCTTCCATCTGAATTATCGTACTGTGCTGTCAAATTACATGTTATATTTGATATAGACAAATATACAACACTTTTCTTTGTCATCTTTGCAGTTAATCAAATGTTGGGAAGCATTCCTGCCAGAAGCTAAAGCCATAGCATAATGTTACCATGGTGATGATGATGGGAGGTGCAAACATTTGTCACTCAATGCAGGTCATGAAATGTTGTAATATGAACATATGGACATGAGACCACAACAGCAATTTCTTTTATATTTATTTCACATTAAATTAAACTGTACAACAACATAAATGTTTATAAGGCATGCAATGTATTCTCCCTTGGAACCCTTACTCGTTATGCTAGTGTGATATCCATTATTTTTGCAGTCTAATTCAGATTATTGGTTTATTTGCCATCCTATTTAATGTCTGTTTTGGGGATTTAGCATTCATTTGTTTATTCTTGGTTTCCCATTATTTTTTTAATTTATTTAGAATATCTCGATTATCGATTACTGTATAAAATGGACCAAGCATATTGTCACCTATACAATTTACTTCTTTTCTTTTGTTAGTGTTTATTTGTTTACCATTGCAATATCATTGTTGACTTAATTAAGTGGTACTCTACTGATTTACGGCCTTTGACCTTTGCCAAGATTAAGCATAAATATGTATAATAGTCTTAAACAAGCGACTGTAATGTAGGTACAAATCCCGCTGAGGAAGAACAAAAAATGTGTCGACTAAAAATCTAACTCCAACACTCTTATGTTGAATGTTCAGAGGTTTATATATATGGGAGAGACATATTATTTTCGTTCTGGACGTCGATGCACCTGTTACAGAAGTTGATACTCACATCTCCTACAATTAACATGAAATTCCTCAAAACTTGGCATGCTTGCTACTTCTTAACATATGGAGATTCCCATATCGTTACAGCATTTTGGTCACACCATTTTTGAAGGAGTTATTTCTCTTTTTGACTTTAAACATTACATATAAAAAATTGTAAATCCTTCTACATTTTAAATGGGAATTCTTTAAAACTTTGTATACTGGCTTATTGCAATATTGAGATATGCATGTTGTTTTGGCAGGTTGATAGAACCAATCTTGAAGGACTTCTAACCCTCTTTTAAAAAAGGCAGAAACTGTCTTTGAGGGGGAAACTTCTACATTTTGTATCTGCATTTTATTGTGTCAGTTTGATATGTACATGTTTTCAAATTCCTATTGATTGCTCATAGCTTTCTCAAAAGATAAAGAATGCATGGGGGGAGGCATATGTTTTTGTATATGTTTTTATGTCAAAAACATTATTATTAATTTTATTTTATTTTGTAACATATTATAGCTGTGATAATGCAGTGTATATATATACAATACTTGTGCACTGTCGAAGCATATAGGTAATATGTGTATGAGGCTGAGAAACGGGGGAAAAGGCGAGGCTTTTCCCACAAAACGCTGAATATATATATTTACCTATATGCTTCGACAGTGCACATGTATTGTATTTATCCTGCAATTTTAAATCGTAAATAAAAGTTTACTGGGCGATGATAAAAGTATTTGAAATAATTTTGTGTATGTATTTGAAAACAATATCCCCGATGTGCCCCAATGTTACATTTGTATGTTCTATTTATAACTGACCAATATCAAAAAAAATATTGGGCAGGCTATATTGGTCGGTAAATGCTGTCATTGCAGGATAAATATATATATATATATTGTGGAAATTGCAGAATGGTTATATTGGTGCAGTAACAATACCAGTATTAATGGTTAAATAGATTGAATATATGTCGTTTAGATTTCACCAATAAGGGGGAATAGCACTTTTTTCATAGTCTTGTTATGGAGAATAGCACATTTTTCGTGGCCTTTTGATAATCATTATCAGTTTTATTAATTGCTTATATAAATCATGTGAGCGATACAGGGTCTTTAAGAGTCTCAAGTATGGCATTGACGGTAAAAAATACATTTGTGGTCAAGCATCTATGATGCTCAATCTATTATTTGAAAGTTTACTTTTGTATGTAAAAGTAGGCTGAATGTGTCCCTAAACCATTGTATGAGGAGTTATGTATGTTCTGTAGACTGAAGGCTTGACCAAGATTTCTGTTTACAGTACAAACCAATCATGTTGTGAAATTAAATCAACACCAAAAATACTGCAGGGAATTTAATTTTAAGCTAGAAAAGAAGTATGCCCCCGCACTTGATAATTATGGATAAAGTTGTTTTGTTAGGAGTGATTTTTTAAAAATGAAGTGTGTCTGTAAGACACAAATGATGCCCGCCTGACCATATGAAATTATAAACAAGTCAAAAGTTCTTTAACACTATGTATGATGTTCTATCATACTCAACTTGTATACAGATAGTACCTTTAAACCCCCCCCTCCCCGACTTTTCGTCGTGGGGGCATAAAAAAAGTCCAACTACCTGTCATTATCAAATATTTGATGAAAATCAAAATCCTGTGGACATGCACACCTCCATTATGTGTATAAACATCATGCAAAATATTAAAGTTGTAGCTCCAAAACTGTAGGAGGAGATAGCCGGACAAACCATTTATCTATATCCGGACGGACGAACAAAATGACTAAGTCCAACTACCTGTCATTTTGGGAATATTTGATGAAAATCAAAATCCTGTGGACATGCACATCTCCATTATGTGTATAAACATCCTGCAAAATATTAAAGCTGTAGCTCTAAAACTGTAGGAGGAGTTAGCCGGACAAACCATGTTCCCTTTATGCAGCTAGTACGAAAAAAAATGACTAAGTCCAACTACCTGTCATTTTGAGAATATTTGAAGAAAATCAAATTCCTGTGGACATGCACACCTCCATTATGTGTATAAACAAACCATGTATCTATATCCGGACGGACGAACAGGGGTAATTTAAAATATGCCCCCCTCCCAACTCTTCGCCGCAGGGGCATAAAAAGAAATGTATTATAAATATATTACATGTACATTTGTATGTGTGTGTATATATAGAACTATCATAAAGGTATATCTGTAAAACATATTTTTTCTCCCTCCATTTTCATCTATTCAATTTTCAGTTGTTACATAGATGAAGCATTTAAAATGTTGGTAGATAGATTTTAAAAGTCATCGTGTTTACTATAGAAATACCACATGCATCATGGGAAAAAATTTGAGAAGCCAAATTCATTATTGTTTTAGTGGGGAGGGAGGCATTCAGTAGTCTGACACCAGGGGTATGGAGATAGTAGACTTGGTAAAGGAATTTTCATTTTAAGCATATTTATTCATAAATAAATGAAATGGATTGGATAGCAGGCAATAGCCTATATAAATCCTCTCCATACACAAGGCAACAGCAACTATCAACAATGCATGTAGTTAATATTTACAATACACAATATAGAATTTCATACTCGAAGGGAAATAACTCGAGTATACAATAGTAGTCAGAAATCTCATATATTCAGTTATTGATAAGTAATTAACATTGATTAGATTTTATCGACAATTTGACTACTAATTTTTTTAGATTTATTACCTCTCAATTTAATTTAAATACTTAATTCATTTCAGAAATTTTTTATTAGAATGCAGTAGGTAATCATAGTGTAAATATGAGATTTATGACATTATATATATACATGTTAATAATATATTTATAAAACAAAATAAATTATAATTCACATGTACTACTTGACTCTCTTTAACTTTGTATTCAACCACAGGATTTTCATGTCAATGACAAATGATTGTACTTATAGCAAAGTTGTCTCAATCTAATGTCCATTAGATGTTTGTTGTATCTTTTTTAAAATTATTTTCTTTGGTGATACATGTTTATTATACATGTTTATTTCCCCAAAAAAGAAGAAACAACAAACTTTTAATTTTAATTAGATTGCAAGTTTTATAAGAGTCCAGTATTGGATTTCCACACTCCTGCTGACAAATCAACAGTTTACCATCAAAGAATATCATAAAAATGTTCAAACGTACCACATTTTCAGACATCGAAATGAAAATTTGAATTTATTGGTCTGAATCAAATTCTTGAATTTATTTTAAATAAATATCAAAATAAAAATTGAAAAATTTACTGGTCCGAACAAAGTTTTATTGGTCTCGAGTCGAAGGACCGGCACTCATCGCGAGGACTGCGAGTCTGTGTTGACTATAGGTCTAATTACCATAGACTTGTAATGGGAAACGTTGGACTTATAATGTGAAACATCTTTTTACAGTAAAAAAACATATTTCCTTGTAGAATATACATATTATTGTTACTACTGACTGTATATATACACATTGGCACATTTATTGCAGTTTGGATAAAGAATGAAATGTTATTTTGTATGTTATTGTATCAATTTACGATTATTATTTTAAGTGACCAAATAAAACTTGATTATTTTATGTATTAAATCAATGGCGTTTGACAAAAGGTACAATAAAAGTTGGTAGATTATTTAGTGTTAGAAAAAGATTCCCATAATTAAATAGCTCCCAATTGTATTTATGATGTACATATATATATATTTTAAAGGGGGGCAGTCGTAGCCGTATGGTATTTGGATTTACAACTACCTATGCAATCAGTGCTTATCACCACTGATGTTGTGATTTTGAATCTCGATCAGGGCAAGGTGTGCAACATTATGTGATAAAATTTGTTAGTGATTTGCGACAGTTCGGTGGCTTTCTCTGGGTCCTCCGGTTTCCTCCACCAATAAAACTGACTGCCACGATATATCTGAAATATTGTTGAAAGTGGAATTAAACACCATCAAACAATATTTTAACTAGAGAAAGTTGATCTGGTGATCACAGATACCCCCACATTCCAAATTTTGAATGAGGCAATGAAAGGAATGAAACATGTGATTTATCTTACAACTAAAATATTCATTTCATGGCCATCAACAATTTACAAATTCTTGTAATTGACAATTTAGTAAAGTTTTTATTGCTTGCCAAATTAATTTAAATCAGATTACCTGTAATCCTTTCTTTTTTTCTTTCACTAATTACATCAAAACACTGATTATAAGACATATGATGTAAACACACTTGTAATGAAGGAATGCTGAGAAAAGTGAACTGGTGTAACAATTGGTGTAATGTCTCCAGGAAGATCAAAGTTGATATACATATGGTGTTAAAGTTTGAAAAGATTTGGTTGAGCGTTACTTTTATTTTCATCCAGAAACCTTTAAAGTCCCTAACTTCTAAGAGAAAAAGGGCCATAATTCATGAACGGTAAATGTCAATTTCACCATAATCTAACTTAATCTGTATTTTATGGTACATCGCATTGTGTTAAAAGTTTGAAAAGATTTGGTTGAGCCATACTTTAAATATCATCCGGAAACCTAAAAAGTCCCTATTTTCTAAGAGAACAAGAAATGTGTGCATCACAAAATACACCAGTCTATATAAATTATTAAACGGTAAAAAATTTCTATTTATAGTAAGTGACCTTGACCTTTGACCTAATGATCCGAAAATAAATAGGGTTCTTCCCCTTCCACAGGGCAATCATGTGGTCAAGTTTGGTAAAGATCCAATATACAGAACTAAAGTTATCATGTGGAAACGACTCTGTTGTCAACAATTCTATTTATAGTAATGGTGACTTTGACCTAATGACCCCAAAATAAAAAGTGTTCTTCCCCTTCCACAGGGGAATCATGTGGCCAAGTTTGGTAAAGATCTGATATACAGAACTAAAGTTATTGTGCGGAAACCTGTGTGGACGCCAGCCATACCCAATCACATAATACGGCCCGTCTTGAGACGGGCATATAAAAAGGGCCATAACTCAGGAACGGTAAATGTGAAATACACCGTAATCAAACTTAACCTGTATTTAATGGTCCACAGCATTGTGTTAAAGTTTGAAAAGATTTGGTTGAGCCATACTTTAAATATCATCCGGAAACCTGAAAAGTCCCTATTTTCTAAGAGAAAAAGGGCCATAACCCATGAACGGTAAATGTGAAATACACCGTAATCAAATTTAACCTGTATTTTATGATACACAGCAATGTCTGAAAGTGTGAAAAGATTTGGTTGAGCGGTACTTTAATTATTATCCGGAAGCCAAAAGTGTGATGGACGAACGGACATGAGGATCCCTATATATCCCCGACTCTCGTTGAGTGGGGGTATAAAAAGGGTTCCTATATACAAGGAATGATTGTTGTATAATGCCATGTGAGCAATTTTTCAGCTGTATTCAAGAATAAGTTGCATTTCGATGAAATGATGATAATGGCCCTTTGTACTGGACCAACATGCTTAGTTGACATTTTTATAGTACTAGCCCACTGAAATAACGATGTTGCTCCACTCTTGACACATTATCCTGATTCCCAGCCAGTCAGTTGATGTCTTTGCTCTTGCTCCTTCATGCTGTGTGCTTAGCAGAGAAGTAGCAAATGCCAATTCAATAGTCTTTGGTTTGACCCAGTTCAAGTTTGAAACCACAATCTGCTACGAAGTCCTGTGGTAGCATCCATCTTGGATTTCTGACAAAATTTTCCAATAGGGTCTTATTTTAAAAAGTGTGGATG
The DNA here is from genome assembly GCA_963383655.1 of Bathymodiolus septemdierum. NCBI lineage: Eukaryota > Metazoa > Mollusca > Bivalvia > Mytilida > Modiolidae > Bathymodiolus > Bathymodiolus septemdierum. Next base: position 5,118,302 of record OY726520.1, read on the forward strand.
TAGCCATCTTGGATTTCCAATCACTAAAAAATATGACCATTCATGTACAGTTTGGGTTCAATCATGTTTGTTGTTCCTAGGAGAGCTAATATTTATTTCCCATATGCACTGGGTTCATTGTTGAAAACTTAAGTGCTGTGGTGGTGGTCATCTTGGATTTTCTGATCCACTTAAAAAGTCAGGTTTTTAAGGCACGATCCAGTAACCATTCATGCAGTTTTGATTCAATAATTTTTGTTGTGTCTAATGAAAAGGGTTTCTTCATTTTCCTATAGGTTCTTTTTTATATAAAATCTGTAGAGTTGACCATCTTGGACTTCCAATCCATGTGAAAAACAACAATTTTGAATGGAACCATCCAATGACCATTTGTGTACAGTTTGGGCTCAGTCATGTTTGCAGTGTCTAAGAAAAAGCTTTTATACATTTTCCTATAGGTTTTTTTAAAAATAAAATTTGTGGAGGGGGATCTTAGATTTCTGATCAATATGGATCTAAAAAGACAACTTTGCAGGGGACCAAGATTTAAGCACTTGCTAATGACCATTCATGTACAGTTTGGCTTCAATCATATTTGTTGTTTGTATGAAAAAGTTATTATTCATTTTTCCCTTAGGCTCCCATGTTGAAAACTGCAGTGGTCATCTCAACAACTTAAAACTAGTAGAGTACCATCTAATGAACATTTCTACAATGTCATAATCAAATCTGCCCTGGTCTCTGATAAGATTTTTGAAATATCAGCCAATATGAGCAGATTATTGGCCATGGCAGTCATATTGAATTTCTGATCAGCATCAAAAAGTTGAACTAAAAAGAACCCCCTAATGAAGGGGCAGTCATGGTCGTATGGTAGTTGGATTTACAACTACCTATTCAATCGGTGCCTATCACCACTTATGTTGTGAGTTTGAATCCCGCTCATAGAGAGGTGTACAACATTATGTGATAAAGTTTGTCAGTGACTTGCAGCAGGTCGGTGGTTTTCTACATGCATTCAGATTTCCTCCACCATTAAATATGACTGCTACGATATAACTGATAAAAAACCCAACCTAATGAACATATAATCATATACCAAATTTTCTTCTTCACCTAGGCATATTGGCATTTAAACATTCTAAAACAACATATGGTGTGCGGTAAGTTGTAAACAATTTCTTGGCTATATCATGGCAAGAAAAAGTTGCATTTCAATGAAATGATAATGATGTTCGCTTTCTACAACACGCTCAGCTGGATTTTTAAAAGTGCTAACTCACTTAAACAAAATTCCATGGGTGGACATGTGGTCCCTCTTGGATACATTATACCGATTCTGATCCAACTATTTTTTGCTTTTAATACTTAAGGTGACTGCATGATGAAATACAGCAATAGCAGTGCTCTGCCTTAAATTAAGATTATTTTCCTGTTAAATACAAAATCAAATATAATACATTTATAATTTCTTTATTGTCTTAAAAAAAAAATAAAAAAAATATGAATGCATTGTTTTCCTTTGTACACTTTCATGGTTTATATACCAGAATTTAAGCACCCGCTAAGAACTAAGAAATAATACACGCAGATATGAGATGTTGCACACTTTAAATCTGGGCTGTAGTTTTATTACTCTCAAAGAGTCGTGCAATAATCAATGACTTAGATGTGATATTGCATTGCTTCATGTAACAAATCATTTATACCACAGTTTTCTGGGTTAAACAATCAAACCGTGGTATAAATATTACATACAGAATGAAATGGTCATCACATGAACATAACTAAAAGACTAGACTAAAATTAACAACTACATAAGTAACACAATATCTGCATTCATTCTGTAGTACAATCTTCCAGGATGCTCATCAGTAATACTTTATCTCTCTAGAAATATCATAGAACAGTTTTTTTTCAAAATAGTACTAAATCAAGATAGCTAATAAATAATTATATGTGAAGGCATTCTGGAAGATCTTCAACATTAACATAAAACTTTATATCTAAACAAAATACAAAGGTACAATCTTTTCAATATAAGAATAATACAGTACATGTGCATGAAACATGACTTTAATTCCTGTACAGTAAATGTAGACTAGTATTATTAAATTTTAACCCTTTTTTGTATTCAGTGAAAATAATACTAATAATTTCTCTATTCAGAGATACACCACTGTTGATAAGGGAGATTGAGAGGAATTTGTTGTCATTATACTGTACCATTAGAGATGATAAAAAGTCATCTTTCATACAACAATATAAACTAGACATTCAAGATTGTAATATTTGTTTTTATGGGGTCATCATGGTCGTGATCGTATGGTAGTTGGATTTACAACTACCTGTACAATCAGTGCCTATCATGGCGAGGTGTAATCAATACAACATTATGTGATAAACCTTGTCAATGACTTGCAACAAGTCGATGGTTTTTTCTCCGGTTTCCTTCACCAATAAAACTGACCGCCATGATATAACTGAAAAATTTTTGAAAGTGGCATTAAACACCATAAACCTAACCAACCTATATTTGTTTTTAGTGGAGGAAATGGCGATACCAGGAAAAGGCAATTGAACCTTTTGTAATTCAAAGACAAAGTTTATTACATAAGGTTATATAAATTACACTTCTTCATGGACAGGAATCTAACTCATAAAATTTAGTGAGCAAGTGTTGTTTGATGCAAACTTAGCAATATTTCAGCAATAACATGTTACATTTGATGAGATGATAATGATGTCTACTTTGTACTGGACCAACACGCTTAGCTGGATTTTTAATAATTACAGTCCAACCTGCTTTAGTGACCTCTATTGAGCAATAACTTGTATTATGTGACCTTTAATTTTAATTTCCCTTCACAGTGCATTGTATATTAATTTAACCTGTATTAAGTGACCACCTGTCTTAGGTGACCCTATTTCAATGTTCCCTTGGAAGGTCACATAAGACAGGTTTGACTGTAGCTAACTGAAACAACAATCCGTGGGTAGATGTGTAACTCCACACATTATCCTGATTACGAGCTTATCAGTATTTGCTCTTTCTCCTTAATGCTGAGTGCTTGGCAGAGAAGCAACAAATACATTGTACCAATTTCATAGTTTTTGGTTTGACCCCACCGGGCTTCATACCCAAGATCTACCACACTTGAGACGAGCACCGATTACTTAAGCATATGTAAACTAGCCTATATACATACAATTGAAACTACTTGGTTCCTCTTGAGGTAATATTACAATGTAAATTAACTGGCTAAAACAAAATAAGAGAAAATATCTTAAATAAAAAAAAAAAAAAAAAAAAAAATTATTTAAAAAAAAACTATAAAAGTAAAGGTAAAGATTTCCTGTGGGATAAATATTGGTTCAATTTAACCACAAAATTTTAAAACAAAATATATATCACTTAATGCTGACATTAAAATGCATGATTGATTGGTGTTTAACACCAACTTTAGCAGTATTTCTGCTATATTGTGGTGTTATTAAAATGCTATATATGTATATAATGTAAAACATGTTATTAAAAAAAATCATTTAGATCAGCTACAAATGTACATAATGAGTCTGTCATCTGTCATAGTGTTCTACAGGACATACCATACAATAAGATTTATAATCTGATTAAATTCAAATCTCCCACTTGCTGCCTTTTACTGTGATGTCATGGTGTGGAAGATCTGAAGAAACCACATCATGAATCACATTATGTCATGAATACCATGCATGAGGGTTCTCTTTTTTCCCCTCTGTGCCATGGTATTTGTCTTTTTTACCCTCATCACGAGCATCAACATGCCCAAACCATTCAAAATTTGTCTTCTTTACCATTCTACATCAAGTAACATAATTGATCAATTTTAAAAACTGGAAGATTTCCAATGTGAAAGTAAAATGTCAGACAATAACATCAAATAAATTAAAACTTCCTTAAAATATACATTAAAACAAACAATTGATGGAAATAATAAACAAAAGGTATAGTCTGTTTGACCACTATAAATCTACAGAATTTTTTTTTTTAAAATACATTTTTCAAATCAACATTTTTTTCTAGATGTATGTAATAATTATCAAATTAAGGATTGTGATAATTTTTAGGACTAACAAGATATGATTATAATCTAACGATTATGGAGTCTCCCAAACCGGCCAGTGACAACAGGTTTAAAAAATAAATCAAAAGCTACATTTGAAATCGAACAATGTTGAATTTTTGCGGTATTGTGGTGGCCATTTTGAAAATGGCGACCGGTAGAAATTGTTCAATGTCTGTAATCAATTCGGGACATCATTATCTACCCACATATCAAATTTTGATGATATCGGACAATGATGAATTTTTACCGCCCATTTTTTTTGCCGTGTTTTGACAGCCATTTTGAAAATGGCAGACAGCTCAAAAATTTTGAAAATGCAGAATTGCTCCTCTAATGGTGACCTATCTCTATGTCAAATTTTATGTCTCTATCATTATCCATTTAGAAGTTATCAACATTAATGTACGAAATTTCTACTTTCCCATAGGATTCTATAGTAACCCCCACCCCCTTTGAACCCCTCAAAATATGACTTTGACCCCCTTTACCACAAAGCTGAAAACTTTAGGACCAACTAGAAACATATATCTATAACTCCACCAAGTTTCATGAAATTCTGTCATGAAGTTCCTGAGATCTGCCGTGGACAAGTTCATGGTCCACGGAAAGAAAGAAAGATAATAAATAATAATAATATTAAAAATAAAAAGAAAACACAAATAACAATAATAATAATAAGAAACGGAGCAAAAACAATAAGTCTCCAAATGTTGTTTGGGAGACTTAATAACAATTGGATAGTTATTCAAGCATGGCAAATCAAAATCAAATTCAACACCTTCAATCCTAGATCTGTTATCATGAAGAAAATAACATTTCTAAAACATCAAGAGTTTCAACACTACGTATTTGACTATTTTTATTCCATAAAAAAATTAATCTGAAAAAGACTGAAAGATACATTTTTCTTGTTGTCTCCCCTTTCAGTTATGTGCAGACAACAAAAAAGGCAAACATTCTAAAGAACATGATCAAATTCTGCAAATTATTTTGAGTATAAAATTAAAGCCCTTCAATATTACAGCATAAAAAAATCTTGATATTAGCTCAATATTGAAACAAAAATATTTTAGAATATAACAACATTTAAAACGAAGTTTATCAAAATATAAATAAAACCACCACTGCTACATAAGGATGCAAACTATATTTTTACATTAACACATGTTTCGAAAGAAAACTACTTTTACAGCATTTTTTCAATATGAACATCAAATTATGATGTCCCTAGGGACTATTATAGAAAAAGGGTATGGTAGGGTAAGTATAAAGTTCAAAAACTTATTTCTAACCAACATACTATCTTTTCTATGTTTGGCTATTGTTTTAATTAGATCCAATACCAAATTATCATTGACGGACCACCACAACTCATTATATCAAAATAAAACTTCTTTCCTGTACTACCAATGATTTTTCATGAAATAGCCATTACCTACTTTATCAAATGAGATCACAATAAAATGCCTTTACTTGTTCAAATATATGTGATAAATTTCATGAGATTGCACATGTAGTTTCAAAGAACTACTTTTTGCAGTTTGTAATTTTTGAATAGATTCAACAAATTCCTTGAGAATACGAAACAAAGTAAATCTATTTAAAACTGTGATGACTAATACACAGGGCAAAATATAGCACATCATTTTCAGGTTCTCACCTGTTCATCCAATAAATCATGATTATACTGTCAATAAAGAAAATCCAGTATTTAGAAAATGATTTGCATGATTTTCAAACTGTATTGTTTATGGGTGTTTAATATTTCATATTACAGTAAAACCTGTCAAAGCAGTCACCTTTTCCCTCTCATCATTTGAACCTCTTTTAAGAGGTCACCTGTCTTAAAAGGTCAGGTTTGACTGTATTGCAGTGGTGCTTAATAGGAGGAAACTGGACTACATCAAGAAAACTACAGACCAAAACGAGTATACTACTATACAATGATTGTGGCAATGCCAGTCCCTCCACAGTAAGATACACACATGATTTATGTGATAATCACACATTTATCTTTTTTTTAAAGGCAACAGCAAATTGAGCATGAGAATCATGTGCCATATCTTAACCTGTGTAACTATGATGATTTATTATTAAACAGCTGCTAACAATGTTTGTGAACACATAAGGGTATTCTCAATCTTCATTGCATTTTCCTTCAAGACTTGTTTTCACTTTCTTTTCCTAGTTTTCTTGGAGAAGATCTGAATGCTTGCATGACATTTTTTCTACAAGAAGATCTGATAGTTTGTGTAACTTTTTTTCTTGGAGAAGATCTGTCAGCCTGCATGACTTCTTTTCTTGGAGAAGATCTAGATCTGATAACCTGTGTGACTTCCTTGGTTATTTTTATGATGGGTTGACACTGCCTTGGTGAACTTGCTGCCACCTTCCATCCTAAATATAATATAAAAGCTGTATTTGAAGGAATATTTTATAAAGAATTATCACATTTTACAAATTAATAAGAAACTAGAAAAGAAGTATGCCTCCGCACTTGATAATTATGGACAAAGTTGTTTTGTTAGGAGTGATTTAAAAAAATGAAATGTGTCTGTAAGACACAAATGATGCCCCCATCTGACCATCAAATTCCTGTGGACATGCACACCTCCATTATCAGACTTCCCGAAACTTGCTGAGAAGTTGTCAGTCATTCGGACTGACAGACATGAAGATCTTGTCAGCCCGAAAAATATTTTGCCGGTCCGAAAAAAAAGCAAAGCCCCCAAAAATTCACTGTCATGTGCATATTGTTTAGTTTGGCCTTTTTAGAGTGTTTTACCCTAGTATTAGCAATTGGGCACCTGATTTCACCTCTGGTTTTCATAGAGGTTAAAGTAATTCAATTTTTAGTTTTCAGTGTTGTTCAAAATTGTATATGTTATGTCTTTTATAGTGTATGTCTCGAGTTTTGTTGTTTTGATGACCTTGTACTATAGGTCAATGGTTGTATGAAAGATGTCGTGCCATTGGCTAATATATATACAAATAACCAATCGTGTCGTGATCGTCTTCACAAATGGGTTTGGTTGAAACCGGAAATGTATAAAAGGGGTGAAAACAATGAAAATTATGTAATTTAAAAATAAAATTAAATACTGATCAATGCCTTTCGGACAAAATCTGAGGTAACTATTATACCAAACATTCGGTATTACAGAGTTGGTGAAAACTTATTTTTTCTGTCTGACATTGGGTCAGACAGGAACTGGGGTTCTGTCTTACCCGTGGGCTTTGTGTCTGTCCCACCATTTTTTTGTAATAATGTATATAACCTGTCAAATTTTGTTTTTTTTATACAGAACTGAATGCAAAATTACCTATAGTCATGATCATTAAACAACTCAATTAAATGTTTTTCTGTATACATATTTTTATCTAAAAAGATAAGGCAGATATAGCCAACAATCCGTATCTAATGGTTCGATTACGTTCCGAATATTATACATCAATGTCAGTTTCCGGTTTACCTACATTTTTAATTTCAGTTGAGAATATGAATCTGTTGTCATCTTCAATATATAAGCATCTCAAAACATATTTAATTAAACACAAACAATCTTTGATACTTGGGGAGTGTGGAAGTCAACTTATTTCTGTGCTCAGTAATATATTTCAGTTTTAATGTTCCACGTATTGCAGGTGCTGGTTCCTACTAAAAGGATGTTTACATTTACGTATAGGAGTTTCGATTGCAAAGAGGAACGTGTCGGTCTGACAGAATAAATAAACAAATTTCTAGTCTCTGTCTGACATTTTAATAAAACTGAAAACGGAATTTAATGCCATTGGCAGTGGAAACTGGGAGGCAATAAATTTCAAATGCCGGTCCTTTCAAATATCTATGTTTTACTGGACATTCGGTCTGATATATATTTTGAAATCGTCGGTCCTACTGCATTTCTGTCGGTCAGGACCGACGGACTGACGGTTTTCGGGAAGTCTGCATTATGTGTATAAACATCCTACAAAATATTAAAGCTTTAGCTCCAAAACTGTAGGAGGAAATAGCCGGACAAACCATGTATCTATATCCGGAGGAACATACGGACGGACGGACAGGGGGTAAATTAATATGCCCCCCCCCCCCCCCCCGACTCTTCGTCACGGGGGCATAATAAAAAAAAACATTTGTCACCTCATTTGTTACATGTACATGTAGATTGTCAAACACCATTTTCTGCGATCTTGAAAATTATATCAGGTTTAACAATGAAATTCTGTTCAGTAGTTTCAGAGGAGTTGCGCTGACAAACTGTGTGACGGACAGGACAAAAACAATATGTCTCCCTCCACTTTGGACATAATGAAATTGATCAATTTTGCAAATTCCCACAAATTTGTTCAGTACATTACTTTACCTTAATTTTTTTTTAAATATCTGTTCACATTTTATTTGTAATATTACATTTGAATATTCTCTTACTAAACATTATCAATGATAAATTATACTCGGTAATAGAACATGGAACATTAGCACCTTGTCTAACAGGACAAAGTTATAGGTTGATTACTTAGAAAGGATATTGTGCTTTCTCTCATTGCACTAGGTTCCATTTCAAACATCCTGACCGCCATAATATACATTTGTAACTGAAATATTGTTGAAAGTGGCGTTAAATACCATAACCCCCTCAAACATTCTGTTCATCTCTCAACGAAAACCATGAAAATTTGTAGGTATTCAAGGAACAAAAATGAATTCCCAAAATACAAAATTTCTAATATTAGAATCCACAGTGATCTTAAATGGAAGGCAGAGCTGTCATATATTATTTGAAAAAGGACAACCTAAGTACCATCTAAGCAGAGTTTGGTTAAGATTGGTGCAGTAGTTTTAGAGGAGATTAAATTGCATATATACAGTTAAAGGAAATCAGAAAACTTGATTGCAACATCGATATCTCACATGACCTTTGGCATACTACATGTAGTATGTCAAGATCAGGCCTTTGAAAATGGAAATAAAAAAAAAAATGCTTGACACGGCATTCAGGTCACTTAAAATGAGAAGTTAGAAACAAACTGATTTTGTATTGCCTTCGAATCAGATTCTCTCTAGATAGCATGGTATATAAAGACATCAGACTATAGCTAGTCCACTGCTAAAATGTTTTAGTGAAAAAAAAAAAGGTTTATTTAAATTTAAATCACAATTTTTCCAATCTCTCTCATCTCACCACAAATTAAAGTTAACAGTTATCCTCCAAAATGGCTTAATAAATATGAATATAAATTAAACAGAAAACAACTAGTTCCCTCATTCTATTTTCAGATGTTGATCAATTATTTGCCAAATAAAAAAATATTGCTCATTCAATCTACTTTTAGATAAAATCCATAGAACAATTAAATAATTTGGTATGACTTTGTAACAATTTTTTTTGCCAAATTTAATAATCAAAGCCAGGTTTAGATAAAGAGAGGCCTTGACTGTTCCACTTGTGAGTCCCCTCCCAATCCACCACCATCACAGCTAGAGGAAGATGGGGGAGTGTTTTAAACAATTTGAATTTAGAAATAACAGTGTGTTATGACAGCATATTCCTTATATACATGTACATTATATGTAGGCATATGACAATGTCAGAATTATTATACATTTTGGCCACAGGTCCCCTACATTTTGAGACCTCACGCTTCAGCCTGTCTAGCCTATTGGTAAATCCGCCACTGTGTATAATGTATATGATAAAATGATACTGAGATTTTGTTCACTTACCGTTGGCGTTGTAAGGTATATTGGTAACAATAACACATGAAACTGGATTTTCCTTTGGATCGTGAGACGTCAGAACACACAAATCCAGTTCCTCAAGTGTTCTAGAACTGATTATGTCATCTACACTTTCTATGTTAGAATCAAGATGTATAATGGCAATAAAACGAGAGTTTTTGTTGTGAATAGTCGGACACTGTGTCAGCATTTTCTTACAATAAGCAGAGTAGTTCACAATGTTTGTGTCCACAGGGCACAGACAGAGTACCTGCTTTTTGCTAACTACATCTTCATCACTAGCAAATTCAAACAAACTGTCTGAGATATTTTTCACGCTGGAATTTTTAATTTCTGCAGATTGGAAGACTTCATCGAAAGGTTCTATCTGTAATGCAAAGTTTTCTTCGAATTCTTTCGTGATAAAATTGATAATTTTCATTTCTTCCTTCTTGTTTTGTATTTTTGATTGGCTTATATTTAGCATATGCAGTCTAGTTTCAGATGAACACCGGAAAAGTGTATTTGATGAAACAGGTGACAATTTTCTCCGTATCAGACCTTTGGGATCCAGTTTATCGTTGAGTGTTACTATTAAGGCATTCATATTCTGAACAGTTAGCAGTTTTCCCACAGTATAACCAACCTTCTTGGAAGCTCTACTGAGACTATTCCTCAGCTGTTTAAACATATTTTCCTGCATGTTTCGTACAACTGATTTATCCATAGACTTATACAGATTAAGAACATAACTGTAGTAAGGTAGCTGACTATGAAGCTTGTCTGCAGTTGTCAGTAATGTAGCTATCTTTCCCTTGTCACCATCTTCAGAACTAAAATACACCAAAGAACATGTACATTCATCAGATTGAAAAAACTCATTTTTGGGATTACCATCATAAATCATGTATAATACTCACTTTTTTTACCCAGGAAATCATATGCTATAACTATATAACTAGATTAGCATTATACACATGAAATCAGTAAGGTAAAAACACAATTAAAATCAGTAACAGTTCCTAAATCATGTAATTATTATTAAAAATATAGTTCTCCTCCCTCAGGCATAGGTGACTGTAGCTGATTTTGGCTATCCTGGCAAGGCTTCTTGGTTTTCTTGCTCCCAAAGACTTTGAATTATTTGGCTTTAAATTATTTTGGCTTTGAGTATATCTGATGAAGGTTATTCCAGAAACGTGTTGCACACACTAAATTCTATATCTATGTTTTTATTACCAAACTTACCAATGAAAGACTATATGCTATTTTCCTATAATATTTTCATATTGTAGCATCATAAATATAAAATTCTTAAAAAATTATGGACTTAGGCCAAAAAAAAATATATGTGTGTTTACTGTCACATGTCAAAAAAATCTAGGGTCGGTCGGCATTATTTATTTTTATTAAAGAAGAAGAAAGTCTAAGCCTTTTCCAGTGACTACTCTTTTTCGAAATCTACAAGGAGCATGTCAATAGCACTGTCTAGTTGAAAATATTTAGCTAAATGATAGTAATGTTTTGACAACATAACCAATTATAGCCACATATATAACTAAATCACTCCTCTAACAAAACTCCTAAAATACAAATCCTAACAGTAAATCTAATAGGAATTTACAGAAAAAATCTTATCAAAATCGAATATGAAATAAAAATTCAGAATTTAGCTTTTGTATCTTGGAAATGGCAAGTCATCAAAAATAAATTTTGCATAATCAATAAAAAAGAATTTTATAAGGAACATAAGGAAAAAACTTCATAAAGATTGATTGAAAAATAAACGTTCCACACACAAAAACAGAAAACACCTTTTTGGACACTTGTTTATTTTGTGTATTTCCGATTGACAAAAATAAAAGCATAAACTTTTTAGAGGACCATCTAACAAACATTCCTCCCAAATATGGTCCCAATGGACCAAGTGGTTTCAGAGAAGAGGATTAAAATGTAAAACTTTCGGTCGAAGATAAGGACGACAGATGATGCTGGATGCCAAGTGAAGACCCTTTAGGGTCAGATGAACCTGTATCGCTCACCTGACATAAATAAGCCCTCTTAAGAATGTCTGCATGCCGAATACATCTAAGTTACTATTCAAATCCCATAGGGTTCTATGTTAAAACTATGTCTGCTCATGGCAGCCATCTTGGATGGAGGTCGTGGTCACCGGAAACAATTTTGAAAGTATACTACCCAAGGACAAATCCATGCCATGTTTGATTTAAATTGGTTTACTGGTTTCAGAGGAAAAGACTTATAAACAATTTTCCCATAGGGTCCTATGTTAAAACTATGTCTGCTGACGGTGGCCATTTTGGACCGAGATCAGGATCACTGAACACAATTTTGGAAGTTGACCACCTAAGGACCATCGATGACATATTTGCTATATTGGCTTACTGGTTTCAGAGGAGAAGATTTTAATTTTTTTTTCCCCATAGGGTCCTATGTTAAAACTGTCCGCTAAAGGCGGCCATCTTGGATGGAGGTCAGGGTCACTGGACACAATTTTGAAAATTGACCACTTAAGGACCATCCATGCCATGTTTGCTTTAAATTGGCTTACTGGTTTCAGAGGAGAAGATTTTTAAACATATTTTTCATAGGGTCTTATGTTACAACTATGTCCGCTGATGGCGGCCATCTTAGATGGAGGTCTGGGTCACTGGATATAATTTTGAAAGTTGACCATTTAAGGACCATTCATGCCATGTTTGCTTTAAATTGGCTTATTGGTTTCAGAGGAAAAAAATTTGTAAACATTTTTCCCAGTGTCCTATGTTAAAACTATGTCCGCTGACGGCAGCCATCTTGGATGGAGGTTGGGGTCACAGAACATAATTTAGAAAGTTGACCACATAAGAACCATTCATGCCATGTTTGCTTTAAATTGACTTACTGGTTTCAGAGGAGAAGACTTTTAAACATTTTTTCCATAGGGTCCAATGTTAAAACGAAGTCGAGTCATGGCGGCTATTTTGAATTTCCGATCAGCAAACGTTTCACAATTTTAGTACAGAACCACCCAATGATCATTCCTGCAAATTCAAAATTCAATTGGCTTGGTGGTTTCTGACAAGAAGATTTTTTAAATTTCAGCCAATGAGAACACATTATGGACCCTGGCAGCCATGTTGGATTTCAAATCAGCACCAACAACACAAATCTGGTAGAGGACCATTCAATGAACATTTCTGGCAAGTTTGGTTCAATTCTGTTCAGTGGTTTCAGAGAAGAAGATTTAAATGCGAAAAGCTAACGGATGGACGACGACGACGGACGCTTAGCCATGACAAAAACTCACATGGCCTACGGCCAGGTGAGCTAAAAGAAGAATGTTATAATTGATGCTTTTTTCAAATAATTTTAGCTTAATCTAAGATAAAAAGGCAGGTAAAATAGAATGCAAAAAAAAATCTCTTAACATGCCTTACCAGAGTTTCTGACCGATATCATTCATTAAATTAGGCATAATTTCTTTCTGTAACTTCTCCATCTTAAATGCCTCTAACCAAAATGCAACATTTTCTTCTTCAATACCAAGCTCCTTCTCAGCTTGCTCTAGAAGTTCTAATCGAATTGAGTCACTGTAGTTGAGATCTTGAGTTAATATCAATCCACAAGCTGAAAAGAAAATTAGATATATGTATAAGAAAAATATATTTACTGGTAGTCAATCCTGCTTTAGTGACCACCTCTATTAAGCAATAACTTGTATTGTGCAACCTTAATTTAAAAAAAAAATGTTTTCAAATAAAACAAATAAAAAATAAAAATGAAATAAAAAAATTGGGGAATGGGGGGCAATTGTCCTAGACCCGTTGTCTTATGGGGTCTAGGACAATAGCCCCCCACATCCCCCATTTTTTTTTAAATGAGAAATAATCCCTCATTGGTTCCTGTCGTCCAAACATCTGGACTTTCCTTGGAAAGCTGAAAAGGCAACAGTCACTTCATCATGTTCAACTGACACAGATACTTGCTGGTGATGTGATTCCTCAACGAAAGAGGGGGGAGAGGCAATTGTCTGGGGGGCTATTGTCCTGCTCCCCATAAGACATGTTTTATTGTATATGTCATGCTTCTTGTACCTTGAGTTTTGTTCAACTGTTTAGCAAGATGAAATATTATGATGAATGTGAAATTTCATCACGTCAATAAAGTTTTTCCTCTCAATTTGGATGATGAGACTCCACACAAAAATTGCGAACAGACATTCTGAATCTGTTTATGAAAAGAAAGCTTAACCATCGATGGTCAAAAATTTAAAAAAAAATGCACAATGCATCTCATCTCAAATCATTGAGCACAAAAAAAGACCAGGACATATGCCAATGGAAATCAGGTTCTGGCTTGGGAAAGGCACAAAAATGTGATTGAGTTAAACTGGATCTCTATCCTCCCCTTCTTGAGAATTGTATCTCAGACTATCTCCAATGGCAATATAGATACAAATGAACATTAAAAACACTGTTTGTTTAATTTGCTTTTGTTCTAAAAAAAAAAAAAGGATTTTTTGGGGGAAATCAACTAAATTTAACCAGAAAATTATATTTTAAAAAGACATCCTCCCATTTGAGGTCACAGCTGAGATTTATCAGTTAAAGACGTTGCAAAAATATGTGATGGTGATGTAAGCTATTTCTTTTAATATTTCCATTCATGTAAAAAAAAATTCCTTTGTCGAGCCCATATGTTTGAATTCAGTTTTCAGAAAACATGATGCAGGAGTGAGGACGCCCGTTACATATGCTATACTTACTCGGAATATTCCTATCTTTGTGATTTCCTTCTTCAGACTCTGTACTGGAACCACTAGTATCACTTTCTAGATTCAGGTAACAGTTTGAAACACTTGGTATCTGGTTACTTGTATCATTGTCATCATGTTCACTTAGCTTTGGTTTTTTGGATATTGATTTTTCACCAGTTGAACTGAGTTTCTTGCATACATTATTGTCCATCTTATCAGTTTGTTTATTTGTCACATGATTTTCTTTCTGTTTTGGTTTTGATCCAACACTATCTTCTTCCTGTTTAGTTTTTAGATAAGCGTCACAGTCTATGCGTTCTAGTTTTACTGACAATTCTTTGAAAACACATTTATTCTGAACTTTATCTAAACTTCTCGGCTCTGTACTCTCCACATCTACAATATTTTCTTCCATTTCAGCGCTCTCCTTTTTTATATTAAGTACAACCTGCTGACCCAGAAATGTACTTTCTGCACCATTTAATTTGCTGTTATTTCCAATGACTGGAGAATTATCCATTTCTGATTCATTCTTACTTCTTTCGACAGACTGCATACTGTGTTTCTTTTTGGCATGTTTTTCATCATCTGTACTGTCACTGCAGCTGCTACTGCTGCTATAAATTCTTTTCCCAACATTTTTCTTCTTTTCTCCTGTTGGAGAATTTTTGTGGGAATTGGTACCAACATTTTTGGTGCATTTTTGTGATGGCCTATTTCTACTGTCTGATGTAGAGATTATATCATCATCAGATGACTCGTCATACCTTAGCTTAGAGAGAAGGCTTCTTTTGGTTCCTTGAGCTCTCTTTGCTGGAGTTGAATTCTTTGGCTTTGGATCTGGAACAGGATTTATTTGTGCCTTGATCTTTATAGAATTTGGGGTATCTGGTATTATATCACACTTCACAATCACATTATTGGTAACAGACTGATTTTTTGAATTGTCATCTGTTGTTAAAGGTTCATTCTGTTTCTGTTCTTCATCACTCCAATTGTCATAAAGTGATTTAAGCTGAGGAGACAGATCACCGGTGACATCATCAAAATCATCATCTTCATCGTCAAACATCAATTCAGACGAGTTTTGCCGATCAGCCTTTGGAAAATTATTCACCTCTTTTTCAGGAGATACCTGGTCAAATATTCCTGCTGAGCATTCATTGTCTTCCATTGCTGATGCATTGATATTTTCTTGGAGAGATTTGGACTCATCTTGACTTAATGCAGAGATATCATTAATGAAACTGTCAAACCTGTCACTGTTGTCCGGTGTACACACATGATTGTTGTGTTTTCCTTCGATGTCAGAATCACTCATACTATTGTTATTTTTTCCTTCAATGTCAGAATCACTCATACTAACTTTCTCCTCACCACCTGCCTCCTCATCATCTTCCTCCTCATCATCATCATCGTCATCATCCTCAGAGGAAGATTCTGAGGAAGAATTTTTTCCTGACTGAAAGGGGAGATAAAGTTCAGCTGAAATAGACAAACTTGAGCATCAAAACTTGCTTTAAACTTTAAAGTAAAACCAAATAAAAAATATTTCTACAAATCTCTTAGTTGATATGTACTTACAATGAACCAATATAAACTATTAGAGAATGACCTGAGTCTACATTTCTCACTCAGATGAAACCTTGTATTAACAAACTTGATCTTTGTACATATTTATTTGACATTATTTTCACTGAAAGTTAATAAGAACAATGCACTTCTAAAACCTCTCACCATTTCTAAATACTCATTATAACGAAAATACAATTATTGTAAAGGCTCATATGAGCTGAAAACCTGTGATGGCCTTGTATTGCTTGTCTGGTAGAGTGAGTGATTGGTTGTTGCATAGTGCGAATAGAGTAATTTTTCAGCCAAAATATCAGAAAAATCAGTTTTTGATGACAATGATGTCTGTTTTGTACTAGATCAACACACCAAGTCTGATTTTCCTAGTCCTAGCTCCTCACTGATACATGCACATTAGTCAACAGGTAAACATGTCTCTCCACTTAGGCCACATTATTCAGATTGCAAGCCAACCTGTCTTTGCTCTTACTCCTTAATGCTACATGATTAGCAGAGAAGCATCTAATACTAATGTTAGTCTTTCATTTAACCATGCTGGGGAAGGAACCAAATATCTAGTGCACTGTAGTAAAACACACTTACCATTATAGCACAGACATTAGGAACCCATTGAGACATTTGGGATTTGTGCATATCTTAATCAACATATTACAATAATGATTCAATCTATTTTCTGACATTATCTCCATTTGCCGTCGATGAAATGAAAATTTGAATTTACTAGTCTGAATCAAATTCTTGAATTAATTTTTATATAGTTCTAAATAAAAACTGAAAAATTTGCTGGTCCGAACAAAGTTTTACTGGTCTTGGGCAGGAGGACCGGTGCTCATCATGAAGACTGTAGTACTACCACAAACATTCAGGTGGGAACAATGTCAATATAATTTCTTCTGACATGGGTTAGATATATACAGAATCATTTGATGATCGATGGGATACAACAGTGGTATAACAATACTTACATTTATTTGATCTGAACTTCTTTTCGTGGTCTAAACAACAAAATACTCTGAAAATTGATTTTTTTTTCTAAAATTAGCCGATTTTGGTAAACATTTATAACAAATAGTATTTAAAAATCATTAAAAAAAAGAATACTACTTCAATAATGCAATCAATTCCCCTAAATTTTGCTTCATTAGTGATAACGTGATGGCAGATATCTTTTATGGTCCGTCCTCATGATTACAAATTTCAAATGATATATTTCAGGCACCCGAACCTACTGAGCAGAAACCATAATTACACAAAACGATTGAGAGGGACGGATAGAAAAAGCAGCTTCTAGATTTGTGCTTGCCACTGAAAACGCAGGTGATATAAGAGGGTAAAGACTAAGAGTCCTCTCACTGTATAGATAACTGCTAATTTATACATGTTTACCATGTTTTGTATGTTTGTTGACTTAAGTCTTGTTTTTTGAAGTTTGTATGAGAATCTGTATGACTTTTATAATAAAATAAAAATAAGTAATATATATGCATATTTGTTTATTTACTGTTAACAGATATTCCCTTGCTGCTCACAAACATTTTTTCTATAAAAAAAATCACTTTCAACAATATTTCAGTTACAGTACACTCAAGGACATATTGTGATAGATGTCCGACGTCGGACTTGACATGTCAGATGGAGACAGGTGCAATAAAAAGGGTCATAAAACTAGAGAGTTGAGCCAACAGGTGTAGTTAACAAGATTAAATGTTTAATTGCCTTTAATTGCTACCTGTGACAGGATATGACTTGATTGTTGACATTTACCCAATTAGTTTAATTTTGAATAAAATTTCTTTTTCAGGTAACATGGTTTGGATAAAATGTGGAAGCATGTAGAAAATAATTTATTTCTGTCAAATTTTATGAAAATCAGTAGTCCTTCACTAAATATATTTTACAATTTGTTCTATTTTCGTGGTTTTTTTCCAACTCTTAAGCTCATCTCTTGAATATTCATTTTTTACTTGGAATCTACCTATTTTTAGACCTTATTTAGCGGTCTTTTATCACTGAATCTACAGTACTCCATTGTGGCAAAATTTGCTGACATTTAGAAGTACGATCGTTCTTTTGTTGTTTTTGTTTTATATGTGTGTTGTTTGCGTTTTGAATATTTTCAACCTTCTGCTGAATTGTGTTTTTTCGTGCACATAATTTTACAAGTGTGTGAAATATGATTTAAAATTTTGATGTGTATTTGTTCCGTTCGCATCCCATCTCTTGACTTCATTATTTACCTGGAATCTATCTATTTTTAGATTTAATCTTGCGGTGTTACTTCCATTGTGGCAAAATTTGCTGACTTTCAAAAGTATGATCGTTTTTTTGTTTTACAGGTGTGTCATTTGTGTCAAACATTTAAACCTACAGCTGAATCGTGTATTTTCGTTCAGTGTAAAATGTGACCTAAATTTATATGTACATTTGTTCCGTTCGCAACTAAATTTCAGCAGATTTTATCTTAAAAATACAAAACTTCAATGTTGTTTGATGTGGAGGTTTGCAATTTTTAAACTTAAATCGGCTGAAACTTATTGATTTACCCAACCGATATAATAACAAGTAACAACAAAATACCGATCACCAAGGAAGCTGTCTAGAGTGACAAAAATAATACAAAATACTGAAAAAAATCGAAGTCTGTAAAACAGACAAATCCGGGAACCAACAACCAAAATTGAAACAAGTACTTTGCAGAAAAGCTTCAGCAACCAGAATTCCAGGCAAAGATCACTGGCATCAAACAGCAGTAACAACGTTTACAAAAAACGGCCCTTTTCAGGGCTACACAAGAAAAACAGTCCTTTTCAGGGCTACACAAATATTTCAAAAAGTAACAAAGGTTGTTGTCAATTCTCAAATTAATGTTAGCTTTTCCCCAGCCCTCATCTGACTGTCTCTTTCTTTTAAATTTGAAATACTATTTGACATACCAAAACAATTTTTGTTTGAATAAATCATTTTGTCTGACTATATTGTCCTTTATTTTGCAATTATATGTGTACATGAATGTGTAAAAAAAACATATTTATTAAACTTTTATAGGACTCTAGTTTTGAAGTGATAAATTAAGTGGATTATATGATTTTTAACCATATTAGTTTTTCTTTGCAATCAATTTTGATAAATCATTCTTTACTATTTAAAGCAAATACACATTCATTGCTTTAACTTTTAATAATTATCTTTATTCATTCATTCTTCATTATTAGAAAAAATACAGATTAATTTACACATTTAGTAGCTTTACCTGTAAAAAAACTTCTGTAACTTGTTTTAAGACAGCTTGATTAATTTGAAACTAATAATTCTTTTAATGTAAATGATCAAAGTAAGGTGATAAAAATGAAAATATTCAAGTAGTATATTTGTCTTTTATCAGTATTTATGAATATTGAATTACATTTTTTTTTCAGTAAAAAGAAAACAAATGAGAATAACTCATTTTATTTTCTTCATCTTTTTTCACAAACATGGTCATGAATACCTGTAAAAAAAACATAATTATTTTTTTATTTGTCTAAAATCATTGAATTAAAATTGTATTGTGTGATTAAATAAATACAAGAACAGGTACATGTAAGTCATAGCTTTATCACCTTCAGGTACAAATTTATGACCCCCAATTTAGCCACTATCAGATATTCACACAACAGGTGTGCAATCAATAAACATCTGTAGACTCCAAGTCAGACATGACAGGCAGTCCGTCTCTGAAGGTGATCCATCAGAATATGTCCTTGAGTGTACTGTATATCGTGGCGGTCAGTTTTATTGGTGGAGGAAACCGGTGTACCTGGAGAAAACCAATGACCTGTCGCAAGTCACAGACAAACTTTATCACATAATGTTGTCCTCCTAGCCCTGATCGAGATTCAAACTCACAACATCAATGGTGATAGGCACTGATTGCATAGGTAGTTGTAAATCCAACTACCCTACGATCACGGCCATGACAGCCCCAAAAAAGTGCTGATATATCTTTTTTTTTCAAAAATAAGAAACATTTACCAACAAATCAAAATCTAAAAAAATTATATTTGATATACAGACCTGTACATAACAACCTGTTTTCCTTGGTCTTTGTATTTGATAAGCATACGTTTAGTTATAGCAGTAGAATCACTGTTAGCACAACAGTAATGATAGGTCTTTCTACAGCTCAACAATGCACATCCTGCTGTAGCACCATTTACATTGTAACCATCCTTACTCTTCTTCCTTTTACCTCTATTTCCTTTACATATTGTACATTTCTGAAAAAATTAAACACATTAAATTAAAGCTTAAACTGATGAAATTAAAGCTTAAACACATGAAATTAAAGCTTAAACAAATGATTTAAAATTAAAACATGAAATTAAAGGTTAAACACATAAAATTAAAGCTTAAGCAGATGATATAAAACTTAAACACATGAAATTAAAGGTTAAACACATAAAATGTATGGTTAACTAGGTAGAATGTGTTTGAAAGTGCAGGAAGAAATCTAAAGAAAAAACAAAGCCAGTAGACCATGAAAATGAGTTCATGGTCAGGTGCCACATGCCTTATTGACATACACACACCATGATCAATGTGTGGACCATGCATGGTGAGTCTAGGTTGTATGGCAATGGAGAAACTTACCTACTCACAAAAACTAGACATTGTTAACATCCTCATTGCTGGAAAAGCAAAACCTATGTCTCTCCTTCAGCGACTTTCGTCGCAGGCGAGACAAAAACTCATCAAAATCAAAACTTCAATAACCAAGCTCCTATATCACTCACATGATTTCTACATGCTATAAATGAATTACATAAAACTGAAAATGATTTTTGTCTAACAAATGTCATCACTTACCAAAAATTGTCCTCTTTTAATTTCCTCCAAGACCTTATTTACTTTGAATCCTCCAAAGTTGTCACATTTGTATTGTATCAGCTGTGCACTGTATTGCTGAAATATAAATATACAATGTACATTATTACAGGTTATGATGTTTATCTTTTATCAGCTTTAGAAAGCTTTAATTAGTAATTCTCATCCATTTACATGTAAATTGTCAAATGCGAACCATGATCCTGTCACAATGAATGTACAGTGTATTTCATTTTTTTTAATCTTCCAATACTTTGGATTGCTCTATGCTATTAAAATTCAGAAAATGGAACGCTTACATGAAACAGTCCAAGGCTACATTTTTGTACATGTATGTGATGTTATAAGTGAAATTAGACATGGTTTGATATATATATGTATAAGTAAATATTTTGTAGGTTGTTCATGATTTGGTTGGTTTATGGTGTTTAATGCCACTTTCAACAATATTTCAGCTATATCGTGGTAGTCAGAAACCAGAGTTACCGGACAAAAGCACAACCTGTCGCAAGTCACTGACAAACTTTATCACATAATGTTGTATCGAGTACACCTCGTCATTAGTGGGATTCGAACTCACAATTTCATGCACTGATTAAACAGGTTGTTGTAAATCCAGCTACCATACGATCACGACCATGATGGTCTCCTAAATATTTGTATGTTTCAGACTACAAAGAATATAAGTCTGTGTGTACTATACATGCATATATATATATATACGTCTGAAAAGTAAAACAAACAGTGTTAGAATTAGATTTTTGAGCTGTCAAATTTTTTGTTCTTCCCTCGACGGAATTTGAACTCACACCATTGATACACTACAGCACCATTCGCTTAGCCTTACGTCCAGCCCCCTAGACCACATCCTATATACATGCATACAGGAAACAAATCAACTAGCATGAAATGAATAAATTTATGAATATTCAAGTATAACACTGGAATCAAGTACAAGTTAAAATACCATGCATTTCAGATGGGCTGCAATATATTTGCCGTTCAATTTCTGTACATGTAGTTTGCCACAGATTTTCTCCATGTCATCACTATTATCTCTGTGGCAAAAATCACAAGTTGTTTTCTCCATCTGTAAACAAAAAGAAAACATATATTTTATCTAAATTATTGACATTAAATCAAAGTGCCACTTCAAAATATTTTAGTAATACAAGTTTTTATGGTGAAGTTTCAGGAGTACAATAAGAAAACCACGAACATTCTGCAATTCGCTGACATGCTTTATCATATAACGTTGCAGTCTGTGCCAAAAACATTTTGACAAACTAGCCCGAACAGTATTTTAGAAAAAAAAATCTATTTGCCTATTAGAGAGGTAAGTTAACATGATTGTTTCGAATCATGTCAATTCCGAACACGTTCTGTCTTTTTCTTGTCTTGACGTCTGAACAAATCGGCAGGTGACTTCCGGTGTTTACGCTATTACTGTGACAACTTCAGCATATCATAGTCGTAGATGCGGTAGATTATAAGTAATTGTAATATGGAGATGCCAAGGAAACCACTGAATAAATACTGGTGTTCGGTACCCCACTATCTGTCTGATATCAGAAATATATACATAAAGGCAGATCGTTTTCCTTTGATGATGCTGACAACCGCAAATAAAGAGAGAAAACAAATTTATTTTTAAAGAAGTATTTGTCTCTGCATTGAAGTCTTTGATACAAATAATTTAATTGATATCCATCTTTTACAGAAAATGTTAAGATTTTTTTAAGTTGAGGATCGAACGTTAAAACGGCACATATTGATTGGAGTTTTTGATGTGTACATTGACACCGGAAGTTCAATGCCAATTAGTTCACTGAAATCACGTGATCTGGCGGACGAAAATAACAAAATTTTGACAGAATGGAAATGATTCGAAACAACCGTATTAAATAAACTATCTGTACAGCAAAAGGCGCCAGTTGGTTAATAAATATTTGCATTCAACATTTATTCCTCCATTTTACAATGGCACAATGAACAGGAGCACCAGGGAAAATGTGAAAATTGTCGTCCAATATCAATCTACACTGACGTCACTGTTCTAAAAATAAACTAAAGTGAATCTCAAATTTAAATTAAACCATTTGTGAATGTTCATTTTCTTCATAGGGAATCAATTTTATGTGAGCAACGGTCTCTCAATATATATGCAATATTAGTTCATCGTCTTAAAATTTAAAGCTTACGTGTGTAGTGTACAACAGCACACGGAAGGAGTCATTCTATCCAAGAACCAACAAGGATTGGAATGCTCTAAAGAACGCCAGTGTTGGGGCACCGAGTCTTGAAGCTTTCGCTTTCGAGACATTTCGGCCATAGTACGTTTCGGCCACAAACCATTTCGGCCATAGTTTATATTTAACGAGTATGGATGAAGAAACTGAATGTCGTAGTCTGTACTTTAGTATGGATTATTAGGGGATTTTTTTTAATTAATCATGGCAATACACATCACATATTCATTGATTGGCGTCGAGATGACTGACCATTTATTTACTTTGTTATTTTCGTAAGTATGGATGAAAAAATTGAGTGTCGTAGTCTGTACTTTTTAGTATCGATTCTTAGGGGAATTATTTTTATAGTAATCGTGGTAATTACACATACGCATATCATATTGGCATCTAGATGACTGACCATTTATTTACTTTGTTATTTTCGTACTTTTGTATGAAGAAACTGAGTGTCGTAGTCAGTATGGATTCTTGGAGGAATAAAATGGTTTAAAAAATTAAAATTCCGAAATTTCATGATTAATATAAAAAAAATTATTATATAGAAATAGAAATAAGTTTATTAACCAAATCAGGGCCCCATTATTCTTCTTCTCTCAATCGCCGCGATTTTCAGATCTGCAAATCGCCATGATTGGGAAAAGAAAAGGAGAACAATGATAATATTTGCTAAAATATATCATTTTAAATATTTATTTTTTTTGTAATAAAGTACAGAAAATGATGATTAATTCCAGATTTTCATACAAGTAACACTCAAAACCAAGGACGTATATAAAGTCAAAACTAAGTAAATCGTAGATTATGACTTCTTTTCTTCGTGTCGATCTGCAAATGGCAGCGATTGGGAAAAGAAGAACAATGATAATATTTGTCTAGATTTATAAGACTTAAAACTATGTAAAACATAGATTTTGTTTTCTTTTCTTTTTGTATTCAATATGATTATTAATGCATAATATTGTTATAAATAACACATAAAACAACATAAATAAAACCATGGCCGAACTGGTACTATGGCCGAAACGTCCTGTACACAAGCTTTCAAGGCTTGCCTCCGTCAGTAAGCTGCCAGTGCCGTTTTTAACCTCACTGTAAATATTCCGCACACAAATTTTGTAGTTTTTACATGCGCACACCCAAAGTGGCA
Source organism: Bathymodiolus septemdierum (assembly GCA_963383655.1). Classification (NCBI taxonomy): domain Eukaryota; kingdom Metazoa; phylum Mollusca; class Bivalvia; order Mytilida; family Modiolidae; genus Bathymodiolus; species Bathymodiolus septemdierum. The sequence goes on from OY726520.1 coordinate 5,142,723, forward strand.
GAATAGTCAATCAGATGACGGAGGCCGCTCAACGGAAGAAGTAAACTGTCACAAGTTGTCACAACGCGAGGCTGCAGCGAAAAAAACGCTCCCATGGCCAATCTCATCCCATGCCATGGTTTGATGGGATGCACCTTGCTATGACCATTACAAACAGAATGTGCAATATGTTAATAGGGACAGGCATGCATTTGTGTTTAGAAATATAATTTGCAGGTGTTTATGTGTCGTGCATATGATAAGATTTCGTTACCGTAACGTTTAAAACTTCGAATAGCCCCCTTCCATATTTATTTTCAATGAAGCGACATCTGTCGACAAAACTACAAAAAATGGTAAAACCATGGCCAATATTCCGGACATTTCCAGAAATATTTCTCGGAAGTGTGCAACTTGATTTTTCGTTGGACAAGACTGAACACCTATTCTCAATATAAGCGAACACTCGTTTTAAAAAATATCCCAATAAGGTGACAGTCGAACAAATATTAAAACCATGTTTTATTTACTATACAATACAATACAATATTTTATTCCAATTAGGGTCCCTCAAGGGGCAATAACAAATATACATTCATAATTATATCAACAGTTACAACAATACAGAATGGAGATATATGTTTTTAAACAAGACAATTCTAACTATTTAAATGATATATGTTACAAAAAATATATAAATAGATAAATAGGCCGTGTTCGGCAGCACGACCCGATGAGAGGCAATGAGTAATGTATAGTTGCAGTGTATCATATGGTTGAAGAATGGACTACATGAATGCGATTACTTAGCTGGAGGAGACACCAGGGGACGATGCTTAAGAATTGTGTTTTGATTCTCCCCGTGTCTGATCCAGCAAAGCAAGCGGTTCAAGTAGTAAAACATCATGTGTTTGATGAAAGGACTGTGATTACTTAGCAGGAGGAGACACCAGGGGACGGTGCTTAAGAATCGCATTTCGATTCTCCCCGTGTCTGATCCAGGAAAGCAAGCAGTTCAAGTAATAAACTAAAATGGGAATAAATAGATGTATCGTTTATCTGCAACAGACACCAAGGGACAGTGCTTCAGGAAATGTATTGCATCTACTAAGATTAGCAATGAGCATTCCTCCTCTTGTCTAGTGCAGACAAACAATAATATATTTTAGACATTAATATGTAGATTTTGTTAATAAAATTGAAGCAGTGTTATTCAGTTATTTAAATTTTCTGCAGTATTTATAAATAAAATGACACAACTCTTTTAAGACTGATACATCCTCACAGGTCATTAACCAGTAAAAATTTTCTCGAGGATTTAATTGTAGAAAATTGTTACACGATTGAGATATTGTTTTGAACAGCTGTTGTCGCTCCTCTCTAAATTTGCTGCAGCAAAGTAGAAAATGAATTTCATCTTCTACCTCTCCCGAGTCGCACTGCTCACACAACCTTTGGTGTGGAGGGATAACCCTGGTATCTACCAGTCTCAATATGTAGACGATGTGCTGAGATTCTTAGTTTAGTTAAACATCTCCTATGCTCAAAATTACCGATAACAGATAGATAATTTTCAAACCCAAAATGTACTTTGAATGTGGTGTAAGTGCGAAGCTTCCCTTCTGAGTATTGTTTCATCTGATTTTTCCATAGTTCCAAAAATCCCTCTTTGATTTGTCTATTGAGGCTGTTTTTTGAAATTTTCTTTCCTTTCAATTGACTAATTGTTGGAAAATTTTGAAGTATACGTTGGAGAGACCCGTACCATGATGATTTGTTTTGATTGTTCATAAGCATTTTGTAGTAAAGGAAATTTTTCTAGATATTCAAGTCGGTTCCAATAGTGGAAAATACTTTTTATAATATCGTAATAGAGTGGGAAACGACCAAGTTCTGACAAAACAGCAAAGTTGGTGTTTTTTTTATGAACACCTAAAATAAATTTACAAAATTTAGTATGTAATTTTTCACCAATGAGATTTGAGTAAATTCTGTCCGCAGATACAGTTCCATTTCTAAATCTAGCTGTATTTGAGTTAAAAGTGCCCCATATTTCACAACCATAAAGTACAATGGGCTTGATTGTGTGATCAAATATATGTATACTAGTTTTTGGTTTAGTGAGAGAAAAACTTTCTGAAGTTTAAAATATGCTTTCAAACTTTTCTTATAAAGTTCATCCTGAGCATAGGAGAAAGTCCCAGAAGCACTAAAATACACACCTAAGTATTTGCAGTGTTATACACATTCAAGTTCACATGCTTTGTACTTAAATTTATGACGTAGGTGCCTGCCTGCCTTGTTGAAGACCAATATTTTGGTTTTAGTTGGGTTAACTGTCAAACACCAATCATTACAATAACTATCAAGGATATCAAGTTTTGCTTGGAGGCCTTCTGCAGTAGAAGACAACAGAATTATATCATCTGCATACATAAGGCAGTGGATAGGCTTATCATTTAATTGTATCGGATCTGGGCAGTTCCTGATGTAATCTGCTAATTTCATACATTCTACTTATTATATTATAGAATAGGGAGCCTACCCCAGCGTGTAGTAATTTGATTTTGATACCGGTGTGAATGACAGTGTCAAATGCCTTTTGAAAATCTACAAAGCAGGCAAACACTCTACCATCTTTAGAGTTACAATATGTATCAATTATTCAATATAAACAAGTGATCAGTTGTTCTGGCTTTCCTTGTAAATCCAACCTGACATGTATCAATAATTTGATGTTTTTCTAAAAGCATATCTAGTCTGTTATCTAGGATATAATTGAAGAGTTTTCCTAGTGCACTTGTAACTGAAATACCCCTATAATTGTTAGGATCCGAGATGTCACCTGCTTTATGAATAGGTGTAATATATCCAACAGCTCAAATTTTTGGATAATTTCCACTGAATAGACAAGAGTTGAAGAGTTTTTCGATGCTGGGCAATAATTCATTTTGAGCACATTTCAACATATTAGTGGAAATGTTATCTAGTCCAGGTGATTTTCCACATTTTAACTTAGAAATGGCCTTTGAAATTTCAGCTTTACTGATGTGCATGTCCAGCTCATTAAAAGTTGTTTGTTTTTCTAACATGTCAAGCTGGATCTCAAGGTTTTTCAACCGCTCTTTAAATTCATCCTTCACTTGATTCAATTTTTCAAAGTGAGACACCCAGGAGGGTGGGTCAACAACAGAGCCCCTCTGATCTTTCTCTTCCTGTTGTCTAAGGTCATTTATAAGATTCCAATAGAGTTTTGGATTATTATCATGTAGTGAGCCAAGTTGATTGATTAAAGTTTGTTTATATTGTCTATACTTAAATTTTCGCAATTTGTTATATTCTCTCTGAAGTTTGTAATAATGGTTTTTGACATAATTGTCTCGAGGAAATTTTGAATAAATTTTACCATAATTAATCAAATTCAATCTAGATTTTTTCAAGTCTTTATCAAACCATTTTTTGGTTTTTGGGGAATCTTTTATCTGTTTAAAGAGGATTTTGCTGCAGAAAATAGAATTTCAGAGAGCTCTGCTGCCGCACCATCCACTGAAATCTCTGTTCCTTCAATAGTATTTGAATTGAAATTTTTGAGTTTACTTTGTATTTCTGTGGAACACAATGCAAACCGGAATTTTTCAGATGATTCTTCAGACCAAATAAAATTTGGAGATATGGGCTGTACAAATGTGTTATCGGTTTTTTGTTGGGATACATATTTAGCTGACATTGTCCATTCCAGCTTGCAGTGTGCATCAGAAAGAGTGGGAATAAAGTTGGTTACTTTAAAATATAGAACTTGGTCCAGGATACCCTCCGACACCATAACGTAATCCACCACACTGGCTCCATTTGGAGTATAACATGTGTAGTGGCCAAGCATATCCACAAGGACCCGACCATTGAGGACCCTGATTTGGTGACTTATACATAGATCAAGTAGGTCTTTGCCTCGAGTATCAAGTGTTATATCTGGACTACTTCTTTTCAGCAAATTTCTGTCAATGGGATAGTTGTATGTAGGAGAGTAACTATTGTCATCATTTACTATAAAATCTGGCTCTGAAGCAGTTCTAGCATTAAAATCTCCACAAAGGAGTATGTTACCTGACATTTTATAGGTACTTATGTCTTTTTCAATACAATCAAGAATATCCATGTCAAGTCCTACTATAATGCTTTTGCATTGAAATGAAAGTTCAGTGTAGCCTGTAGGGTCAAACCACAGGCACTCGACGCTCAATGGATAAAATGTAGGGTCAATGTGGGGGAAAAAATAGTGTCACTGTTTATCAGTGATACTATTTTTTTTCCACATTGACCCTATGTTTATCAGTGATACTATTTTTTTTTCACATTGACCCTACATTTTATTCATTGAACGTCGAGTGTCTGTGGTCAAACCCTATGAAGATCGCAAACACACAGAACATCATGTACCCACTTCAGCATGGATTTCAAAGAGGATTATCTTGCGAATCGCAACTGATTGAATTTATAGATGATGTAACCAAAAACCTAGACCAAGGAAAACAGACAGACTGTCTCATAATGGATTTTTCCAAAGCTTTTGATAAGGTCAGCCATAGCCTTATCATGCATAAGCTGAAGCATTATGGGATCACAGGAAAAACAAATGAGTGGATTAAGAACTTCCTCAGTGACAGGACACAGTCAGTAGTAGTGGAGGGTGAAACATCGACTTCCATACCCGTAGAGTCCGGAGTACCTCAAGGATCCGTCCAAGTGCCTAGCTTGTTTTTATTTTATATAAATGACATGCCAGAGGGGATTCAATCAACAGTACGACTGTTTGTTGACGATACCATTGGATATGTCACAATATCATCAGAGGCAGATGCAGCAAATCTTCAACAGGACCTTGACAAACTGGCTGAATGGGAATCAAAATGGCTCATGAAATTCCATCCAGAGAAATGTAATGTACTCACCATCTCCAAAAAGTGAACTCCATCTAAGTACAATTACACACTACATGGACATATCCTCGAACATGATACATCAGCAAAATACCTGGGATGTACCATTTCATCAGACCTCAAATGGGATAAACATATAAGCACCATCTGCTCTAAAGCCAACAACAGTTTTCTTAAAAGGAACATAAATATCCCCAACAAATCGATCAAAGAAAAAGCTTACGTGTCCCTCGTAAGACCTATCCTGGAATATGCCAGCTCTGTATGGGACCCATACCAACAAAATGACATCCATCGATTGGAGATGGTTCAAAGAAGGGCTGCACGATATGTTACTAACCGATACCACAACACCTCATCGGTTAGTAGCATGATTGAACAACTAGAATGGACTACCTTACAGAAACGAAGAAAACATAGTCGATTACTGATGATGTATAAGCTGAAGAACAACATCGTACGAGTTGATGCATCAAGCAAGCTTATACCAAATGAACGACCCTCCAGAAACAACAACGAACAGGCATTGCGCATTCCATCATGCAAGACCACAGCTCGTAAGGATTCGTTATATCCTAGAACGATCACGGAATGGAACACCTTGCCTAACTGTACTGTCTCTGCCCCGAGTCCTGAATCCTTCAAGGCTCAGCTCCGTCATTCAACTTAAATGACACTGTTTTTATTTGCACTGTATATAAATTTCACTTTATTGCGTCTAAGTATGTTCAAGTTTTAATGCGCACACCCCAAAAAGTGGCAGAATAGTCAACCAGTTGACGGTGGCCATTAAATGGAAGAAGAAGAAGAAAACGGAAAAAGCCGAAGGCACTGAGTCGCTGTCCCGGTCATGCGCAGAAACACTTCCGAATGGGTAAATCTGAAAGATGACTACCCGGGAACATTTGAATAAGGGACCGACCATTTAACTTGAAGAGGGGGAGAGGGGGGGGGGGGGGGGGGGGGGGGGGGGAGGATTATGGTTTTTTGTTTCGTTCAGAGTTAGAATATTTTTTTTTTGTCGCGCAGAGCGCGAAATTTTTTTCCTGAATTTAACATTAGGTTATATGACAAAAACTCTGAATCAGATTATTTTTTTTTTCCTCCACCAAAATCAGAATATTTTTTTTAAGCAACATTGGAAATCAGAATATTTTCTTAGAAAAAAACCATAACCCCCCCCTTCAAGTTAAATGGTCGTTTCCTAATTAAATGTAAACTATTAAAACAATTTGCCACAGACCATGATATTGAAACTAAAAGAGGAAAAAGATGATCAGTTACAGATGAAGGTTTCCATTCAGTTTTGTCTCCTTGAATTCGATGGGTCAGTGATGTGCCATAGTAACCATTGCATTGTGGGTCCTTGTGGGACAGACGCTGGCGAGACTCCATTTTGAACGGCAGCGAAATGTTGGTGTTACAACAAATATTGATTATTCATCGATATACAATAAATATACGGAATGAAATTGATTATTTTGGTGAATATACGGAATGAAAGTGAATATTTCGTTCGACAATGATGAAATCCTAGCTAACCACAGATCCTTCATGACCTCTTTAAACATTCCCTCGGCTCTGGTAAAGAGTCTGAGGATTTACCCTATTTATATTGGATACCTAAACTCCATAAGACACCACACAAAGAAATGTATCATCAACTTGTTCGACGAAAGAATTGTTTATTCACCTGACAAAGATTCTGTCTGCAGTAAAAGAGGGATAACAGAAATATTGTGAAACTGTTTACTCGCGTAGTGGCATAAATCACATGTGGATTTTGAAAAACTCTAAAGATCTTTTGGATAACCTTAAATCAAGATCTTTCTCTCAGGTATCCTCTATCAAAACTTTTGATTTTTCAACTCTATATACCATCCTACCGCATGACAAATTAAAAACCCGCTTAAAAGAAACAATTCACAAAGCTTTCAGTCATAGAAACTATGGCTCAAAATTTGCTGTGTTAGGCTACAATTCCACATATATTTCAAACAAAATTCATAAAGGTAAAACATGCTACTCCGAGGAACAAGTGATAAGTATGCTGGAGTTCCTCATCGATAACATATTTGTCTCCTTTGGAAGGACACTGTTTCAGCAGGTCGTCGGCATACCAATGGGTACGAATTGTGCCCCTCTTCTAGTCGATTTATTTTTATACTCATATGAGTCGGAGTTTCTTCAAAAGCTTCTAAAAGATAAGAAGATTCTTGAGGCTAGAGCCTTTAATTTCACATACAGGTACATGTATATTGATGACGTTTTATCTATCAATAATTCTAGATTTGCAGAATTTCTTCCATTGATATATCCTCCAGAGCTGGAAGTTAAAGAGACCACAGATACAGCTTCGTCCGCATCACTTTTGGACTTATACCTCGAACTTGACGACAGTGGTCAACTCAGTACTAACATTTTTGATAAACGGGACGACTTCAATTTTAAAATCATAAATTTTCCAAATATGTGCAGCAATATACCAAATTCTCCTGCATATGGTGTTTACATCTCGCAATTGATTTGTTATGCAAGGACCAGTAGCAATTATTCTGATTTCCTGAAACATCATCTTTATCTGAGAAACAGGCTACTGGACCAGGGCTATTAAAAGATTCGCCTTATTCGATCTCTTAAAAAGTTTATATTCCGATACCAAGATCTTGTCGAAATATATTCCGTCTCTGCAGAGACGATAATAAACGATGGATTTTCATATAGTGAAAATGTATAAAGATAAGGAAGTCAACAAAAATGTCAAAAATATTTTTTATCAATGTGTGACGTAAAAGTGTTTTTGACATTTTCTTTCGTAGTTAAAATACTTCAGGTGACTCGGGGTTGTTGATGGAGATGGTTCACGATAGATGTTCCACCCTCCTCACTGAATTTGGTACTGCTTTGACAACTATTTTACTTATTTTGTTCCAGTATTGTTATAAATACTGTTATTGTGACAGCCAGAACCTTTGAGCCGTAATGAAAGCGGGAGGTTTGGCGCTTTAAAATATGATCCAACCCATCATTTCTTTAGAAATGCCTGTACCAACTTAACCAAGTCAGGGTCATTACGGTTTTCACAGAATTCCGGTTGTTGACTGATTTTGTCTGTTTATATACTTATGAGTTTTGACTTTCCCTTTGTAAGATTGTTCGGAGTTCGGTAATTTTGTTATTACCCTTATTTATATTTTTTCTGTAAATTAATGTATCGATTATTTTATTTATTTGTTTAAATGGATTCATTTTGACTAAAAAGTCGTTCATAAAATGGGGTTCGACATCGCGCATCGTGGAAATCGTGTTTATTCTGGGCAAGGCCTATTGTGTACCTCTCTTCTTAAAGAAAGGACGACTGTGATGGAGACATATTAAGTCGAGTAATCTCTAAGATGACCACTTTCCTTTCATCAAAGCTGCACAGCGCCCTTGTACACAACAAAGTGTACCCAAGTCCAAGCTGTACCTTGATAATCGGACGACAGTTCCAAATATTACCTGTCGTCTGCCAGCAGTAACTCTTATCATCAGCCAATTCTCGCAAAATCTAGGTAAGGAATCGGAGAATCACATAGACTACCAAAGTGGATAAACACCCCAGGGAAGCTCTAGAGGTTTAAAAATTTACAGCTATGACTAGTAATAAGTACTAAAGAGTATTCTTATAAATTAAATGCTACATAAGACTCATTCTCACGATACCGCAACAATTACTGTCGCCGATAATAAAGGGCATCTCAGTACCAACTAATATACTTCATTGAATACTTTTTCTCTTTTTTTCTACATAGTATACAATTTTTCTCATGAATACCACCTTCCTAGAGACCAGAAATTACTACGTGAATATAAATTAAACACGTTTGTGTACAAGGGGCTACAAAATGTCGATGTCGACAATAAGAAAAAGCTTTATATTTATGTAAATAACTAGGATATTTACCACTTTAATGGACAATGTAAATCGTTTTAAAACTGTAAAATCAGTTAATATACGAGTCCAAAATCTTGTTGTTAATATATGGCAGAGCCTGGTTGATGAAGACAGATTCTTTGTTTTGCTTATTTAATAGTCATAGCATGGAATGTCCCGAAAAACACCAACATCATCTGGGAAACTAGGGCTTAGGAAGTTAGGTGAAAATATATTTAGTAAAATGACGGAAATAATTATGAAAAATACATTCATAGTCAACGGGACTTTTAGTTATATGTTTATTAAAGTCTAAAGTAGAATTGCATTGTTACACAACATGCAAAATTACACAACATAGTTCCAATTGTGTACTTTTTAATCCATAAATATTTAGTAACAACTTAAATGACTTCAAATTCACCTATAAAGTTAACCACAAATATAAGAATTATAATTTACGGGATCTAATTTACGTGACAAAATAACAAAAATGCAATATTCACTAAATATTAAGACATATCTTTGATGCCATTGCCAATAACTCATTTGGTATATAAATCTCCACCGATGTTTATAAATAACGTGTATGCTTGGTTTAGATAAAAATCATCATCTGCTTAATTTCTGCATTCATGTAAGTATTTGTACGTAGGATTATTTCTGTTTGTTTTTTGTGAAATGTAGAATTCATTTACAATCGCATTTCATATTTCCATGAAAATATAAATGAGCGATCCATATGTCTGTTTCCTATGTGTGAGTGAGTGATTTGATAGTCACACAAGTTAGGGTTTATACTTATATCCCGTAGTTTATACTTGTGTAGTACATAAAAGTATTGTGTTGAAAGCTGTGTGAATTTGATGGCTTTAATATTTATTATTTAACAATGAATTATGTTTATTTAATAGCATTAGGTCATTATTTTGAAATACATGGCTAATATTTGTCTTATAGTAATGCGAATATTTTTTTGTAATAATGCAGATGGATTCCATGGAATATCTGCAGGTGAGTGGCACACAATTGAGTTGCTAAAACAGACTGAAAAATCTAGGCGTGATACACACATCGAAAACGAAACGTTACGACAGAAGAGAAGATTTCAATTTTCCCATTGTGAACTTTCCATTTATATGTAGCAACATTCCAGCAGCACCTGCATAATGGAGTATCTCTTGGTTGATCCGATATTCCGTAGCTCGTGGTTCCCATCATGATTTCCTTGATGACAGGTTGCTGCTATCAAGGAAGCTACTAAGCCAAGGGTTCCTATTGCTTAATTTGAAGTCATCACTTCGAAAGTTTTACGGTCGCCACTGTGACTTGGTTAATCGTTACGGAATATCGTTGTCACAAAGCAATTAACCTATTTATCAATCTTGTCCCTTAAATTCATAGAGTTGTCCCCTTGATTATAACTTTGCAAAATGTTATACTATTTCACAGTGTTCTTTAAAGAAATGTTTTCTGTTTTACTGCTTAATAATAAAATATTCCCATGACCAAATAAACACGACAGGGTATGGATATAGAGCAAGGATATCCTTGGTAAAATCGAGCATCCTATAGTTACTAGAAAAGGTAGCCAGATGCTCCCTGTCTGATGATGTGATGGAGTTTCATGAGGCCCACAAGTCTAATTATTCTACCGGACAAGTCTTTTTGACCGTTTTTGGTGATCTAGGCTCTGTTTGACCTGGCATCAGTGTTCGAAATTGATATGTTTCAGTTTTCCGTTTAGTTATATTTGATTGTGTACTAAAAAGTATTGTGTTCGCGAAACTAGGATGTTTCTTGTGAATATTTAGGTTTAAAACTCTTCAAGACTGATATGTATTTCCCTCATTACTTTGTTAATCTTGTGGACCAAGAGAGACTGTTACATTGTATGTTTATTATTAAGCAGTAAAACAGAAAACATTTCTTTAAAGAACACTGTGAAATAGTATAACATTTTGCAAAGTTATAATCAAGGGGACAACTCTATGAATTTAAGGGACAAGATTGATAAATAGGTTAATTGCTTTGTTCTGGAATTTAATGGTTTGGTGTCTGTTCAAAGATGTTCTCCATATTTAATATTATTTCAGTTATATGTCAGATATACATGTACAATGAAATTGACTAACACACAAACATGATTTCTGAAATTCTGCCTTCTCTATTCCACAATTAATTAAAATACCTTTATAAATAATGAAAATGACATCTTCCAGGGAAAAGTGCACACTTACCTACTGTGACAAGTCATTTTTCAAACACTAATTTGAGAGATGTTGTTGATATATGTTGTAGATATGAACTTCAGCTGACTCAAAATTAAAAAATTAAAACACATCAGTCGACAGTGAAAGAGTAAATAAAGCAAATTCAATGTTTGCAATAATCAGAAGAGCTTTCAAATACTTGAACGCAGAAACCTTTATCCCTCTCTATAAATCACTAGTAAGATTGCAACTAGGCTATGTAAGCTCAGTATGGGCTCCTTACAGAAAAAAGCACACAATTAAAATTGAACAAGTACAAGAAAGAGCAACTAAACAAATACTAGTACCTGAAATGAAAAACTTAAATTATGAAGAAAGATTCAGGAAGTTTAAACTGCCAACACTTGGGTATAGAAGAGTCAGAGGAGACATGATAGAGATATGCAAAATAATAAAAGTAAAGTACGACAAAGATGTAATAAGACTAGTTAAAACAGCAGAGCAATCAGAAGTTAGACATAGTACTAAAACAAACACTAAGAAAATAGTACTGTAATAAGACTAGTTAAAACAACAGAGCAATCAGCAGTTAGACATAGTACTAGAACAAACACTAAGACAATAGTACTGTAATAACACTAGTTAAAACAGCAGAGCAATCAGAAGTTAGACATAGTACTAGAACAAACACTAAGACAATAGTACTGTAATAACACTAGTTAAAACAGCAGAGCAATCAGAAGTTAGACATAGTACTAGAACAAACACTAAGACAATAGTACTGTAATAACACTAGTTAAAACAGCAGAGCAATCAGAAGTTAGACATAGTACTAAAAAGTTAAAACAGCAGAGCAATCAGAAGTTAGACATAGTACTAGAACAAACACTAAGACAATAGTACTGTAATAACACTAGTTAAAACAGCAGAGCAATCAGAAGTTAGACATAGTACTAGAACAAACACTAAGACAATAGTACTGTAATAACACTAGTTAAAACAGCAGAGCAATCAGAAGTTAGACATAGTACTAAAACAAACACTAAGACAATAGTACTGTAATAACACTAGTTAAAACAGCAGAGAAATCAGAAGTTAGACATAGTACTAGAACAAACACTAAGACAATAGTACTGTAATAACACTAGTTAAAACAGCAGAGCAATCAGAAGTTAGACATAGTACTAGAACAAACACTAAGACAATAGTACTGTAATAACACTAGTTAAAACAGCAGAGCAATCAGAAGTTAGACATAGTACTAGAACAAACACTAAGACAATAGTACTGTAATAACACTAGTTAAAACAGCAGAGCAATCAGAAGTTAGACATAGTACTAGAACAAACACTAAGACAATAGTACTGTAATAACACTAGTTAAAACAGCAGAGGAATCAGAAGTTAGACATAGTACTAGAACAAACACTAAGACAATAGTACTGTAATAACACTAGTTAAAACAGAAGAGGAATCAGAAGTTAGACATAGTACTAGAACAAACACTAAGACAATAGTACTGTAATAACACTAGTTAAAACAGCAGAGCAATCAGAAGTTAGACATAGTACTAGAACAAACACTAAGACAATAGTACTGTAATAACACTAGTTAAAACAGCAGAGGAATCAGAAGTTAGACATAGTACTAGAACAAACACTAAGACAATAGTACTGTAATAAGACTAGTTAAAACAGCAGAGGAATCAGAAGTTAGACATAGTACTAGAACAAACACTAAGACAATAGTACTGTAATAACACTAGTTAAAACAGCAGAGCAATCAGAAGTTAGACATAGTACTAGAACAAACACTAAGACAATAGTACTGTAATAACACTAGTTAAAACAGCAGAGGAATCAGAAGTTAGACATAGTACTAGAACAAACACTAAGACAATAGTACTGTAATAACACTAGTTAAAACAGCAGAGCAATCAGAAGTTAGACATAGTACTAGAACAAACACTAAGACAATAGTACTGTAATAACACTAGTTAAAATAGCAGAGGAATCAGAAGTTAGACATAGTACTAGAACAAACACTAAGACAATAGTACTGTAATAACACTAGTTAAAACAGCAGAGCAATCAGAAGTTAGACATAGTACTAAAACAAACACTAAGACAATAGTACTGTAATAACACTAGTTAAAACAGCAGAGGAATCAGAAGTTAGACATAGTACTAGAACAAACACTAAGACAATAGTACTGTAATAAGACTAGTTAAAACAGCAGAGGAATCAGAAGTTAGACATAGTACTAGAACAAACACTAAGACAATAGTACTGTAATAACACTAGTTAAAACAGCAGAGGAATCAGAAGTTAGACATAGTACTAGAACAAACACTAAGACAATAGTACTGTAATAACACTAGCTAAAACAGCAGAGGAATCAGAAGTTAGACATAGTACTAGAACAAACACTAAGACAATAGTACTGTAATAACACTAGTTAAAACAGCAGAGGAATCAGAAGTTAGACATAGTACTAGAACAAACACTAAGACAATAGTACTGTAATAACACTAGTTAAAATAGCAGAGGAATCAGAAGTTAGACATAGTACTAGAACAAACACTAAGACAATAGTACAACTGAGAGCAAATACATAATTAAGAAGGAATTTATTTTAGCATAAGAGTGGCAAAGGTTTGGAATAGACTACCAGAGAAAATAGTTAAATAGTTTCAAAAACAGATTGGATAAGTACTGGAAGGACCACAGATTTAATATTATGAAGATTATAGAGCCATCATAGATGAAAGTCACGTGAGAAGTGAAAGTTTAACTGAAAACGAGGAGTCTGGTGAAGAGGAACCCGAGTAGGGGCCTGTAATGGAAAACATCATTATGTAAGTCATTATCATCTGGAACAAGATATAGTGATCGTTTATCTATATTTCTTGTGTGTGAGTATTGATACTTCAATGGTTTTCCTTGGGATATCAGGTAGCTGTATTTGATCTGCAAGTGTTTTATGATTTGGCCTCTTTACTTCCATTTTCAGCTCCATTTTGCACTACACTCATTTTCTGTAACTTATAATCTGATACATATTCAGAATTTAAACAGTTATCTAATTTTCCCTTAATACATTCTATACAAAAGAAGATACGTTTCTAGTCTTGATCATGTACGGTACAGATGTATTCTCCATGTTGTTTATTTTGCTACTATTTGGGATTGGTTTAACAATTGTTTCTGTTCGTTCTCTAGGAATTTCCTTTCCTTTAACAAACATAAAGTTTCTCTTGGTAAAAGGTTCATCTAGTACCAAGATCTCCTCACAGAACTTAAATAGGTCTTCAGTGTTGTTAATAATAACTTTCTTTCATATAATTGCTCGGTCAATAGCTCTATTGAGGACACCTATCTCTGCATCGCATGCACTCTTTCCGTGTTCAGAACCAAAGACATTTCTTGATATTGGTATATCTGCCAGAGAGAGATCTGCAAAAGGCCCTTTTGATTTGTACTGAGACGAACATCCAGTTGAATATAATATACACAACTATCTTTTCAGGTGCTGCACCTAACTGACACTCAATGTGTTTATCAACTAAGGATTTGTAGAAATTTACTGCATGAAAATCATGATTGAGGTCTTCAGACAAAATAATACATGATATGCTTCAAACCACAATTAAAGCATACCACTTCTTCTCCATTCCCATTGTAATAAGAATACAGGCATGAAATTTCATAAAGATTATATACAAATTTTTGGATGTTGGTCTCATGTTGACCCATTGTATCTTGAGAACGATGGGAGCCATAAAGAGATTCATATAAGGAACATACAAAATCATCAAAATAGTGGACACTAAACGCATCAGTCCCCCCCCCCCCTCCCCAAAAAAAACACGAAACATTTTCTTCCTTCGTACACGTTGGAAATGAATGATTTTTCTGCAAATATATCTTTCTACACCGATGCCATATGGCATTAATACGAGATTTAAAATAAAACTGGCGGGAGAGCTGAATGACCATTCGTTCCAGTCAACTGTAAGTGTCCTTATAATTTAACTGGAGCGACGGTACGGTGCACTTTACTTTGCAGCTCTTCTGGGATGTGAATTAATTAATGTATGATGATCATTTTGGGATGCCATTTGTAACTAATTTTAACAGAATTATATGGAAAATTATTGTAAAAATCTTTCGAGAAATAGTTAATTATTATACCTCGAGATAGCGTAATGGTTTTTACATTCGTTTATGTGTGTTTTCCATCACGTTCGCGTTCGATCTATATAAATAATAACAATTGTCATTCGTAGTGTAAATCACAGTGGGAGTCTGACTGGTAAGAAAATAATAATAATAATAATAATAATAATGATGATGATGATGATGATGATGATGATGATGATGATGAAGTTTTGTGAAAACACTCATTCTTGACACAATGACAATAACTAGTTGAAACTAGATTTCCAATGTGAAGAGCGAGTGCGTGAGTGATTGTTAGTTAACGCCAAATTCAACAATTATTCAGCTATGTCATGGCGAGAACAAGTTAATTTTCAATGAGGTGATGATGAGGTCCTCTTTGTACTCGACCAACACGCTGAGTTGGATTTTTATATTGCTAGCTCACTGAAACAACAGTCCGCGGATAGACATGTCGCTCCACTCGGGCACATTATTCTGATTCCGAGCCAACAAATCTTTGATCTTTCTCCCTAATGATGCGTGTTAAAGCGGAAAAGCAACAAATACAAATTTAATAGTCTTTGGTTTGACCGGTCCGGGGCTCGAACCCACGATCTACCTCACTCGAGGCGATCACGCTAACCATTACGCCACCGATGCGGTTCCAACGTGAATAGGAAGAAGAATGATGAAAGTATCGAAATATCGTATGATTTTCTAGATCAAAAACAACAAACTAAGAAATTTTCATAAAAAATTTCTTTTGCAAATAAATAACTATAAATATTATCACACTAAAGGTATTTGTGGTTCTTTTGAGTATTTGTCATTGATTCTGTTCAGCATAACTAGATGGGTATGGTACAGGATTTCACTGATGTAGTACTTAAACAACAACGGACATCGGACATCAATTGTCTGCATTATTTGAGTATATGTGTTAGATCCTTTGTTAATACCATAAATATTCCATTCTACTGAAACTGAAAACAACAACAACAATAATAATAATAATAATAATAATAACACAAGAAAGGCTTTCTAAATATTTATGGTTGTTATTAAGTTTAGAGAGATCATTATGACGTGTTAGAAATAGGGTCTCGAAGTTAGTCCTTTTGTTTTAAGGATAAGGATTAAAAAAGTATGTGTCAAAGGATGATTTTTAAAGAAGAACAATATCTATTTGTCAAAAATCGAAAATCGTGTTTCCACCATTATCTCTGTACAAACAAAACAAAAAACAAACAACAAAAAAACAACAACAAAAAGCAAAACGCATCTGGCTTGTTTTCTTGTCTGTCTGAAATCTATGACCGTCAGCCAGCCTTTTGAAATGCGCGAAGCAGTATTGACATCTTATTTGTAGGTTTACTTCAGGTATTGCTTTTCCGGTGGCGGTGACGGCATTACCAAAGTTTTTGTGACTAGAATAGATCGGTTTCTCCATTACCATACAACCTAGGCTCACCATGCTTGGTCCACACATTGAACATGGTGGCTACATGTCAGGTATATGTCACTTGATTTTGACCTCATTTTCATGATCTACTGTCAGACGTTGTTAATTTTACTTCAAGTTTTAGTGGTAAGGTCAGTTTCTCCAGGTGACCGTTTCACTAAAGTGATCGTAAATCGTAAGTCTAAGATCACTCTTAAGATTTCCTTACGTGCACGTATACGTGCGTTTCACTAAACCAGTCCTAAGCTTAAGAGCTACGACTTACGACTTGCGATAAGTAACATCTCCTATAATGGAGGTAAAAAGATATTGTATTGTATCATATATTTTATATATAATAAACCCAACAGCTCAAAAGCTGATAAGGGTCCGGGTGGCTCAATGAGTTAGGTCGTTGGATCTAGCAACTCATACAAGCCTATCCCCCAATACGGAGTGGGTTCGTGCCCGCTGTGTAAATTACAAAAAGGGCGCACTCGACTCGCAGCTGAAATACTGCTGAAAGTGGGGAAATTTCAAAAATGTGACCATATATATTTGGCAATACACTCGCATTCTGCACTGATATTCCGTTTGCGGTGCATTTCAATTGCGCGGAAAAAAATCCTACATTTACGTGAAGAACTTCAACACATGACGATTGTGCGGATTCGGGTAGTTTTATTGCATCACTATATTCATGCATATAAAATAATATGTTTCATCAACACATAAAACAACAAAGCTACACATCTTACAATATCAAAACTTAACATGTACATGTACTGTTGATTTATATTCATAGTGCGTGTTTAACGCTTTATATAATCAATAAAAACTACCAATGAATTTTAACATTTGGACTGCTCAAATATCTGTTGCCTTCAGATTTTTTTTTTTTATTCATGTATGTTCCACTATTTTTTAAATTTATATTTCATATAATTATAGATGTTATTCTTATATTTTTTGTTTTCATTTTAAAGGCTGACCAAAGAGGCGAATAATCCATATTGCATCGTCAGTCGTGCTGCAAAATGCAGAAAATGTTATGAGTAAATCAAATATATTCTAAATAACAGGTAATCCCGCACAAATGTAAAAAAAAAGTCTCAGGTATATTTTACGGGCAATTGTAATGCTCTTTCTCCGTGCACTAAAAGTGATACCTGTTAATCCTCAAATCCACGGAAATGTAATGTGCCCTCTGTTTGTGCACAACTTTATTTTTGAACCATTGTTTGTACATGCACCCGATATCATTGTTTTCTTGAAATTTCATCTAGGTACATACACTCGTTAATAAAATATGTTGATATTGTAAATGCAGAACTGATAGAAAGTACACTGAAATGAACAATAATGTGTAGCAGTTTTAATGATTTTGTATGGCTCTCGAAATATAAAAAATGTTGCATGCATCTAATATTTATTGATTGCTTCATTTGATTAATGTTCATATTAAAAAAAATAGATAGCCATTCTTCTCTTCAAAAATAGGTTTACGATTTACGACTTACGTGTACCTTCCACCACTCTTAACTTTGCGATCACTTTTTATCGCAAGTCGTAAATCCTAACTATTAGTGAAACGGTCGTAACTCTTAAGAGTTGCAACGACAGGGTTCGGGCGTTTGGGGAATCTAGCAAATAAAGGAATAAAAACACATGTAAATTCGAAAACCTGTTTTCTTCAACTTTGCAAAACACAAGAGAGAGAGAGAGTACATGACGGATGGATACGACATAATTACGGAAAATATCTACAACTTATAACAGTGAACACAGTGAGGTAGCTCAAGCATTCTGACCATGCAAACACCAGGATACAACAGAGTACACTTACGTCTACGTTTACGACTTACGACCTTTAGTGAAACGATCGCCAGATCCATTAACATGCAAGCTAGGCACATCATATGTCCCATATCTTGTCCACACCAAAAACGTCACATTTGTTTTTAATTTGACGTCCCTCATTAAAAACTTTAGCATAGAACCCCAATGTGAGAATGGGAAAAAAAAACTTTGACCAAGAACTAGACTTGATTGTAAACAAACTGTGCATGAATAACCAGGTAAGCTATACAGGCTCAAGTGAGCCTCTAGTTTAACATAAATAATATATCTCACTTTTAAGAAGATTTAAAAATGCATTGACTTGTAGGGTGACCTTTCTCTCCACTGGATTTGCAATCAGGTTAATTAATGTGGTCGAATTTCCAAACGACAACTGTTCAGTGATGTAAAACTCCGCAAACTCTAAGGTCATCTGAGAGCGTTTGTCCAAAATTTGTATTTCAACACTGAAAAAACAAACAAACAAAATTAATTAAAAGTCCATTTGAAAGCAACCTAGAAAATTGTACTATATAATAATTTAAAGCTAAATCGATGACAAGGTTTATCTTCACAAGTTAACTGATTTCCTTTTCATAATGATAGATAACTTATTTTTGTTTGAATTACAGTCATAGGGCAAATAAACGTGGTACGTTTGATATGTATAATTCTTATGTTATTTAAAGAAACCAATAGCCTGTAATAATATCAATACAAGTCCAGAGGGGTGTGTTAAACAGATAACTATTATATATTTAATAACTTGACAAAAGTAGCAATATGTTGACCCCCCCTCCCCCCACCACCCACACATTTTGTTTCCGTAAACTGTAAATCTTATTTATAAAAAAGTAAAAATACTCACGCTTTTGGATGTAAAACTAACAAATTAACAGGGTCTTTCAGCAAGTTGTAGACATCGTTGGGATCAGTTTCTACAAAGTTGGACAGCGTACGAACTTCTGACGATATGTGCAGCATATAACAAACAAATATCACTGCAACGATCCAATAAACCGTTTTTCTGGTGACTACCGGTGGAGGTGGACGTTTATGATTCTTTGGCATGTTTCATAGTCTTCATTAAACTATGTGATACCATTAATATAGTCATGCTCTTATATGTATACTATTATAATACTTTATCTGTACTATTTGAACTTTGAACTCGATTATCATATGTGATAATATAAGTGGGTATGCAGTGTACATAGATTTGTTATTTTCTGTTTTACTTACCGGCTTTCCTGATAATACAGGTGAGATTTATGTTTTTTACATATATTTATTGAAATGCTTATTTACCATTTTGCTGATCTACTGTCAGCTTTACTACTGCCCAGAAAATGTAAGGAAATCCAAACTATTAACATGTTCACTTATTAAATCAGTTTTAGGACACGTTAGGTTATGTGTTCTACATTCTGACTTGTTTTAATATCAAAATAATTATGATCCAAAAATATTTGTTTGGATTTTTTTTAACTTATGAAACCAGAAAACAAGGAGAATTAAGACCAAGAGGTATGTTCTAAATGTAGGAAAACAAACCATTCGATATATTCAGGTGGTAGGAGCCGTCAGAGATGAATGCAAAGTACCCGAATTACCAAAGGAGTATGTACAACATCGAGAAACACGAAACACTCAACATTCGTAAGAGGTGTGTACAACATATAGGAACACAAAATACACTCCACATACACCAGCGGTTTGTACAACATAAAGGAACACAAAACACTCGACATACCCAATGGGTTTGTACAACACAGAGGAACACAAAGCATTTGACATACCAAGATATATGTACAACATAGAGGAACACAAAACACTCGACATATCCAAGGGGTTTGTACAACTTATAGGGACACAAAATACTCAACACACCCAATGGCTGTGTAGAACATAAAGGAACACAAAACATTCGACATGCTCAGGCTTCTTTGTTGTTTTTCGGGAATTCTACATCTGGTTTTGTTGAAAGTTTTGCGTTTAATTCATTATAAAATCAGTGCAAAAATTACCGAAAAATGCTTGCAAGCTCGCGAAAAATCGGAACAGGAATGTACTAGATGAATACAAAACACGCAAAATAGCAACGGTGTGTATAAATAGCTGTATGTATAGTATACCAAATAGTGGTATAGAAAGCCCACAACATACAAAAGGAGTCTATGCTAAATAGCTAGGAATACAAAAGACACAACATACCAATATCCGGCTAAGAACGAAATTTTATCACAAAACACAGGTACTTGTGGACAGGACCCTCCCCCCTTTTTCTTGAACATCGATTTTATTTTCATGTAAGCAACATTTTGCAACTCTCTATGTATCACTGAATGACATATATACAATAAATAGAAGCAAACAGTAGTTTCTATCCATACCGGGTTTCTGACATTTATATAAAATCGACAAATGAAACTTTAATTATTTCTTTTTGGTTTGTTATTGCGGAAGAAAAAAATATAGATCTTTCGAACAGTGTAAAGAAAATGATGGACTAAGATACCGTTTGTGAAATTTAAACCAGCAGTCTGTCAGTTTCTTAAAAGGTTATTAGTAATCCTGTTCTATGTTTGAGTATACATATAAAAAAAAACTTGTCTCGCACCATTGAAATTTTGTTAATGCCAAATACGGAATCATTAATGTCGATCCGACTAAAACTAGATTTTACGCATACGTGTAAACTTCCGGTGCAATGGTCATGACCTTAAAATGTAAATAAACAAACAAAAACATCAAAAATATTATAATAATTGCTACTACACAACAATACATAACAACTAGAATTTAAGCATTTATTTTAATTGTTATATCTAATGTAGGTAGAACATTTGACATTGCTCTGTTTGCATAAACAATATAATTGCACTAGATATGTCAACTCAGGCCCAGGGGAGATCATGGTGATGTCAACAGAAAAAGTCTGATAAAACATAAATTTTGTATAAAGAGAGAGAGCTAATTATGAAATTATTAATTTATTGTTATTATTCTATATTTCATATTAGTGATTCTGGTTTTTTATTTAATGCTAAATGGGAAAGTAATATACTAAATTATACCAGAGGCTTGATTATAATTTTAACTTTAAGGTCAAAAACTAGGACTGTCACATGTTCTGTTCAATTAGTACCTTGGGATATACTGATTAGGTATATATTGCAAAGTTTTCTTGTTTAATACACATTTCCTGAAAACATAATCATAATGCATGTTTTAAGACCAACATTTAATTACAGTATTGTATTTTCTCATTCTCGAACTGCACATGCATTTGTGTGCAGCTTGCAGATTTTTGTGGATTAATGGAATATCAAGGACCCATTAAGATCTAATCATGCTATAATAATTCAATCAAAAAATTACATGAAATATTTGTTGCTTAGCAAACTATTTCTTGTGTGGACACAATTATAATGTATATATTTTTTCTAATTTCAGGGAATCATTTACTGCATGTTAATTGTTTTATTAACACAAATTCACATAATCAAACTAGACCAGCTGTAAAAGATACATGTTATTAAGTTTTTTAAGAAATTTTACATACAGTTACACTGTATGTGATCTTAAGAACAGAAAATTGGGTCAAAATTTGATTGAATTTGATCAGCTATATATTATATAGCGGATAAAATTTTTACTGGTTCAAATGTTAAATATAGAAAATAATTGAAAATGATAGATGTCAGTGAAATGTAATCATTTCGACAAAGAAAGAAATATCAGATACAGAATATTTCACAGATAGTTCTGTTCCAGAGATCAGAGCTAGGAGACTAAAAGGGAACAATTTCACAGATAGTTCTGTTCCAGAGATCAGAGGAGACTAAAAGGGAACAATGCCCAATCTTTATTATTTTATTTTAAAGTCCTGTTTTATTGAAACCCTATGTGAAAATGGATCTAATAATTTTTCTCAAAACATCATTAAACACAACCTCTGTATGAATAGCCATATCAATCTACATGTATTTCAGAAGCGTAAGCATGATGTTCATTTGTTGTTTCCCTCTCATCGGCTACACATAAAACTGAAATAAAATAATTTTTCATTTCTGTGTGTCTTTTTAATTCATATATTATCTGACTGCTGTTTAATCATCAGAAATGTAAAAGAAAAATAATAAAAAAATTAAATTAAATTATAAATTTTATTTATTTATTTATCAGAAATGAATTATAAAATTTGTAGATTTAAGAAATATTTTTGAGGATGACAATGATAATAGACAGATTATTTTGTTACAGACTGAGACATCTACATCTGTAAATAATGCCAACGGCAAAAGATAAAGCTCTGTTAGGAGTAGGGGGTGCTGTTGGACTATCGTTAGCAGCATGGAGAGCTTTTTTCCCATGGATAGGCTATGATCTCTCTGTGATGAGAATTGGAAGAAAATATGGCAAATTGGTAATGGATGACCTAGCCAATGAAATATATCTTATTGATATGTTTGAGAGATCTGTCAAAGCTAATCTTAGAAAAACATTCGTTATATTTCAAGATCGATTGTATACATATGAATTCATGAATGAACAAGCCTGTAGAGTTGCTAATATTGCAATACAACTTGGATTAAAGCTTGGAGATACAGCAGCTATCCTTATACAAAATAATCCATCTTTTATTTGGACATTCTTAGGTAAATATCACATTCATAGTGAATCAAGTAATTAAATGAATATTTTATTTTTAAATTCATATGTAACATTATTAAAGTCATGAAATTTAATAGAATTACTCACTTGAATACAATTTCTTCTGGAAGAGAAAAGAAGAATAGGTACACTAATTCAGACATCTTTTAAAAGTAGTCAGTGACTTGCAACATGTCGTGGTTTTCTTTGGGTACTCCGGTTTCCTCCAGAGTCCACCAATAAAACTGACCGTCACAATTAGTCAATATAACTGAAATATTGTTGAAAGTGGCGTCAATCACCATAAACCAACCAAAATCTACATAAAAGTAATAAATAAAAGATCTCCTTTTAAAAGCTTGAGAACAACAGATTAGAGAGACAAAATTGACATGTGACAAGACATACACAATGTACTGGTACTCCGATCTGTTTTTCTTAGTTTTTAGCTCACCTTGCCAAAGGCAATGTGAGCTTTTGCCATCACTTGGCGTCTGTCGTCCGTTGTCTGTCGTCTGTTAACTTTTCACATTTTAATCTTCTCCTCTGAAACTGCTCAGCCAAATGAAATGAAACTTGGTAGGAAGCATCAATGGAAGGTCCTCTCTAAAGATTGCTCATTTTGTCCTGATCCATCAACAAACATGGCTGCCATAAGCAATTCTTGTTTCTGATTGGCCAATTTTAAAAGAATATTCTCCTCTGAAACCGCTTTGCCAAATGAACCGAAACTTGGTAGGAAGCATCTATGACAGGTCCTCTATAAAGATTGCTCATTTCGTCCCGATCCGTTAACAAACATGGACACCACAGGCCATTCTTGTTTCTGATTGGTTGATTTCTAAAAAATCTTCTCCTCTGAAACCACTTGGCCAAATGAATCGAAACTTGGTAGGGAGCATCCTTGGAAGGTCCTCTATAAAGATTGCTCATTTTGTCCCGATTCATTAACAAACATGGCTGCCACAGGCAATTCTTGTTTCTGATTGGTCGATTTCTAAAAATTTTCTCCTCTGAAACTGCTTGGCCAAATGAATTGAAACTTGGTATGAAGCATCTATGGAAGGTTCTCTATAAAGATTGCTCATTTTGTCCCGATCCATTAACAAACATGGCCGCCACAGGCAATTCTTGTTTCTGATTGGTCGATTTCTAAAAATCTTCTACTCTGAAACAGCTTGGCCAAATGGACCGAAACGTGGGAGGAAGCATCTATGGAAGGTCCTCTATGGGAATTGCTCATTCCGTTTTGATCCGTTAACAAACATGGCCGTCATAGGCAATTCTTGTTTCTTATTGGTCGATTTCTAAAACAGCTTTTCCTCTGAAACCGCTTGGCCAAATGATATGAAACTTGGTAAGAAGCATCTATGGTAGGTTCTCTATAGAAATAGCTCATTTCGTGTTGATCCATTAACAAACATGGCTGCCTTAGGCAATTCTTGTTTTAGATTGGTCGATTTCTAAAAATCTTCTTCTCTGAAACTTCTTTGCCAAAATGAACCGATATTTGGTGGGAAGCACCTATGGAAGGTTCTGTATTAAGTTTCCTCAAAGCAGAATGAAAGGTGAGCGACACAGACTCAGCACTGAACTCAGTGCTGAGCCTCTAGTTTTTTACTGATTTCATTTTTTCCCTTTTGAACAAATATTCAAAGTTTTTTGGCTTGTAGAAGCTAAATAATCACATTTTCAGAGGCTAACCTTCTATAGATTTCAATTTCCCTCCAGGTATTTTCATTTGTTTTACTAATGATGTCCAGTTCAAAAAATCATATGAAATGGATTATTGGAAATGAAATATTTTCCAAGCTTTCTGGCATTCTGGCTGCCAAGCCCCTCACCCCGCCATGGTCTTTTGTTAAAAAAATAATGTGAATCCTGTCTAAAAACAAATCAGTTGAAAAAGAAATCTGCCCTTGTCTGTGTCTTCAATGCAGACAAATTTGACTCTGAAGGTACATGAGGTACATTGTATATATGTGTTGCCAGGAATCTAAATTTGTATTACTGAAGATGCTTCTATGGTCATTGGCATCAGTGTATCCTGTATGATGTGCAGTGTATAGACACTGATAACCCCATTACCTCTAACACCCTTTCATGATAAAAAAAACATGTTCTACAGGGATACTTGTAGCAATTTATGTTGACGAGTCCAGAAGACATTTCTGAAAATTATGGTGTGCCTCACCATTGTTAAAATATAAAATTTGAAAACTGGTGAATCCCAACTGAAAATGGTGAATACAGGACTCATCTAGGAGAGTTGCAAGGATCTCTGTTTTATATTTAGACATCTTCTGCTGGTGGTCATAGCCATGATTATATGGTACTTGGATTTATACCTACATATACAATCAGTGTCTGTCAGCTCTAAAAGTTGTAAAGTCAACATGGTAGTTGTACTTTATGTGCTAAAGTTTGTCTATGACTTACAGGTGATTAGTGGTTTTCTCTGGGTATTTTGGTTTTCATTCACCAATAAAACTGAGTGTCATAAATAACTAAAGGAATGTTGAAAGTGGCTATAAACAACTGTAACTCTAACCCAAGACATATCTTAATTATATTCAAGAATGAACAACATGATAAAACCCAGTTCCATTTCAGGTTTACAGAAGATAGGGGTTGGCGTAGCCTTTTTAAACACAAACAACAGACATAAACCTCTTTTACATTCCATACAAATTAGTGAAGCAAAGGTACTAATTGTTGGAGAAGGTAAAGTGTTCATTAAATATTTATGTTTGAAATTATTTTTTTTATCTCGCTTTAATTACATGTTGTACTGTTAGTTTTGTGAAGTTAAGCCGTAATGGTCAACAATTTTTAATCAACCAAGACAACATGGTTGACTCCTCTAATAAACCTTTATCTCAAAAAGAAAGAAAAGACACCAAAAAAAGCAGGAGAGGAACATCTATTAATGGGTGAATCCTATTAATGAGTACTCAAGTGAATAATTGTTGTTTAACTTTAATTACAAGTGAACAATATTTCAGTCATATCATGACGAGAACAAGTTACTTTTTGATGAGATGACGATGTCTGCTTTGTACTTAGCTAAAATGCTTATACAGATGTACATTGTAGTTGGATTATGATATAGCTCAGCATGCCCATTTATCCTCTGCAGAGGGTTTTTTACCCCCAAAATTGTAGGGACTTTCTATATGCAGGGATACAAAGTTAAGGAAAAAACAGCAATTGTACCCCATTGTACCCCCAGTTTCAAAACTCAGTGGGCACCCTGTAGCTGTGGAACCCTGGCTCTTGTGATCTTCTTTTTATTTTTTTTGTTGGTGACCATTAAAATACTATAAGAGCTACGGTTCCGCTGCAAGATTTCATAATTCTTGCCCACTGCAACAACACTCTGCAGGTAGACATGTCCTTCCACTCTGACACATTATCCTGATGCTGAGCCAATCAGTCTTTGCTCTTACTCCTTAATGCTGCATGCAAGGGAAGAAGCAGCACATGCCAATTTAATAGCTTTTTGTTTGATTATTTCTTGACACCAGTTATCGAACCCATGTTCTATGGCACTGGAGGCGAGCATCCTAGCCATTACAATATCATAGCTGTTTGTTTTTGGAAAACGATAACTGCATACAGTAAAAGGTTGATATCGGTGTACGAAAACACATCATTGGTGTTAGAATTGTCGTCAGAAGTCAAAAACCTTAGCCACTTGGCCACCAAGGCCCCCTAAATAAAACATTTATTAAAATGCTATCTGTATTATTCTTGTTTTTTCATAAACACAATGTTTAGAGTAATACAAGCTGTTGTTGATGACAGTTGATTTATTTAACTCATACTTTTATTTGATTGGTTGATTCAAAATATCTGAAAGTTTTGATTTGAACTAATATTTATGACTGTTACAATGTATGAACAGTAATTAATATATAAAATATAGATTTTGTTTCAACAAAATATAAAATGAGTATAATTTCTCAAGATACAAATGTATTTGTTTATCTAACTTTTGTAGCAATTGAATTATTTCATGGTGTAGAAGATATCAAAGATCAGCTAGATATACCTGTCTTCCTTATGGGTTCACTACCAGCAGATACCCCAGCAGGATACCAGTCATGGGACCAGCTCATGCTGACAGCATCACATGCAGAAATTAGTCGTACTATGAGAGCTGACATGGGCTTGTTGGGACCCTGTTGTTATATTTATACATCAGGAACAACAGGTTAAAAAAACTATAAGTTATTAAGATTGTTTAAGCAGAATTTAGAGGCAATGATTGATTTTAACTTTTTTTTAAACCCAACAGATAAAATTTAGAATTTCTTTAAATTAAAATTAGATTTATTATTATTATTGTTATTAAGTGAACCTAGCAATGTGCCATCTGTTTAAAATCATACTCGATTATCGGTAATAATCAGAGGGGTATTCGGGTAAAACACAATAAAGGGCAATGCTGTGTTGCAGCAGAGCTGAACGTTCATGTACTGTTATTCTTAAAAGCAACATGTTTTCTATGATCTATAATGTCTGAAGTTGGTATGATGTTAAGATTACTCAGCATTACTTGCTAGATCTCTTTTTAATTAACATTTATTCACAAGATTATAATTACACCCTTAAATATAGTTCCGGACACTACATGGTTTTTGTAGTGTCCGTAACCATATTTTCTGTTCTGCAGTTTTTATTCTGTCTACAATTGTTCATATTTTGACTGATTATAACTACTCTGTGTATTTTACATCTTCAAACATGAAAATATCAATCTTTTGACAGTGTTTTTTAGAAGATGTTTTTACTGGTTACAGACCCTACAGATTTCTGATAGAGACATTTTTTTGACTTTGAAATACAAATAAACAAAATTTTAATCCAATATCCTACTGAAATGGATTTTTTATTGACTTGTTATATTTGATGAGTGGGAAACATCATTTTTTTGTATGAAATTAGGTGTTTTATTATGTTTAAGCTTCATATAACGAATGGGAGAAATTCTTGTCTAAAACTATATAACGAAACATACCTTTTGGATAAAGCCTGATAATTTCTCCAATTGATGTCCGATTTTCATGAATTTGGTATCAAATTAATCCTGATTAATTTTTCTAAAGATTTATATTAAAATAGTGTTGTTGTTTTCCTATTTTGAAAAGTAAATTTTGGTGTAAAAATAAACAAATTTCAAGTGCAAAAGCATAACGCCTTATTTGTGCAAATTTTTCGGTACCCTTTTGCCTGTTACTCAAAAACTATGAGAGATATCTTCTTGAAATTTTGTATGCAATGTCTGTGTTTCACCATCCAAAACATGATATTAGAGTGATACCTTTAAATTCAATGGAAGTATGTTAATATTGCACATAACACACTGCTTTTGAGTATGAGCCCTATATTGTGTTTCAGCCGCTTATCGATTATAATATGATTTTTTTGGTTTTATTTTTAAGTTAAATGAAATGGAAAACCATAATGATTTGTCCCCCAAGAGTAAACTTTCTCATGTTTAGAATTGACCTCTGACCTGAAAATAAAACCCTTTCTGAGCCCTTATAATAGAAAAAAATGTTTGATATTATAGTTATATTGTTTTTTATTTGTAACATTACAGTATGTATACGAATTATATTTAATTTTGTTACCATGCATATGTTGTATCATACAAGGACCGTTATTACAATGTTGAATGTAATCATCATTGGAGTAACATGGAAGACAATATAAATAGATTTCAGGAAATCTGCCCATAGAAAACATTGATTGACTTTTTTTCCCTATATCATAATAAACAGCAGCTGTTAGCAATTGTTTATTGTGATATTTGTGAGAGGAAAACATATCGGATAAACAGTGAGTCAAGTTTAAGAAATACAGATATATATTTCATGCAAAAATATATGTGTTTAAAAATGTATGCTGATTTTGCATTTTTGTTGGGTATTCATATACAATTGTACCACTGCAAAGAAAATTTGTGCAGTTTTTAATGTAAATCTTATAATAATTTTATCATTGATGCTGTTCAAGTATTAGTAAGTTAAACACTTGTAAATTAGTAAAATATTTGTTTAAATTTCGTGAATGAGAAACAACATTGAAATTCTATTTGTATATTACCAGAGCTGCCAGAGGCAGACAATAAGCAAATGAATTTATATTGTTGGTGTATGATACATGTATTTGTACAGGTTTACCTAAACCAGCAGGCAATAAGCAAATGAATTTATTTTGTATGATACATGTATTCGTACAGGCTTACCTAAACCACTTGACAGTAAACAAATGAATTTATTTTGTATGATAAATGTATTTGTACAGGTTTACCTAAACCAGCAATAATTAACCAGGCAAAAGCAGTAGGAATGTCAAAGTTTCTGCACTTAGTTGAAATTGTTCCTGAAGATATTGTGTATACCACTACACCTCTCTACCATAGTGCTGCCTGCTTAGCAATGTTTACAACATTTACTTGTGGTAAGTACTACAGTTCTATACCATAGTGTTACCTACTTAGCAATGTTTACAACGTTTACTTGTGGTAAGTACTACAGTTCTATACCATAGTGTTACCTACTTAGCAATGTTTACAACATTTACTTGTGGTAAGTACTACACCTCTATACCATAGTGTTGCCTACTTAGCAATGTTTACAACATTTACTTGTGGTAAGTACTACACCTCTATACCATAGTGCTGCCTACTTAGCAATGTTTACAACATTTACTTGTGGTAAGTACTACACCTCTATACCATAGTGCTGCCTACTTAACAATGTTTACAACATTTACTTGTGGTAAGTACTACACCTCTATACCATAGTGCTGCCTGCTTAGCAATGTTTACAACATTTACTTGTGGTAAGTACTACACCTCTATACCATAGTCCTGCCTGCTTAGCAATGTTTACAACATTTACTTGTGGTAAGTACTACACCTCTATACCATAGTGCTGCCTGCTTAGCAATGTTTACAACGTTTACTTGTGGTAAGTACTACACCTCTATACCATAGTCCTGCCTACTTAGCAATGTTTACAACATTTACTTGTGGTAAGTACTACACCTCTATACCATAGTGTTACCTACTTAGCAATGTTTACAACATTTACTTGTGGTAAGTACTACACCTCTATACCATAGTGCTGCCTACTTAGCAATGTTTACAACATTTACTTGTGGTAAGTACTACACCTCTATACCATAGTGCTGCCTACTTAACAATGTTTACAACATTTACTTGTGGTAAGTAATACACCTCTATACCATAGTGCTGCCTGCTTAGCAATGTTTACAACATTTACTTGTGGTAAGTACTACACCTCTATACCATAGTGCTGCCTACTTAGCAATGTTTACAACATTTACTTGTGGTAAGTAATACACCTCTATACCATAGTGCTGCCTGCTTAGCAATGTTTACAACATTTACTTGTGGTAAGTACTACACCTCTATACCATAGTGCTGCCTACTTAGCAATGTTTACAACATTTACTTGTGGTAAGTAATACACCTCTATACCATAGTGTTGCCTACTTAGCAATGTTTACAACGTTTACTGTGGTAAGTACTACACCTCTATACCATAGTGCTGCCTACTTAGCAATGTTTACAACATTTACTTGTGGTAAGTACTACACCTCTATACCATAGTGTTACCTACTTAGTAATGTTTACAACATTTACTTGTGGTAAGTACTACACCTCTATACCATAGTGCTGCCTGCTTAGCAATGTTTACAACATTTACTTGTGGTAAGTAATACACCTCTATACCATAGTGCTGCCTGCTTAGCAATG
This sequence comes from Bathymodiolus septemdierum, assembly GCA_963383655.1. Classification (NCBI taxonomy): domain Eukaryota; kingdom Metazoa; phylum Mollusca; class Bivalvia; order Mytilida; family Modiolidae; genus Bathymodiolus; species Bathymodiolus septemdierum. The sequence goes on from OY726520.1 coordinate 5,173,662, forward strand.
TTTACAACATTTACTTGTGGTAAGTACTACACCTCTATACCATAGTGCTGCCTACTTAGCAATGTTTACAACATTTACTTGTGGTAAGTACTACACCTCTATACCATAGTGTTGCCTACTTAGCAATGTTTACAACATTTACTTGTGGTAAGTACTACACCTCTATACCATAGTCCTGCCTACTTAACAATGTTTACAACATTTACTTGTGGTAAGTACTACACCTCTATACCATAGTGCTGCCTACTTAGCAATGTTTACAACATTTACTTGTGGTAAGTACTACACCTCTATACCATAGTGCTGCCTACTTAGCAATGTTTACAACATTTACTTGTGGTAAGTACTACACCTCTATACCATAGTGTTACCTACTAAACAATGTTTACAACGTTTACTTGTGGTAAGTACTACACCTCTATACCATAGTCCTGCCTACTTAGCAATGTTTACAACATTTACTTGTGGTAAGTACTACACCTCTATACCATAGTGCTGCCTACTTAGCAATGTTTACAACATTTACTTGTGGTAAGTACTACACCTCTATACCATAGTGCTGCCTACTTAGCAATGTTTACAACATTTACTTGTGGTAAGTACTACACCTCTATACCATAGTCCTGCCTACTTAACAATGTTTACAACATTTACTTGTGGTAAGTAATACACCTCTATACCATAGTCCTGCCTACTTAGCAATGTTTACAACATTTACTTGTGGTAAGTACTACACCTCTATACCATAGTGCTGCCTGCTTAGCAATGTTTACAACATTTACTTGTGGTAAGTACTACACCTCTATACCATAGTCCTGCCTACTTAGCAATGTTTACAACATTTACTTGTGGTAAGTACTACACCTCTATACCATAGTCCTGCCTACTTAGCAATGTTTACAACATTTACTTGTGGTAAGTACTACACCTCTATACCATAGTGCTGCCTACTTAGCAATGTTTACAACATTTACTTGTGGTAAGTACTACACCTCTATACCATAGTGCTGCCTACTTAGCAATGTTTACAACGTTTACTTGTGGTAAGTACTACACCTCTATACCATAGTGCTGCCTACTAAACAATGTTTACAACATTTACTTGTGTATACCACTACACCTCTCTACCATAGTGCTGCCTGCTTAGCAATGTTTACAACATTTACTTGTGGTAAGTACTACACCTCTATACCATAGTGCTGCCTACTTAGCAATGTTTACAACATTTACTTGTGGTAAGTAATACACCTCTATACCATAGTCCTGCCTACTTAGCAATGTTTACAACATTTACTTGTGGTAAGTACTACACCTCTATACCATAGTGCTGCCTACTTAGCAATGTTTACAACATTTACTTGTGGTAAGTAATACACCTCTATACCATAGTGCTGCCTACTAAACAATGTTTACAACATTTACTTGTGGTAAGTAATACACCTCTATACCATAGTGCTGCCTGCTTAGCAATGTTTACAACATTTACTTGTGGTAAGTACTACACCTCTATACCATAGTGCTGCCTACTTAGCAATGTTTACAACATTTACTTGTGGTAAGTAATACACCTCTATACCATAGTGCTGCCTACTAAACAATGTTTACAACATTTACTTGTGTATACCACTACACCTCTCTACCATAGTGCTGCCTGCTTAGCAATGTTTACAACATTTACTTGTGGTAAGTACTACACCTCTATACCATAGTGCTGCCTACTTAGCAATGTTTACAACATTTACTTGTGGTAAGTAATACACCTCTATACCATAGTCCTGCCTACTTAGCAATGTTTACAACATTTACTTGTGGTAAGTACTACACCTCTATACCATAGTGCTGCCTACTTAGCAATGTTTACAACATTTACTTGTGGTAAGTAATACACCTCTATACCATAGTGCTGCCTGCTTAGCAATGTTTACAACATTTACTTGTGGTAAGTACTACACCTCTATACCATAGTGCTGCCTACTTAGCAATGTTTACAACATTTACTTGTGGTAAGTACTACACCTCTATACCATAGTCCTGCCTACTTAGCAATGTTTACAACATTTACTTGTGGTAAGTACTACACCTCTATACCATAGTGCTGCCTACTAAACAATGTTTACAACATTTACTTGTGGTAAGTAATACACCTCTATACCATAGTGCTGCCTGCTTAGCAATGTTTACAACATTTACTTGTGGTAAGTACTACACCTCTATACCATAGTGCTGCCTACTTAGCAATGTTTACAACATTTACTTGTGGTAAGTAATACACCTCTATACCATAGTCCTGCCTACTTAGCAATGTTTACAACATTTACTTGTGGTAAGTACTACACCTCTATACCATAGTGCTGCCTACTAAACAATGTTTACAACATTTACTTGTGGTAAGTAATACACCTCTATACCATAGTGCTGCCTGCTTAGCAATGTTTACAACATTTACTTGTGGTAAGTACTACACCTCTATACCATAGTGCTGCCTACTTAGCAATGTTTACAACATTTACTTGTGGTAAGTACTACACCTCTATACCATAGTCCTGCCTACTTAACAATGTTTACAACATTTACTTGTGGTAAGTACTACACCTCTATACCATAGTGCTGCCTACTTAGCAATGTTTACAACGTTTACTTGTGGTAAGTACTACACCTCTATACCATAGTCCTGCCTACTTAGCAATGTTTACAATGTTTACTTGTGGTAAGTACTACACCTCTATACCATAGTGCGTCCTGCTTAGCAATGTTTACAATGTTTACTTGTGGTAAGCATTGATGATATTCTGGGGATAAAATAAAAGTCAAGTTTGGTTTTTGTCATCCTTGCTGATACCAAAAAACCCCCCAAAAAATAACAAAATGCTTTAATATTGTACCTAAGGGAACGACCATTTAACTTGAAGGAGGGGGTGTTATGGTTTTTTTCTAAAAAAATATTCTGATTGCCAATGTTGCCGAAAAAAATATTCTGATTTTGGTGGAGGAAAAGAAAAATAATCTGATTCAGAGTTTTTGTCATATAACCTAATGTTGAATTCTGGAAAAAAATTTCGCAACAAAAAAAAAAATTCTAACTCTTGTGTTGTCGGAAAAAAAAATTCTGAACGAAACAAAAAAACATACCCCCCCCCCCCCCCCCTGCAAGTTAAATGGTCGATCCCTAGGCCACAAAACCACATTTATTTCATTGGCAATTTTCATAAATTGATGAGATAATGAGTAAAAAAACACAGTTATTCCTCAAATAGAAATCACTCAAACATGCAGTTAGTGATAACTTTTTAACAGAATATATAATGATGAATGTGGTATAGGTAAATAAAATGAAAAACAAAATATTGGGAGACCCAAATTATAATTATTTAGTGTTCAGTTCCGTCCTCTTTATAGGCCACACCTTCTATTACTGAACATTATAAATTTTATTGTAAAAAAATGATTTAAATGTAAGAGATCAAGAAAAATTATCCATTCGAATCTTGGGTAAAATTCCAAAGTAACAGAATAATACTTTTTAGCTCACCTGACCCAAAGGGTATTGCCATCACTTGTCATCCGTCCATTAACTTTTTCATATTTTAATCTACTCCTCTGAAACAACTGGGCCAAATGGAACCAAGCTTGGCAGAAAGCATCTATATATAAAACAGGTGCTCATATAGAGTTATGTGGTATACATGTAATAATGAAGGGGCCTTCGTGGTCATGATCATATGGTAGTTGAATCTACAACTACCTGTGCAATCAGTGCCTATCACCATAAAAGTTGTGAGTTCAAACCCTGTTCATGTAGAGGTGTACTCGATACAACATTATGTGATAAAGTTTGTCAGTTCAAACCCTGTTCATATAGAGGTGTACTCGATACAACATTATGTGATAAAGTTTGTCAGTTCAAACCCTGTTCATATAGAGGTGTACTCGATACAACATTATGTGATAAAGTTTGTCAGTTCAAACCCTGTTCATATAGAGGTGTACTCGATACAACATTATGTGATAAAGTTTGTCAGTTCAAACCCTGTTCATATAGAGGTGTACTCGATACAACATTATGTGATAAAGTTTGTCAGTTCAAACCCTGTTCATATAGAGGTGTACTCGATACAACATTATGTGATAAAGTTTGTCAGTGACTTGTGATAGGTATGTGGTTTTCTTCAGGTACTTAAACACCATAAACCAAACCAAACCACATGTGACATAAAAGTGTTTGATATGTAGAATTCCAGTTTTTTGTTGTTTTTTTTTTTATCACCATCTGTTTTTTATATGTCTTATACTTTTTAAATATGACATTCACATTTTTACAGGTAGTACAATGGTGTTGAGATCAAAGTTTTCTGCTCAACATTACTTTGAGGACTGTAGACGCCACAATGTAACCATCATACAGTATATTGGAGAATTATGTAGATATCTACTAGCTTTACCTGAGGTAATAGAAATATAAAACAAATACTCAATAATTTTCATAGTTTATTATACTGTTAAAAATTTCCATCATCACTGAACAAAAATTTATGAAAATTCACAATGTATATCTTGTACTCTCTTTGACAACACTTTGGTCAACATATATGGACGAGTTTAAGCACTGTCTATGCCTTTGTTTATGCACATACACAATATCTTGAACAAAAAGTTACAATGCACTCAGAACATCTTTTTTGCTTTGAATTTACCATGTCTTTTGCCCATGAAGAGCATTCTTATTTACTGCAGATGTAAAATCTGAACTTAAACCTTCTAAAATTATTTATTTCAAACTGGAAAATACAAATGCCTATTTTTCTTCTTTTTAAAACTTTTATATATTTTTCTTTATTTTTATCTTTAAAATTAAAATATTTTTATTATATTAATATATATATCAGGGGCGGATCCAGGTTTTTTGAAAGGGGGGCATAATGAGTGCCAAAGGCATGAATCCTGCTAGAGGGGTCCGGGGGCATGCCTCCCCTGAATTTTTTTTTTTTAAATGAAGCAAAATTGTGCATTCTGAGTGTAATCTGAGATAAACCATATAGGACAAAAACACATTTCAATACCAGTATTTTAATGCCAAATGATTTTTTTTTTTCACATCGACTAACTTGTATAACTTAGTACAGTTTAAATATCACCCACAGGATTCATTAGAACCATTTTTCTGGGATTTCTTAGAGCATAGTCATCTATTATTTTATCATAGTCGAGTTTGATATCTCTGTGGACATATAGAAGCAGCAATGCATTTAGTTGGTCTTCACCCATTGTGCTTCTCATGCCATTTTTGATCAATTTTAAGGAAGAATTGGCCCTCTCAGTTGAGCTGGACGTTACGCTTGTCAATAACTGCAAATTGAGAATTTTTGTTATATTAGGAAACATTGTTGAACATACTCTCGGGTCCGTAATGGTCGAAGTGATGTTGTCAGGTTTGTTGGGCTTATTGTTCCATAATGCCTTCCAAATGCAGAGCTCCTGTCTAACGGACTCTCGCGAAGGCAAGTCATCCTTATAGTAATTGAAAATTTCATTGACAGTATCGTCTTGTGTTTGATCAATGTGTCTAGGTATCAGAGGCAAGGCCCTGACTACAGAAATTGCATATTCGCCAAAACGAATGTTTAATTGTTGAATCATGGCATCAAGAAAAGGCAAAAATATTGCATGTTTAAAGTATTCCTTGTCACTACTTGCGGGGATATTATTACACTGTCTGTCGTGCACATCGTCGTGGCATTGAAAGATTTCCTATGTCGGCCAGTGCATTAGCTTTTTCGTAAAGAGCATCAAATTCCGTTTCATCCTCTCGTGTGGACTCTATCACAGCTTTAAAAAAATACTGGTAAAATAACGCATCAATAAGCTTTTCTTATTGTGGACGAACGTTGAATTAAGACTGTATGTTAATCTCTGTCTCTAATATTTGGTTGCTGTCTCATTGAAGTTTACAGGTAACATTTAAGGTTCAAACATAGATCCAAGTGACCTTAGGGCTCATTAATACACCCTGCCCCACCTGTGGCTAGTTTGAAGGGATAGGATGATCACCCCATTCTACCACCTCAACCTAGCCAATAGACCTCCTATGAAAAAAATAAAACCATGATGCAGAAGCTGAACTACAATGTATGTCAATTATGTTGTATAATCGAATCCATCGAGTGGTTACAGAGGAGTTATGGATTGCAAAAATCTTGCGGATGGACAAACGGACATGCTGTATACTACACTACAAAGTCAAGAGATTCTGAACAGACCAGTTTTTGTGTTAGATATTCTGAAAAGCGTCTGAAAATTCTGAAAATTACTAAACATTCTGAACATTACTGAAAACTCTGAACATTGCTGAAAATTCTGACTGAACAGATTCTGAATATTGCTGAAAATTCTGAACAGATTCTGAACATTACTGAAAATTCTGAACAGATTCTGAACTTTGTAGTGCTATATACCCCCCTTCGGTGATTGATTAGATACCTTTGACTTCTTCACAACATAGTTAGGTTACTATGTCTTCTTATATATTTTGACTTTAGAGGAACCTTAATAATTGACAACGTATTTATGCAATAGGTATGATATTCTAATCTTTAAAGATTATATGGGGTTTTTTTGGAAAATTTACTGTAACTGATTTGGTGACAAATTAATCATTATCCTTGTTATCAATTGATTTAATTTTCTGTATTAAAGTCACTGACTCATTAATAACAGGGTTGTTTTAACACATGGTTCAATGTATACAGGAGGAGGTCGACAGGGAAGACGTAAGAGTCAGGGAGAAAGGAGAAGAAGGATGGGAGAGAGGAAGGGTGGGAAAAGGGGGAAGGAGAGTGAAAATGGGAGAAAGGAGAAACAGGGAAGGAAAGGAGACCAGATGAGGAGAGGGATAAAGGAGAAGAGTGGGAGAGGAGAGAGGAGCAGGAGAAAGGAAGGGAGAGGTTGGAGAACTGGAGAAGAGAGAAACACCCCCATCCGCCCACTCAAAGTAAACAGTATAGACAGTCATATTTATATAAGATAATATTCTTTTATTTTACATATTTAATTTAAACAAATAACTTTGATAAGACTTTAAGCAAAAATAAACACAATTAAGTCTATTATTTATTAATAATCTCAGTCTGCGTATTCCTGTTTCCCTTTGGGTCCGTGATCAAATTATTATACACACACACGTCGTGTGATTGTCAGTCTGACTTTGTGTACTGTTGAGTGTTATGTAACAGTACAAATAAAATCAAAGAGCTAACCATGGTAGTGTTAAAACTGCACAGTATGTAATATGGAATGACTTTTATCTATTATGACATATATGTGGTTACAAAAGTTATTTTAACTATTACCGTCTGTCAATATTTCTTGATAAAGAGATATCTAGGCTGCCTTGTTGTAGTTTTTGGCACTTGGTTTGTGTAGCCAATCTGTCAGCTTCCGTGGTACTGATGGTATTGTAAAATTAATATCCGAAGAAAAACCAGAATCAGGAATCAGTTTCTGGAATGCAATCCGTTATTTTTTATCACTTTCTGATATTTAGAAATGTCAGGGAACAAGAAAAGATCAATTTTGTGCATGCCAACTGACAAAAATATGCGGCAGGCATCAGAACTCTTTTTCAGAATTTTTATATTATTTTCCATAGCCCCTATAATTCGGCGACCAAAGGGGGGGGGGGGGGGCGAACGGCCCTTACACCCTCACCTGAATCCGCTACTGTATATATATAAATGTACTGACTCTATCTGAAGTAAAAAATAAATATCTACAGGCTATCCCTTGGGTAAAAAGAAATATTGACTTGTTTTATTTGTTTAATGTATGTTCTGGGTTTTTCTGTAGACTGTGCAATTTGTAATTTTGTCAATTTTTGCTGAAAATGTAAATTAGGACCAATTTGAAAAAAATTCATTTAAAATTTCACTTCAGACACTACTGGACCAAAATCAAACTTGACAGGGATGATTTTTTTTAAAAGTGGTCCCTTTGATGGTAACAACCTTGAGGATGTAATGGTAGGCATGCCCACCTTTAGTTCGATGGATCGTGGTTTTGATCCCCAGTCGGGTCAAACTAAAAACTATAAATTGATATTTTCTAATTCTCTGCTAAGCATGCAGCATTATGGAGTAGGAGCTGGTTGACCCAGATGCAGTATAATGGGGCCAAGTGGAGTGACATGTCCATCTGTGGATTGTTGTTTCAATGAAGTAGCTCTATTTAAATCCAACTGAGCTCCTTGGTCTAGTACAAAAAAAGGAGTTATTATTATCTCATTAAAAGTAACTTATTTTTACCATGATATAGCTGTAAAGTAACTCACTTTTGGTAAAATCACTCACTCACTTCTGATTTAGTGTCTGCGGACACTAGTTTAAACATATTTTATTGTCCAAAAACATGACAATAGGATCAGATACAAGTTTTTCAACTTAGAACATCTTCTCCTTTATATAAACAATATACAAATACAGTTGAACATAAATACACAAAAGCTACAGTCTTTCTTAATAATTAGAAAAACAACAAAAAAACAACAACATGAAATGTACGAGTGCAACACAATTTGAAATTTACCCAATGACAAATCGAACAGACCTTTACAATAAATGGACTAGTTATAGAACACACCTAGAATGAAGAAAATCAATAATTGTTATACAATGTAGTGGGATTATTAATTCGGTAAAGGTAGGATCTTTTAAAAGTTAGTTTCAAAATATATAACAATATCATTATTTATTCAGTAAGAATTTTAACATACAGTGCTTACACTTGTGTATTGCAACATTTACTAATTCACACCAGGTCAGCCACAAACCAATTGTCACCTGATTACATTCACGATAATCAGCGGAAAGAAAAGCGACATGTTTCCTTAATATATGTCTGTACAGTAATGAATACATGCCTATTTGTGTCAATATTATAAATTTTACTTCCAAACAGCAAGGTGTTTAAGTCAATGTGTACATTTGCAGCTAATAAAGAACGGTACAAAATATTTCTTTGTGCATCAAACCTCTTGCAGTACAATAAAAAATGTTCAGCATTCTCTGTGGAATATCCACAAGAACAAGATGGGCTATGAATCAAATTAGCATGAAATAGATCATTATGTAATGCACTACAATTATTCCTTATTCTAGTATGCAGTATATTTAAATATCTGTTGCCAATATTATAATAGGAGGGGGGGTTAGCATTTTTATAGTAGTGTTGTTTCAATTTGTACTTGAAGGATTCAAAAGTTGACAGTTGACGTATTCTCAGGTCTAATAAATTCCATAACTTGGTCGTCGACGGAAAAAATGACTGTTGGGATATCGATAATCTGTTTGTAGTTTGACTAATATTATGACTATTTCGTAAATTATAGTTGTTAGTTTCTCCAACACTGGGAGGAATCAAATCACATAAAAACTCAGGAGAATTACCAACATTTAATTTATAAAACATACATAATTTTTTAACCTCTCGCCTAGTGCTAAGTTTCTCCCAACCCGCCTCCCTGTATATTGAATCCAAACTTGTGTAGCATGTTAGCCCTGTAACAATACGAGCCGCTTCCAATTGTAGTTTTTCCAGTCTATCAGAATTGACTTGCCCGCAGTTATCCCATACCTCAGATGAATATTCCAAAATTGGTCTAATGAAAGTAAAATAAATATTTTCCAGATATTCCCTCTTTAATCTAAATTTAAGCTTCCTCAAGACATTAAGTTGCTTTGAAGTTCTCTGAATTAGGCTGTCTATATGTTTTGTCCATTTACAATCACTACTGATAATTATGCCTAAATGTTTGTGCTTATTAACAGAATTAAGGACGATTCCGTCGAAATCAAAGCTGAGTTCATCTTGTTGGTTTCTAATATTGAATATCATTATCTCAGTTTTATTAGGATTAAATTTTACCAACCAAGTATCCCCCCACTTTTTTATATTGTTTAGGTCGATATTAATCATATTTTTTAAAGTAAATTTGTCTAAGGCTGTATGTCCAATAGATGTATCGTCGGCAAAAAGTCTACTGAGTCCAAGCATGTCATCGGCAATGTCATTTATGAATACTAAAAATAACAGGGGACCGAGGACTGACCCTTGCGGAACACCAGCTTTTAAATCATCTAACTCAGATAATGCTTCTTTGATAGCTACTTTTTGTGATCTGTTGGTAAGATAGCTTTTAAGCCACATGAGTAAATCTCCCTTAATGCCATATCTTTCTAGTTTTAATAGTAGCCCCCCAATCCAAACACGATCAAACGCTTTACTTACATCAGCAAAAGTGATACTTGTAAAAAATTTGCTATCAAGTGCAGTCAAAATAGTGTGATATATCTCAAGTAATTGGTGAGTAGTCGAAAGGCCAGGGATAAAACCTGATTGGAATTTGTATAGAAGTTTATTTTTATGTAAATGGTTAAAAATATTTTTAAATACAATTTTTTCAAATATTTTACTTACACAAGATAATAATGAAACTGGTCTATAATTTGAGGGTAAGGATTTGTCGCCGTTTTTGAATAAAGGAATCACATGAGCAATTTTCCAGGACCGTGGATATTTTTTTAGATGTAAAGATTTGTTAAAAAGTAAACATAGGGGTTTGGCTATTTCGTTTTTTATAGATATAATCATTTTGTTGCTAATTTTATCAGGACCAGTAGCCTTATTACTATCTAAAATAGAAATTATATCAATGATTTCTTCTTCTCTCACCCAAATATTTTCAAGCACATTACCTCCCCTGTCATCAAAATCTGGTAAAGTTTTGTTTTCGTCGACTAAATTAGTGATCGAACAAAAATATTTATTTAAGACATCTGCCTTTTCTTTACCTTCATAAGACAAGCGATAATTATTTTTGGGGTCTTGAATAGGAGGAATATCGTTCATTGTAGACTCCCCCTTCAGAAGTGTATTGATGGTCTTCCAATAAGTTTTACTATTTATAGTTTTAAGTTCGTTCAAATTTTCATTTATATTAGTATAAAATTTTTCTTTTAATTGTTTCTTTAAATTTTTAACCCGGTTTCTTTGTTGTTTGAAAATAGTTTGAGATAATGCAGTCTTGAGTTTTAAGTATTTTCTCCGGAATCGGTCTCGTTTACGTATCTCCCTCCGAATATTTGAATCGAACCATATTTTATCATTACATCTAATAGTAACCTCTCGTCTAGGAATACACTCTTCTGACACAGAAAGAATTACATTGGTAAAATTAATACATGCTTTGTCAATATCAGGTTCTCTTTTAATTAAGGCATCCCAATCAAATTCCAAAATTTTTTGTTTCATAATATCATAGTCCCCTTTTTTATAATCCCAGATAAGTCTCTTAAAACTTTTTGAGTTACTATAACCACTTCTTATTGTTATATAAGTACCATCATGATCACTAATAGATCTGTCAATATGCATAGTATCAGAGTCCACATACTGAATAGAGTCCGTTATCAAAATCGGATCAAGTAATGAAGAGCTACCAGTGCGTGAATCAAAATGAGTAGGCTGGTGTATTGCATTGAAAAGTCCATTAATACTAATCAAATCATTTATATTTGACGGTAAATTTAAAAAGTTTTTGTTCAAATCACCCATGCATATCAAATGATTAGATTCTTCCATTGCATTTTTCAACATAGCATCAAAGAAGTCCCAAAAACGATGATGAGACTGTCTCTCAGATCTGTAAATTATATTTATTAAAATATTTTGTAGCTTGGCTTGGTCTGCGGACACTGATACTTATTTTAAATTTATTTGTTAAATTGGTTCATGCCATGATATAGCTGAAATATTGCTAAAGTTGGCATTAAATATCAATCAATCAATCTTATTTTAAATAGGATATGTTTTACATTTATTTATAGAGTTCAAAAGATGGTGAACACAAGATAAGAATAGCTATTGGAAATGGATTGAGGAAGGACATTTGGGAGAAATTCCAAAATAGGTTTAAAATTAAAAAGATATGTGAATTCTTTGGCGCTTCAGAAGGAACTGCTGCCATATTTAACGTCGAAGGAAGAGTAGGTGCAATAGGGAGATTGTCACCCATCATGGTTAGTTTCTTATAGTACAGACCGCATCGGTGGCGTAATGGTTAGCGTTTTCGCCTCGAGTGCGGTAGATCGTGGGTTCGATCCCAGATCGGGTCAAACCAAAGACTAAAAATTTGTATTTGTTGCTTCTACGCTAAGCACGCAGCATTAAGGGGGAAGAGCAAAGACTGGTTGGCTCGGAATCAGGATAAAAGGTCAGACTTTTTTTGAAAATGTGTTAAAATATCTTAAAGTACACGCCAATGATCGTATCTCCTGAAGATATTTACAGTGGTGTTTAGCTTTTAAAATCTGTTAAGCGGTTCAAAAGTTATGACAATTTGAAGTTCGGAAAATGACCACTTATATTTTATAATGGCGGCCATTACCAAGAAATAGAATATTAGAAATTATTTGAAAACAATAATGAAATCTAATGAATTTGTTTGATAAATGTAGTTTAGACATTGTTCTAAAAGAAATTGCATAGTTGTAGTCTTTGTTTCATCAGCAACATGTGTTTCCAAACACATTTTAAAAATTATTTTTTACCATGCATTTCAATGGGAAAATTGAAAACGGCACCAAAATTGGATACATTTTACCCATAAAATTGAACGTATAAATAAAAATTTTGAATTTTCTCATCAAACTGTATGAGATTATTAAAACCTAGCCTACTATCCACTACAGAAGAGTTTTACTTTCAGTCTAACTGGTCAGCAACATGTGTTTCAGGGAATAAATAGTTTCAAAATAGCGGTGCCATTTCCAAAGTTTCCATTCAATTTTGGTCGCTTCTGTCCAGTTTAAATATAAAAAAAATTGTGACATATGAAGAATTTTCTCCAAATATGTGCATTATTTATTTATTTCAACATGTCACCTTTTAAATAATTCACTTTAAATAATAGTGTTCTAGTGCATTGTCACTGCAGCTGTCTTCAAATGTAAGACAGAATTACAGAATTGTAAATAAAATTGAAAAACTGTAACTATTTATAGTAATGGGAGAACGTTTATTTTTTATATATTGGAAACATGGTAAAGGAAATGTGTTTTTATTGATGTAAATAAACCAATCATATACTTGTATATCCATACCTCCTTTCTTTGTTTGACTTTACATTGATGATATATACATTTTGTTTCTTCAGAGGAAATTAAGTCCTACTGCAATGACAATCATCAAATATGATCCATTAAAAGAGGCACCATACAGAGATAAAAATAACAGATGTGTCCCTGTTGAATTTGGTAAGAATTTGTTCCCCTTCTTCATCTAAAACCAAAGTACTGTAGAATTCTGTTATCATGAACTTGGATAAGTTTGGGTTAGGGTTATGGTGTTTAACACTTCTTTCAACAATTTATCAGTTACAAAATGTATATCGTAGCAGTCAGTTTTAATAGTGGAGGAAACCGGAGTACCCAGAGAAAACCACAGACATGCCACAAGTAGCTGACAAAATTTATCACATAATGTTGTATCTAGTACGTCTCGTCTGAGCAGGATTCGAACTCACAACGTTAGTGGTGATAGACACTGATTGTATAGGTAGTTGTAAATCCATACGATCACGACCACGAAGGTGCCTCTGATAAGTCATTTCACTGGATAATTTGAAGAAAATACATGTCCTATTTTAATACTTGTATAGCTTGATTTATCCAAGATAACTTACAGACATATGACTCCTTGATATATTATAGCTTAATAATCCCCACCTACCCATTGGCATATTAAAATGGAAAATTTATGAACAAAGCATATATTTGAAAGCTGAGATAGAGGACCCATGCCAGAGACATTTCAGTATATACCTGTATATAGGAAGCCATTCCCTCTGTTTGACATATTTCTGGTAATCGCAATTATTTATTTTTTTCAAATAATTTCCTGTTAAGTGAATTATTTAGAACATTAATTCCCAAAGTAAATTTGTTATTGTCTATTTTTGTGGAGTATTTCTTATGAAAAGACAACATTTGACGTTTCTACAGGAGAGCCAGGATTATTTATAGCAGGAATCCCACCAACTTATGTACAAGGATTCTATAAAGGTCCTAAAGAGATAAATGAGAAGAAAATAATCAGAAATGCATTTCAAGATGGTGACTCTTTTTTCAACTTTGGTGACCTCATGTACATGGACAAGGACTACTTTGTTTACTTCCAGGACAGAGTGGGTGATACATATAGGTAAGATCACAAAAAGTAACAAATTTATTTTTAGCTCGCCTAACCTGAGATGAGCTATAGTCATTAATTTGTGTGCGACAGTGCGTTGTCGTTTTTCATTGTCATCTGCAATCTTTTCACATTTTAATCTTGATGCCAAACCTGGTAGGAATAACCATTGGATAGTCATCTAGAAATGTGTTTTTTTTATTGGAAATCCACAATAGGAATAAGAGGCCCAAATATGTCCAAAAGGCTGCTTTCTCTTTTTGATTAATTTAATTTTCTTTATCTTGATAAGAGTTTTTCTCTAAAGTTAGATTCCTTATGAAATTTCCTGTGTGCGTTTTAAAAACAGATTGGACGTAGCTCTTATGGTTTCAGAGATAAAAAGGGTCAAAGGGAGCTAAAAAGAGACCAACACCCAAAATGAAACCTTTTTAATTTTGATTTCAATTTGTATGCAGTTGCTAGATAAACTCAATCTGTAGCAGTGGTTGACATCAGCAATTTTTTTTATATAGAATACCATACAAATCACACCTAACTTTTACCTATGTTTCAGATGGAATTTTCGTTTTATGTTTATCTACATCTAAATCCTTTCATATTAAAGCGTCTTTATTTTTAACACTATAACAAAGTAAACAACTAAAATAATTTTCAGATGGAAAGGTGAGAATATATCTACCAATGAAGTGGCTAATGTATTGACAGCTTTAGATTTTATACACGATGCTAATGTTTATGGCGTTACAATACCAGGTATTTTAAAAGTTTCTTTATATCTCGTAATACATAGAATTTAAATGAATTACTATTTGCATATGTCAGATCAGAGATATTTAAACTTTGTTTAAAACTCATTTTTTTCTACATCATTTGTTGACTGAAAAAAATAGTTTTTTTTTGCCCCTGCGAATATCATATTGTTTTACTCTTGTGTGCACGTCCGTCTAGTTATAGGGTACATGTTTTGTGCACCTAGCCACTCTTACAGTTTCAAGATAGAAGCTTTTTATTTTACATGATATTTGTACATATACCAAATGTGTGCATATTATAAGGGTTTTATTCCTTCAATTTTATACCCCCACTCATAGAGTGTGGGCTATATTGCAATCACCTTGTCCGTCCATCCGTTCGTTTGTCCGTCCATTTGTCCGTCCGTCTGTTTGTCCGTTCACACTTTCGTAACAGATATCTCAGCTTCTACTGTAATGAAAACTTTCGTAACAGTTATCTCAGCTTCTACTGGAAGAAATGATTTTATATTTGATATATGGCTTTGGCATGGTGAAATGTACCGTGTCTCCCCTTAGCAGGTTTACAGCACATCTACTTCCTGTTTACCATGCGACTTACAAATGAACGAGTGGGGGTATTCTTAGCACGACGTAGCGTGCAACATCTTGTTTCTCTGGGCTTCACATGTGCCTTACAGACACAAGCAAGCAAAAATAAATAAACATACACTATTGGAATTGAATATTGTCTCTGATTTATGCTTAGCTTACCTTCAATGGTTTGACATTTTATTCTTATTTGAGGAAGACTTCAACCAAACTTGAATAAAATGTTCATAATTTGAAGGTTATGTAAATCATTGGATATCCTATTTTGACTGAGATGAAGAACATTAATTATAGTGTTGTTTCATAACTTCATTATTATTTTTATGTGTAAAATATTGAATTTTCTCTCAATTTGCCTTTGAATTTTGCCTCTCGAGACATATCTTCCATTAAAACATATAGACAGAAAGGTTGAAATATAAGTTTCAAATTTAATAATTGAATAGCTCATTATATAAAGGTGTTATCAATTTTGACTTTCACGAAAGTAAGGTCGTTAATTATCAAATAGTCTTCTTTCTATTGGACACTAAAGCTTTAGTCATATCTTATTAAATCCTTGCCATGTAAATTAAAAAAAAAAAATTAAGGAAGAAAAATAATGGACATTTTAAAACGTTTTATGAATTGAGGGTTTGGTTTGGTTTATGGTGTTTAACACCACTTTCAATAATATTTCAGTTATATCGTGGCAGTCAGTTTTATTGGTGGAGGAAACCGGAGAAAACCACTGACCTGTCGCATGTCACTGACAAGCTTTATCACATAAGGTTGTATCAAGTTTTTTTTAATTGAGGTTATGTGTTGCCACATTCTTTTAATTTTTTGTCCATAAAATTTTAAGGTCACGATGGACGTGCTGGAATGGCTGCTTTACATCTGAATGAAAAGGAAGAACTAACTCCCAGCAGACTGAAGAAACTTTATAGCCACTGTGTAGACAATTTACCTAGCTATGCAAGACCATTGTTTCTACGTCTAGAAGAGTCAACTCGAGTTACAGTGACCTTCAAACAACATAAGGTTGACCTTGTGAAAGAAGGATTTGATCCGAGAGTAGTATCAGATCCATTGTACTATTTGTCACAAGAGGCACAGACTTATCTCCCCTTAGATGGTAGCTCTTATGGCAATCTACTGAAGTCAAGGCTTTGATTAGTCCAAAAATTATAAGTATATAAAATGTCATGTTGTTAAACTACACAAGAATAATTATTTTTGATATGAATTTAAAAAGAAAAAGACTTTCTTATTGGTATGATTGAATTTTTATTTTATTTCTATCATGTATCACAAATTTATAGTATGTATTTTGTATTGACTTTTTATATTGTTATTATCAATGCAACATTTATGATGTAAGTTCTGGAATATATATCTTCATATGAAAGTAGTCGAAGGAAAAAACTATATTTGCATTTTGAAGAGGTTCAACTTACATGTGTTACTGTGAAATCAATTTTATTCGTGTGGTACCAATTTTCGTGGGTAGGCTGATCCACGAAATTAAGAATCCAACGAGCAATGAAACTTGGGAAGCAGTTTGACATCGATATATAGCCATGCTGTCCTCAAGTGACGTCTACTTTCTGGACCAGCTGCATCTAGGGGACAGTTGACAATTTTAATGACGAAATAAGTACGAGCATACCTTTTAATGGGTTATAATCCATATGAGCATGTTTGTTAATGATTTGATTTTGAATGCATGTGTAAAAACGAATGAACTGTTTATTTGTGAAAAGATTTTTTAACAACTTCCGGTAATAAAATTTACTTCCAAACTAACGGTGACACCACAGAGGCACTTGTTTACCAGAAACAAGTGCCTGTGGGTGTGTCTAGGTATATTTTTTTTACCAGAAACATGTATTTTTTTATATTTTTTTTACCAGAAACATGTATTTTTTTTTACCAGAAACAAGTGCCTGTGGGTGACACACTTTTATAAACATATTTGATCACCTTTCTTTCAACAATTAAGTATAAGTTAACTGTACATTTGCCCCGGGGTCAGGATTAATCTTGTGACACAATTACAAGTGGTTTCAATCCGAGATAAGGATAATGAAAGATCGAACATGTTGAAGTACAATTTTTCATTGGAATCAAAATAATGAGAAAAACAAACTTTATTGTTATTTTTTTAGTTGTGAAAAACAAAAATTGAAAATAAAATGGAGATTAAATATTTGTAAAACAAAAACAAATTTGATATGTATTGATGGAAATGGCTAATGTACGTGCTCATCAAATAATTTCAGATGATTTTTTTTTTTTCGATTTTCAAATTCAATTAAATAACACTGATTTGCACTGATCTATAATTATGAAATTCAAAAGCTGATTTTGTTCTGATTCTAAGTTGGTATATGTAGAAAAATAATTGAGAAAATGAACACGTTGATATACATGTTCCACTTCCGATTACATAATTCTACGACTCATTTGTCTAATGTAATGAAGCTTTCTCAAAGTTTTGAAAACCAGTGAAAATTATTATGTTGAAAATATAAAATCAACGAATTTTATTTTGGTACAAACACAAGATCCACGAATTTACGAATCCACGAACTTGTAATTTTAACCAAACCACGAAAATTGATACCCACGAAGAAAAGTTCTTTCACAGTATTCAGAAAATATAATAAATCAGAATGTCATTTACAGACATTTATTTGATATACAGAGGTGTGACTGTTCTTTATACACAGTGATTTAATATACAGAAGTGTTCTTTATACACAGTGATTTGATACACAGAAGTGTCCTTTATACACAATGATTTGATATACAGAAGTGTCCTTTATACACAGTGTTTTGATATACAGAAGTGTCTTTTATAGACAGTGATTTGATATAGAGGTGTCCTTTATAGAGTTATTTGATATACAGAGGTGTCTTTTATTGACAGTGTTTTGATATATAGAGGTATCCTTTATAGATGATGATTTGATATATATACAGGTATCCTTTATAAACAGTGTTTTGATGTATAGAAGTATCCTTTATAGATGATGATTTGATATATATACAGGTATCCTTTATAAACAGTGTTTTGATGTATAGAGGTATCCTTTATAGATGATGATTTGATATATAGAGGTATCCTTTATAGATGATGATTTGATATATAGAGGTGTCCTCCATAGACAGTGATTTGATATACAGAGGTGTCTTTTATAGACAGTGATTTGATATATAGAGGTATCCTTTATAGATGATGATTTGATATATAGAGGTATCCTCTATAGACAGTTATTTGAAATATAGAGGTTTTGTTAAAAAAAAAATCTGTTAATGTCCTATATATATAGAATATCAATAATTTCTTTTTTTCTATTTCTATTTGTATAAACAAATTTTTTTTAGATTGTAAAGCATATGTTGTATAAAGTATTTTTATTTACATTATTATATATTTTTCAGGGAATACAATGCAAATATCAGTAACAAAAATAGTTTTAAATATTTATATACAATGTATACATGTATATATATTTCAACTACAAATGCATACCTGTTAACCCTCCCCCTTTTTGCGGGAGTCTCCCGCGTAAGAGCCTTATCTCCCGCATGGACTGGGTCTCATGCGCGGGAGACATTAATCTCCCGCACACACCTTTTCCTCCCGGACGGTCTCCCCCAACAAAAAAATCAAGTACAATAAAATCTTGACCTACATTTTGCGATCAATATTTCTGGAAATTCCCCATTTGGAACTCCCGCGCTGATGAAAAACGCCGAGAGTAACAAATGGTAAAGGTGTTTAAATGATATCCGGTCATTGATCTGTTTGACACCTTTACAGGTAAATTGGGTCATGGAGATTAATTAAGGTGTTGATGATTATACAACAATTATCCACTGATTGACAGTTAATTGGGGATAAGGAAGTGGGTTTGTGGCACACGCTTATATGATTAGAAGTGTGATAGCGGCAATTAAAAATAGTTATAAACCGTTGTGCAAACAGGAGTCGGACAACTTTTGATGCCGAGGAAAACTTCTTATTTCGATCAAACGTGCAATGAATTCATCTCGGATTGAGTTGTTATGGCTTGTTTGGGACCAAAGCCGATCAAAGTATTATTTAAGGACTAAGTTCCAGGATGGAATTGATAAACCACAAAAATGCCAAAACGTATGCTATCACCCAACGCACCAGCAGCAAAGTGACTTTTTAATTTTAGTGCTCTATGACTTTATTTTTCAGTGCATTATGTCTTCATTGTTTTTGCTTTGATTATGAATAAATTATAAATACAGTTTTTATCCTTCATTCATCATATGAAACACTACTAATAAGACAGAAATGTAAACAATATATATTGAAATGGGATGCAGTTGGTTCAATACTGAAACAGACAAAAAAGAAAACATCAGTTAACAATAAAAACATGCATCAAATACGTCGATAAAAAATCTCCAGTTATGAGACCAAATCTCCAGCCAAAAATTTACAAATCTCCAGTTGTAGCATAGCAACTCTTGTCACATGTATGCAACTACAAGGTACAATTTTGTGTGTTTAAAGGCGACGCACAAAATCTCCCCCTTAGAAGAGTTGGTAGGGGGGAGATCTCCCCCCTAGCAGTTCCCAGAGGTTAACATGTATGACAAATGTATTGATAATAAGAATCATGAAAAAAAAACTAAACAATCTGTGGAACAAACTGTAATTCTAATGTTTCATGACCACGAAATGTGAAGAAAAAAAAAAACTTTTCGATAAATGCAATTTTTTTTTATTGTATAGATCAGGCACTTACATGTTTTTTTTTACTTTTTATGAAATATACATCATTTGTAGTGCCATACTTGTGAATTTCAAATAATTATTTGATAGAAACAGATCAGGTGCTACTTTGTTATTTTCTTGTAGAGGTAATAAATATATATACTTTTTTGTTAATATCAAGAAATATTGTGTATTTCTTATTCCCTTTGGGGGAGTTTATAGTGTAATAGTTCAGTAGACTAATTCTTGTATAGATTACATCACATATCAAGTTTTACAGAAAGTGCACAGAAAAGAGGCAGTGTTAAAATTATGATAAAAATGTTTAGATATCCCTTTTTTGTAAATATGATGGTAAAATTAATTTTGAAATACATTTGTGTGAAATAAATGACATGCTCCTATTTTCTACAACTTTAAGAGCCAGGTTAAAAAGCTATAATTTTGTGTGCTGTTGTTATAAGAACAGAATGACCTTGCCCGACCTGACCTAAATCTCAACAGAACTAATTAGAATACACTTTAAAGTTGTCATATATACTAGTTTATGAGTAAATTGGACATTTTCCCTTTGGTGTATGCCGCGGATAAAGTCTGGATTACTGATCATGAACTGACCTTGATCCACAAAAATATTAGGTCAGTTCATATTTCATATATGCAAGAACTGACTGATATTGAAAACTATCAGTCAGTGTGACATCAAACACATTTTGACGTCACAGATAAAAACAATAATGTCAGATTTGAAGATCTTGATATACATTATCACTAGTATTACAGCTCGTCCTGTCAAAACTTGCTACAATACTAGTGATAATGTCTGTCTCAACCTTCAAAACTGCCATTATTCTATATATATTTGTACTGGAGAGCTGTAGTTGTACATTTTGTCTTAGTTTTACACTTAGGGACTGACCATTTAACTTGCAGGGGGGGGGTTTATGGTTTTTTGTTTCGTTCAGAATTTTTTTTTCTGACAACACGAGAGTTAGAATATTTATTTTTTTTGTCGCGCAAAGCACGAATTTTTTTTCCAGAATTTAACATCAGGTTACATTGTATATAACAAAAACTCTGAATCAGATTATTTTTTTTTTCCTCCACCAAAATCAGAATATTTTTTTCAGCAACATTGGGAATCAGAATATTATTTTAGAAAAAAAAACATAACCCCCCCTTCAAGTTAAATGGTACATCTCTTATTTCCTTGTTTTAGAAGGTAATATTTGGTTTGGTGTATAAATAATCAAGATGTAGCATTGTATTGTATTATATTGATGAAGCTCAGGAATATGATGTATAAGCAGCTTAATTATTTTAGTGTAAAGATTTCATGGTTTGTAAAGAAGAAACATGAACCATTTTAATGTGTCTGTAATATTGTAATATTTACCAAATCTGTGTTATATTACAACTTGACAGTTTTTAATTTTAATATTTTACCCATGTACCTGTAATATGATGATACACTGCCATTGCTTCACTCTAGATTTAGCATCAGCTGAGTGATTAGTTAATTTTAAAGACAAATGTTGTAGACAGTGTTTACTTGCTTCTAAAGAGTTGTATATTATTGAACTTTCCAGTCTTTTGATTATAGATATGAGCATACCTGATGAAGGTGATTACAGAAATGTGACATGCAGACTAAATTTGTTATTTACGTTTTTTTATTAAAAAGGTTGTACAGTACATCTGGATTGGGTTGTACAAACCTCATTTAAATTTATGTGAAAATTAAAACTCAGTTGACACTTAAAATTACTTGAAGAATTACTTGAAGAATTAATTGAGACTTCATTTTAATTGAGATTTGTGCAACCTAGTCCTGATTTTTTTTCCCATTACTAAGAATTTGATTGCCGCCATTAATTATATACATTTTTTGTACTAATCTTTGTTTCTTCCTCTTGTCATCATTATGATGTAGATTGTTATTGATTTGTTGATTATGAAAAATTTTATTGGATTAAATGATTATAATTATGTATTTATTAATTTTTGCTCCATCATGAATCATAATGCTTTGGTTATATCATACTTGTCAACTGACCCAATTTCTTAAAATAGTACTTTCCATTACATTTATCAATAGTATATATTCAAATTTTTGAGTAACATGTATTAAAGAAAGGAGAATCAGACATTTAATTGGTTTTCTATGTTTCCTGTTTAGTCAATATGCAGCCATCTTACCTTACCTTACCGCCAATTTTTTTTTCTGTCCTTTACGGACAACCCCATCGACTGGAAAGTGTGTGTGTAGTGTTATGTGTCCTCCACCATCATGAATATATGTACATTCCTAAGGATTCTCTTGGGCCTATGTTTATGTCTTTGGTATATATATATATATATACAGTGATGTTCATTTATACAGCTTTCGAATCACTGTTGAATTTTCGATTGACATACAACAATCAATAGTCAATGCTACAAATTACACTGTGGCCAAGTCTTTTATAATCATTTTGGAACATAAAAAGATACTTGACATACACCACAATTGCTTGTAGACTGTGCTTCAGTCAATCAGTTACAGATCGAACTCTTTTGATTGACAAAGCACGCAGTAGAAAGATTCTAACGTCATTACGGTACATCAGTCGGCGCAATTTAAAAATTCCTAATGCCAGAGTAAGCCGCCGTTTCGGCTTACTCTGGCATTAGGAATTTTCGGCTTACTCTGGCATTAGGAATTTTTAAATTGCGCCGAATTACATGGCCCTTTTTGTAAAAAGTGTTTGAATACAAAATAATAATGTGCAACGTTGGATTCCTTGTAGACGTGAAAAGATCCCGCCAATGCATATCCGGAATTCCCGATAACTTTACCGTTAGCATATCATTTGAATATGAGTTAGAGAGATTGGTGGCCGCGCTAGTGATAAGTTGAAATAATCACTTAGTAAGTTTTACTTTCGTCACCACTTGGTAAATTGTTAAGGAGTATCTGGTTAATAAATGACCACGGATATGTTTCATTTGTTGTAATCACAATTCAGTCCTTTCCTCATTCATGACTTATCACCGGGTTCGTAACAAGAGTAACACGACGGATGCCACATGTTGAGCAGGAACTGCTTTCCTTTCCAGGGAACCTGAGTTCACCCGCTTGTAGTGGGGTTCGTGTTCCTCGATCTTTAGTTTTCTACGTAATATTTTGTAGATAGTTGTGTCATTCAGCTGCATGCTCATTAGGTTCTTGTTAGTTTTTATCTGGTATTCAAGTTGGAACGGAAGTTCTCATAATATCAGAGCGGAGCTAATATGATATTCATAGTAGAAAATTGACTGAAATTCCATTGGATAAAACAAAACATGCTTACCCACGGAACTATGCGTTTCAAACCAATAATTTCTTGTCGACATTGCTGTTAGCGTCAATGATCCAGACTCGTACCACAGTATTACACATATTTCTTTAATTGATCAAGTTATGCTTGAGTGATCTCCTCTTGAATATCAAACTTTAAATATAAGGACGTTGCTTCTTGAATATCTATCTAAGTCAACAAATTAAAAGGTCACAGTCATATCCTGTATACTTCAAACAATGCCTCTCTCTCTCTGTTAGACCTATGTCTATATGTACATGTTCTGCCAACTAGAAAGTATTGTCACGGTAAATAGATATGCCCTTGTTATTTTGTATAGCAGTTGTGATTGTGATTCATGATTATTGTAATAATGAAAAAGAAATAGAAAGTCTATGATAGATTACAGACTGTATTGACAAATTGATTCTTGCAGAAATAATCGGCTGATATTATGGCGACGGTGACGAAAACGGCTCTACTTGGATTGGGTGGTGCTGCAGGCCTATCATTTGCAGCCTGGAAAACATTGTTTCCTTGGATTGGCTACAATATTCCAATTATAAAAAATGTAAAAGAAAACGCAAAAAGAATCATGGATGACGTCACCAATGGCCGATTCCTCATTGACCTCTTTGAAATTACCGCTAAAGCCAATCCTAAGAAACCTTTTATAATATTTCAAGACAGAATATATACCTATGAATATATGAATGAACAAGCATGCAAGGTTGCAAATATTGCTTTAGAGTTGGGATTAAAGATGAAAGATACAGCAGCTATCCTGATATCAAACGAACCAGCGTTTATCTGGACATTTCTAGATGAATATTATCACTTAAGTATCATATTAGATATGTAGTGTCGTACTCGTGTATACATTTGTAATATCATTTCAAACGTATTTTTCTAATTCATGACTTATCACCGTGTTTGTAACTAGATTAACACGATGGGTGCCACTAGTGCAACAGGAACTGCTTACCCTTCCGGAGCACTAGAGTTCACCCCCGTTTTTTAGTGGGGTTCGTGGTATTCGATCTTTAGTTTTATGTGTATGTTTTGTAGATCGTTGTTTGTTCTTTTGTACTTTTTCTTTTGGCCATTGTGTTGTCTGTTCATCTTCGATATACGGATTCTGATTACCCCTTTGGAATCTTCAAACTCTTCTTGTTATATACACCAAGTGATATCGAACCTAAAAAGTAGTCCAAATGTGCGATTATCGACAGAAATAAAGAGTATCGTTCAACTACACTTCACACTCATTTTAGGGTGCGAGTTATGCTCATTATTAAAGACCCTACTGTCACTGTGAAATGTATAATAGCAATAAAAAAAAACTTGTGCCTTTAATGTGTATCTAATTGTAAAACTTGACAGCTCTCACTATGAAAAGAAAGCTTAAACAATGATGGCCATTGATTCCACCAATATCAACAAAGCGAACAATCACCTCTCATTTATAACTGAACTTGCTGAACTCAAAAGACCACGACATATGACGCTGGAAATCCAGGTCCTAGCTTGTGACAGGTACAACAATGTGGCCGGGTTAAACCGGTTCATTTACATCCATATTAATTAAATATTGATTGTAGGAAACATTCTCACATAAGATCAGTCAGTGTTGTCCGAAAAGAAAATATAGAATTGTATGTCCAAACTGTAATTGAGTACAGTGTACATGATTATTCATTTTGAACGTAATTATTAAAAAAAAAAATTATGCCGGTATGGTCTATATTAGCTGCAATAATGTAGCTCCTGTGACAAACTTGTGTCTCGGCAGAGCTACAACGCGGTCCCATTCGTCACAATGGAACAAAAAAAAAGTTGCAGTTGAAAGATAAAAACTCACTATTTACGCTTCAAACATTTCATTATGACTATTACTGATGATCCCAGTCCTTGTTTAATCGGTTTGGCTGAGAAATATATGCTTTTCAAAGGTAGCAACAACCTTGTTCAAATTTATCGATCGTTTTCCATAACCGGAAATTACGGAAGGCGGAGCTTTTCTAAATATGGTATTTCTTACTACATACATTCACGCCTAAATCGCCAAATATGGTATCGACATCCAAATAGTGAGGCCGGAAATGACAAAATTCAAAATGTTCAGAGATAAGATTTTTATTTTGTGGGAATTACATTCTAAAATACCAGTAGGTGATAAAAACTTGTTATAATAATGGACAAACGGAAAGGTTATATCTTATTATTGATAAATGCAGGCGTCAGAAGCTCTGTAAGCGAGCGCAAAAAATCTCGGCGGCTGCTCCATTACGTGTAATGGCATCCCGTTATAACCCTTGAGAGTAAGCGAGCATTTAGGGTTTTATTATTAGAACTAGGTCTATATGTCTTTACTAGTGTGGTTTGTAGAAACATTTGGCACGTGTATTAACATAATTAGAAGGTTGAAATATATGACCATTAAACTATTATTCTTGAAGGTGGCTGTGGTATGAAATTCGAAATGCAAAAGTAGTCATACTGGTTATTTTTGCTGGCTCTAATACAACGTTTGAAAAAAAGTCTTGCTTTCATTGTCAGTGGCTCAATGATAATTTGGAATGCCTCGCCACGCAGTGAAATAATCCGTATTTCGCGCTACATAAAATACCAATTATTCTTTCTCTGGCAAATCTGAGCATTTCCTGGGAATTTAGTACTAGTATGAAGTAAACAACTACTACAGAAGGAAAACCTGTACATAAATGTTTATTCTAATTTTATTGCAAAACTTCATTTCTTTTCCAGAATTGTTTCCTCCTATGTTGATCTTTATTGACGAAATATAGTTTTACAGTTTATATTTGGGAAATGTGATTTGAAACAACTACAGTTCTATCTTATTTTGAGAAAAATGTCAAGGTTGTAATTTATAATATACTACATCAAGCATTCACTACATCGTCTTACGTTTACAGAAGATAGGGGTTGCCATAGCCTTTCTGAACACAAACAATAGACATAAACCCCTTTTACATTCCATACACGTCAGTGAAGCAAAGGTACTGATTGTTGGGGAGGGTATGTTATGCAATTTCTTTGATATTTTTAAAAATGTTGTTTTCATGTCAAATGAGATATGAATTTGTTCGTAACACTACGGGCGCCACTAGTGGAGCAGAAGCTGCTTACCATTTTGGAGCACATGAGTTCACCCCTATTTTAGTGGGATTCGTGTTGCTCGATCTTTAGTTTTCTGTGTAGTGTTTTGTAGATCATTGTTTTTCTTTGTCTTTTTACTTTTGGCCATTGTATTTTCTGTACGTCTTCGATTAACAGATTCTGATTACCCCTTTGCTATTTTCAAATTATTTTCATTAAAGCAGTTTACAAATGACCTATTATATGCTACAAAGATGAAAGAGGTTATGTCTCAATCGGCTATAGCTAGAATGCATTGCTAAATACCACCTCAATGTGGATGCACGACTGTTCTATCAATGCAAATATTCTGTAAAATTTCAGGAATCTGGGTAGAAAAGGATGGAATGTACCCTTTGATCACAATATTTCTGATAAATGATAAAAGTTGGAAGATGAAAAAAATATATTGAACATTTCTATAATATGAGGTGCATAACGTAACATTTGTGGTGAAATATGCAGGAGTTTAGGGGAGGAATGTGATAGCACAAATATGTATCATCATGACAATTACCATACACAAATATGTATCATCATGACAATTACCATACACAAATATGTATCATCATGACAATTACCATACAACTACAACTCTGATTTGCACGGCGTGCAACCGGCCAAAAGATGATAGGCTGCTTTCATAATTTGATTGCAATGACCAGTTTAGATGTAGAATATATTATTTAAGAATACATTATAATCGATATTATATTCTTTTCTACAGGAAATGATTTGTTTCATGCTGTGGAAGACATCAGAAATGAAATAACTATACCAGTATTTTTGATGGGTACAATGCCAATAAATATACCTGCAGGATACCAGTCATGGAACCAGCTCATGTTAATGGCATCGTCCGCAGAAATCAGTAGATATATGAGAGCTGGACTGAAGTTGTTGATGCCTTGTTGTTATATATACACTTCTGGAACAGCAGGTTAATTTCGAGACAAAATAAGGGTTATGGTATGGTAATGGTGCTTAATGCCACTTTCAACAATATTTCAGCTATATCGTGGCGGTCAATTTTATTGATGGAGGAAACCAGAGTACCCACCGCAAGTCACTGACAACTTTTATCACATAATGTTGTATCGAGTACACCTCACCTGAACAGGATTCGAACTCACAATGTTTAGTGGTGATATGCACTGGTTGCATAGGTAGTTGTAAATCCATATGTAGATGAATTCTTGATATGTTAGAAATAGGTGGAAAACGCAATCGTAGATTCCGCCTTTAAATAATAATTCGAAAGTCATTTGGAATTGATCTCAACAAAAGTCGTACTTACTATAGATGCTATATGGTAATACTATTCATTAGTAAAAAACTTACCATGAGTTTTTTTTTAGTTTAAACATATTTTATTTGACAAGTAAACAGACAAAATGGATTAGACACAAGTTAAACAAACTTATGAAGTCTTCTCCAAATTACAATTTGTTACAATAAAGAAGTACATAAAAGGCATGCATTACTATATGTAGCACTAATAACGAATCGATGATGAATATTCACAAACAGAAAGAAAAATAAAATTAAGATTAAGATGGATTCATATGATGTGCATGTTCACCCAATTCAATTCCAGTTATACAATAAGGAATCTTTTTGAACATTTAATATAACTTACCATGACCTTACTATTGTGGAATAATAATTTAAAAAAGATATAGTTTTAGCATCATAATGGAAAAAAACCCACAGTATTGTCAGAAAAGTTACAAATCAATTAGGAAAATCGTAGAAACATATGCAAGTGATACTTCTTTGCATATATATATACAGGACAACTAATTTGGTGTATGGACCGGTGTTAGTGACTAGTTTTATTGGCCCAGTCTTCCCCTCTTGGCGTTATCATTCGAGCATGTAAGCGGTTTCCACATAAGGATTAAATGTCGACCTTGAATCATAATCTAGAACTTAGTAGGTTTAATATAATGTTTACTTAAAAGGTGTCATATGCATGATGATAGTCCCACAAAAGAGGGCCGATGGCTTTTGTGCCGACGGCCTTGAGCATCACATAAATCTTAGATAGTACACATGAATATCGAGAGATATAATAAGCATATGCCAACAATCGTTCCATATATGCTGTTAGTTTTACATTGCTTCTGTAAATAGGTGATCAAGGGAACATTCGTCTTTTGTTTTTGTTGAAAGAAATGATTGTTATGGATTTTGCAAGCGAAAGTTCTGATATAAACGTTTCAGATTTTAAAACGCTTTTGCTTGTTTCTGACTCCTATTGTATCATTACAGTTGTTCTATTTATATATGACAGTTTTACCA
Source organism: Bathymodiolus septemdierum (assembly GCA_963383655.1). NCBI lineage: Eukaryota > Metazoa > Mollusca > Bivalvia > Mytilida > Modiolidae > Bathymodiolus > Bathymodiolus septemdierum. The sequence goes on from OY726520.1 coordinate 5,202,767, forward strand.
ATAAAATATGTTTAAACGGGTCTGATATAAATACATGCATATGTAATTCTTTCTCGATAAGCCAATACAATGTCTACTTTTCGCATTCACCGATTGCTAAAAGGCAACTGTTGGCTAATCAACATGATAGTTTTCGGGGGACCGCCAGTTTTAGAAATGCTCACCTATTGCGTGTAGATTAAGTTATGAATTACAATTTAACCTATTCTCAACTACATGTAATATTACCGGCACGGAAAACATATTTGAAACAGAGATCCCTTTTGCTTAGTTCAACAAAGGACAATAACTTGGGGGAATTGTTAAGGCAGGATTGGGCTTCACCAAAGGATACTCGAATGTGACAACCAGATGACCACAAAGTGCTATGGGCTGATATGAAAGAGCTTTCATGTTGTTGTTGAAGAAACACTATGATGAACTTATTCAAAATGCTAATTCCTCACACCACTCCCCCATCAATGACTGCAAAACGTAAATGGACCAATCAAAGTACATAATAACATTTAAGTCAGGTGCGGATCCAGGATTTCAAGTTAGGGGGGGCGCACATAAAAAAATTGCGCCGAGCGGAGGGAGACTCGAAAATTTTTGAGGTATTTCGTGTGAAAAATCACGATTTTACGCCAAAAAAACATATTTTTTTCCAATTTTAGGGGGGGCGGACGTACATTATTAAGGATGGTAAATAACTCCCTTACAAATATATGCTAATACAATTCAAGTGTAAGATATGCACATTTTAAGTGGTATGCACATTTTGCAATTTACAGTATCGTATTTATCACGATTGCATCTACATTCTAGGTTTACTCCACAACAATACAATTGAAATCTTGTTATTAGAAAGGGAAGAGCCTTACTATCATTCTACTATTCAACAGGTTTACCGAAACCGGCTATTATTCACCAAACCAAAGCTCTAGGGATGTCAAAGTTTTTGTATATGGCGTCGTTAGTTCCCGATGATATAGTTTACACTGTTACACCTCTATATCACAGTGTTGCTGTGATAGCAGTGTTTTGTACAATGGCGTGTGGTAAGTGTTGAATGTTACTTTTAATCTTAGACTTAATTTTCTTTGGATACATGAATGATAACTCGTGTATATACAAGCCAACTCAAATCAAAAAAGCAATATTAAGTGAATTATACCGTATCGTCATCAGACATGAATATCATTAGATTGGATGGATTTGGTTGGAATCATTGAATGTTATATCAATGTTTATGGTTTGTATGTTGTATACACATACATGTAGACCAGGATGATAGATAGTCTGATCGCTATATATACACGCATGGAGAAGAAGATTCAGACATTTCCACAGTGTTCTCATTCTCAGTATTTGCAGGAATTTTGGATGTTTTTATTGATTCTGTGCTTCATCTGTGTTGCTATGACACTGGGTTTGGATTAGAATGATGTGTCTTAATGTAACTTTCTTTAATTATTCGGTTTTATCTTGGTAGTTGGCTCTATCGATAGTAGAAAAAACATGGTTTCTTTTTTTCTGTTAAACTCTGACAACGTTTTCACATAATGTTACACAGAGTGCAACTCGCCACAAGAGATATTATTACCCACATGCATTATATGTGATTAATGCTGATTAAATAAATAGAAGTCATTCAAACTACCATACGATCGAGGCCACGAAGCCTCTCTTGACTTTCAAAATAGTATGCTATCAATATCTGGTAAAGGTGTATATTATATCGACTTCATTGAAATATAAATGTTACATTTCAGGCAACACAATCTTGTTGAGGTCAAAATTTTCTGCTCAGCATTTCTTTGACGACTGTAGACAACACAATGTGACCATGATTCAATATATTGGAGAGTTGTGTAGATATCTACTGGCTTTGCTTGAGGCAAGTCTATACCACTCCCACCCGTGATTATGAAGAGAGTACATACATAAAAAATAATAATAATGTTTTCTTTTTCCTTTTTTTTTATAATTCTTGTAATCGTAACTTATATTATACCTCCCTTAAGGATATCGATTTTGTCCCTTTCTACAATTTTTCTGGCGGATTTGGGATTTCCGACAGTGTGTTATTTTGTTGGTTTTCATTTTAAGCCAGCTTATTTTCATAAGCTATATTTATAGTGATATAGTTAATAACACTGCCTATATTGTATGAAGCTAAGACTATTTTGGCTTAATTAAAAGTAAATGAACAGTGATTGTATTGCTGTTCTATATTAGTATATTTTGAAAAGAATTAAAATTGTTTTGGCTGTCTCTCTTCCATGCATTCTAGGGGATGACTTATGTACATATTTGTTTAAATCTAGCAATCTCTTATGTCGTCTTTACAAAATACCATCGTTTTTCATTTTCTTGTGCTAGTTTTAATGCATACAAACTTAACGTTCTTCTTTACATCTGATATTAATAACCACATCTAGATATGCAATCATCCCCACTAATGTTCTTCTTTACATCTGATATTAATAACCACATCTAGATATGCAATCATCCCCACTAATGTTCTTCTTTACATCTGATATTAATAACCACATCTAGATATGCAATCATCCCCACTAATGTTCGATTATTGCAAATTCCGAGTTGGATTCGAAGCATTATCTTTTGACAGTTTTTTAAGTTACTTACAGGAGGTTGGTGATTCTCTTCGATATTCTAGTTCTTTTGATTGTATCTGTGTGTAATCTTTACACTTATCCAAAGTCTTCACAAATACTAAAATGAAAACTATTTAGGATTTACTCCGAAATTGTTATCTTACTTTTCGATATATTGATCATATTTATAGTTTTAGTAAGCGTTGACACATGACACTCTGTTAATCTTTTACATGCAAGGTTGCTTTAATGACACCTTAACAATATTGATAGTGATGTTTTAAATGGAAAACATGTCTACAAATATCGAAGATTTTTTCTCATCCAATAAATAGACATTAGAAGAGTTTCACTGATTGATATTCTCCAATATTCATTATTATATAAATACAGTGTTTCGTACCAATATATCAACAATGATGCAAGCGAAACACATATCAGAGTTCGATACCATGTGAAATCTCACCAGAACCGGAAATAAACTTGAGAACAATTGCTGTAGCACATTACTATATACTTATTACAATATGATAAAGTTTTTATTCAAATGAATGTATGTGCAATCTTTCCTAACACAGAATAATATGTTTCTATCATAAATTGATAAAATTCCTTCGACTTATAGTTATAATGTATTTTTAAATTACTTTGAAAAATTGTATGGTGATTTTGATGTATTTAATTGTATGGTGGTTTTGATGTATTTATAGAGTCCAAAGGACGGTGAACATAGAATAAGAGTTTCCATTGGTAACGGATTGAGAAATGATATTTGGGAGAAATTCCAGAATAGATTCAAGATTAATAACATCTGCGAGTTTTTTTGGAGCTTCAGAAGGCGTTGTATCTATTTATAACATCGATGGCAGAGTAGGATCGATAGGGAGATTGTCACCACTTTTGGTTAGTAACGCGTAAAATGTAAGACCAATGATATATTTTTGTCTTTTTTCGCTTGACCATTTTCTTGTCTGTTCTTTTTCGATTAACGGCTTTTGATTACCTCTTTGGTACCTTCGAGAGTTTTTTTTTAGCACTTTAGATATGGTTAATTGCTCTTAGAAATCTTCTAATAAGAAAGGAATGTTATACCAATTAGGATCTTGATAATAATGAAACAATATGTTAGAAGTGACATGGTTGTAAAGGCCCTGGACAACATAGCCACATACTACCATTGCACACATGATAATATTTATGGTTATCCCAGAAGAGATTGAAGATACCAAAATGTGTAATCAAAATCTGTAATCCGAAGAACAGACAATACAATCAATGGCCAAAAGAAAAAAGGACAAAAGAACAAACAACGGTCTATAAAACACTACACAGAAAACTATAGATCGAGCAACACGAACCCCACTAAAAACGAACGTTAACTCAAGTGTTCCGTAAAGGTAAACAGGTACTGCTCCATTAGTGACACCCGTGGTGTTTCTCTATGATAACAGCCGGTGACAAGTCAAGAATGAGAAAAGGTCGGTAACGTGTACATCTCGACAGCAGCTTTACATTAGAAAATTTTAATCTAACAACAGGTGTCGTTTGAGGATAGTTTATACTCATCGTGTGCTTTAGTATATTATTGTTTCAAACATTAACATCGTTTTAGAATTTATATCAAAATCATATTTCGTCACTTCATTGTTGCTTCTGATTTATTTCAATTATTGTATTTACATATAGAAAAGAATACGTCCTATTGCAATGGAGATTGTTAGATATGACCCAATACGTGAGGCTCCATACAAAGATAAAAACAATCGATGTATACCTATGGAATTTGGTAAGGCTGTTTTATTCTAATAATTCCATTATTATTGTAGTTCTTGTAATGTACAACATTTAATCGAGTCTTGTTGGCTGATGGCATACAATGTAGATTTAATATCGATTTTGTCTTATGAAAAGAATGTTTAAATAGTGATGGTCAACAATTCCACACAAAACGAACACGACATACGCACATGAAAATGTAGGTCCTGGCCTGGGAAAGGCACACTTGTTACTGGGTTAGACCGATTAATTGGACCACAACGGAAATAGAGATACATTGTATAAACGAACAATTAAATAATCTTCACGCTTTTGTTTTCACTCAAAAAGACCACATACCATCACAAATATGAACGATTACATTAACAAAGACAGTTCAACAGCTGGTCGCTGACTGCTTGTAGCAAAGAGTAGACTACTAGCTCTGTTAGTATAGTAGTATCGTAACTGATACTTCTAACGGATGTAGTATAGATTATATTTGGTTAATTATCCTATACTCCTTCAAAACTTCTACATGTTCAATAAAACTATTCCTTTCTGAAATAATTTTTTTTGGTTATTAGGTGAACCAGGGTTATTTTACATCAGGAATCCCACCAACATATCAAGACGGGTTCTACAAATAGCTCAGTGAGAAGAAGATCATTAGAAATGCCTTCAAAGATGGCGACGCATACTTTAACTTTGGTGACCTCATGTACATGGACAAAGATTACTTTGTATATTTTCAAGACAGAGTTGGTGATACATACAGGTAATACATCACCACAGCGTTATATGCTTACATTCCATCCTAACACATGTTTGAAGATTCCAAAGGAGTAATCAGATCAGATGCTGTAATTCGACGAAAGGCAAACAAAATGGTCAAAGGGGAAAGGACACAAATACAAATAAACTAATAAAGGTCGACAAAAAACTACACAGAAAACAAAAGATTAAGCAACGCGAATCCCACTAAAACCCGGCTACTCCGGAAGTGTAGTATTTCCTGCTCCTGTACCCCATTCTCTATCCAGAGTTGTCGTTCCTGCTACGCTACACTCCACCTCTGTCATGATCAACGCCCATAATGTACTTAAAATTGTTTTAATTATTGTAAATATCAATAAAGATGAAAATAAATCACTCATTTCAAATCAATTCTCTCTTAAAAATGATTTGTGATCGTTTTTAACTTTTTAATTTTTACCTCCGCAAAATAGTTCTCCAAGAAGTGGGGGGAAAATCATGTTTGAGAGAGAATTGATTTGAAATGAGTGATTTATTTTCATCTTTATTGATATTTACAATGATTAAAACAATTTTAAGTACATTTTTTTTAACTGTTTCTAAATTTTACAAAAATCTTGTACAATGAGCGTTGACAGAGATGTTGTGTAGCGTAGCAGGATAGAGAATGCCTGTACCCGTCACGTTACACTGGCGAAATATTCAGTTTGGCCACAAAAGACAAAAAGTGGACGTGATTGGGATTGCGACAAACGGAACATATTCGTGGTCATCATAAGTCATGCAGTAGAATATAAAATACATTTATAAATACCGGTATGCATACAATTGATTTTTCCACTACTAAATATTTTCCTTAAAATTAACAGGCATAGCTTTTCTTCCGTCTTGGTGTAGTTCTATTGTACTTTGGCGGATGTATAGAAATAACCATTATAACATCATGAAACATTATATTTTATAATGAAAGTTATTTTTGGTGCCTGTACCAAGACAGGGCCTGAATTTCCAGATGTTAGAGGTAGTTAGTTATATTATGTTCGCGAGTGGGGTCAGACTTTGGTGGCAGTTTCCAACCATATCCATTATTACCCTTTGTTTACTTGTAGCAATCAAATCATCCGTCCATGGCCCTATCCCCGTAAACAATGCCGATAATTAATAAGATGGCGTCCATTTCTTGATTGATCTCAAAACACCAGCAGTTGCACCTTTTTCCCCCGATGCGCGTACATTTTCATAACATTTATAAGTTACAGAAACATGTTTTATTAAGGCATCAATCATATCTGATAGTTTTTATGGGTAAAAAAAAATTACGATTTTGGCAGATAATGCCCCTTTAAATAGCAATATTAATTTATCAGATACCTTAATACTGTGTACAAAATTAAGACTAAACTGGATTATAAGGGTGTAAACTAAAAATTATCACCGATCGATAGAAAGAAATCTTTTATGATAAGGTCACTTTTGGGAACATATCACACACCAATGATGGGGGTGAATATGATGTATGGATAAATTGAAGGAGAATTAAATTTATATTAAAATTTAAAAGATAGTTGATTATTATTATGGTTCAGATGGATTTTTTGTTTTATGTTTATTTATATCTAAATCCTTTCATATTAAAGCGTCTTTATTTTTAACCCTATAACAAAGTAAACAACTAAAATAATTTTCAGATGGAAAGGTGAGAATATATCTACCTATGAAGTGGCTAATGTATTGACAGCTTTACATTTTATACATGATGCTAATGTTTATGGCGTTACAATACCAGGTAAGTATCAGTAATAAAATGAAATAAAAAATACAATACTTTCAGAACAACTCCAAAATTTAATTGAAAAAATAGTAGTCAGAATCGACGCCATTAAAAATATATACATGGCCGCTCACTTTCCTGGGTTTGCACAGGCACTTTTAGTAAAAAGTGGCGGGGTTAAATTAGTTACATTGACCAAACCTTCTGACGTAGTGAATGATGCTGTCATGTAAGTGTTTTCCATTTGTGAGTAAAAGGTCAATCCTCACATATGACTGAGTGAGCAGCGTTATACTAAAGAACTATGAGACTTAATCCTGAGCTTTATATTTAATCTGCTTCTGTGTCTATATTGAATTGCATAAATTGATGTATGTTTTTATTTAATATGTTTTTATGCATGATTGTATGATATACCATAGTCGATTTTAAAAGCTCATTAGAGCTTGTGTTATATGTATGATTTATATCGACTCTAAATATAGCTTTGAATTGAATTGAATTGAAATCTTCGTGACATAGAAGTTTATCTTACATTTCTCGAGTTTTTTTTTTTTTTTTTTTTATCTTGCCTATTTTTAGGTAAATATTCATTAAGTAAAATGCTTGTAGAGAGAAACAGGAATCGTCAAGGTGTTGTTTTTTTTTTTAATAATACCCTGTAATAATTCCAAACATTTTAAACTTCTTCTGTGAGTTGATTACTGAGCATCTTCCAAGTATCAAACTGTTACGTTTCACTATTTCGAATAACAATAAATAATAAAAGCTGTGTTGCATCACAGAATTTATTGGGACCCTTGAGGTCAATATAAATCGCAGCAGCTGCATGGGTCAGACTGTGGAAATTGTAATTAATTCTTATCAGTCTAGACCAGAGTCTGTTTTCTTAGCCTTGGTCAAAATAGCTATAACCTTGATTTGCCAGCTTTTGCTGTTGTGATGTGTAAGCACTTGTTAGATTTTATGTTAGTTAGTTTTATGTTGTAGTTCGAACAATAAACATGTAATAGTTATTAGTAAGTTGAGTTGATATCAAAGCCCCAATGCTAGTTCTCGTATTGCGAAGAATATAATAAAGGAAACCAAGTATGCAACACAAACAAACAAATAAAGAAAATGAACACCTCATTTTACTGATTGTATCTATCATGGAGTATTTACTAACGACAAGTGAGTAAATTTGATATTAATATCTTTTTGAGAGAAAACCAAATTTAGCAATATATTTGTTTATACACTGTATCTGCTTAGTGTAAATGTACTAGTGTAAAATAAATGTAGTTAAACTGTATGTTTATGACTTAATTAACCAATCCATAGCGCCGAGGGTAGCGATGTCATGATATATGATTATTTACCAAATATCTTTGACTTGTGTATATTTTGTCAATGTAACTATTTTATTTCTTCAGGGAGGAAGTAACGTGTTTACAGGAGGCAAATTATTTTTGTTATCATTTGACACTGAAAGATTTATCAATGACTTGTTTTTTTAATATAATTAAATATAGTTCGCACATTTTTCTGTCTCTCCCATACATGATTTATTTTAGACATGTTCATTTGTCAATTTCATATATTATACATTTGTCACGACTGCCGTGCTGGGATGGCTGCTTTGCATTTGAACGACAATGAGGAACTGACTTCTCAAAGATTGAGGGAACTTTACAGTTATTGTTCAGACAATTTACCTAGCTATGCAAGATCATTGTTTCTACGTTTAGAAGAGTCTACTCAAGTTATAGTGACCTTCAAACAACATAAGGTTGACCTTGTGAAAGAAGGATTTGATCCAAGAGTAGTATCAGATCCATTGTACTATTTGTCACAAGAGGCAAAGACGTATCTCCCCTTAGATGGTAGCTCTTATGGCAATCTACTGAAATCTCGATTGTAATTGAGGAAAAACTCGAATGATTTATCTTGCTAGTCTGGTCTAAATTGAACGAGGACAAACCGAGTTTGAACTATAAATGACAAACAATAAATAAACATTTTATTAATGGAATGTTGACCTCACGTACATGTTCTTGACGTCGATCAGACAAGTAAACAACATGCATAGTCGACTGGAAATATTCCCGATTTGCGATAACTAGAGTTATCGTTCTTGAATCGAGTTATCTGTTCCTGACAGAGGGTATGTACACTTCCGGTTACATAACTTAGGAACGTCACATAACGTTTAAAAAATTGAAAAAAACTATGTATTCTTATTCAAATAAAATCCGATTTATTGGAATTATTTTATTTAGCTTTTTATATCGCCCGATATCGGTGGATTCTATGAGATCTGTATTTTTATTTCATATCCTGAATGACCTTAATAATTAATAAATTCAGTGTTTTATATTCAAAGATGTAGCATTTTCTCGAAAATCGGCTTTGCTGTTAAAAAATTACGGACGTTAATAGCGATGTATGCAAAATTCATTCCGACTTTCGCAGTGGAATCATTTGATTTATTTCCTTTTACAGGGGATTATCTTAATCTTGAAATGTTCAAGATATTTTATCTGCTCGGAGTCTATTAAAAAAAATGTCTATTTTTGCATGATATTTAGTTTTGTTTTCTTTTTTTCAAGAGATCAATGCAGATTCCCATAAAAATTCCCACAGGCTCCATTCAAGAAATTGTATATTTTACCTTTAGCTATATACATGGTTCATGACTATTCATTCTTTGGTTCCACTGCTGATTTTGTAATAAAAAATGAACATTTAGGGTTTTTACCGGATTTGGCCATCTCCAAACGTCAGAGACGTCGGGTAGAAATATGACCGTAGAGTTAGACAGCGGCATCCGCTCCTTCCAAAAGCTGGATGGAGAAAATGAAGATTTGACTCTGATCTTAAGAAAAAAAATGGAAATTTTTGCAGATACAAGTGCTTTCAATGCTGGTGTAAAGGAGAAAAACACGAAAACAAACAAAATTACAATTATTAAAAATCAAAAACTTGCAACACAAAACTTCCTTTTTAACATGCATATAAATGTTCCCTTTGGTAACATATAAAAACTTTCCCTTTTGTGGAAAATATGCTTAAATATAATTTTATGAAATATAGGCATGTCTGCTTTATTATAGAGTTGCACTAATTTACATCAGGTACACCTTATATACCACAAAAAGAAAACAAAGCTTACAAATTTGATCATTGTACCATAGCCGTGATCATATAGTTGCTGCTTCGCGACCCCTGCAGATTTACACTGAGAGTGCGAATCCTATCGGAGCAGATTTGGCTTGTTTTTTGTTTGTTTTTGTTTTTGTTTTTTTAGCAACATAATGTGTTTCGTTATTAATTTCAGTTAAAGTGATAAAAATGGAGGCTATATTTATATTAAGTTTTTTTTTTTTAACATATAAGAATTGTGAGTGTACAGTAGATTTGTATTGATTTTTCAAAAGCCGCACAACGAATATTTCCTTACATATGAAATCATAACACGAATATACATGCAAGCTGTTAATTTCATATTTTTCTTTATCAATATTAACTATTCTGTCGATATTTTCTTTTTGTTTTGTTTTGTTTTGTTTTTTTAGAACATCACGTAAACTTGTCATAAATTAATCACTAAAATATAAAGCAATTTAGCACATGTCGTTTTTATCGGAAGCAAACCATCAGAGCTTTTATTATATTTTATTTTGTACTTGGTAGTTATTTTCTTAAATCTGCAGTTGAGAAATCAAATCGTCTGATATGTTTACTAATTCGCATTTTACCCCATCACTACTCTAAGTAATAAATTTACTTGACTAAATGCGGGAGCACAGTAGTCATGATCGCATTGTCGCTGCCTTGTGATGGAATGGATAGTTCTAGAAGGTGGTTCGAATCCCATCAGTCCTTTTGTTTGTTTGTCTACATTGTTAAGCTTAGCTTCAGAACGGCATTTTTGGCTGTATGATTATGAGACTGTAAGTACATTTATTGCAAAATAACATATTTGTCGTCAGTACTTAGACGGTATCCGAAATCATGGGTAGCAGTCGAGAAGTGCATATGTCTAAAAATACATCTTTAATATGACAGATAAGTTTCAATGGACAGAGGTGCGATCTCCAAATACACCATTGTTTTTTAAACGATAGACCGATTGCTTGTTCTTGATATATTAAAAACAGAAAAAAGCCGCGTTCGTGATCGTTTTATTTCCTATTCAAAATATTCCAGACGAGGGACATTATTCATTCAGAAAAAAGTGGGATCTGCTCTGACGGAAACCGAAAATTGAGATTTGCTTGTTGACTGTACAAGTCGAGATGGTCGGCAAATGTTAGATGCAGGTGTTCACATATCTGATAAGCGCACATTGCTAATGCAGACGCACAGACCGTTTCAAACACAGTACAAAATAATCTACCGAATCTGCTTCTGCTTTTACAAATGGTGAAGAAACAACAGATTCTATTATTTCTAAAATGCTTTCAAATTTATCTTGACCGCTCGTGTAATGAAAAAATCAAATACGCTTTTTAATGAAAGGAGAGAAAATCTTTTTTAACGAAAATATTCCCGCTTTCAGTGTACAAGGAAAATCGCGCAGTATTTCATTTTGCAGAAAAATCTGGTGACAATCATCCAAAACATTTCAGAAAGTTGATTATGTAACATGTTCATTGGTATGAAAATACAGATTTGGAGTTATTTGTACAAAAATGTTACAAATCCAGAGAAAAATATGTTTTAACGTAAATAACATTTTTTAATAGAAGTTTAAAAAAAGGGAATGTCGTGTATATAATTTTCTTTATAAAAGTTAAAGCCTCTAATGAACTGTCTATAGCAGCTCATATTTTCATTGTCATCTGACCGGATTTTTAAAAGATACGTCTCTACATCTTTGTCGGAGCGCGAGCTCATTCTTGTTACCACTGATTTTTTCATTACATTTCCGTAGAAACTGTACAAGTTCAGTCTTTTTTAAAGTTAGGAAGTCTTCAAGTGTTGCCTTGGAATCTACGTCAATTAATTTCATATTTTTTCGCACTTATTATTTATTCAATCAATTTATTAAAAACCGTCAGGAAAACTTTTGCAACGCAAATGCTATATACCCACTGCCAAGGACGATAATTCAAATTACGAACGATAACTCCATTTTCCGCAGAGTGAATAAATAGACGATGTTTGAACCCATACGCTCCAAATCGGGATCCAATCACTCTGTGAGCTTTCCAGTTTTCGGATTTCATTTACAACACGATATCATTTCATCTGAGGTAAATGCTTTTAAAAGTTGTACCAGAATCTCGTCATAAAGTGAAGTTTTAAAAATTATGTTGTTACCCTCAACAAGGACATATATGTCCTTGACCTCAATTAGAAGTATTTTAATCAAAAACGATTCTGTATGAGTTTATCCAATCTTATTAAAAGGGAAAATAAAACATACAATGGTGGACAAAACAGTGATACTGTGCTATTGTCTTGTCTTGGTAGTATTTCCGTCCTATATAGGACCACCTCACAAATCTGAGTATGATTCAGTTCATATATCACTTAATTATTGCTGTAGTTTAAAATCTAAAATGCTTTTGTAAGAAAAGCATGGGGTGGCTGCCCTTAAAGACCTTTACGCCTATTATTAGGTAGTGTCTTTAATATGTTGTTTCTTTTAGTATTTAATGCAAAGCATAATCTACGAGTTACATGCTCAAAGGTATATAAGGTTTTCAAGCGGTTACAGTCACAACCACAACACACAGTGCTAGGATCTAGAATGCTACGTAAATTGAGTATAAATGTATTAGTAGTATTACATTTAACACAGGGATGACATTCTTTTATTAGAACATTGAGCTCTGAGATATATGGCTCCCGTGTTTCAGCTAGGACATTACAATCAAGTAGAAAGTGTTCTAATGTTTCTGATTCCATCTGGCATACCAGGCAGGTTGGATCAATCCTATTTTGGTTAAATGCTGCCTTGTTGCTCTGCAGATAGTAGGTTCCTATCATGAGACGCAGTTTGACAGGAAGTCTTGCTATATCTCTAGCTGACGTTTGGACACTAGCCAGGGCTGCATTAGTTCTAATATTAAAACCCTAAATGCTCGCTTACTCGCACACAAGTTTGTCACAGGAGCTACATTATTGCAGCTAGGGCTGCATGTGCTTTACCATTGGAATAATTGGAGGCATTCAAATAATCTAAGCTCTTGAAATAGGTTGACATTTTCTTAATATGATCAATCCAGTATTCATTCACTGCTTTGTTGACAATTTTTTTCCAGGCGTTTTTTGTAGGTGGTAGATCCAGGATATTGTGACTTGACGGGAGTTCATATATAGCTAATATTTGTTTAAGTTTTGAAAACCAGCTATTATCATTTATTGCTTTCATTCCTAGTTCACTGTCGTCAAAGAGCTCCGGTCGGAAATGCTCTGTCATCTTCCGGTACAAGTCAATTAGGCATGTTTGACATACAGGCGACGACAAAAAGTAAGTATTATGATCATATAGTATTATTATATCTTGAATCCAGAAGATGGCGTTATGGGTCGATTATTTTTGCTTGTTTTTACCTATATATTACTGTAGTTATCTTCATCGATTACTCAGATATAGATAAAATGATGGACATAAACAATGAAAAATGCTAATAATGAGATTGAAATCATCAAATAAAGCTATAAAAAGTAGTTTATATGTGTAATTAAAGTACACACACCCTTTGTAATGCTTATATACATGATAGTTTGCACTGGCGTGCCACCATGAATAGTTTTAGATTTACTACAGTGAAAAACACAATGCTTATTTACGTACATTCGTTCCGGCTCGGTCAGCCACTACTTTCCGGTTGGGTCGCAAAAATTGTGTTTCTGTAGAACCGGTTTTGTCTATGTAAAAAATTGAAAGAATAGCGAAAACAGCTCAATATCACAATTATGTTTCCTTTCTGTAATTTATTTAAGGTTCATTATAACACTTGTCAAGGGTATGTTCGACTTACAAATTGATAAAAAAAAATTGTCTTCAATGAATAAAAGTTGTGAAAAAAAAACCAACTGCACATAGTCAAAATATGTTACATGTGGATGTTTTGTATACCATTAAAAGGAAGAAATACAAAACGGTTTGTGCAGAATTGGCATTCACCAAGTCACCTTCGACACTGTCACAGAATGGTCATGATTTTGTATAGAACTTATAATTCTTTTTCTTTATTTGCTAGACAGTTGGATTATTGCATATTCAAAGAGTGTTTGATCAAAAGTAGGAAATCTCACTGTTTATATAGATATCAAGTAACTCTTATTGTTTTGGATTAATTTTTGTTTTCAAATAATATATTGAAGGAATTTTGATTAAAAAAAATAAATAAAAATTAAATAAAAATAGGGAACCGCATCGGTAGCGTAATGGCTAGCGTGCTCGCCTCGAGTGTGATAGATTGTGGGTACGAGCCGCGGTCTTGTCAAACAAAACAATATAAAATTGGTATTTGTTGCTTCTCCGCTAAGAACGCAGCATTAAGGAGAAAGGGCAAAGACTGGTTGGCTCGGAATCAGAATAATGTGTCCGAGTGGAGCGACATATCTACCCAATGACTGTTGTTAGCTCACCTTGCCAAAGGCAACGTGAGTTTTTACCATCACTTGACGCCCGTCGTCCGTCGTCTTTCGTTCGTCGTCTGTCGTCCATTAACTATTCACATTTTAATCTTCTCCTCTGAAACGCCTCAACCAAATGAAGTGAAACTTAGTTGGGAGCATCTATGGAAGGTCCTCTGTAACGATTACTCATTTCGTGCCGATCCGTTAACAAACATGGTCGCCACAAGCGATTCTTGTTTCTAATTGGCCGATTTTACCAAATCTTCTCCTCTCAAACTGCTAAGTCAAATGAATATGGGTAATAACAAAATTACCGAACTCCGAACAATCTTCCAAAGGGAAAGTCAAAACTCATAAGTATATAAACAGACAAAATCTGTACACATTATTTCACTAAAGCTAGATACAATAAAAACAGAAACTTGGTAGGAAGCAACTATGGAAGGTCTTCTATAAAGATTGCTCATTTCATCCCATCCGTTGACAAACATGGTCGCCACGTACAATTCTTGTTTCTGATTGACCGATTTTTAACAAGACTGACTGACTGACCGACCGACCGACCGACTGACTCACTGACTGACTGACTCACAGCTACTTAAAGTGAGTGTAGCGTATTGAGCACCAACCGTGATGCCAGTGCCACAAAAAGGATAAAAAAATCAAGTGTTCGCGACAGTAGCAATTTAACATAGAAATAACGATTTTTTTATTGTACAAAGTAGCTGAAATTAGCAGCCATGGCGAATATTCATACTATGGATCAGTATTTATCGCCTTTGAGATATTTCCTAAAAACAACTATTGTTAAATTGCAATATAATGCTCAATAACAATAAGATCAGTGGTATTTACATACTGACAAACCCGTTTTTTTTTATAAATGACACAACCGGTTTCTATATATATACATGTTTACATTTTGACCAAACCGGATTTCAAAAACATCTGTTGACATCATGTTTTAGGGTATAATTAATTACTAATTGACTTTTCATCAACAAAATAATATTTTTAAGTAAAATCAATCATTCATCAATATTTTTTTCTTTTTGGGCAACATTTAATTCATTCGTAAATGCAAGATATAGCGATATTTCAGTTGATTGTAATGATTTTGAAGCCGGATTCCTTACAACTTATAATAGAAAAATCTAATTTTACACTGCAAAAATAAATGATATTTGCACAAAAAATGAAATTAATAATAATAACAATCATAAAGCATCATAATTCAAAACATTATATACACAGTATATTTATAAATACTTACGATAATTATCCGTGTCTGCTTTAAAAATACCGCTTTAAAATATCCCGGATGTTGACCAAACATTTTCGATCGGAGCTCTTTGACGACAGTGTAGTTGTCTTTCTGCTATTTCCCTTTCAATTGAATTTTTGTTTGTGAATGTTTGTACTGTTATCTGATATTTGTACTTTATGTTTGTCATTTGTCGTGTTGCTTTCTTATTTCCTATTGCCTGTTCTGGACACTGGGTACTAGAGAAGGTTCCAACGGCTCAAACCCATATAGCTGCTCGATTAGGTTGTTGTCAGATTATAATAGGAGAGTCTGGCGTAGACCATAGTTGATAATGTGTTTGGAGAGTACCTCACTTCCTGCACGCTAAAGGCCTCTTTTGTAGATTGCGAAAAAAAAGTAGGAACATTAGCAGTCACAAAAGATTACATTTGTATAATAGTCCTTACCAAACTCTCCATACTTTTCCAGTGACTGTCAAATGGCGTTAAGCCATCCTTTTCCTCAGTTTGATAGTTTTTTTTATATATATTATTGAACTTATTCTCTTTTCTCGTCCCGAATATAGCCGAAATATTTTTCACTGCCAGTTGTAATCGAACAACCTCGTCTGGACACTTAACGAACGCGATGTAACTTAATAAACCCAAGATGTTGTGGTTTAAACATCGGATTGCATAACACAATTAATGCATACAATCTTGAATAACGATTCCTAGTCATACACACACAGTGGTGGCGGCCATGGTGAGCACGACCTCTAAAACTGCAATTGAGAGGAAACTCTGTTTAAAATAGATACATACTGTTAATTCTGCAGACCACGAAAATTGGTAACCACCTCTTCTTCTAAATATCTTAGGCTTGTCATCAGAAAGTAAATTTGATAATGAAAAACAAAATGAATTAAAAATCAGATTTTATTCAAAATAACAAGAACCTAAAACAAACAAATAAGATCAAGAGAAGCACCTTTGAAAAAAAATGCTATATGACAAAAATAATACATTTTACCTCATAAACCAGATTTACACATACATTTAACTAGTACTTTAACAAGCACTCCTACATATAAATACAAACAATGCAATCACTGTACATACCATACTACATCAATCTTACAGATGAACCTGATTTACATGTATCAGTCAGATGCTTAACAAATGCAGATAAAGAAACTTCTCAGAATAACTAGGACATCCAAATAAATCGGTTTTACAGGTACATGTATCATACTATGTCCGTCCTTGGTTGAAAAGACATAGAGACTGTAGATTTACACACATTCTGATTAGGTTTAATAACATAAAGATAAACCAGTTTTACAAGCATCAATCATTATCTTCCTTATTTTTAAAGAGACATAAATAATAGGCATATTCTCACATTCTGATTGTCTTTAATAACATAAGAGATAAGCCAGTTTCACAAGCATCATTCTCTCAGGTCTAATGCATTTTGATAAACCAGTTTTACATAACAAGTATCAATCATTATCTTCCTAGGCTTTAAAGGCATACATAAGAGGCATATTCACACATCCTGATTGTCTTTAATAACAGAGATAAGCCAGTTTCACAAGCATCATTCTCTCAGGTCTAATGCATTTTGATAAACCAGTTTTACATAACAAGTATCAATCATTATCTTCCTAGGCTTTAAAGGCATACATAAGAGGCATATTCACACATCCTGATTATGTTTAATAACATAGAGATAAGCCAGTTTAACAAGCATCATTCTCTCAGGTCTAATGCATTTTGATAAACCAGTTTTACAAGCATAATTCTAAGATCTAATACATATATTTGTATGTGATTTTAAAGCATCCCTACTTGGTTTTAATTTGATTTTTGGTGTTTTAATGCCACTTTCAGCAATATTTCAGCTATATCATGGCGACCAGTTTTAGTGGTGAAAGAAGCCCGAGTACCTGGAGAGAACCACCGACCATGGGCAAGCAACTGGTAAACTTTATCACTTGCGGCTGCTTGGTGTTTTACATATAGTGTTATAAGCACGCTTAATATTAAAGTTATTTTTTGGAATTGCCATTGAAATATTTATATTTGTACCAACGAAACAAACATAATACAATTACAGGTAAAAATCATCAATAAGCAGAATAATAGGATTGATTACAGATATTCTAGCTTCTGTTTTTATAAATTTAACAAACTTATACAAAGAGTTGTTTACTATTTTCTATCAACTGAAATCATTTATTGAATTTACATTGATGGTGAAAAATTCAATTAAGCTTAAAAATGTATTTAACATTAATGTATATTCAATGATATAGAGTAGGAACGTGTTTGTTTAACTCCAATTTCAACAGTATTTGAGTTAGATCATGACTGTCAGTGTTATTGATTTTGGAAACCAGATTTTCAGGGGACAATGAAGAACCTGTAACAACTCATTAACAAACTTTATGACATAATATTGTACAATCATTACATTCACTGTAGTATCAATTTATATGAACACATTTCATTTGCTTAATTCTTATGGTATACAAATATCAATTTCCTGGTACCTGATTTATGTTTTGCAAATAATAATAGTATAGGATGGATGTGAAGGAGTACATCCTTGCAAACGAGTTGAACGATGTCTGTTTTTCTTCTTTTTTCAGTAAAATGTGGACATTTTGACATTTCAAGATGAACACAATATAATAAATATCTATTGCATAGGTAAATATAAATACAACAACCTACGATGACGATAACGAAATACATACAAATAAAGGGTTGTGGTTAGGTTTATGGTTTTTAACGTCACTTTCAGTTATTTCGCAGGGATCCGTTTTATTGATGGAGGAAACCAGAGAAAACCACTGACTTGCCGCAAGTCACCGACAAACTTTATCACATAATGTTGTATCGAGTACACCTTGCCATGAGTGGGATATGAACTCAAAACATTGGTCGTGATAAGCACTGATTGCACAGGTAGTTGTAAATCCAACTATCATACAATCACGACAATGACGACCCCCTCATACTTGTAATGAATAGAAAAAGCACATGGTTATTATACAGTAGGTTTTAAAGAGTTAACAATGATATAATGCCACATCTTACGAAATCTACTTCAATGCATTGACTTCATTGCTTAACAAGAGAGGTACATATATGTTAATATCATCTGACCTGATTATATGGGATTGGCAATCACTCCAAGATTTCATAATTGGGACTTGCATGTAAACTGCACGTTAGGAATTTGTCAAGTTTATAAATGTCTATGAATCGCATGTTTTTATTCTAAATATTATCATTTTATTTCAGTCAATGTAAATTAAAGTTTAATTGACTATTTGAAACATACAAAAATGTTTCTAGTTTACCCTGAGATATTTCCCCTAGGATTTCATATTATTAACACCTCTTAGTTGGCATTCAAATGCACAATGGAATAAACCCTTCAATAGCACTTTGTACCGAAAAAAAAACCCCACAATGTATATACTTAAACAAAACAATTAAATTCAACTAAAAGAATGGACAATATAAAATATTTAAACACATGAACAAAAACAACATAGCATAAATTTACCCATTAAACCTCTGATATGTTTCCACGTATGTTTGGTTGATATGGCCTTGTATAAAAATCAAACAAATTAAAAGTTCACCATACATTATCAACAAGGTATCACAAGTGCATTGCATTTGATAAACTGAAATATATATAGTATATCATAGCTAGTGTTGTGTGGGTTGTGTTACCTATAGAATTACATTGTTAACATATATCACATATATATGTGTACACATTTCTTCACTAAGCAATGACTGTTTAACAATCTTCATTTTGATGACATTGAAAATACAAATATATACATCAATGGTAAAGTTGCTTTGACTAGCATCTCAAATGTCGTATTAGGTATTCACTGACATATATACAAGCCAGACACTCATAAATGTATGATACTAAATTATTAAAGCAACAATCAATACCATTGTCTTTGCATAGATCTAGTGTTACACTAAAAGTGTATCATGGAAAGTCAAACTAGTTTCACATCACCATTTTGAAATATTTATTCACAAGAAATTTGTATCCCATCAACCTTTATAACAAAATGAAATGAATATTTGCTGATGTATGCATGAACACATGATCACAAGGTACAATCAAAAAGTCATGCAATGGCGATTTATTATCAATTTAAACATAAATTTATTTATAATATATTGTAACATAAATATGTATTTTTCCTTTGATGTTTTTATGCAGTAATCAACTTAAAAATAGTGAACTTTTACAAACCATGGTCTAACATGAAGATCTTGATGTTATTCCATGATTTTGATGTCATAGATCTGTTATTCCATGATTTTGACATCATAGATCTGTTATTCCATGATTTTGACGTCATAAATCTGTCAATTATGTAATTTCTGTTACAAACTATATATACCATGGATCTTACGGATTAACTTATTTAAACCAACGAATCCGAAGGATTAATTGGTTTAAATAAGTTCATGAGTATATATAGTTAAAGACAGTATTTTTCTAGTATTATTATTTATATTATAGTGTTAACCTTTGTATCACTTTCACCAAAAATATATAGTATGGTGGTGGGGTGGGGGGGTCTGGGATTAATTTTTTTCTGGTATTATACTAAAAAAAGTTGGATGGCAAAGTATTCTTGTTTTAGTTTAGCGACATTTTCAGTCTGTCTTACCCTTATCATGGAGATCAAGGATATTAAGGAGTTAATCTTACTGAGAACACCGAGCTTTAGTAAATATCAAGTTAACATACAATACACACACTTTTAAGTCTAAAAGATGGCAGTAAGATTAATAATTGTAAGTGTTAAACTGCCATTTCTGTGTGACGATTTCAGACTGACAGGTATGCATAACTGGTCCTATGCCATCATAATCTAAACACAATCCACTCTTCACATGCTTGATATATGTACTCTACAAATATAGATAAAATAAACTTGTATACATTTCTGATACCCTTTAAGTTTTTTTTCTTCACAATGGCTACTGTGGACTTGCATTTTATATGTTTTAAAAGTCGCGCATGTTCAACTATGAATTACAAAAAAGTCATTGAATACAACTTTTATGTATGTAAAACTAAAGACATAAAGATTCACGGTTCCTCAACTAATGCCAACTCTTACTAAATCGAATGAAACCTAATTTGAAGGTTGCTAAGTTTGGACCGATATTGTTTGATTTCTAACGAATACACATTCACATTTATCATAAGATATTAAGACACGTAACCATTACAATAATATGGATGACCGTCGTGGTCGTTGGATTTACAACTACTTGTGCGATCAGTGATTATCACCACTGATGTTGTGAGTTCGAATCACGTTCGTGCCGAGGTGTACACGATACAACATTCTGTGATAAAGTTTGTCAGTGACTTGCAGCAGGTCGTGGTTTTCTCCGGTTTCCTCCCTCCACCAATAAAATTGGCCGCCATGTTATAACTAAAATATTGTTGAAATTGGCGTTAAACACCATGAATAAACGTTAGAGAATACCGAAGGGGCAATCAAAAATGGACAATCCAGAGAAACTGGCAACATATATATATATATAAAGGGTGCACAGGACAAAGAAAAACAAAACAAAAACGCTAGTCCGTTTTAGAGGACTGTTAAAGCCCTAATTCTATTAAACATTTTACATGTGCTTTATGCTTTTGTGCTCCAATATTATTTTGAACTCTGGGTGTTAGAGTCGTTCAGCATTGGCATTATTGAGGTAAAATGTTATCGAAATGACATGCCGTGAGGTTTTTGTAAGGTCATGTCGTAAGGTTTGTGTAAGGTCATGTCATGAGGTTTGTGTAGGGCTATGTTGTAAGGTTTGTGTTAGGTTATGTCGTGAGGTTTATGTAAGGCCATGTCGTGAGATTTATGTAAGGCTATGTCGTGAGGTTCGTGTAAGGCTATTTCGTGATGTGTGTGTAAGGCTATGTCGTGATGTTTGTTTAAGGCTATGTCATGAGGTTTGTGTAATGCTATGTCGTGAGGTTTGTGTAATGCTATGTCGTGAGGTTTGTGTAATGCTATGTCGTGATGTTTGTTTAAGGCTATGTCATGAGGTGTGTGTAAGGCTATGTCGTGAGGTTTGTGTAATGCTATGTCGTGAGGGTTGGTAATGACTGTGTTTTGTGTCGTCATCAATTGTCAATTTTCCATTAATTCATAATATAATGTATAAATGTAATTAAATTAACTTACTTTTTTATGTTCCCATGTGTCCCTTGGTCCAATTATACAGTCCTCTAAAACTGGACGTACACCTTCACCAATTTCTTTTACCACGACACACTGCAGAGATGTTCGTAATAATTTCTCTTTAGTCCAAGAAAAGCCCTGTGTCAAAAAATAATATATATTAAAAAACTGAAGTAATGTGAAATAAATATATGAGAAAATAAAATCTACTTTATTTACACGACATTCAGATTTCAACTCTTTCTTGGCCACACAAGGAGTACCGATATTGCATTTACCCCAAAGAAAAAAAAAAATTAAACCAATATAGGAAATTAAATTTACTCCTTATTTGAAATTTCAAGAAAATCATGTAGCTGCAAATCTCGAAGAAATATGTGGCCTTTTGAAGGAAAAGTTTGTGTTGTGTGCATCGGATTTGATATCTACCTTTTTATTGAAGATCCCACAGAATACCTTTACCGACGGACAGACAATGCAATGGGGGTTACACTAATGTCCTGAAAATTTACCTGAAATGTCCTGAAAAGTACATAAAGGCCTATATCTTTTTTTTATTATCCAATGGATTGAGTTCAAATTTGAAAATGTTAAATACATTAGCATATATTTAACGAATATTTAAAAAAAAATTTTGACCTGAAAATTGTCATGAAAATGTCCTAAAAAGGCTAGGTGGAAATAATTTGACCTGAAAATTTACCTGAAATGTCCTGAAACATACATAAAGGCCTATATCTTTTTTTTTTATTATCCAATGGATTGAGTTCAAATTTGAAAATGTTAAATACATTAGCATATATTTAACGAATATTAAAAAAAAAATATTTATAGGTGGAAATAATTTGACCTGAAAATTGTCATGAAAATGTCCTAAAAAGTACATAAAGGCCTATATCTTTTTTTTTTATTAACCAATGGATTGAGTTCAAATCTGAAAATTTTAAATACATTAGCATATATTTAAAGAATATTTAAAAAAAATATATAATTTTTTTTTTAGGTGGAAATAATTTTTTTTTATATATATTTGTTAAATATATGCTATTGTATTTATCATTTCAAATTTGAACTCAATCCATTGGATAATAAAAAAGATATAGGCCTTTATGTACTTTTCAGGACATTTCATGACAATTTTCAGGTCAAATTATTTCCACCTAAAAATATTTTTTTTTATTATTTTTTTTTAAATATTCGTTAAATATATGCTAATGTATTTATCATTTTCAAATTTGAACTCAATCCATTGGATAATAAAAAAGATATAGGCCTTTATGTACTTTTCAGGACATTTCATGACAATTTTCAGGTCAAATTATTTCCACCTAAAAATATTTTTTTTTATTATTTTTTTTAAAATATTCGTTAAATATATGCTAATGTATTTATCATTTTCAAATTTGAACTCAATCCATTGGATAATAAAAAAGATATAGGCCTTTATGTACTTTTCAGGACATTTTCAGCACAGGCGCATGGGGCATGGATTTCGTTTCCTCCTCCCCCCTTTTCTCTACTACCCCCCCCTTTTTTTTTAAATTTTCATATAAATCATTCCTTTTTCAAAATTTTCATAATCATTCGTTTTTTCTTCATTTGACAATATCAGTAGACGTCATACATCATGAATAATACATGTATTCTGTGTCCACATTTTTTCGACTGATACAGTATAAGAGAGAAGGTATGCAACTCCATTTTCATATTTCGCGCCATATCGCTCACCTTGGTTGGGAAACCCCAGTGTTTTTTACACTTTTTACCTTGTCTACATATGGCACTGTCGTATCAAACTGTTTCTAAGACACTTACCTAATTGCCCATGTTCGAATTTCAGTCTGTACGTCGATCTTTTCCAAGAAATCTCGCCGAGAATAGCGAGGCAGCTTCGTTTCTAGATCAAACTACATCATTCGAGACGGAAGTGCAAGAACGGGAACCCTGGGATTTTTACAAATGGATTACCTGCAATGAAAAACCCAGATGCGCTCCGAATATTTTTCCCCATAATGTTTTGGCGGGAAATATAAACCGCTGAAAAAACATAACAGCAGACGGATTATTTCGTAAAAATGGCACAACGACCATCTGAATATGGAAACATTGAAATAATTTGATGGTAGATAACTGGTCAAAAAGAAATTCAAACTGAGAAATAGATGATTGAATGGTTAGAACTGAAGTCAAAATTTCAATGAAAAAGAAATATTCAGCTTGCCTCTACTTCAAATTATTAAAATCATACCCAAACAAATACATATACATTGTACAACTAAAAGAAAGAAAAAAAAAGAAAAACAAAAAAAAAACAAAGGAAGAAAAAGCTGAGAACAGCAATTGAATGGGACTATGGCATTTTACCCCCTTCCTCAATAAAAGGGCTCCCAACTGACAAAAATGCGTAAGGGAGCCGGAGAGACCATTTAACTAAGAGGGCTATTTCTTTTTCATTTCATGTCACTGATTTTATAAAACAATAATCTGTCTTACAGGGGTAAAAAATAAATAACTTGTGTAACTCCACTTTTCAGCAGTGACAGAAATCAGTGTTGAAATCCAGAAAAAAAATCCTATTTTACCGTATAAGTGGTTATTTTGGTGGGTATTTAATTTTCACTTTCTTCGCGATGATGTTAAATGCGCGAAAAAAGTTCACGAATTATTATTTCACGTTCAAATAGTTAAACAAGTTATTTATTTTTTACCCCTGAAAAAGAAATAGCCCCCTTAGTTAAATGGTCCCTCCGGCTCCCTTACACATTTGTATCAG
Organism: Bathymodiolus septemdierum; assembly: GCA_963383655.1. Taxonomy (NCBI): domain Eukaryota; kingdom Metazoa; phylum Mollusca; class Bivalvia; order Mytilida; family Modiolidae; genus Bathymodiolus; species Bathymodiolus septemdierum. The sequence goes on from OY726520.1 coordinate 5,227,508, forward strand.
TTGGGAGCCCTTTTATTGAGGAAGAGGGTAAAATGCCTTAGTCCCATTCAATAGCTGTTCTCTGCTTAATCTTCCTTTGTTTTTTGTTTTTTTATTTATTTATTTATTTATTTTTTTAGTTGTATATGTATTTGTTTGGGTATGATTTTAATAATTTGAAGTAGAGGCAAGCTGAATATTTCTTTTTCATTGAAATTTTGACTTCAGTTCTAACCATTCAATCATCTATTTCTCAGTTTGAATTTCTTTTTGAACAGTTATCTACCATCAAATTATTTCAATGTTTCCATATTCAGATGGTCGTTGTGCCATTTTTACGAAATAATCCGTCTGCTGTTATGTTTTTTCAGCGGTTTATATTTCCCGCCAAAACATTATGGGGAAAAATATTCGGAGCGCATCTGGGTTTTTCATTGCAGGTAATCCATTTGTAAAAATCCCAGGGTTCCCGTTCTTGCACTTCCGTCTCGAATGATGTAGTTTGATCTAGAAACGAAGCTGCCTCGCTATTCTCGGCGAGATTTCTTGGAAAAGATCGACGTACAGACTGAAATTCGAACATGGGCAATTAGGTAAGTGTCTTAGAAACAGTTTGATATGACAGTGCCATATGTAGACAAGGTAAAAAGTGTAAAAAACACTGGGGTTTCCCAACCAAGGTGAGCGATATGGCGCGAAATATGAAAATGGAGTTGCATACCTTCTCTCTTATACTGTATCAGTCGAAAAAATGTGGACACAGAATACATGTATTATTCATGATGTATGACGTCTACTGATATTGTCAAATGAAGAAAAAACGAATGATTATAAAAATTTTGAAAAAGGAATGATTTATATGAAAATTTTGAAAAAAAGGGGGGTAGTAGAGAAAAGGGGGAGGAGGAAACGAAATCCATGCCCCATGCGCCTGTGATTTTCAGGACATTTTATGACAATTTTTATGTCAAATTATTTCCACCAAAAAAAAAAATTTAATTTTTTTTTAAATATTCGTTAAATATATGCTAATGTATTTAACATTTTCAAATTTAAACTCAATCCATTGAATAATAAAAAAGATATAAGCCTTTATGTACTTTTCAGGACATTTCAGGTCAATTTTCAGGACATTAGTGTAACCCATTGTAATGGTAAAAAAAAAAGAAGAAAAGCAATGCCGGTTCTACAAAATACTACTCAGAAAACTAAAGATTAAGCAACACAAACTCACCTCAAATCAGAGAAACAGTTGTTATGAAAAGAAAGTTTAAACCCTGATGCTCAACGATATCTTCAATATCAACAACTAAATGAATATTTATCCCTATATTACTAGAAGACTCCGTTTATTAATGACATAACCATCAACCTCTTGTACTTTATATAACACAACCAGCTTCAAATACAGCATATTTAACAAGATTACATACTTCGTTTAGACTATACAATGCCCGTTGTTGACACGATCGTATGGTAGTTGATTTTATATTTACATATCCAAATCAGTATCAATCACAAATAAAGTCTGCGAGTTCGATTCCAGGCCGTTCAAGTTGTGATGTGTACTTTAAGCAACTGTATGTAATAATATTCGTCAGTTATTTACAGAAGGTCGGTGGTTTTCCTCGGATACTCCAGCTTCCTCCGCTCATAAATTCGATGACCATGACATTACAGACATAATGCTTAAAGTGGCATTGCATTAAGTATAAAAAATCTTAAAACTATAATCAGCTTGTCTTCTTTAACAAAGGAATGTGATATTGGTGTGTAAAATATATATTGTTTATAACACATTTATAGTACCTAAGAAATCACAGACTATAATTAAAATGCATAGCATTATTTGATGTATTTCATATATAGTTGTCAAGGACAATCCACAAATCAATTTTATCTTGACAACCTGCATTTTATTTGTTTTGTCAATAACTTTCGACTTTATGTGTTTACATTTTCCCATCTCAATTTTTATAACATTTTTCTGAATGCAGGACTGAAGAGACAGATACTAGTCTGAAATCAATACTGTACCTGTGTTGCCAATTTATAGTGACACATTTCCACGTATAGTTGTTCAGGTGCTTGAAATAAATAACTATGATTGTCTAAACACATGTTGTTCTGTAGATTACGTGCCTGGTAAAACAATATAATATCATATATATCTCAGTAATAAGAATAGCAATAGTTGAAGAGAAAAAAAATATTCATTTTCTAATTGTTATTGAACAGTACTATTTACAAATAATCCTAGGTTATTTTTTCTCTCTCCAGCAAATGATTTCTGAACAAATTTATATGCAAGATTATTTTATCAAATTTTACACTTAAATCATGTATTATTAAATCCAATGTTCTCCTTTCTCAGGTATAGATGACTATGGCTGATTAACTATATCCTGTTTAGACCCTTTAGTTTTCTTGCTCCCAAAAGACTTGCTCCCTGGCTTTCAAATATTTTGGCTTTGAGCGACACCTGGTGAAGGTTATTCCCTAAACACATGGTGTGCACTGAATTCGATATCTACGTTTTTATTTACATTATCTGTCTTTTATATCACTTTGATATTTTAGTGAATCCTGACAATAATTAAGTGAATACTAACGATATTGTTTATTAAACATACACTTTGTATTACATTTTGTAAGGCAGAGATACATGTTCAGAAGGGCCTGTGATTTGTTTAACATTACATGTTTTTTTTCCAGAATTTAACATTAGGTTATATGACAAAAACTCTGAATCAATTTTTTTTTTTTTCCTCCACCAAAATCAGAATATTTTTTCAACAACATCGGGAATCAGAATATTTTTTTTAGACAAAAAAAACCTTAGCCCCCCCCCCCCCCCCCCCCCCCCCCCTGGAAGTTAAATGATCCGTCCCTAGTATCAATTTTGTCTCTGTTTCTACATTTTTCTGATATAATTTTTAAACAGTTATGGGGTCGTGTTGATTGATCTTTAGTTTTCTGTGCAAGTGTTTTGTAGATCATTGTTTGTCCTTTTTCCTTTGTATTGTCTGTCCTTTTTCGAATCACGGGCTTCTGATTACCACTTTGGTATCTTCAATCTTTCCTTACTTGAAATGTTTTATATGACAAAGCTTGAAAAAAGTGCCCATATCACCATAATATAGCTGAAATATTGACATTTTTTTTATTTGAATTTGAAGAAATAATTGTTTCTTTTTGGTATTATATACACATAAAAACTCAGGTTAATCGAAATTTCAGAACAAGTACATTTCTTTTGTTTTTGGTATTTAGATGAACCTTGAGACCACACAGTTTGTTGTCTATCATCAAAGAAAAAATAAACAATATCGAATGAATTAATCTCACACATGACTTTGTTTTTAATTTCTTTAGCTTGTGCATCCATTCATTAAAATTTAGATTACGTTTTATTAATTTTTAATACAATAAATTAGCACGTGTGTTATTAATTGACAACTTGTTAATCACATCATTGATTAATACCCATTTTATTGTTTGAATATTTTAAAGAAAAGTCTTGATTGACATCATTAACAACATCAAAGGTGGGATTATTGATTTTTCAATTATCAATAACTGAAGTGTCAAGTGCACTTGACCAGTCTAATATGTGATCGCCCATGCGTAACGGAAGACAGGTAAACGATTTGTTTGTTCAGCAATTTTCTTTGTTATATCAGGTCAATTTTGAGTAATAAAAACGTTGTTTGGGTTTAAAATTCTCTTGGTTATAGAAAATTTGTAATAGGCCTTCACAAATACATTGTTTAAATAGCGATGGGACCGGGGATTTATCTTTACTTCGCTATAAACCTGATTTCGTTACAAGCCTTTTCGCTATAAACGAACTCTACTGTAATACTAAATGTTGAGCCTACTTACCGATCCCCAGGCAAACACCTCGTGGTCAAAAATAAGCAACTCTTGCCATATATTTGTTATTAACCAAGTAAAATTTTTACATTGCAATTTCTCTTTTAACTTGAACCTTTCAGACAAATCTCCTACTGGCATGGCCTGAAAAAGAACATACATTACTCCATTTGGTACATTAGTGTTACTTTAAATGATTGTTGTGTAATGTCAGGTGAGCAGTATTTCATGACGAAAACAACCCTACAAACAATGAATTCTGTTGACAAAAAGTAGCACTACTGTGATTGGTCTATTGGTAGAAATTTAGATTGCCACATTGTAGCGAGACACCAACTATCACTCTCACCAAGCTACAGGTATTGCTCATTAGCAGCTGCTGGGTGTAGTAGTTTATGAAGTCAAGGTAATTAAAATTTGGATTTAGTGGCCCGAATCAAATTCTAGAATTTATTTTTATATGTTCCTAAATAAAAACTGAAAAATTTACTAGTCCGAACATAGTTTGACTGAGTCTTGGGGCGGAGGACATGTGCTCATCGCGAGGACTATTTTACAAAGGTATGTGCAAGGGGCATGAAATTATCCAGGTAGAATTCACTAATTTACGTCTTTCCATAAATAATGAAGAGGTATTTGTTTGATTGTTCTGCCACAACCAGCTGACACATTTTTCAGAGAGGTTTACCCCGTATGGAAGCTAGAATTTTACATTCCATTTTGTTTAGAATTAAGGACCCTTGAAGCGGTCTACACCAAGACTAATCTACACTATTATATCTTTGTCGTTTCGGGTTTATGCTCTCAAATAATATGGTTTACCACCTGGAATGAGTCAGTATTGTTCTAGTTTATCGAATCGCCTGGCTTACCAATATAACTGCATGAACAACTTAGGGTTTAGGTAATCGAAATGTGCATGTGAATTTAATATTTAGTATGTTACTGATAACATAATTAAGTAAATTGTTAGATATTTTTCCCTTTGCCATAGATGAGTGCATCATTATCAAGGAAGTTATAGGTACAGAAATGTGCCTCTAGGTATTTACTATGTTTATTTTTTTTATTTTTTTATAGAAATATTGTATTTTAGAATTAGTGCTAGTAAAGGAAACCGGAGATATATAACTTGTCATGTATATTTGTGTAGTTAGTTACTCTAATATGAACCGAATTAATGTCAACAAAATATAAATATCCTACTCATACATTGTATATAGACATTTCTAATTCATGTCTTATAAATAACTTTCTTATTGATGAATCCATAATGACTATAGCCTTAACTATTTGATGATTTTTCGATAAGCACGTAGCATTAAATTGCTAGGAACTAATTGTAAAACGGTTATAAATACTTCATTTTTTTTTCTTTCAAAAGATTTAAGCAATTTTTCACTAACCAGAACTACAAATAATTGACATGTATCACCATTACCTCCATTTATGAGGTGATCATAGAAGGGTTGTATGATGTCCTCTTGATATTTAGAAAGTGGTCGGATACAGGTCTTAGGATGGTCAGAGGTTGATTGATTAAGGATGACCCCCCACTGATGAAAAGTGGTCATAGACAGAGTTTGAAATTACCTCCATTTCTGGGAAATGATCATAGACAAACTTTTTATGATTTGGTTCCATCCATACTTCTACAGCACGTTTGTAGTTAAACACCTCAATGTTCCGTCTTCCACCTGGAAAATCGTATGGCTGTACCCGTGGTATATGGCCAAGATGTGAACATGGCAGATGGACAAACCGACCACCACACATCCAAACCTACAGTTAGCAAACAAGAGAGAAAGACAATTATAAAACTGGAACAAAAATATTAATACAAATTGTTCTTTTTTTCCATTTATTGAACCAATTTATTGCAATCCTTTAATTATCACAGACATCATTAATTAAACGTCATTCATTCGAGAATACAAATAAACCTGTTGCCAAAGTATTCCTGATAATTTGCAAAGTTATTTGAAAATTATCTTAACGATTATTCATTTATGAAAAGAATGATTCATCTAAAATATGTAGTTATTTTCAGTGTCAACAAACCCTATTCAAAATAAGTTGCATTAAAGGGGCAAAATATATGCCAATTAAACTTTCAAAAGACAAATGAATCTTTGAACAAGACAGCTGTCACAAAGATATATTTAATACTGTAGAATGTGATGAACAAATAACAGGTTTAATAGAAAAGCAGGTGTGTGTGCGCGCATGCGTGAGAGAGAGAGAGAGAGAGAGAGTGACTTATGATAAGGAGAAGCAAACGACAGAAACTTACTCGCCATGACATTTCTAAATTTTCACCACCCCATACAATCATTCCTTCATCGTAGGCACCAATCTCTCCAAAATATTTTCTATCTACAGCATAGGCAGCACCAACCATCACAGTTCCCCTGTAAGAATATCAGATATACATTTAATAACACAATCCTGATGGAGTTCCCTTGTCTTTTCCTACTAGTAATTTTACCATTGTGATACCAAGGATTGAGCCTCCCTTCAAGGTATACTGTGTCGCTCGCGTTTTTGTGGGAGTACATGTTTACCGCATTTTGTTATTGATCTTATTAAGATTTTCGTGTTGTACTGGTATTGTTAACATTATATTCATCCGGATTGTGATTTTTGTACTGTATCTTCAAACTGGTATGTTTTATTTTTACTTTAATTGAATATACAATGACAGCTATCTACGTATATGTGATTGCTTGTAGCTAGATGTCCCTTTTCATAGCAATTCGATTTTTTGAATTTGTTTGGCATAGTTTTTTCTGAATTTTTCTGCCAGAACCGTAAACATTATGAGTATTTTCTCTTTTACACAAATCTTTCAAAATATTTACATACGGTCTAACATCCTCTTCTGTGGCACCAACTTGGTCCTGTCTAAAGAATGTTTCAAAGAACACAAGTCTCCAGTCAAAACCATATCGTGTCATGTAACCTTCATTGAATCTGTATTCAAACGTTTCACTATTGACATAATCAAGTACACCCATTGCAATAGTTTTCCTGTCCTTTTTAACTTCTGTTAACAATGGTTGTAACCTGCAAAAACAATGTTATGTATCTTAGAAAATTGAAGCTGTTTTTCATTTTATTCCTTTTTATCTCTGTTATTTCATATAAATCTAATAACAGCGAAAATTTAAACTTGATTAATCGAGGGTAACCGTAATACACTTAAAAATGACAAATATTTCTCAGTACTCCATTCATAGATATATGACCTCATAGATTCATATTTGTATACTAAAATGAAAGAAAAGTTCTATTGTTTATGTAAACTTTGGGTTGTCTGTACTAGTTTAAATTTCTGATTATTATATAGCAGGTTTTTTTTGTGGTAAAATAGCCACTAAGTTGATCTCGCCTCAACTCTTACACTGAATGAACTAATAAATTCAAAACTAATGGTTGTTCGTCAATTTAGCATGATATATATGCTCTTCAAATATGATTCCTATATTACAAACAAATGCTAAATATTTCTGTAACGAGTGTTAACTCAACTTGCATAATAAGTGTTATAATCTACTTTGTATTGAAGTACACGTACCAAGCCAGGAAAATAAGCTGTCATGTATTTGTGTGTTAGTGATTTCCCCTCTTTTTACCATTTTTCTGTTGTATTTTGGTAATGTTCCGACACAACACAGTGTGTATTTTTGCTTAGAAAGATTTTTTTTTGTACGTGAATTCATAAAAAGCCATACATATACGTGAAAACAACCACCATTACGTTTTACAATACGTACATGTACACGCCGGGTATTCGGACACTTGGAACCGGGTCGAACACTAAGAACCGGGTCAGACAAGTGACAACAACGTTTTCGGGTGACTATGCTATTTTTATCCTCGGCGACCATCAGCGATATTAACAACAGAAATAAATTTACACATCGTCTTTGCTATACCAAGTTTTGAGTATTATAAGTGGATAATAAATCGAGAAGAACGTTTTAATATCGGAAGTTTCAGAAAAAATATGTGAATCTTTAACATTAGTCGCTTATATCTACTCACGGAGAGCGAGTTCCATGATTGTTTTGGTCGATATACCTCCCATAATCTATACTAGACTATTCATTAAAAAATAGGCTTTTGACTAGCGGTTTCTAGCGCAACATCTATCTTTTTATAACAACGGGTGCATGAAATCGGACACAAAGGACCGCGGGTTATGATACAATGGAACGCGGGATCTTGTGTGTCCGTGGATACTAAGAACGCGGATTACATTCACTAATTATAACATTGAAATTGTAGTTTTGTTTCAAAAAATCAATGTAGCAGGCTGAATAGACTAACAACGTAGTAAATCTTACAGAAAATAAACTGTATATATATAAAAATGACACAACTCATAAAACAAAGTTGGACTAGCTATCCAAATACATTTTTTTCAGGCATGCCGCTTCTCACCTATCAACAAGTTGAAGTACGAAGAAAACATGTACACTAGTGTTATTATTGTGGAATAAAAGAAAGTCCCTTGCAGAGTATTATTGAACATTGTAAACTGTCACACGGAGAAGAAACATTAAAATATCGGCAACTGGTATTAGACGAAAACACAGGAATACAAATATATCAAACAAAAATACACGAAGGAGTAGTACCATCTAATTTAACCAAATATGGCAAATGCATTACCGTTAATGATGGCTTAACTTACATACTTGATAAGGAATCCAACAAAAAGAAGCTGAATACTCCAGTAAAGGAGAACTTCTGTAAGAATCTTTTTCAAACTCTGAAAAGTAACCAAAATGAAGGAAATGACTTTGAGAATGATGAAATTCAAATGGAAGTATGTTGTCCTTCAGGGAAAGAAATACCCCAATGCGATTCAGAATCTATTGAGATCAATGACATGATTGATGTGTTGCTTAAGGTACTGAAATCTCTTGAAGATGTTGGACAAACAGAATCATTCTTAAAATTGATGGGACTATTAGCATCCGGAACATTTCCATTACATAACATATGCTACCTTCTCTTCTTAGATATTGTTGGATGGTTTTCGTGCGATTCAACCACACATACGGTATGAGATATGGACACGAAACCGTTAAGTTTTGGCAAATTGGATATCGGTTATTTCATGGAAATTTCCTCCGCTTTATGTCCGGGATTCGCAACTTTGGACAGGTTTGGGATGGAACATCGGAGAGAGTTTTTTTTGATCCGCTCGGTTGAAATCTAAGGTGAACTGTGCCGTACCAAATGGGCTTTACGTCGGAAAACCTTATTACAAACACCGCAGCAGTAGTTCTCTTGTGAATTTGAGTTCACCTCTTCTACAAGAGATACGTCCAAAAAGGACTCGTCAACTGGCTCCGCCTCCTCCAGTTCAATATCATCTATGGGTACCTCTGACATTTCCGTTTGAAAAAGAGAAAAGATAGGTTATAATATTGCACTATCACAAGCGGAAGTGTGGAGTAAATAGTGCACAACAAAATTTACTTTGATTTTTTTAATGATAGTACTGCTTTGTTATTTTTTTAAGTCTTACATTTGTAGGTTTTGGGCATAAAAGAATATACGATAAAAAAAAATGTTTTGAGTGTAGAGTAATTCCCTAGGAACGAGCGTATTGTACAGAAGTTGGGGGATTAAACCCCATATGTTTAACAGCTAATTATTCATGATTCTCATGTCCCCTTGAATTTTGTTTCATATATCATACATGTATAACCCATTCTAATACAACATTTTAAAGGCTTTGAGAGAACATCCGTATTACCACGGTTAGTCACTTTACGCCTATATTTTAAAATATTTGAAATAAGGTGACTGACCCGTGGTAAAACGGCGATAAATTCAAGCCATCTCAAATAAATTAGGACATTTTCCAATATCCAAACATCCTTAAAACAGGCATCTTATTAAATAAATTTCATAAGGGAACGATTTAAATTTACCAGTCTCGCCTGACAACCGCCGGATTATAATCCTGTGTTGGCCATCCACGGCTTAAATCCCCGACCTGTCCTTGCATACGATTTGTTCTTAGTGTCCGACACCCTCGTTCTTAGTATCTTTCACTTAAAGTTACCCGCGGTCCTTTGTGTCCGATTTCATGCACCCGTTGTTATAAAAAGATAGATGTTGCGCTAGATACCGCTAGTCAAAAGCCTATTTTTTAATGAATAGTCTAGTATAGATTATGGGAGGTATATCGACCAAAACAATCATGGAACTCGCTCTCCGTGAGTAGATATAAGCGACTAATGTTAAAGATTCACATATTTTTTTTGAAACTTCCGATATTAAAACGTTCTTGTCGATTTATTATCCACTTATAATACTCAAAACTTGGCATAGACCTAGTACGTTAATAGCAAAGGCGATGTGTCAATCTATTTCTGTTGTTAATATCGCTGACGGTCGCCCAGGATAAAAATAGCATACTCACCCGAAAACGTTGTTGTCACTTGTCTGACCCGGTTCTTAGTGTTCGACCCGGTTCCAAGTATCCGAATACCCGGCGTGATGTAACCTCGCCGATAAATATTTCTTTTTATGACTAGATTCTGATTGTTTCTACATAATGTTTTATACGATTGAAAGACATAAATGCATGAAACGCGAAAGATCAAAATACATAAGCATAAAGTGTACGCGAAAGATCAAAATATATACGGTAAGCATAAATTGTGCTTGCACTAGTTTTTATGTGTGCTTAAGCAACATATATCACCCTTTCAGTACCCACTGCAGTGCACTACAAAGCAAGGTCATAGAAGTGTCGTAACCTCGGTGTTATCTTCGTTCCAAAAGCAACATGCATTGTACTTTAATTTGGTGTAATCATTTCTCACAGACATTGCCCTAAGCGTAACCAAACTCTTTTAAATAGAGCAATATTACTCAATATCAACAATAATGAAGACAAAGTCTTACCAATCTAGATTCACCTCCATATGACTGTCGAAGAAAACCACTACCTGACCAGTGGATTGCCGCCATCCTTTTAATCTGGCTTTAATCAACCCTTGGCGGGTAGGATTACGGATCACTTTTATTATGCCAATTGGAAAATTTTTATTTATATATTCGTCTAAAGGTGCTTTCAGTTCAACTACAAAAAAAGATTAACATAATGAAATCATTTTTTCCAAATACAAACAGACTACAAAACCTGCACATTTTTGTTTTCACTCAAAAATATCACACACTATTACAAAAACGCAGGGACTGTCGTGGTCGTGATCGGATGGTAGATGAATTTACAACAAACTATGCAATCGGTGCCTATCACCGTTAACGTTGTGAGTTCGAATTCCGCTCATTGCGAGGTGTACAACATTATGTGATGATATTTGTTATATAGCTGAAATATTGTTGAAAGTCAAGTTAAACACCATAAAACCAACCAATCACAAAAACGCATGGACAGTACAGGAGCACGTTGAGTGAATGGTCGTAGTTAACTGCTTACTACATAAGGGTGATTTTCAAAAAAATGAAGACTTTGTGTGACATAGAGGGTGAAATTTCAAATTGGACAAATTGACATAATTTTGGTCGTAAAATAATGTCAATATGATATACTTTTCAGATTCAGTTGCTCAGTGCAATATATGAAAACAATTTTTTTTTTCAACTTTTATTAGCAACAGTGTTAAAATGATAACAAATACAGACTTACTTCCTCAGAGGCATCATTTTCTTTTGGGTATGGTAAAAGACCTAAGTTTATTTCCATTTGATAATGATATGAAAAAGGCACATTTTGGTACCAAAATTTGTATATATCATGAGAAAACAGTTTCAGTATATCAAAAAAACACTATTTTTACTGTATATTTAAAAAAATCTGCTAATTAAAAGTTTTCATACAAGCATAACAAATATGATCTAATGAGGCTTAATAGTTGTAAATCAATTATTTATATATGCCTAATAAACATAGCAAAAGTTAAGTTAAGTTGATCATTGGTGGTAAAAACTAGAGGTAACCAAATGAAAATACTGTCCATTTTTTTATGTTTTGTCACACTTCTGACACATTTTTCTAAAAGATAAATACACCAAATATCAAGCTAAATGAAATCATTGTTGGTCACAATAACTTTTTTAAGTAGTAGTACATAGTCTATTTTGACTGAAAAAAGGTTTCCCTTGAATTTATTTCATTTTTGCATTGTTATGATGTTATTTCAATCATATTTTATCATATTCTAAGTAATACTATCACAATTATAAAAAATGACAACTCAATTTTCAACCATTTATACATCTTTTCAAGAGTATAGTGCTTATTGAGAATTAAATAATTCCCCGAGACAATTACAAGCAGTTTTATGGAGGCTATATGCTTACAAAATAATCTATTTCTTAAATAAAATTGTCACACTCCTGACTCCCTCTCCAAAATAAACCTGTCGAGCTGAAAATAATATAACCAACTTATTCTTTCCAAACTAAAAGTTATATTTCTTCAAAAGCTTATATTTCTTACAGTTAACAGTAAATATTAAAAGAAGATTCAAAATTATATTTTTGTTTTTTCTAATGATTAGTGTGCTAATTATTTGCCCTTTAGGAATTTATCTCATCAAAAATGGTTAAAATGGATTTTAAATTTATTAAAACTAGCAATAGATCATCTTTTCTTAGTATAAAATTACTTTTTAGTGGTTTTCAGATTAGTTTCCCCATGTTTCTCAATAATTTACTCTGCAAAAAAAATTCCTACTGCAATTGCAATCGACATTTAACATTTTTATGTCAGGAGTTGAATGAAAAATTATTGATAAATTTTCAAAAATGCTATATCAAAAGAAGGAAAATGTTTTATGAAAGGCAAGATATATTAATGTAAGTATTCTGTTTATCTAAAGCAACATACATCAATCTTTCATTTAGAAAAAAAATCCATATTTTGACATGTTTTAAGAAAATATAACCCTTTATCATCACTTATTATGAGATAGGTGTCATGCAATATACAAAAATACTACAATAATTACTTATTGTTTATATGTAATTAAATTGAAAACATTGTGGAAGTTTGTAGAAGCATGTTTTTTTTTTTTTTAATTTAAAAGATATGCCTATTAAAAGTGTCACACTCCTGACATTAGTTATTTTGATTTCCTAGCTATGATATGTCATATATCAGAGCTATTTCCAACTTTTTTCTTTGATTGGGTCTGGAGCTTTTGGAAGAATAAAGAAAATTGTGAACTATTAAAGCATACAACATAGTACTATACAACTAAGATAAAATGTCACACTCCTGACATTTTTTGTGTCTCTCCTTATGCAAGCCCAATTTTACAACTATCATATTCATCCAGTCTAATACTACTAAATTATTATCAAGTTAAATTTATTCAGTACACTAATTTATAAAATAGAATAATTTTTTGTGGCATAATCATAGGGTCACAAAACATCTAGATATTTGAAGTAAAATGGTACAAAATTATAGAATACCATCTTTCTTTAATATATTTTTTATTTTATTTTTTTTTATCATCAAGGTAAGTTAAGGCAATTTAAAGTTTGTCAGGCTAAAACTCACACTCCTGACAAATTTGACCAGTTTTTAGAGGATAACTTTTTAACCGGAAGAGCAATCTCCATGACACTTTGCATGAAGATAACTGTTACCATTGTGCTTGTTTTAAGATATTTACCTTTCTTTCATATCATTTAATATTCAAATTATTCTCTGAAAATGAAAAGTCTTCATTTTTTTGAAAATCACCCATAAGAAGATAGTATCGGTTGGCTTAAACTTGATACCATTACTCTCAAGGGAAAACATCATAATTGATGCACCCAACAGATTTAATTTGAATTAGTCATAAATATTAATTAAATGGCCTTAGTGGGAGACCAGAATAAATAAGCCAATCGTTAATATATTTAAAATTAAATATTGAATACTAGTATCAAATATAATTAGTTGAGCGAATTACTACTCTGTCATATATTTAAATGTTAGAAAATTATAATTTATTTATTTATTCAAATTGCATATTACACCCATATGGGTTAAACAAATTACAATACAAAAGCATGCAAACATATAAAAGAAAAACAACACAAACATAATAAATATGTAAATGTAGGAGAAATATTTGACCGGTGTGAACCCTATCATCTCAAGTCTAGTAATTGTTTTATGAAGGTGCAAACAACCGATAAAAGATCTGAAGTTGGATTGAGTATGTAATCAAGTCTATTCATGGGTGACATATTAGTAAAAGAAGGACATTTATTTTCAATAGTATTTATTAGTAAATTTCTAGGTTGCTGGTTTAAATGACAATTTAAAAAGAAGTGATATTCATCTTCTAAGATATTACAAGTAGTGCAAAGTCTTTGTTGAGGGGTATATTAATATATCCGGGTATATTAATATATCGACCAGTTTCAATTTGCAAACAATGGTCACTTGTCCGAAATTTAGCTATGAGTTGTCTATTTTTAAAGTTTTTTTTCCTTTATCAAATACTCTTCCAAAACAATATCATGTTTTATTTTATTATAGAAATAAAGTTTTGAATTATCTGTTAATTTTGAAAGTTTGTCTTTACATACATGTATGAAATAGATGAGACAGGAAAGTTCAGCCCAAAAACAATGTAAATACACTATTTTATGTTAAATGTTGTATTGTTTGTTTGTTTGATGGTGGTTAACGCCACTTTTAACAATATTCCAGTTATATTGTGGCGATCAGTTTTATTGGTGAAGGAAATCGGAGGACCCGGAGAAAACCACCGACCAAGTGGCAAGTCACTGACAAACTTCATCACATAATGTTGTCGCCCTGATCGAGATTCGAACTCACAACATCAGTGGTGATTGACACTGATTGCATAGGTAATTTAAAATCCAACTACCCTACGATCACGGCCACGACGGACCCCTCAAATATTGTAGTAGAGCGAAGATGACAGCACCGTTACCACCCCAACACCCTGTGTTTCCATTTAATGAGAAGTTGTATCTTTCTAACCTACATACCACCAAAAATTTCGGATAAATAAAGTTTACAACACTCTCTTTTCACTAAATATTTCATATTTCATTTAATAATTAATGTACGTAACCATTTACTGTGAAAGTACTTTTCTTCATGGGTATCAATTTTCGTGGTTTTGCTTAAAATGTGTTCGTACCCAAAATAAAATTCGTGGATTTTATATTTTCAAAATATTTTCATGTAATATGAGAATCTGGCAACCGTTTCACTAAAGGTCGTAAGTCGTAAGCGTAGACGTAAGTGTACTCTTAAGAGTTACGACCGTTTCACTAATAGTTACGACTTGCAATAAAACGTGATCGCAAAGTTGAGAGTGGTGGAAGGTAGTCGTAAATCGTAAATCGTAAACCTATTTTTGAAGAGAAGAATTGTTATCTGTATTTTTTTTTCAGAAAATATGTATTTTTTTTAATATGAACATTAATCAAATCATGAAGCGAGCAATACATATTATATGCACGCACCATTTTTTATATATCGAGAGCCATAAAAAAATCATCAAAACAGAGACACATTATTGTTTGTTTCAGTGTACTTTCTATCAGTTCTGCATTTACAATATGAACATATTTTTATTAACGAGTGAATACCTAGAAGAAATATCGGATACATGTATAAACAATGGTTCAAAAAAAAAAAAAAAAATCAAAAAAATAATAAGCGCACACAGAAGGCGCATTACATTTGCGTGGATTTGGGGTATTATTTTTGTACGGAGAAAGAGCATTACACTTGCCCGTAAAATGTACATGAGATTTGTTTTGCATTTGCCATGTTTGCATTTGCGCGGATTATCTGTTATTTAGAATATATTTAATTTACTCATAACATTTTCTGCATTTTGCAGCATGACTGACGATGCAATATGGATTATTCACCTCTTTCGTCAGTCTTTAAAATGAAAACAAAAAATATAAGAATAACATAGATACAAATATATGAAACATAAATTAAAACAAAAAATTTGTAACATGCATGTATAAGAAAACAAACCCAATAATTTTGAAGACAACATATATTTTAGCAGTCCAAATGTTAATATTCATTGGTAGTTTTTATTGAATATATAAAGCGTTAAACACTCACTTAGAATATAAATCAACAGTACATGTATGCACATGTTAAGGTTTAATATTATAAGATGTGTATTTTTGTTATTTTATGTGCTGAAGAAACAAATTATTTTACATGCGTGAATATAGTGATGCAATTGAAATGCGCCGCAAACGGAATATCGGTGCAGAATGTGACTGTATTGCCAATTCTATGGTCACATTTTTGAAATTTCTCCTTACATATAGTATGAAATTTGATAAAATATATATTCCATAAAATGAATTTCTTCTCAAATTTCTGTAAAATTTTACACTTAACATTTTTTTTTCTGATAGCTTTGGTTTATTCATTTAAAAGATCACTGTAGAGATTTATAATTAGTTGAATATTAAAAACGTATTTAAACACATTTAAAATGTGATTATTAATGTAATCAGCTTCCGAGCTGTTGGGTTTATGCATAAAATATACAAAAACGGTGCACTCGACTCGCAACCGCAAGCACAGACACTTGTTTCATTCAAAAAATATATGCCCCCTCCTCTTCCTTACTTCAAGGTAAACATCTGCCCTTTACCCCATTCCCCACTTCGCCTCAATATTTTTCGCTTATTTGTGATCCTTTCGCTGACCCAATTATATCGCTACACTCCCGAGATATTTCTCTTTTCGACTGCCACATTTAAATATAAATACCAGGCACCCTTCAGACGAATTGGACAAGAATATTCAGCGAAAGTCGCATTTTCTATTTTTCAGTCAATGAAACGGATAGTCACTTCCGGTCGGTTCTAAATTGATTTAGAAACTAAAAAAACAGGTGTTTTAAAAATCAAATGTTAGTAATTTGGAGTTGAACATATTTTTATAATCTGCATTGGAACAATTATCTGTATTTTAAAGGCTTACTTTACATTTGAGAGGAGATGATCATGATGGCATTGTTACACATGGCCGGTCTAGAGAATTCCGAATGCATATGAAAAATCCAGCGCAAACCGGAAGTGGTTGTATCCGTTTCAATGACCTAAATTTTCACCAAGCCACTTTCGCTGAATAGTTTTGTCCAATTCGCCCGGTATTTATATTTAAATGTGGCAGTCGAAAAGAGAAATATTTCGGGAGTGTAACGATATAATTGGGTCAGCGAAAGGATCACAAATAAGCGAAAAATATTGAGGCGAAATGGGGAAGGGGTAAAGGGCAGATGCTTACCTTGAAGTAAGGAAGAGGAGGGGGCATATATTTTTTGCATGACACAAGTGCCTGTGACCGCAAGTGATACCAGTTGCTTGCCCGTGGTTGATGGTTCTCTCCGGCTTCTTCCACCACTAAAACTGGTCGCCATGATATAGATGAAATATTGCTGAAAGTGGCATTAATCACCTAAACTCAATCGTCTTATATAAAATATATGATACAATATATATCTTTTTACCTCCATTATAGGGGATGCTACTTGTCGCAAGTCGTCACTCTTAAGATAAGGACTAGTTTAGTGAAACGCACGTATACGTGCACGTAAGGAAATCTTAAGAGTGATCTTAGACTTACGATTTACGATCACTTTAGTGAAACGGTCGCCAGGTTGTTGTATAAAGAGACACATTTTGTTTTCACTTTGTCTATATCTCAAGCATACTTTACATACTATCTTCCGTGTGCTGTTTACATTACAGTCATCAACTGACAAGCAGATGACATAAACAATCCACAAGTGTCATTTTAAACTATCAAAATAGCACAAACAGTGCCCAACACTGATCTTCAAAATATTTTTTTTTTAAATCAACACAGACCATGGTTCAAGATTCAAGATTTTATTGATAACACTCAGACACATAATTTTATAAATGTGTTACATGAGAACATAACTAGGGGCGGATCCAGGATTTTGTGTTAGGGGGGACGAAAGTCGACGAGGGGTCTGTGGACCGCTTAAGGTCTACAGCGGAACCAGGGCTCAGGGGACCCCAGAGGGCCTCGCCCCCCCCCCCCCCCGGAAGCTCCTGGGTTTTTAGTATTACACCACCGCCCAGTTTCTATTGGAATTCGTAAATTTTACGCCCTTAATTTTGTAATCCAAATTCTAGTTCTTTCGCTTAATCTCACTAAATAGTCTTCTAACCCAAAGTCTTTTTTGAAAGAGCCATAAAATTGTCCTCGAGATGAATTTTCAATGTCATTATACCATGAACTGACAAACTGATCGGTTAAAATTTGGTTAAGATATGTTTTATCACAATATCCAACCTGATTTATAAAAACATATCCTAAGCTAGCTCTATTTAATATAGATTCTACATAATTAATCCACTTGAAATTATTCTGACCCTGATTTTTTAAACATAACACCAACCTGTATAAGGAACTACTCAATTTTGTTTCGTTATTCACAAGTTT
Source organism: Bathymodiolus septemdierum (assembly GCA_963383655.1). NCBI lineage: Eukaryota > Metazoa > Mollusca > Bivalvia > Mytilida > Modiolidae > Bathymodiolus > Bathymodiolus septemdierum. The sequence goes on from OY726520.1 coordinate 5,245,857, forward strand.
ACACCAATATGAAATCATACGAAGTTTTACTCGAATTTCCAAAGGAAATCTACCTAATTCCCCATAAACAATATTCAATCAAATGTGGAGTAGTATTTCTAACTTTTAGAATTCGTTTACAAAATTTAAGATGAATCTGTTCTAATATTTTTAAATTCTCATATGATATTCCCAAACTTCAGAACCATATAAAAGTATTGGTTCAATCATAGAATCAAACAATTTTAATTGTTCAAAAATTAGCATAGGTCACCGAACTAACTTTCTTGCTAGTCGCCCATCTTTGTGTGGGGGTGGATATATGAGGTGCCAACTTTAGATCTCTACAAATGATGCATTAGCAAGTCTTCTGCAAATATTTTGCATAATCTAACAAGTGTGGACACAGAAATGTGCTGTCCAAAAAAATTCGTGGACACAGGGGTCCTGGAATTTTTAATAAAAAACTAATCCTGGATTATTATTTTTGCTTAAAGTCCGGTTGTTTGTTTTTATTTCAAATTTTCATCATAGCCCCCTCCCCCTCCCAAGGGATATAAAATTGTATCATTAATAATAAATTAATAAATAATAAATTCAGATTTTCTATTTAAAATAAATCTCATTTACAAAACCACTGATATTTGTTCAATTTTTAACGCTGATTTAAGCTTAGTCGCAATTTTTTTTAATTTTTCTCTTTAAACTGTCGAAACATAACATTTATTTAACTGTAAAATTCACCCCCCCCCCCCCCCCCCCCCCCCCTTTTCCCTTTTTTCTTGTTTAAATCAATGATCAACAATATTCCAGAATCAAACAAATGAATAAATATAACATAGATTTCTTTTACATGCATCTTGTTACCATGCGTTGTCAGTGTGTTTTAAATCGGTCATCCAATCAGGATGCTCATTATGCTTGTCCAAGATAAAAATACATCGCTAAAATTACCTGTGGGTGTTTCCCCACTTCAACTCGTAAATTTACATAGAAATCGGAGATATTTCGTCATAAAACTTAACATTTTATTGCATCTATCAATATTTTATGAGTATCAACAGTTTTTTTCAACACCGTATCTGTTTCTCGATACAGCCACAACTTCAACTCGTAAAATTACATAGAAATCGGAGATATTTCGTCATAAAACTTCACACATGGTGTTGTCTTATCATATTTCTTGAAGACAAACATAACATTTTATTGCATTTATCAATATTTTATGAGTATCAACAGTTTTTTCAACACCGTATCTGTTTCTCGATACAGCCGCCCGATTACAGTGACCCGTGACCCAGATTAGCTCGTTCCAGCAGTTTTGTTCTTAATAATGTTGTTTAAAAAGACAATACTAATAAGAATACTCTGAAGTAATTTTGCAATACATGAGACTCGGAAAACTCTAAAAAAAAAAATAGCAGATTCTCACCCTGGCCCTAGATTTTTCTCTCTCCATACAACACTCTTTCGCTCATAACTATGTTGCAAGAAATACCAAGTTCCCCATTTTTGCATATGATGTGCTCAGTTGTATCGAGAACGAAACAAGCTTTTAAAAAATAGGGTCACCGAGGTTGTTTTGTCATGTGAAGACAGTCAAGTGGCATAGCGAGGGCCCGGGTGGCTCAATGAGTTAGGTAGTTGGATTACTTAACAACTCATACAAGCCTATCATCAATACGGCGTAGGTTCGCGCCCGGCTTTGTAATTACAAAAAAGGGTACACTCGACTCGCAGCTGCAAAGTTCACCAGTTACTTGCCAATGGTCGGTAGTTCTCTCCGGGTACTCCGGCTTCCTCCATCACTAAAACTGGTCGCCATGATATAGCTGAAATATTGCTGAAAGTGGCGCTAAACACAAAATATCAAATCATCATCAATGAAGTGGCATAGCAAGTTTTAAAGGGAGATAACTCTTACAATAATTTACTGTTATTTATTAAAGTGTTCACAGGGTTTTTGAATAATTTGTTTTCTAGTCGTTACTCTTACCTTTCCATTACATTTTGCACTTAAAAGCATAGTTTTATGATGCGCGAAAAAGGTGCACAGGAACAATACGATCCAATCTCCTTAACTATTAAGTAGTGACGAGATGACCGTCATTATTCATTCATACTAATCATTTATCATGGAAATCCGGGTTCAAGTCACTTCTATACTATAAATGGAGACCATTCACCCAAATTTACTCAACAGGTGTCGCTCGAGTACCAACGGTGGTTAGCGGAGCGTTTTATTATCGCTTAGACGTTTGTAACCTATGTAAACTATTATTTCAAACACAATTTCTATCTAATTATCCAACAATAATTATTTTTTATTTGTATAACAATATTCCTCAAGTTAACAACAAATGCATCATAAGTTGTAACCATCTTCTGACATGTTACTAAATTACTGAAGTGATCACTTCATTACGTTGAAATAAGACAAGGACAACGTTGCAATCATATCTGAGTCACGAGCACCTGTTACTAACTGTGAATGTGAATATAAAATAAACTGATGATTGAATATATTCTTATTAATTTTTTTTTATGTTCTCCATGAGCAAAAATCAATATTTTCAATACTTTTATAATTTAATAGTAAATACGCATAGCATACGTACAATAACTGTAGAATGAGGAAACTATAATACACGTGTACGTACGTTGTTAAACAAAGTTTGATATTTGTTCACATTCTTTGTATTTCCTTTTTTAAAAGATTTTCGTGTTGGTTTCCTAGTTTTGTTGTATCGTGATTTTCTACTTTCATGGTAAATAATCGTTTATTAATGGTTAGAATCAAATAATTTCGATCAATTTCACATGCATTAATTATTCTTGGCGAATTGTATACATGTACTGTGATGTTCCGGATTCCAACCACAGTGGCTTGTCTTTAAGATATATAACTTTATTAATAAAAAAAAATATGCACCCCTATATCATTTTTAAGATATATATATATATATTATATAAAAAAAACCAACTAAGCGTGTTGGGACCTCATATTCATCTCATTGAAAAATAACTTCGTGATATAGCTGAACAATTGCCGTAAGCAATAATTACTCACTGATCCCCAACATGATGTTAAAAACATATTCTGTCTCAAACTTAAATATCTACATTTATTAATCTACTATTTAAGTGGTTATTTTCGAAGGGGTGTTAATTTTGCCATTTTTAGTCAAACTGTTCGCGTGGGCTCTAATTTGGCGAAAATTGGAAAAAGCAAAATTAAACATTTTACGATTTCAGCTTTATCTTAAGCCATTCAAATAAGGCATCAAACATTCTGAAGATTTTGATAAAAATTAATCAAACGTGAATACCTGGGTCGTATTATTGATAATGTTGATTTTTTTCATGAACAGTCATGTGCACATTTTATTTTCAACAGTCATGTGTGGATTTTATTTTTCATCAACAGTCGCTTGACTATTATTAATTGGTAATAATACTAATGTGATTTCTATGTGATAAAGTTTGCCAGTGACTTGCGGCAGGTCGGTGTTTTTTTCAGGTAACTCTGGTTTCCTCCACCAATAAAAGGGGCCGAATAAAACTGACCATCACGAAACAAGAAGTGTACCGTTTCATTTCAACGGTAATACATGTACAAGCTATTTAACAACCTCTACACTAAATACAAAATATATTTGGGCGGTATTGATTAAATTACATGATAGTGCTACATATGATGATAGAAGAAAATCATATGAATGGTTAAAGCACCAAGCATTAAAATGCAACTTATCTCTTTGAAAGTTTACTTTTTAAGGAATCAATCTTATGGGACAAATCCGCGAATCAGAAGCAATAATTAAACTGTTGAACTTTCTTGCATAAGGTTCTTGAAATCCGGACACGTTTTATACGAGTGATTGTTGTTGTTTAACGCCAATTCAGCAATTTTTCAGCTATATCATGGCGAGAACAAGTTAATTTTCAATGAGATGATGATGAGGTCCGCTTTGTACTAGACCAACACGTTGAGTCAGATTTTTATAGTGCTAGCTCACTAAAACAACAGTCCGCGGATAGACATGTCGCCCCACTCGGACACATTATCCTGATTCCGAGCCGACCAGTCCTTGCTCTATCTCCTTAATGCTGCGTGCTTACCAGAGAAGCAACAAATATCAATTTGTATAGTCTTTGGTATGACCCGACAGGGGCTCGAACCCACGATCTACCGCACTCGAGGCGGAGATACACATTCATGTCATTAAGGGGACGACCATTTAACTTTTAGGATGTTTTTTTCTGAAAAATAATATATTAATTATGTGGTGAAATTTAAAAGAAACAAAATAAATTGAAACGAAAGAAGCAAAAATATCATTAATCCGGTCCTGCAGTTCTCAACGAGCAATTTATGATAAAAATTTGAAGGGAATTGACTGATTTTTTTTTATGTCCAAAAAATAAAAATCTAATTTTTGTTTCCTGTGAAAAAATATATCGCTGTGGGGGAAATGATAGTTTTCTGTGTAGTGTTTTGTAGATCAGTGATTGTCCTTTTTCTTTTGGCCATTGTATTGCCTGCCCTTGCGCTTGGGGATCTTAAAAATCTTCTTGCATTATTTTTGAAGCAAAAGCGAGTACGCAAATTTACATGGTTAGACCCTATACAGTGTGAAAAAAATAAGCGTACAATTTTCAATCGGGTTCAATTTAGTCTGGAAACTCATGTGCAATATTATGTCATTAGACAACAAATGAATTAAAAAAAAACTCGTGTGCAATTTTACGTCATTAGACACCAAATGAAGAAAAAAAACCCACGTACATGCAATTTTACATTGCAGGCATTGGGCCCTATAGGCTATGCAGTATGATTGTTACCGGTCACTGTGAAATAAACTAGAAAAAAAGGTATTGGAAATATCAAATTAAAATCTATTATGTTCACTTCCGTCCTCTCTATAGGCCGTGCCTACCGTCATATTACGCAACGTTTCAGATATTGCCAGTTGATTACATTGGTTACAAGCGTTTATCGGAAAACAAACGTTTTCCTAACCACCGTTGGTACAGCGACGCCACCTGGGGGGAAAATGGGTGAATGGTCTCCATTGTATAATTGGTTTTACACTATGTATTAAATAGTCAGTTAATGTATTATCAAAGCACACGTACAATGTAATCTAGTATAGAATTTAAATCTAATGGAGTGTGAATCTCTTCTTCCTGTCTAATTTAGTATATAACATTAGACCTAGTTCAACATTTTTAATCGAAAAACAAAATTTAAATAATTACAGGTATACCCCATTATAATATGCTTCAATAACACGTGCAGTTTATAAATACATGTAATTATATTTAACGAATCTATATTTAGAGGTAGTTCGGCTGATTGCACCTTGATTTTCATTACATAAACAAGGCTATAAGATTGACTTTAAAAAACTGATACTGAGATTGTATCTATGTTCTGTAGTAATTTGATATATACGATATGATATCATAATTATGTATATTAATGTACATATTCTTCCTAGTTGAAGGATTCAAGCTTCCGTTATATAATGTGTGACAGTGTCTTGACAAAATTGAATACTGGATCATTTTTCACACATGAATGAAGAAAGTCAATTTTGTTTTCTTTTGATAGAACGAACTGAAAATGGTAAGGAAAAATAAATTAACAAATGTTAACAAATTGGTTTTGTTGGTGAGCCCCCCTGTAAGACCCTCGTCTTCATTGTGTACCCTATGTTGCTAGTTTCTGTGGATTGTCCCATTTTTGATTGCCCTTTTGGTGTTCTCTATCATTTACTCACTGTAAAGGAAGTTCTAATAAAGGCCACACTGATGTTGCAGATGAATCTTGAAAATTTAGAAATGCAACTTTAAGGTTTAGAACCAATGTATTTTAAGGTTACATTGTGAAAGATATTTATTTATAGTTTTAATTCTGAGTTTGAAGATGAAAAAGGGGTAACCATAAGCCATAAATCTAAGTACAGAAAATATAATGACCAAAAGAAAACAAGTCAACAAAACACTACACAGAGAACAACCGATCGAGCAATATCAACCCAGCAAATAATGGGAAATGAAATCAGGTGCTTCATTAGTGTCGCCCGTCGTATTACTCATGCAAGTAAACATTTTTAAGATAAGGACAAGTTAAATTGTACAATACAAAGGATGGAGACGATCCTTTCCTTTTCATTATTTGCTCAGTCGATATATTTTTTTAACAAAATGTCTTTCTAGAGTACTTTAGTACTAATATTTGATTGGTTTTTTTTTAAATACTTTTACTACTACATTTTTGCACATTCCAAGTATTGAATCATCATGTCCTGTATTATGGGCTGATTTTCGTTTACATGAGTGGTAATTAAGATAACAATTTTCCGATGATACTTTTAGCTTGACTTGATAACAAAAGAAACCATTGCTATCTACAAATCTAAAGAAGATTGATTGATTGGAAGGAGGAAATATTAAGCTTAAACTATATTTGATTCAAAAGAATGAAAAGGACTGGATAGCAAGGCTAGACAATTTCTATCAACTTCTATTTTTTGTTCGATTTAAACAATATTTCATGCATATTCTTGACGACACAGATGGCGAAAAACAGTTTTTGGTTAATACTGTAATCAATGAAGATAGTGTGCATAAACGATCTTATCTGCCTTGCAAATTTTTCCTGAAACAATAAACTCGCTTCGAGGTTTGCCATCTTTCTTGGACCCTTTTTCGCGTTTTTCGCGAAAATATCATTATTATTAATAACACAAAACAAAAGAAAAGAAAAACTACGGACTATTTTACTCGTTCATAATACTATTTATTTTTCAACTTTAGATTAAGGTTATTGTTGTTTACACGGTACTTTCAACAATATTTCAGTTTGGTTTGGTAGATGAAACGAGAGTCTCCAGAGAAAACCGTATAACCACCGGAAGCCACTGGTCAACAACTTGTAACGATTACACACCAAAATAATAGACATTGAAAATCATAATCTTAGTGATGACGCTGACAGATTACATAGGTAGATGCTAACACAGCAATCAAACGATTCACGACTACGACGGGCCATGTCTTGTACCTAACTTCACACTTAAGAACATACGACATTTATATCAAATTTAACTCGAAGATAATATGAAATAAAACATCCCGTCACTGGCGTCACAAGATTTGTACCGTAGAACGCTTTACAGATCTTGTCATAAATTTCATAAGCAAAAGACACATATCCTGACTGCTAGTAAATCAGTATTTTCTATTACTCTTTATCGAAAGCTCTTCTGTGTATTCCAGGAACCCCTCGTGTACCGTTTTGTTATCACCACCCGAGAAAACAAGCTATCTGCATGTGTACGTTATAACTTATCTGAAGAACATACATGTATATCTTACCCATTTGACTATTATCATCCACCAAAATGATCTCTTGTAGTAAATGTCGTGGTGTTCTGTTTATTATGCTGTATAATGTACGTATTAAAATTGACGGCCATTCGTCGTAGAAAGGTATGATGACACTTGTAGTTGGAAGATCGTGTTCATATAGTCTAAACTTACACCTGAAACATACGTAATTGAACATGTGAGTGTGCTATTGTTGTTTAACGACGAGTTGGCACTTTTCAGAAATATCAAGACGAGAACAAGTTGTTTTTTTGGCACCCTCTTTGCACAAGACCAACCCACTTAGCTATTCTGTTTAGTCACATATCTTGACCTTAGCTATTCTGTTTAGTCACATATCTTGACCTTAGCTATTCTGCTTTTCTTGCTCCCAAAGATTTTTTATATTATTTGACTTTCAAATATTTTGGTACATGATGATGATTTTTCCAGAAATCCGTCGTGCGCACTAAATTTGATATCCACGCTTTTATTACATTCGGTTTTTCAATTAGTTCACTATCGGTCATTTATTACGACGGCAAATGTGTCGCAGTTCAAATTTCAGAGCATGACTGTTGACATCTACGGACAAGGCGGCAAAAATGACAATTTATGTAGATTGTGTTACAATAATTATGTTATTAAAATTAAAATGGAATCAGTTTTCTTCAAATCTAACTGGTAGACATCAGTTCTGTCTCAGCGTTAGTACTTTATTGTGGGAGGTAATTATATCTAGTTTATGACATCTGCTGGTCACTTACATGTTACACGAGGTACTTGTCTTCTTGAAAATGTGGACTTTTTCTTCATATTACTGTTTAATATATTATTGTAATTGTTCTTTTATAGTTTGCCTGAGTATTATATAATATATTGTTTCTGTCACTCAATCAATAGTATCATATGAGTCATAGGAAAGCTTCCACTGACCGAAGTTAACTCCCAAAATATAATTCTTGTTGAACTCGTATCTTTTATGAATACATTTTAGTATTTTTATTACTAACTATAATGCACACCTTTTAACAAAAACGTCTGCATATCCGTAAAACGTTATTGAAAAGATATGTGCAAAGTAAAAAAGACATATCATAAGAAATACTAAGGGCAAAGTAAAAAAGACATATCATAAGAAATACTAAGGTCCGACACCTGTTAAGATCATGACGGAAATTAGTTTTCATATCGACATCATATTAATTATATGAGAATTGATTACATAAACTGCAGCTAATCTTTTCTTCGCTTGCATATTTTATTATAATATTACAGTTACATAACAAAGAATGTAAAATGCATTTACAGTGTCAAAAGTTAATCCATACATTTGACAAAACATTGTTTCTGTCCCTAGCAGAGGAAGCTTGTCAAAAGTATCACAGTAAACTACATATCAGAGTGATGACGTTAGCAACAAACTATCATTGGTTTTTATATAAGTTTTGCTACTCGGTCGATGGGCGTGTACATCATTACTGCCATATTTATTTAAGAAACATTTACCTAAAATAGAAATGTCACCTTAATTTTGTTTGTACCATTAAACGTCTGAGAGAATCTCATAGTGCTCAAGAATTTCTTCATTTTCCTAAAATTTTGCTATTTTTTTCTTTTTGTTGTGTTAATAGGTCAGACACATTTTTCTTGATCCTTTATATTATTATTTTTATTATTATATTAGGTTTTACAGGTAGATTGATTGATTGATTGATTGGTGTTTAATGCCCTCTTTGCTTTTTCTGGTAGAAAGTTAACTCGAATAATACTGCGCCCTCTATCGGCACTATCGCTGGATGAGGTTAATGTAGCGACCAGCGGAAGCGTAATATAACGACTGGATTATTCGGGTTAGTAGAAAGTTGATATATACAAATGTATCACTCGCAAATACACTACCATCTATAATCTTCAAACAAATACAGTAACAATCAGAATCATCAAACCAAATACAACAAGAAATATACTGTCAACCAGAATCATCCAACCAAGTACTATAAAAAATACACTATAAACCATAATCCGTCAACTACGTACAGCCACAGATACACTATCAACTATAATACAGCCAAGCACTACCACAAATGCATAGAGGTTTACTGTCCAGAATCACTCAAACAACCACAAAAACAAATACACTACCATCCACAATCCTCCAACTACATTGTGTAACCACAGCAACAAGTGTCTACTGTCAACAACGTTCAAACCAAACACAACAAATACATGACCATCTACACTCCTTGCAATCACAACAACAAATACACTAACGTCCATAATCTGCCTGGTGTCTCATATTTAAGAATGGCAAGCTTCTTTCTAGTAAAATATCTTGCTGTTGGTCCTATTGTGGTGAGTTGTCGTTAGTGGGCCTTTAACAGGTAAAATTTGCCTATCCTAAATTTTATCTTCTCTTGTCTTGTGATAATAAACGCACCTGCTGACTGTTCTATCTCTGGTATATCCAATCGCCAAATTTTCACTTACATATAAAGTTATTGTTTAACTTTTTAAAAAGAGTACTTACCCATTACGACGTAGATATAATTTTCTCATGTATTTTAATTTGAACTTTAAAAGTTTGAGATGGTAACTATTTCAACAGAACATTTTTTTTAGCATCTGGCCTCTCACAACGATCATTGTTTTCTTTAAATGGTTGGTTGGTTTATAATGTTTAATGCCATTTTCAACAATATTTCAGTTATATCGTGGCTGTCAGTTTTATTGGTGGAGAAAACCACAGACCTGTCGCAAGTCCTGACAAACTTTATCACATAAAGTTGTATCGAGTACACCTAGCCAAGAACTCACAACTTAGTCGTGATGGGCATTAATGGCAGTAAATCCAACTACCATACGATAACAACCACGACGATCCCTATTTTCTTTCGATACTTATGACAAATTGATATGAACTCTGTCAGAAGTATCAATTTGGTTTTTTCCTCGTTATTGTAATGATTTACAACAAACAGATTCGACAGTCGGTTTTTACTGATCCTGCTAATATTATCGGCATTTCTGTGAAAGTGTGCGGTACTTTTGAGTTGGATCTTTGTTAAGTACGTTAAAATTGAAATACGCCACAGTTTTACGGTAAATGTTACGTCCCAGAAACTAGATTTCCACCAGATTTTTGATTTTTTTTTAGCTTAGGTAGAGGTTTATCCGAATGGAAGTGGGTCCGCGGAGGATTCACTCCAGATATGCCGATTGGTACATTATTCAAACTGCTCAACAATATGTTTCACAGTTATGTTTTGAAAAAATGAATGAAAGCAGGGGCGGATCCAGGGGGACCACACGCGTCGCCCCCCCCCCCCCCCCCCCCCCTAAAATTGGAAAAAAATATGATTTTTTGGCGTAAAATCGTGATTATTCACACGAAATACCCCAAAAATTTTCCCGCATCCCTCCGCTCGGCGCAATTTTTTTAAGTGCGCCCCCCCCCCCCTAACTTAAAATCCTGGATCCGCCCCTGGAAAGATTTGTGACTATTTTCTCGGTTCTCTTCAAAGGTGACGAAAAATCCAAAGATATTACTATGAAAAATCAACCCCATTTTTCGACCTAATATTTGTTGTTTTTAAACATCAGAGCTCCAGATAATTTTCAAGTCCAAAGGGTAATTACCCCCTACTTTTGAAAATGATGGGTATTTGCATATTTCCTTTGCACTGTTGTACTCTCTATTTCAGAAAAGATTGCTTACATGCATGATGTACACTTTTAAAATTATTTTTGACACAAGTGTTATTCAATAAACGCAGGATGCAAATGAAATGTATATCTCTGTTTAATTTGACACGATTGTTGTAAATGTTGTAAATATTTTGTTTTTTGCTCGTCGACTTCGGCAGTTTTCACAGCCGTGTTGACAATGTCATCAATGATTTATTTAACTATACTGTCACTAGACACAGATGAAACTGTCAGGAACTTAAGCATATAATTTTCCGTAGCGCTCTTGTGCTTAGTAGCGCGCTTATTCATGTTCTTGCTCATTTTCAACGAACAACGTGTTCCCAAATTTACTTTGGTTTTAGTTCTTACTTATTACGTAAACCTCATTCATTTGTAATATTGACCGCGATTGGATGATTTATCGTAAACATCCAATCAGATCTCTTTTGACATCGATGCTTAGAAAGGCAAACATTCGGTACCCCTCGGATGTATGCGCTCTCTCTCCTTTGAAAAGTATAAAGGGAAGTAATTACAGGGAATTTCTCAAAGACAAAAATGTATTGTTATGTACACGACTGTACAAGTACACTCCGAATTTGGAAAGTTTGCTTACACAGCAATATGTATGCGCAATGTGTACACTCTGATCTGATAATACATGCGTTTTTACTCGTTTTCATAACGTAAAAAACGCAAATACGCAGCTTATCTGGAGCTCTGAACATTATGCAATTTGGAAGAGATTTCCGTATTTTGTCGAGCCCCTTTGTTTACCTATATTCAATAATTAATCGGGGAACAAAATATAGTGAGTGAGTGATTGTTGTTTAACGCCAATTCAGCAATTTCTCAGCTATATCATGACAAGAACAAGTTAATTTTCAATGAAATGATGATGAGGTCCGCTTTGCACTAGACCAGCACACTTAGTTGGATTTTTATGAACAAAATACAGCTTGCAGGAAAAATACGAATGTTTATATATATAGAAAAGTGCATTATGATGAAATACCTACGAAATAAAGTAAAATCATATCAAAATAACGACTGACACTTAATAACTTGCAGGATGATTTAACATGACCCTATGATATAATGCCCGATAAATTGTGATAAAGATTCTCTATCATACAATACATTATCCTTCCCTTTAATAATGAATTAATCTTACATGTTAAATATGAAAGTGCAAGGTTCATGAGATAGTTAATTGATAAGACGAACGCACCTATACTATACTTATATCTGACTTAGTCTTGACACTGTTCAGTCTTTATATTGTAATCACCGGTTTTTATTGTACTTGCACATAATAGAACATACTTCTTTTGCTGTTTCAAATTAACAAATTTTTGCGGTTCTATATAAAAAAAAAAATCAGTTGTGGGAGATCGATTCAGGTTACCAACAAAAAAAAGTCAATAAAAGCATTACTAGTACTTAGTATTATAATAAAAACGTAGATATCAAATTTAATGCAAACGACGCGTTTCTGGAATAACCTTCATCAGATCAGGTACGCCCACAATCGAAAGATTAGAAAAGACAAATGATTTTAAAGTATTTAGGAGCATGAAAACCAAATGGTATAAAAACAGGATAGCCTAAAAACAGGATAGCCAAAAAACAGGATAGCCTAAAAACAGGATAGCCTAAAAACAGGATAGCCAAAAATCGGCTAAAGTCTCGTGTGCCAGAGGAAGGAGAACCTTATGTTTTGATAAACATTACATATTTAGGAACTGTAAATTTTAAACATCATGTTACATGATGTTACATCTTCTTTGTCATTCTAAGATAATTATTCATTTTTAAAGTACATGTACTAATTTAGTAAGAATGACACTTAAAATCGGAAATACGTGATGAAATCAATAAAAACAAACCCAAACTGTGCAAAGGAGCCCGATAATCACTATCCTTTACGACCTTATTATCAGATGTTTAGCTAATATGTACTTATCTTATTATCAGATGTTTAGCTGATATGTATTTATCTTTTTCAGATGTTTAGCTGATATGTATTTATTATGTTTAGCTGATATGTACTTATCTTATTATCAGAGGTTTAGCTGATATGTACTTATCTTATTATCAGATGTTTAGCTAATATGTACTTATCTTATTATCAGATGTTTAGTGATATGTACTTATCTTATTATCAGATGTTTAGCTGATATGTATTTATCTTTTTCAGATGGTTAGCTGATATGTATTTATTATGTTTAGCTGATATGTACTTATCTTATTATCAGAGGTTTAGCTGATATGTACTTATCTTATTATCAGATGTTTAGCTGATATGTACTTATCTTATTATCAGATGTTTAGTGATATGTACTTATCTTATTATCAGACGTTTAGCTGATATGTACTTATCTTATTATCAGATGTTTAGCTGATATGTATTTATCTTTTTCAGATGTTTAGCTGATATGTATTTATTATGTTTAGCTGATATGTACTTATCTTATTATCAGAGGTTTAGCTGATATGTACTTATCTTATTATCAGATGTTTAGCTAATATGTACTTATCTTATTATCAGATGTTTAGTGATATGTACTTATCTTATTATCAGATGTTTAGTGATATGTACTTATCTTATTATCAGATGTTTAGCTGATATGTATTTATCTTTTTCAGATGGTTAGCTGATATGTATTTATTATGTTTAGCTGATATGTACTTATCTTATTATCAGAGGTTTAGCTGATATGTACTTATCTTATTATCAGATGTTTAGCTGATATGTACTTATCTTATTATCAGATGTTTAGTGATATGTACTTATCTTATTATCAGATGTTTAGCTGATGTGTACTTCTTTATTATCAGATGCTTAGCTAATATTAATTTATCTTGTTGTCGGATGTTTGGCCGATATGAACTTACATAAATGTATATTATTATCGGATGTTTGGCTGATGACTGATGTGTACTTATATTATTATCAGATGCTTAGCTGATATGAACTTGTCTTATTATCAGATGTTTAGTTGATATGTACTTATCTTACTATCAGATGTTTAGCTGGTATGTACTTATATTATTTTAGATGTTTAGCTGATAAGTACTAACCTTATCGGATGTTTGGCTGTTGTGTATTATCTTATTTTCAGATGTTTAACTGACAAGAACTTATCTTATTATCAGATGTTTTAGCTGATATGAACTTGTTTTATTTCAGATGTTTAGCTGATAATTACTAACCTTATTATCAGAGGTTTAGCTGTTATGTATTTATTTTAATTTCAAATGTTTTATCTGATATGTACTTATCTTATATTCAGATGTTTATCTGATATGAACTAAGCTTATTATCAGATGCTTAGCTGATATTTACTTACATGTATATTATACTTTATGCAAATTTCTAGACTATTGATACAATGCCATTGGTCGATTAGAAAATGGTATTTTTCACAAATTTTACGAAGCTCCATCTTCGTATCAATACCACATCATGTAGCTCCGCCTCCTTCTAGCATCGGGTGGTATTCTGTGTTGGCAACGGGTGTTATTGCAATACCACCCTCGGGACCGGAAACAGTCCACTCTGTCAAAGTTTTTAATTTAGTTTTACAAATAAATAAACAAACGGACGACAGTACGCTCTTAGACATTCATACCAGGTTAAGTGACAAACAGAAGCGTGAAATTTCAGATTATTTGAATGATACTCTGACAAATCCATGTGGTCAAAAGTTTGCAAAGACAACTCTGCGATCCAACATCGAGAATATGTCAATTGTGGGAAGTAATGAAAAAAATTCAAGCAATATCAATATCACAGATGTAGATTTTCTTTTTGCCGATACTGATTGACAAGAACTGTTTGACATTGATTTTGAACTGCAAAATGTAACCCCTGCAAATGTTCCAAGTAACCCCGTTCAGAGTGTTCAGTTTATGCCAGTACAATTCAACAGCCACATGGAGGCTAATAACCGAAATGTGATGCCAGCCGTATCCAATTATAACTGTACTGTTGATTTCAATTTTTATTCAAAATAATGGCTGTGATTCAAACATTGTTATATTGTTACACTAAAAAAATGACTTTTACACCATTGTTACAGTTGTTTTTGTTTCCTTGTTAATTAAAAGTTTATTAAATTAGATATTGTAATTTAGTTCTTAGACAATTACCTTAAATCAGTATTAAAACAACACACACCATTGACAATGTAATACCAGAGCATTCAGTATAATATAAAACATGCTGCCTTTAGTTTCGGGTGTTATGGTAGATTACCATAACACCCTCAATTAAAGGCAGTATGTTTATAGTCTAGTCAAAATAGCATTTGACCTCAAAAAAATTGCAACAGAATTTTACTTTTCGTTATCTTTTAGGGAAAGGCCCAAAATAAAATATATTAAAAGTCTACCGAAATCAACCCACGGGAAAGACGTCATTTTTTATCATAAAAAATCACGTATTTCCGCTGATTTTAACGTTACAGATGGGATGCCGTACACAGACTATTTATCAAGGGGAGATAATAAAAGTTTCTTCCCGCTATGAATTGAAATATCAATAAGCATATTATGTGACAAGTATGAATTTGGTAAGTATTTATCAGTAAAAATACAACATAATTATCATATCTATCATCTGAAGATCTAGGAATTATCTCCCTTTTTAGCAGAATATTGAATTTTGTTGCATTTATATTTTTCGTCTCCCGTGCCTTGAATGTACGCTTATTTCATTGATTTGTGTTCTTAAATACATTTAAATAACCTTAAAAAAGAAAAGAAAATCTTTATAGACTAGAACATGCATTTATTATTACAATAAGCATAAAAACAAAAGAAATTATCGTCTGATTTTTTTTTCTACGGAACGCCGGTTTAATAAAAATGCACAAAACCGTCGACGTTATTATTTTCAATATGAACATTAATGAGATATCAGGTAGGTTTATTCTAGTGATACGAAGGAGGTCAATTTTAAGTTATTTAATTTTCAACAAAGAATGGCATTCCCCTGTCTATGGAACGCCGTTTTTACCATGCTATACTTATAGATACACATATAGTAAATTCGTCCTGATTATGCATGAAATATTTGCGACTTGACGTAAAACAAATAATAATCAATCAATCAATACCAGCAAAATAAGTAGATACGTGCTTACATTTGATTGTATATCAGACGAAATGACAAGTATATTATTGCAAGTTTTATATGTACAAGTTTCATTGTAAATCCGAATCAAAGTGATTTTACACATGTAAACTAAGGCGGTTACGGCTTTGTTTCGGAAGATTTGCCTCTATCATTTCGTTTATTTGTCAATGACGTTTAAACTGGAACTCGATCACACTGAAGTGTACAGGCATTTCAAAGCGGGGTACGACGTACTTAGGAGGACAGACCGTTTTGGGGGTGGCCGTTCTACAGACCTAACTATAGAGCAGATATTGATGAGGAGTATTAAATCTTCTGGAGGCTTAACCAGAGGCAGAGGTATTGGTGAAGCTCAACGTGCACAATGGATACTATCGATGCCAGCATGTGCAGACTACAACAGTGCTATGCAGGAACTTACTGGAGTTGGACACTTTACCAGTGACCAGCACAAAGAAGCTAGCCATGCCAGAAAAGAACGAGATAGGAAAGATACTCTCGCAATTCTTGAGTATCTTTGTGACAGAAATCCTTTTACTTCCAATGTTTCTCTACGAAATATTGAAACAGGCGTTGTAGCAGAGCCTGATGTCAACGTTGACAAAGCTGAAAATATAGGAACTCGTACCTTAGAAATGATGAAAGGAGAAAATGTGTTGAGTTTCAGTTTTAAGAAATCAAATCAAACTGACATTAGCAGCAAAAACTAAGACTAAGTCAGATTCAGATTTTCCAACTACTGATATAGATCCTCAGTTGATGTTTCAACGCTTGACAACAGCAGCTAATGGTCTCTTTGAAAATACAGCAGAGGTGTTCAAATATGAATTGTCTAGTGTTCCTTCCTCTATGTTTGATTGCAACAGACTTCCTCGAGAGGCATGCAAGTCAAATTTAGCTGATGCAATATGGGCATGTGGAAGCGATTGTACACATGAAATAGATGGTGAGGGATTTCAGTATGTTCTTGATGGTGGCTCTTTACTTCAGCAAATTCCCTGGACACATGGTGATTCGTTTGGATCAATAGCACAAATGTATGTTGATCATGTTATCAAGAAATAAAAAGACCCTGTAATTGCATTTGACAGTTACCCAGAGCTTCCGTCAATCAAAGATGCAGCACATTTGCGTCGAACAAAAGGAATTATTTCGCCGAACATAAATTTCACCCCTACTATGCCTTGCAAAACCAAAAAGGAACTGTTCATGTCAAACAGTCATAACAAGCAAGCGTTTATAAATATGCTTTGTGAAAAGCTCAATAAGCATGACATAAGATATAAGAATGCAGTTGATGATGCAGATCTTCTTATTGCACAAACAGCCGTAGATTGTGCTTTATCGTCAGAAGTCATTGTAATTGGTGAAGATACTGACTTGTTGGTGTTGCTTATTCATCACGTCAATCAACAGTGCAAACGGGTTATGTTCAAATCGGAAAAAATGGCAATAAACAAAAAAATGAAAATATGGAACATTCAAAAAACAAAAGGCTTTCTTGGGGAGGATATTTGTCATTTGTTACCCTTTTTGCATTCACTAACAGGTTGCGACTCTACATCTAGGCTTTTTGGAATTGGCAAAGTAATTGCATTAAAAAGACTGAATCAAGAGTACTTGAAAGCACAAGGTCAATTGTTTATGAATACAACTTCAAGTAAATTGGACGTCATCATAGCAGGAGAAGAAGCTCTTACATGTGTCTATGGAGGACTCCCACTTGAAGGTCTTGACATTTTTCGATGGAGAAAATCTACCGCCAAAGTGATTACGGGAAATACATCGGTACACGTGAAAAGTTTACCTCCTACATCTGATTCAGCAAAATTCCATAGTCTACGTGTGTATTATCAGTGTCAAAAGTGGATGTCGGAAAAAGTTGATATTGATCCCACTGATTGGGGATGGGAAATTAAACGCGGAAAACTTTGTCCGATTCTGATGGAACTTCCACCGGCGCCTGAAAAACTACTAAATATCATTAGATGCAATTGCAAACAAAATTGTGACACCAAGCGATGTGTGTGTAGGAAGCATGTTCAGTCGGATGCGGTGAATGTCGTGGATTAAATTGTTCCAATTCCGCTGCAATTGCAGAATCTGACTTCACTGACGAATAGGTACATGTGTACAGATAAATATTGTATTTAAAGGATATAACGAAACATTTCCTTCTTAACACTTAGAACCTCAAACTTTCCGCATATTAATTGGAATAAATGATACTACAGAGATGTCAATAGAAATGTCATAAACATATCTTTTGAGGTATCGTCCTTTTTTGGTCAATTAGACTTCCTACCCACACATAATGTTTCACAAATCTTAAATCTTTTCAACCAAAGTCTTTTGTTTATCACAACAGCTCATAAACTGATCTTTCGGTCTCATTTCAAATGATTTTCGAATACATATATGATCCATGATAGCTTTTCCCAGTTTTTTGGTGTTTTTTTGGCATATTTTTAAATTTTCCACCCAAAATCACATTTCTTTCATTTTTTGTATTCAATATTGTTTTATGTCATAAATGTGTCGAAATCTTTGCATTACTTTAAAATTGGAGTTATTTTTTCACAAAAAAAAACCATATGTGATTTTCTCAGTTTTTAACGAATTTGGGCTAATTTTGCTATTTTTACCCCAAATCAACATTTACCCAATCAACATTTAGCCATAAAGTTTTAAAATGATTCAAATAAAGTTATTTTACTTTATTGATATGACCTTTGAGCTTCTGTTACTATTTTTCCTTTTGTTGTTTGCTTTTGCAGTCACTCACGGTATTTTTTCGCAACTTTTCACTAAAATATGATGTTTTTACCCAAAAAATCTGATGTTTATACTCCCGAAAAAAGTGTAAAATATTTTCTTTTTAATTGATCACCTGAAAAAGTGTTGTTAAACTTTTGATTTGGGATGCTTTGTTCAAGAACTAACATTTTATGAGCAATTTCCAGTTTTTCACGATTTTTAACAAATTTTGCTCTTTTTTACCCCAAAAAATACATTTTCCCCAACTGATATTGTGGTAGACTTTTAGTATGATGCAAAGAAAGCCTTTCAGGACTGGAAAATTTCCAAAATAATTCTGTTGCAATTTTTTTGAGGTTTGCCATATTTTTCATCTATTTTGACTAGTCTATTATAATCTTATTTACAGATGTTTAGCTGAAATGTACTTACCTTGTTATCAGATGTTTAGCTGATACCTACTTATATTATTTTCAGATGTTAGCTGGTACGTCCTTATATTATTTTCATATGTTTAGCTGATATGTACTTATTATATTATTTTCAGATGTTTAGCTGATACGTACTTATCTTGTTATCAGGTGTTTAGCTGATACCTACTTATATTATTTTCAGATGTTTAGCCGATAGGTACATGTACTTATATTATTTTTAGATGTTTAGCTGATACATATATTTATATTATTTTGAGATGTTTAGCTGATACGTACTTATATTATTTTCAGATGCTTAGCTGATACGTACTTATATTATTGTCAGATGTTTAGCTGTTGCGTACTTATATTATTTTCAGATGTTTAGCTGTTACGTACTTATATTATTGTCAGATGTTTAGTTGTTACGTACTTATATTATTGTCAGATGTTTAGCTGTTACGTACTTATATTATTGTCAGATGTTTAGCTGATACGTACTTATATTATTGTCAGATGTTTAGTTGTTACGTACTTATATTATTGTCAGATGTTTAGCTGTTACGTACTTATATTATTGTCAGATGTTTAGTTGATACGTACTTATATTATTGTCAGATGCTTAGCTGTTACGTACTTATATTATTGTCAGATGTTTAGCTGATACGTACTTATATTATTGTCAGATGCTTAGCTGATACGTACTTATATTATTTTCAGATGTTTAGCTGATACGTACTTATATTATTGTCAGATGTTTAGCTGATACGTACTTATATTATTGTCAGATGTTTAGCTGATACGTACTTATATTATTGTCAGATGTTTAGCTGATACTACTTACTATCAATTTCAGATGTTAAGCTGATATACATGTACTTATACAGTGAGTACGGCTGACAGCATACACTGATAAATGCTGAGCATCATCTGGATGCTGAGCCAGGCTCAACATTTTCGCTGATGGTCTGATAATTAACCCAAGTTTTGTGTAACCTTAATACTTGGGAATTGGCATTTAAATGCTATCTAAGAATTATAGTCAGAACAATTAAAGTATGGATAGTTGGATCCAGTATTGTGAAAGATGCCTTCATCGAAGCCCGTCGCACACCAGGTGGCATTGATCTGGGGCTATAAGTATAAGTGGAGTGCAGAAAATATAAGAATTACAGGTCTTAAGGTGTGGTTAGTTGGGTCATTCATTATTTAAAGAGCAGTTATTGAGGTTTACAAGCCATATATTGAGTTAAGAAACTGGCACGGGAGAATCCATTTGGGATTGGCTAGACTTGGGGATGAGCCTATAGCTATGACTGCAGGGAAGACTTGGAATGTAACTGTATGGTTTGAGAACCCACCTTAATTTATTTTCATTCATACCAGTGTCGACATTTTTCAAACTTTAGAAATAGGTTCATTATTACAAATTTACGAGAAGACCAATGTTCTGAAATTAAGCAAATTACGAGTGCTTCTCAAAAACACACTAGAAACATTATGTAAATTTATACAAGCTATAAATAAATCTATTGTTCTCTAGGATGTCTCACACCCCTGTTTCTGTTGTATATATATTGTAAATATATTTATATCCTCATTTAGCATTTGTTATTGTATATGTACCGTTGAATTTATATGGCTTGTGAGATTAAGGATGATTAATTGAGTGATAATGATATTGGGAAATTATCTCTGAAAGAACTGAGGAAGAAACTAAATGATGAATTTATGTGCACCCAGAGAAAGTCGCAGGGGTCAGTTATACAATTCCCCCCAAATATCCCATAGAATCGAGAAGAGTATAAAAAAAAATGATAGGGTGCATTTTAATTATTTAGGTAGTGATGTATTACGGAGCACAATTTACAGGGACCTTGAAACTAATGCAAAAGTATATAAATTGTCTAGATGTGCAGAAACTTTTTCACTCAACTACTATTTTGTACTTGGTAAATAATTGGTTTGTCAGTTTTAATTGACATTATCTTTACTTAATAATTTTACATTAATTGCAGTATTGGCACAGCATAACGCAGCTCCCCCCACATTGTGGCCGCTGTCTGGCAAGCTGAAAAGTTTCAGTTGCTCAGCCAGTTTGGCATAATTCGCTGTGATATATCAAACTTCAATTCAATAACAAGCGTCTCTGTTCCCAGGGCGTCTTGGTTTTCAAATGAATAACATTTGTTACCTCTGTTTCCCAGGGCGACTTGTGATTTTCCTACAATTTCCATATTGATATTATCTATCTAGTTGTTGCCATTTACAAAATTCGGCAACCGTTGAACCTTTGAAAGTACAAGCTAGTTGTCTTCATTTAATCTAACTAACTATACTATTTATACAATATGTACTACTATCTAGTTATCTATTTATGTATTTATCTATCTATATAAATTGAATTAAAAGCTGTGGCCAACAACTGCCAATAATCGTTTATACTATTTGTTTTTATTCTAAAGGTTTTCAAAGGATAAATATAAAAAATGTATCCCCCAAACTGAATCTATATGGCACATTTTAAAACAAAACAAAAACAAACAGTAGGTATGCATTACTTAGATATGAATTTAAAAGGTATATTGGTCAATTGTAAATAAATTAATGTAGCTAGTTTGCTAGACTTCATTTATTTAAGTATAAATACTTACCCAGGTGGTCTGGAATCTGGAACTAGCCTATTTAACGGAATAATATCACTTGCTATAGTATTCACTTGATATTTTTGTAAAACTTCTGAAACATTTCTTCTTTCTGCTCCAACAAACGTCACTCCTCGACCATTTTCACCATTTTTCATCTCGTCATTTTTTCCGTAATTGTCTATTAAAACATTACCGGTCTTAATTTGGCTATTTCTCCTAAATTCTTCTGCGGTTATGGATACATCCGGACTTTTTAGTATATTTGTATTAAGTCTAAACGTAGACGATTTTTGTTGGGTCAAGTTAACTTTCTGAACATATGTATACTTAGCTTTTATTATATAATCATCTTTAGATAACTTTCCATTCATGAATATCCTCTTTACATTTCCAGAATATAAAAACATCTCATACGTTAGAATTAAAATAAAAACAACCACACCAGCTCCAATATATCTCGTCGTTAGCCTCATATTTTAAGGACGTCGTCACTTGAAAGGAAAATGCAGAAATTATTAACAATGTTTGCTTAAGCCATTTAAATTGATGATATGCAGTTAAACTATTTGTCCTATTATACAAATCGAAATATATGTTCGTGTAATCTGTTTAATCCTTTCATCTTGATCACAAGAGCATTTCCCCTACATCATAAATCCTGTATTTCGGTCACTGATAATCGAACCTTATCCAAGAATGCACTCGCACACCACACTATCCTATATGTTAACTTTGAATAGTGAATCAATTAAATTAATACAAGAATTATACAGTTTATTTCTTTCCTCCTAAAATCCGATTGAGAAGTGAACTGATCCACATGTCTATCTCCGTCAGGTGTTAATTTCTCAGGTATGTTATCATGAAAATGACATCAAAACTAGTTCCATTAATTCCATATCTAAAAGGCATAATAAACTAGTATTATATCCTAAAAAGTACCCGTCGGTCACATTTATAGTATTCATATTCCCCATTGCATTATCATCTGCATGTTTACAATGACATACTTTGTTTTACCTGATAAAATAAGGTCAGGTAAGTAGATAGCCCATGTTACTTATTTAACCGTACAATCTTCACACAAACCTTTATTGATTTATACCTTGGACTTACGAGATCACTCAGCTGGAACAAGTAGTATTTATTCTATTGTATGCTGTTCCGATGGGTAGCTCAGCACGTATACAAATATAGTTTCATTTAAAATACACATTTAAAAAACGTTAGTAATTATAAGATTCACAATTGAGGTAAATATTTTGAAGATGTTTTAGTAGTCCCGTTATTGTAAACACACTGTTCTCTATGATATTGGATGCGTTCTTTTAAAGGGATATTAAAGCTCATTTTGGTAATTTTTTGTATCTCATGAAAACATTATGAAACATTAACCCGGTTTTTATCAATGAAACTTTGTAAAAATGACATAACTCGTTGGTAATTCTGTCATATCTTACGGTTTTTCCATTAATTGAATTTTTGCTTCCTGGACAAAAATTCATTTCGACCCTTTTAAGTGATATTTTAACGATATTAGGGATTATATGGGCGTGCAAAGTATTTTTGGATTGTTTTAAAATTAAATTGAAAAGAAACAACCTTCGTCACGAGTTGAAAAAATATATGTTAAAACAGCTTTAATATCCCTTTAACATATTACCGAATCGGTTTTTTTATGTTTCAACGATTTTTTGGGGGTTTTTTTAAAGCAGAAAAATGATGCTGAACCAAGTGAATCCGAGCTTGTTCATGTTTCACACACTGAATCGAACTTTCATAGATGTTTTGATTTCACAGACATAACATGTATCAAATTGCAATGTAACATATGAAACTATATTTATGATTTTGTAGACGACTTTGATAACAATCTATCTCACGTGTGTCTCAAGTATAAGTTAGGGTTAGGGTTATTTTGCTTAAAGCCACTTTCAACAATATTTCAGTTATATCGTGGTGGTCAATTTTATTGGTGGAGGAAACTAGACTACCCGGAGAGAACCATCGACCTGTCGCAAGTCACTGACAAATTTCTCAAGTATAAGTTCTAGTAAACCATAAATGAATAGATTGACCAAAACTACACATTACGAATACTTGACTATAGTTTTCACAATACATATTTTAGCGCAAATAAGTAAAATCAAACATTAAGAATTAAAGATTCAGCCTTAGCTAATGTGTGGGAAATTTACTTCATTTCTACTAAAACCTTTAAGGTGCACTCGATTGGAAAATGTCTGGCGTCAATATTCTCTCACTTCATTCACATTCATTGTTACAATTATACAACATTTAGATATTGATAACATAACTAATGCTAAACTAAACAAGTACTGCAAATGACATGGTATGTTGCCATTCGCTTTCGGTGTCTATACAACTTCCAAAAACTATTGACAAAATATCATGTTTAGATTAGCCATATTTTTAATACATATTTAGTCTTGTATAGATTATACCAACTCTGATGAATATTTTCATATTTTAAGCACCGAGAATATAAAAAAATGTCTCATTATTAACCTCCTATGTGAAATCATGTTTATAAGTTGGATTTTTCTTCCACTTTTTTATGTTCATTTTTTTTTTTTAATATTTAACATAGAAGCATAATTGGTAACTCTTTAATTCTAATATCATATAAATTTATTCTGATTGGCCGATTTTCACAAATATCTTCCTTAAAACCACTTGGTCATTTGCATCAAAATTATTCTGGAAAGATGTATGCAACATACACAACAAAGATAAAAGTGCAAGCTCACTCAAATAACAGCCTGAAGGGAAACATACATACATGCCAACCCTCGAGAGACTAAAAGCCGTAGGAAGGAGACGCAAAATGGTGCATTCTGCTGCATTTTGGATATAAAATCTGTCTAGTCAAAACTTTAAATAGAAGATTTGCTACTTCCTGGTAAAAACATTGCCAGGGATCTGGATGACTGAACATCCTTTGCTTCCCCTTATGTTTTGCGGTACCTACATGCTTTGTCACATCACAGTCGTATGAATTTTAGTCATAAATAGAGAAAAATAGTGAAAATTTAGATCTTGGGGTAATATAATATATATATAAGAGACAGAAAATTTAGACGTTGGGGTAATATAATATATATATATAAGAGTCTCTTATAATAAGTTATATATATATTATATTACCCCAACATCTAAATTTTCACTATAGACTCTTATATATATATTATATTACCCCAACATCTAAATTTTCACTATTTTTCTCTAAGACTAAAATTCATACGACTGTGGTCACATCACTATGACCTCCATGATTGATTGAAAAATCAGTCCTGCAGAATTCACAAAATGCAAATTTATTCCCTTTCGGGAACGTTTAATGAAATGAACCTCATCAGTCCATGCTGTCTTAAATACGTTGTCATAACGTAAACGAGCCTTCTTTTTTTCTGGCGTTTCGGACATATTCATTCAGACATTGATCTGTTGATGTTTAGGAATCATAAGTTCAAAATGTAGTGCTTCAAAACTTTATTTTAAATACTGTTTCTGATTGGTTTAATGATAAAGAATTGACAAATGAAAGTTATACGTCGTAGAAATCTACAAGAATAATCAACATATTGAACAATTCACGATAATTTTGTTTACATTTTTTTTTAAATCGGAAGGAAAACATCTAAAATCGGTAGGCGGTAGAAAACTTAAAAATTCGGTAGACTACCGCATAAATCGGTAGGGTTGGCATGTATGAACATGTCGCTTCACTCGACACATTATCCTGACTCCAAAGCAAACTGTCTTAGCTCTTACTGCTTAATGCTGTATTCTAAGTGGAGAGGCAGCAGATGCCATTAATATGCCGCATTAATATATCAGACCAAAGCACACAAGTTCGCAAATAAGAAGACAAATATCTAGCACCCATGTCAGACGACGAACATAGAATACACAGGCACTCGAATTCCGTACCCCCCTTTTTCCTCATTTGGTCCCTCTCGCGATTATGGTATGGATCTTTGT
The DNA here is from genome assembly GCA_963383655.1 of Bathymodiolus septemdierum. Classification (NCBI taxonomy): domain Eukaryota; kingdom Metazoa; phylum Mollusca; class Bivalvia; order Mytilida; family Modiolidae; genus Bathymodiolus; species Bathymodiolus septemdierum. The sequence continues at coordinate 5,271,869 of OY726520.1, forward strand.
CTGGAAGTATATCTTTGAACCATTTATCCATATTTTACAACATTTCGTGTTACAACTCTCTCGTTCTACTAACTTTTGTTTCTAGGTCCAGCTGCCGTATTACTTATATATACATAAAGGTATGAAACAATCGTCAAAATACAAAGAGGGAATCCTCGCTTCGACTCGATATTTAACAATAACGCGCCAGTTTTAAAAAGGACCTTCGCTTGTTCTCGTCTCAAAAATGATTTTCCTTCATTCCTATCTAGTTTATACGTACGAACAACAAATATTTATTGACGAAATTCAAGTTTATTCTCGACGACACATCCAACTTTCCTCCACTCGTGCCCATTCAGGAGGTCAACCGAACATATTTTGTTTCGCGCTATTTCATTGGTCGGAAAGATTTTCGAAACTTTTTTAGCTTGTTCTTCGCTACGCACGGCCAATCCAGTTCGTATCGAGAGGCCTATTAAGCGGGAGTTTTAAATAAGAATTATTATTGGTTGATGTTATATGCAAATGTGTGGCCAAAAGTATTGCCACATGTAAAAAAAATCCCTATATAATCAACCAAAACCATATTTTTTCAAAAAAATATTGTGAAGTCATTTCTGGATAGATTTTAACAAATTTCACACCAAAACATTCAGAATTGTCTATATTTTGATTGTTTATTTACTCATTATGTTTATGTGTGGTTTTTATTTGTACATAAATTAAACAGGATTGTTAATTTTTCGGATTTATTTTTAGTTGAAATATATAGGAAAATCAGTCAATTTGTATTTGTTATGTTTAAATTATGTACAAAGAAAAACCACAGGCGCATGGGGCATGGATTTCGTTTCCTCCTCCCCCCTTTTCTCTACTACCCCCCCTTTTTTTTCAAAATTTTCATATAAATCATTCTTTTTTCAAAATTTTCATAATCATTCGTTTTTTCTTCATTTGACAATATCAGTAGACGTCATACATCATGAATAATACATGTATTCTGTGTCCACATTTTTTCGACTGATACAGTATAAGAGAGAAGGTATGCAACTCCATTTTCATATTTCGCGCCATATCGCTCACCTTGGTTGGGAAACCCCAGTGTTTTTTACACTTTTTACCTTGTCTACATATGCCACTGTCGTATCAAACTGTTTCGAAGACACTTACCTAATTGCCCATGTTCGAATTTCAGTCTGTACGTCGATCTTTTCCAAGAAATCTCGCCGAGAATAGCGAGGCAGCTTCGTTTCTAGATCAAACTACATCATTTGAGACGGAAGTGCAAGAACGGGAACCCTGGGATTTTTACGAATGGATTACCTGCAATGAAAAACCCAGATGCGCTCCGAATATTTTTCCCATAATGTTTTGGCGGGAAATATAAACCGCTGAAAAAACATAACAGCAGACGGATTATTTCGTAAAAATGGCACAACGACCATCTGAATATGGAAACATTGGTAGATAACTGTTCAAAAAGAAATTCAAACTGAGAAATAGACGATTGAATGGTTTTAACTGAAGTCAAAATTTCAATGAAAAAGAAATATTCAGCTTTGCCTCTACTTCAAATTATTAAAATCATACCCAAACAAATACATATACAACTAAAAAAAAAAAAAAAAAATAATAAATAAAAAAAAAAAACAAAGGAAGAAGAAGCAGAGAACAGCTATTGAATGGGACTATGGCATTTTACCCTCTTACTCAATAAAAGGGCTCCCAACTGATACAAATGTGTAAGGGAGCCGAAGGGACCATTTAACTAAGGAGGCTATTTCTTTTTCAGGGGTAAAAAATAAATAACTTGTTTAACTATTTGAACGTGAAATAATAATTCGTGAACTTTTTTCGCGCATTTAACATCATCGCGAAGAAAGTGAAAATTAAATACCCACCAAAATAACCACTTATACGGTAAAATAGGATTTTTTTTCTGGATTTCAACACTGATTTCTGTCACTGCTGAAAAGTGGAGTTACACAAGTTATTTATTTTTTACCCCTGTAAGACAGATTATTGTTTTATAAAATCAGTGACATGAAATGAAAAAGAAATAGCCCCCTTAGTTAAATGGTCTCTCCGGCTTCCTTACACATTTTAGTCAGTTGGGAGCCCTTTTATTGAGGAAGGGGGTAAAATGCCATAGTCCCATTCAATTGCTGTTCTCAGCTTCTTCTTCCTTTTTTTTTTAATTTTTTTCTTTTAGTTGTACAATGCATATGTATTTGTTTGGGTATGATTTTAATAATTTGAAGTAGAGGCAAGCTGAATATTTCTTTTTCATTGAAATTTTGACTTCAGTTAAAACCATTCAATCATCTATTTCTCAGTTTGAATTTCTTTTTGAACAGTTATCTATCATCAAATTATTTCAATGTTTCCATATTCAGATGGTCGTTGTGCCATTTTTAAGAAATAATCCGTCTGCTGTTATGTTTTTTCAGCGGTTTATATTTCCCGCCAAAACATTATGGGAAAAATATTCGGAGCGCATCTGGGTTTTTCATTGCAGGTAATCCATTCGTAAAAATCCCAGGGTTCCCGTTCTTGCACTTCCGTCTCAAATGATGTAGTTTGATCTAAAAACGAAGCTGCCTCGCTATTCTCGGCGAGATTTCTTGGAAAAGATCGACGTACAGACTGAAATTCGAACATGGGCAATTAGGTAAGTGTCTTAGAAACAGTTTGATACGACAGTGGCATATGTAGACAAGGTAAAAAGTGTAAAAAACACTGGGGTTTCCCAACCACGGTGAGCGATATGGCGCGAAATATGAAAATGGAGTTGCATACCTTCTCTCTTATACTGTATCAGTCGAAAAAATGTGGACACAGAATACATGTATTATTCATGATGTATGACGTCTACTGATATTGTCAAATGAAGAAAAAACGAATGATTATGAAAATTTTGAAAAAGGAATGATTTATATGAAAATTTTGAAAAAAAGGGGGGGTAGTAGAGAAAAGGGGGGAGGAGGAAACGAAATCCATGCCCCATGCGCCTGTGAGAAAAACCACTCATATAAACATAATGAGCAAATAAACAGTCAACATATAGACAATTCTGAATGTCTTGGTGTAAAATTTGTAAAAATCTATCCAGAAATGACTTCATAATAATTTTATGAAAAAATATGGTTTTGACTTTTGGTTGATTATAATAGGGATTTTTTTACATGTGGCAAAAATACTTTTAGCCACATACTATTATATTGCAATAAGGATTGTGTAAACAGGTAGAGTTATCCTTATAATTGGGATGTTGTTTAACTTGTAATTTCCTTTGAACTCTCACCGTGTCGCCCCCCCCCCCCCCCCCTTTTCATATTCACATTTACTGTGCACACTTTTATCGGTGATAATAATAAGTTATTAGGCCTACCTTATCCGTTATATTTGTTGGTACATCACAGTAGCTTTTATGTTATTTCCCAACATATGATATTAAACAAGTCCTATTTACGTTTTCATAATCCGACACACTTTGCCGTAGTCGGCCGCCATTGTTGTCATATATCGATTCATTGGAATCATTGCAAGTGTTCGGACGTAAATGACGTCATGAGATTGTCTTAACGTCACGTTATTTTTATGTTAAAAGCGTGTCGTAGACGTAAGTGTATAAATTCCGAAGTGAAGAACAATCGGGTTCAGTCTTGTCTTTGCTGGGCGCCATTCTCAAAAACTTATTTAAGAGTCTCAAGTCAGGATATCGACACACAGTAATAGGAATCCAATAGCATTACGTTAATTTTGAAGGTTAGCATAGTGTCGCATTTTATTGAACACACACTGCAGTTTATCCATATAGAAAGTCAATAGAACTCTGCCTTGACACTTTTTACATCCTATATCAGGCACACCGTGTCGTAGATTTTATTGCCTAAAATAGTATTCTATTTATCCGGATACATTTCAATATAGTTTAAACGTATTCTAAGAAGAATTGTCTGTACGGCAATCCTCTTTGGTATCAGGGCCACGAACCTGCGGACTATTTGTCAGTAGAAAACATAAGTTATATCGTGTCGTCGTCAAGACACTATAATAATATAGTAAGATAGAAACAAGGACGGGATTGAGACTACGAGAAACGGAACATACCAATGGCCGTGGTGATTCAGATATCTCGTAACGGTTGACAAAGTCATGATGGTGACCATAAAACTTTCAAAGTGACGACCTCAACTTAACCAGTGGGAACCATTGGTTCAGTAATTTTCCCTTTAGCAGTAACCTCCCATAAAGGAAATCCTGATGGGAACAGCAAGGTCTGGAATACTGTTTTAAATGAGAATAATGGAATGTTGCTTAACTAGCCATCACTTGTCATTTTCGAGGTGTAGGACAATTTTGTATGAAGCAGACCTAGCTGTGTCTATATGGTGTCCCTAATTTCAAGTCCAATGGGATGGATGTGATCAGCATAGTACCCAAACTTGATATTGTTTTGTGAAAGGACATCACCTAAATAGTGAAATGCATCTGTGGTGTACTGGCTAGCGTACTCGTCTCGAATGTGGTAGATCGTGGGTTCAAGCCACGACCGGGTCAAACCAAAGACTATAAAATTGGTATTTGTTGCTTCTCCGCTAAGCACGCAGCATCCCATTTACAACTTCAAACTTGACCATTGTTTCTATATGATGTCTTCCGATAACCTTGTGTACTAATTAACATTTAAAAGATGGTTAAAGCCATCGGTTCTCTTTTATAGAGCTAGTACTATATAATATGACAACTTCTATGTCATGAAGAATAAATATATTTTATTATATATAAATTCAACTTTAGGTCTCAGTGTGCTTTACAACAACGCTTCTCGTCCAGCTACATGTGAATGTCGGCATTTTACTCAAACATGGAAAACAATTTTGAACTGTTCTTACAGCGTGGTATTTTTTAATTTTAAATATTATTTTAATCCAAAACGACCCAATAGTGTAACCTGAACTTATTTTTACTCCAGTTTTCTAGCCATCACTATTAAGCCGCAATGAAATAACCCCATTGTTTGTCTGGATTAGTTGTACACCTTTTCGTTTTCTGTCACTGTACAAGTATTCATCGACTTAAGCACAGACTCGTCGGTGTATTAATCACATTTGAAAATAATAAGTGAGCATCTCATATGTCGTAATGTAGAAATATCCACTGTTGTCTTGCAAGTAAAGGCGCACATTTACGCATTGCCAATCCACTATTGTCAAGTTCCAAGCATAGTCCACTCTTGACGTGTTTAAGATATGAATTCTGAAATTAATGGGAAAAAAAACCTTAGCCGACATTATTTTTTCAACAGAAAGGTATGTGATATATCCTAACACAATCTCTCCCCTCCCCAAGTATTTGACTCTGGTGACCTCAAAGTTCCACCAATCAAACACACCTGCAGTCAATATAGGAAAGTCTAAATAGGTCAACAACACAGCCACACCTGCATATGGAGTATATACCTCTCGCTTGATATGATATTCGAGAGCTGGTATTTCACATCAAGATGTATTTGCTTGTAGAAGATTGCTGCTAACAAAGAAGCCACTGAACCAAGAGTCACAGTGATAGTGAATGTTATGACTTCGACAGTTTTAAGGTCGCCATGATAACTTGGTTAAATCGGAGCGGATTATCCGTGTCAAAGATGATCACGTGTATGTTCCATTTTTCGTTCTCACAATCCCGTCATTCTTTCCTTGTTTACCCTGCTACTTTTATTGCAAACTGATTAAAATCACATTTCTCACTTGCTCCTCTTTACTGATACGTCGCAGTATTGGAGATCCGGAGAAACCACATTACAGTGTCACATGCGAGTGACCATGTGTCATGAATATTTGATGATATTATGATAAATACAGGTTATGACATTTTTCAACAAATGGGTTTCCTCGTAGCAAACACAGCAGTTGATTTGTAAATTGCAACGATTTCATGGTCATGTAAGCACAGTTTTCATTCGACGAGAAAGGTCATGACGTAGGGTCACTCACATGTTATCCGTGATATGTTTGATTAGATCTCCAACACCGTGACATATCAGTAATGGGGTGCAAGGTATGGGAGTTCGACTCCTGTTCATGACTTACCGGTATATAACTAACTGCCATGATATAACCGACATATTATATAGAAAGTGGCGCTAAACACTAATAATCATTAACCACTGTAGGAGTTAATGACCATTTGCACATATAGTATAATTGTCTGGAGAGGTGCCTCTCCTTACACTTTTCTTACCTTTTTATGTTCCCATTGGTCACGAGGACCTATAATACAGTCTTCAAGCATTGGTAGAGGGGCAGCGTTCATTTCTTTTACCACAACACATTGTAATGATGACTTTAATAATTTGTCTTGAGTCCATGAAAATCCCTAATTAAAAATGAAATCAATAAGTTATTAAACTAATAAAAATAAGAAATCGTAAGATCGAAACTCAAAAAATGAAACCTCATTAGAGCAAATCTCATGAGATCAAAACTCATTGGAGCAAGAAAACTCACAAGATGATTGAAGTGTGAGGCTTTTCTGATTAACCGACTATCAATACCGAAGAAATGAAGAGTCATTTGGTTGTAATTTGCCGTAAAAAATGAACAACCATTTTATTTTTGTGGGAGAGGATTTCAATGAAAGGAATTTCGTACAAAGTGTTCATTATCAAACACAAGCTGAAAAAAAACAGGTTGCTAGAGCGTTGAACAAAAATTACCAGGTCCTGTAACAAAACAAACAAACAAATAAACAAACAAACAAACAAACAAAAACTACGACATAAATAAATAGAAAATAGTGCATGCCAGAAACAAAATCTAGGACACCGAAACCCAATAGAAGGTCAGTCTTGCAAATTTTGTTAAAAATTTATTCATGATCTGAAACGACTCATTTACTAGACATTGAAACGTTCTTCTTAGATTATTTGCCTTTATATAGGTAACATTGACAATATAAAGGTTGTTAATGTTATACTGTAGCATCTACAAGATTCTTCAAATCTACAGCGATCTTCGTGGCTGTTATATGTATAACCACTAATGTCTTCAGTCGATTCCCACGCATGGCGAAGTGTACTCACCCGATACAAATGTATGTTATAATGTTGGTCAGAGACTTACGACCACAGGCGCATGGGGCATGGATTTCGTTTCCTCCTCCCCCTTTTCTCTACTTACCCCCTTTTTTCAAAATTTTCATATAAATCATTCCTTTTTCAAAATTTTCATAATCACTCGTTTTTTCTTCATTTGACAATATCAGTGGACGTCATACATCATGAATAATACGTGTATTCTGTGTCCACAGTTTTTCGACTGATACAGTATAAGAGAGAAGGTAAGCAACTCCATTTTCATATTTCGCGCCATATCGCTCACCTCGGTTGGGAAACCCCCGTGTTTTTTACACTTTTTACCTTGTCTACATATGGCACTGTCGTATCAAACTGTTTCTAAGACACTTACCTAATTGCCCATGTTCGAATTTCAGTCTGTACGTCGATCTTTTCCAAGAAATCTCGCCGAGAATAGCGAGGCAGCTTCGTTTCTAGGTCAAACTACATCATATGAGACGGAAGTGCAAGAACGGGAACCCTGGGATTTTTACGAATGGATTACCTGCAATGAAAAACCCAAATGCGCTCCGAATATTTTTCCCATAATGTTTTGGCGGGAAATATAAACCGCTGAAAAAACATAACAGCAGACGGATTATTTCGTAAAAATGGCACAACGACCATCTGAATATGGAAACATTGAAATAATTTGATGGTAAACAACTGTTCAAAAAGAAATTCAAACTGAGAAATAGATGATTGAATGGTTAGAACTGAAGTCAAAATTTCAATGAAAAAGAAATATTCAGCTTGCCTCTACTTCAAATTATTAAAATCATACCCAAACAAATACAACTAAAAAAAAAAAAATAATAAATAAATAAAAAAAAAACAAAGAAAGAAGAAGCTGAGAACAGCTATTGAATGGAACTATGGCATTTTACCCCCTTCCTCAATAAAAGGGCTCCCAACTGATAAAAATGTGTAAGGGAGCCGGAGAGACCATTTAACTAAGGGGGCTATTTCTTTTTCATTTCATGTCACTGATTTTATAAAACAATAATCTGTCTTACAGGGGTAAAAAATTAATAACTTGTGTAACTCCACTTTTCAGCAGTGACAGAAATCAGTGTTGAAATCCAGAAAAAAAATTCCTATTTTACCGTATAAGTGGTTATTTTGGTGGGTATTTAATTTTCGCTTTCTTCGCGAGGATGTTAAATGCGCGAAAAAAGTTCACGAATTATTATTTCACGTTCAAATAGTTGAACAAGTTATTTATTTTTTACCCCTGAAAAAGAAATAGCCCCCTTAGTTAAATGGTCCCTTCGGCTCCCTTACACATTTTTATCAGTTGGGAGCCCTTTTATTGAGGAAGAGGGTAAAATGCCATAGTCCCATTCAATAGCTGTTCTCTGCTTCTTCTTCCTTTGTTTGTTTTTTATTTTATTTTTTTTTTTTTATTAGTTGTATATGTATTTGTTTGGGTATGATTTTAATAATTTGAAGTAGAGGCAAGCTGAAAATTTCTTTTTCATTGAAATTTTGACTTCAGTTCTAACCATTCAATCATCTATTTCTCAGCTTGAATTTCTTTTTGAACAGTTATTTACCATCAAATTATTTCAATGTTTCCATATTCAGATGGTCGTGCCATTTTTACGAAATAATCCGTCTGCTGTTATGTTTTTTCAGCGGTTTATATTTCCCGCCAAAACATTATGGGAAAAATATTCGGAGCGCATCTGGGTTTTTCATTGCAGGTAATCCATTCGTAAAAATCCCTGGGTTCCCGTTCTTGCACTTCCGTCTCATATGATGTAGTTTGACCTAGAAACGAAGCTGCCTCGCTATTCTCGGCGAGATTTCTTGGAAAAGATCGACGTACAGACTGAAATTCGAACATGGGCAATTAGGTAAGTGTCTTAGAAACAGTTTGATACGACAGTGCCATATGTAGACAAGGTAAAAAGTGTAAAAAAAACACGAGGGTTTCCCAACCGAGGTGAGCGATATGGCGCGAAATATGAAAATGGAGTTGCTTACCTTCTCTCTTATACTGTATCAGTCGAAAAACTGTGGACACAGAATACACGTATTATTCATGATGTATGACGTCTACTGATATTGTCAAATGAAGAAAAAACGAATGATCATGAAAATTTTGAAAAAGGAATGATTTATATGAAAATTTTGAAAAAAGGGGGGGGGGGGTAGTTGAGAAAAGGGGGGAGGATGAAACGAAATCCATGCCCCATGCGCCTGTGCTTACGACAGGTATGTAGGTTTCTGGTTTCTGCTTGTAGGGGAAAGTGATCTGGTTTGCAATGTAAAACCATTTTAGGGACCGATCATTTAACTTGAAGGGGGGGAGGGGATATGGTTTATTGTTTCGTTCAGAAACACAAGAGTTAGAATATTTTTTTTTTTTTGTTGCGCAAAGCACTAAATTTTTTTTCCAGAATTTAACATTAGGTTATATGACAAAAACTCTGAATCAGATTAAATTTTTTTCCTCCGCAAAAACCAGAATATTTTTTATCAGCAACATTGGGAATCAGAATATTTTTTTAGAAAAATCTTATAAACCAATGTTAAAAAACAGATTATTTTCGAAATTGAATATAAACATGTATTTTGCTAACCTGTATCGCCAGTTTGTGGGTACATATATCTGCAATAAGTCGTGCTGCCATTTGAAACAGGTAGCCGTGATTGTCCAGGCATTTGTTTGTTCTAACGTTCTGAACCTAAAAGATATATTTTATTAGTAATCGTTATCTCTTATTTAATAGCTTAATAACGCAAACTGGAATTCACAAGAAGCTGATAACAAAGCGATGTCAAACACGAGTTCCATATCAGACGTTGTTCGTGTCGTTTATCGGTAGCACGACGGGTGCAGTTAGTGATGTAGAAACTATCTATTCTTCCTGAACACCAGAGTTCAACCCCGGTTTCTAGTGGGGTCAGTATTGATAAGTTATGTCGTCATATTAAATAAATATATTTGTTCTCCTTGTCCCTCCAAGGGCTCCATATATTTTATGTAGTCATAGTTTTTTTTTTCTTTATCAATATCTGTTTACTCGTAAACATGCAAATATTACTTACAGATCCCCACGCTCGTGTGTCCTCATTTAAAACTGCTAACTCTGGCCAAACATTTTTTATGTACCATGTAAAATTCTTACATTTCAGTTTCTTCTTTAGCTCGAACCTTTGTGACAGGTCTCCTACCGGCATTGCCTGGAATTAACACTGACATACCTTAATAATATGTATATGCATATACATAATTGCCAGTTAGAAATAATTATCAGAAAAAGTGACAAGTGACAGCTAGACCTGTAGTACACAACACAATAGAAGGACATAAGCTAGTAGATATGGCATTAAGCATACACATATATGTAGTGAGATTAAACCTTGTAATGGGTTTCCAAATCCTTGGTGTATGACTTTAATTACTAGGATGTCTGTGATTTTAGTTTTCCGTGTGCAATGGCCGATTCGTATCTTTAGCATGTGCTTCTATCATATGGCATCATATTGGAGTTTCCAACACCTCTTCTTGTCATAAATAAACGCTAAAAAAACGATTAAGCACGAACTACCCCCTGACAAGAACTGAAAATAATGTGTTCTGTTATAGTTACATGCGGATAATATGAAGCAGCCGGCCGCGATACTGGTATTACCAGTATTGTAATATTTACAATATTAGTATTACCAGTATTATAATATTCACAATACTGGAAATACCAGTATTGCAAATATTACAATACTGGTAATACCAGTATTGTAACACTGTACAATACTAGAAATACCAGTATTGTAATGTTACAATACTGGTAATACCAGTATCGTACATATACAATACTGGATGTACCAGTATCGTGCATTTACAATACTGGAATACCAGAATCGTTGATCTATGCACAATACCGGAAGCTCCAGTATTCTTCATCCAACAATACTGGTAATACTAGTATTGTAAAACACACGATACTGGAAACTCCAGTATTCTTCATCCAACAATACTGGTAATACTAGTATTGTAAAGCACACAATACTGGAAACTCTAGTATTCTTCATCCAGCAATACTGGTAATACTAGTATTGTAAAACACACAATACTGGAAGCTCCAGTATTCTTCATCCAGCAATACTGGTAATACTAGTATTGTAAAACACACAATACTGGAAACTCTAGTATCTGGCAATTTGACACGAGTGGGCAGAGCCTAATTCTAACTGTAAATCACAGCTCATTGTATTTACCGTTAGTATTAGGCTCCGCCCAGTCATGTCAAATTACCTTACCAATATATATCAAACGCTAAGGGACCATACAAAATATTTTGACATTACAGGGCTTTTGCCTCTTATGTTATGTACAGCAGAAATGACGTATGAGTATGAATTGTATTCAATTCTTTTAGTATAATGTAGACATAAAAACTCGGGTTAACCGGAATTCTACCTAATCTTCCAATATCTGCAATACTGGTATAACCAGTATCTGCAATATTGGTATTACCAGTATTTTCCAGAATCTTCCAGTATCTGCAATACTGGTATTACCAGTATTTTCCAGAATCTTCCAGTATCTGCAATACTGGTATTACCAGTATTTCCCAGAATCTTCCGGTATCTACAATACTCATATTTTGGCAATGACCAGTATCTTCTAGTATTGCAGATACTGGAAAATTCTGGAAGATACTGGAATACTAGTATTTACCAGTATCTGTACCAGTATTGCAGATACTGGTAAAATACTGGTATTACCAGTATTGTGTACCAGTATTGTTGTACCAGTATCGCGGCCGGCTGCTTCATATTATCCGTTACATACTTACGGTGTTATTCTACCGGAACGATTAGCTCGCAAAAGAACACAATACAACAAACACAGCGTTTGTCATATTATAAAGCAACAGTAATATATAAATTGCACGATGTGATTTTCCCTCGGCGTGATTATGTGATAAAGTTTATCAGTGACTTGCGACAGTTCGGTGGTTTTCTCCGGGTACTCCGGTTTCTTCCACCAGTAAAACTGACCGTCACGATATAACTGAAATATTGTTGAAAGTGGTAATAACCACAATAGAAAAACCCCACACCAAACCATCGTCGTGAAATAGTCAAAACAAATATAACTTGGTCTTAATAAATGTCTACGTATATACCGCCATATCAGGAAAATGATCATAAATGATTCTCTTATGGTGAGGTTCCATCCAAACTTCTACTGCTCTTTTATAGTTGTAAACCTCAATATTACGTCTTCCTCCCGGAAATGAATACGGTTGGAAACGTGCAATATGTCCAACACGTGAACATGGGAAATGCAGCAAATGACCACCACACATCCACACCTACAACACCACCAGTGACTCATATAATAAAATAATATCAAGCAAATATCTCACGTTCATTATCTACAAGACAGGGAACATGTATAGATGTAAATCCTTACATATAATACTAACTTCAGGACTAAACAAAACATATAGTGTATTTCAGCATAAGGCATTCGAAGAGAAATCAAGTGTTTTTTTCTTCTTATTTTAATAATTAATTTTAGAGAAGATACGAGTACCATGTTGGAATCAATTTTTCATCTGTACGCGAATAATTGCCTCGCGCCCTCGCGGATTATTATTTAAATTTAAATTGTTTAATGATTTTGTTTTGATGATGGTATTTTTGTTTATTCTATGATTCGCTGATGTTGTTTTTACTATCATTTGAGTGTCATTTATGTGCTCTTGTCCAACAAATTGTCCTTTAAATGTTTTCTTGTTTATTTTGTCTGTTTGATTGTAATTAGTTGTTCTGGTCTTTCAGATTTATCTTTCACCTTTGACTTTTCTGTGATTTGCTGTTATTGTCTCTTCAAATTGCAATTTAATGCTTCTCGGTTTTGTTCATTCAGATTTGAAGGTCTTGATGTATTTGCGTTCGGTTCAAGCGACGCTGACCTGTTTACCTTAAGAAATGTCGTTATATTTCATTGTTTTCTGAAACAGAATATACTAACATTGATGTGTGTATCAATTTTATTTGTACTCTGCTTAAAAGATGTGAGAACTGCTCGGTGGGAGAAACTCGAATTTTTGTTTGATTAAATTCACCCATTCAAAATAATTTTAATATACCACAATAATAATGTATGCTTTGTTTATAATTAAATGGCTAAATTTATAATGGGGAAAGAGTGTAATGAATTTGAGATTTCCACTTTGAACTTGTGTCATTTAAGTTGTAGATGTTTCAGAAATGGAAATATGTATAACAGTACAACTGACGTATGAATAATTGTAGATAAACCTTTAAAAACAAAAGGGAATTATAATTCAAAAAGATTGTTCAATGAGATAAAGCGAATCTGTGCAGGTTTTTAAATTGTTTGTTTATATCTGTATTGTCGTTGGAGGTCAATTTATAGGACGAGTTGGGTCCCCATAAACTGGTTCAACTCCGTCAAGCCAGGACCTAGGTTTCCAACATGTCGTGGTCCTTTTAGTGTTTACTGGTTTGAGGTGAGAGATGTTTGGTCGTTTTGATGATATTTGTGGAATTCCTGACCATCACGGCTAAAACCTTGTTTTCATAAGTTACTTAGCAAATCGTCTCAGCAAATGGTCTTAATCAGAAGCCCATTATTTTGAGATTAAATATAGCGTATGACAGGCATATGTGAAAAAGAAATATCTTTATTGGAGAATTAATTGTGTGCAAATGAAAAGTTTCCGGGGAAAAATACATTATCATGAAGATACTATCGTATCTCGCTTTAAAATAAAATATCAGACATAACACTTTCGATCGATGAAGAAAAGAACAAAATGTTTCTAATTTCTGAAATATACTAAGATATCATTACCCGCCATGGAAATTCCAAATTTTCACCTCCCCATATTTTCATACCATCATCGTAAGCACCAATGGCCTCAAAATATTTGCTGTTTACTGCGAAGGCAGGGCCTACCATAACAACCCCACTATAAAGTAAATTATTTAGTGTTCTTATTCATAATCAAAAGATGGTGATACATTGCTGATGTTTCTAGATGAATACTACTTATTATTTTTATAAATTTATATGAGTACACTGTTATGCCATCCAAGTGTTTATTTTGCCACGTCCTCTGAATCATCAAATAGCGGACTTGTCAAAATGAATTCCAAGTATGTTCGCTAAGCACAAAATGTGGAATACAATGTATATTGAACGATCATAAAAGACTACTCTTTTTTTGTGCTTGAATACAGAGAACCGCGATCATAATAGACGGAGGTGTAAAAGAAACATCATAGTATAACAGTATAACAAATTAAGAGGCGGACACTATGAACTTCCATAAACTTATCAGAAGTGATACCAGATCCTCTCGACAGGTTAGCATATCCTGTCCTATTTATGACACCCCTGTTGTGGGCAAAAAAAAGACTATAAAACGGATACTTGCTGCTTCTCCGCTAAACAAACAGTATTGCGCCTTTAAGACACATTTCTGAAGCCAGGGTTTCATCAGTCAGTTCGTTATACATATGAGAGCTTTATTCCCCTAATGAATCCTCCTGTCGTCCTTCATGACTTCTCATAAGTTTTTCAGACATGCTAGAGTAACACAACGGTTATCACTAGTGGAACAGGAACGTCTAAGCTCTTATCTTCTGAATTCAACTCTAGTGTTGCTTTATTGGGTTCGTATTGCCCAATCGTTAGCTGTCTATGTGTTGCATTGTAGATTATTGCTTGTATGTTCCATTTTACCATTGTCTGTTCTTTATCGATTTACGGCTTCTGAGTACCTATTTGGTATATTCAATTTTTTATTAGTCAGGACATAGCTGACAAATTACGAAAGATGCCACTAACCTAATCACTGGTTACTTATATGCATGCTTACGGTCTTGGATCTTCCTTTGCAGGACCGATTTGATCTGGTCTAAAATATGTCTCAAAGAATAAGAGCCTCCAATCAAAACCATATCGTGTGAAGTAGCCTGGTGCAAATTTATACTCGAGACTTTCACTATTGATGTAATCAAGCATACCCATGGCTATTGTTGTCGGATCTTTTTTAACTCCTGCCAGTAACGGTTGTAACCTTTAATCCAGTGTAATGAACATATTACAAACATGCATAGTAAATGTTGAAGAAACGAAAATTATATTACGTAATTATATATTTATTTTATAGTTTAAGCATATTTTATTAATTCATTCAACATAGCATTACAACATTGAACTATATATGATAATACAAAGTAATTAATAGGATTCGGAAAAAACAAGTTGCTAGAACTTATATTAATCCCTATCAGTATTTATCTAGGGTTTTAAGTATTAAATATAAAGCAAGCAACATGTTAAGAAAGAGGATGTGAATATACAATTCATACTTCACAGAGAGATTTTCCAAAATACGTTTTAGCGGAGATTAAATGGCATCCTTGTCTAGTGCTGGTTTTTTTTCGAAATACGCGTAGTCGAAATTAGATATACATATGCATATGCATATATATTGACAATCAGAGACAGATGTGGTACCAGATTTATCAAAAATATGATGACTAAGATATCTCAATTATAAATGTTCCTTTATTCACTATAGGAAAATTCCTGTCTCCCCTACATACATGGTGCTTGAATCTGAACTGATTAGAAGGTTATGATGTGGGGGCCATCTTTTTTAGCGGATTACTAAGCCAAAGTAATGAAATTCCACAATTTAATGTCATGTAGAACTATACCAAATTACCTTAATTAACGTGTCTAAGCTAATTTCATACATGTTTGCAATGTTAACTTTCTTTCTGTTTCCAATAAAAGCATAGGCGGTAGTACCAGAATATGTGGGTCAATATATGTTAACCTTTTCGGAACAGTTTTGGATTTATCGTCCAATATTACCTTTGCTGGTATGTTCTTTACATGTGCAATCTGTTTTATTATGTAGTTCATTATGTAATGTTCGTCATAACGATGTTAGGTTTTGTAGCTATGGAAGTACACCTTTCAAACAAATTACTCGTTCAGGTTTAGGTATAGATTTATGGTGTTTTATCCTGCAATGACAGCATTTACTGACCAATATAGCCTGCCCAATAATTTTTTTGATATTGGTCAGTTATAAATAGAACATTTGTTGATATTGGTCAGTTATAAATAGAACATACAAATGTAAAACGGGGCATATTGTTTTCAAATACATACACAAAATTATTTGAAATACTTTTATCATCGTCCAGTAAACGTTTATTTACGATTTAAAATTGCAGGATAAATACAATACATGTGCACTGTCGAAGCATATAGGTAAATATGTGTATTCGGTGCGAAACGCGGGAAAAGGCTCGACGAAACCTCGCCTTTTCCCGCGTTTCTAAGCCTCATACACATATTACCTATATGCTTCGACAGTGCACAAGTATTGTATATTAATGCCACGTTCAACAATATTTCAATCATATCGTGGCGGTCAGTTTTATTGGTGGTGGAAACCGGAGACCCAGAGAAAACCACCGACCTGCCGTATGTCACAGACAAACTTTATCACATAATGTTGTATCGAGTACCTCTCGTCTGAGCAAGATTCGAACTCACAACGTTAGTGGTGATATGCACTGATTGCATTGGTAGCTATAAATCCAACTACCATATGATCATGACCACGACGGCTCCTTACTTGTTCAGCGATACCAACTACGTAAATCAAAGTCATGTGTCTGAACATTGTAAATTGACCGAACAGGATTTCTACTATCACATATGTTCCGGATGTATTATTTTAAACGTGTCTTTCAATTGTTAATTTGTACTATTCACTTTCTATGTAAATACAGATTTGCGTTATCATTTTGACACACCTAGTCTTATTCCCGAAGTTTTGTGAGGTTGTCGTCCGATCCTTTATCATTTTATATTTAACTGATATGGTATTGTCTATCCTGACTATGCTTATTTTATATTTTATATTTTATATTTTATATTTAACTAATATGGTATTGTCTATCCTGACTATGCTTATTTTATATTTTATATTTTATATTTTATATTTAACTAATATGGTATTGTCTATCCTGACTATGCTTATTTTATATTTTATATTTTATATTTTATATTTAACTAATATGGTATTGTCTATCCTGACTATGCTTATTTTATATTTTATATTTTATATTTTATATTTAACTAATATGGTATTGTCTATCCTGACTATGCTTATTTTATATTTTATATTTTATATTTTATATTTAACTGATATGGTATTGTCTATCCTGACTATGGTATTGTCTATCCTGACTATGCTTATTTTATATTTTATATTTTATATTTTATATTTAACTGATATGGTATTGTCTATCCTGACTATGGTATTGTCTATCCTGACTATGCTTATTTTATATTTTATATTTTATATTTTATATTTAACTGATATGGTATTGTCTATCCTGACTATGCTTATTTTATATTTTATATTTTATATTTTATATTTAACTGATATGGTATTGTCTATCCTGACTATGGTATTGTCTATCCTGACTATGGTATTGTCTATCCTGACTATGGTATTGTCTATCCTGACTATGGTATTGTCTATCCTGACTATGGTATTGTCTATCCTGACTATGGTATTGTCTATCCTGACTATGGTATTGTCTATCCTGACTATGGTATTGTCTATCCTGACTATGGTATTGTCTATCCTGACTATGGTATTGTCTATCCTGACTATGGTATTGTCTATCCTGACTATGGTATTGTCTATCCTGACTATGGTATTGTCTATCCTGACTATGGTATTGTCTATCCTGACTATGGTATTGTCTATCCTGACTATGGTATTGTCTATCCTGACTATGGTATTGTCTATCCTGACTATGGTATTGTCTATCCTGACTATGGTATTGTCTATCCTGACTATGGTATTGTCTATCCTGACTATGGTATTGTCTATCCTGACTATGGTATTGTCTATCCTGACTATGGTATTGTCTATCCTGACTATGGTATTGTCTATCCTGACTATGGTATTGTCTATCCTGACTATGGTATTGTCTATCCTGACTATGGTATTGTCTATCCTGACTATGGTATTGTCTATCCTGACTATGGTATTGTCTATCCTGACTATGGTATTGTCTATCCTGACTATGCTTATTTTCGGTATGTACGAAGGTTGAGTATTTTAAATTAATTTCAACTACCAAAAAACAGTCCTGGTTACTAAGAAAAGTGGATTCGACCTCTTCATAAAATCTTTGATCATGTTCTTGTGCATTATAAGGTTCATCATTACTGATGTTTATTTGCAGTTGTCTTTTCAATTGAATCATACTTTGCATTGTATTGCGTTATATCCCTTCCACCCATTCGGGGTAAATGTTTGCTTAATAAATAAAGTTAGTTGTTTATTAAGGTTTTTTTTGTTCTCATGATTTCCGTCTTACAATAATGTTCGAATTGTCCCAACAGAACGATATCATCAATAGACATATGTATCATTCTGGTTGTTCATGAAAGATCGTGTGGTCCAAGCTTTTATTAATGAAAGATCTGTGGTCCAAGGTTTTATTAATGAAAGATCGTGTGGTCCAAGCTTTTATTAATGAAAGATCGTGTGGTCCAAGCTTTTATTAATGAAAGATCGTGTGGTCCAATGTTTTATTTATGAAAGATCGTGTTGTTAAATGTTTTATTTATGAAAGATCGTGTTGTTAAATGTTTTATTTATGAAAGATCGTGTTGTTACATGTTTTATTTATGAAAGATCGAGTTGTTAAATGTTTTATTTATGAAAGATCGTGTTGTTAAATGTTTTATTTATGAAAGATCGTGTTGTTAAATGTTTTATTTATGAAAGATCGTGTGGTTAAATGTTTTATTTATGAAAGATCGTGTGGTCCAATGTTTTATTTATGAAAGATCGTGTTGTTAAATGTTTTATTTATGAAAGATCGTGTTGTTCAATGTTTTATTAATGAAAGATCGTGTGGTCCAAGGTTTTATTTATGAAAGATCGTGTGGTCCAATGTTTTATTTATAAAAGATCGTGTTGTTAAATGTTTTATTTATGAAAGATCGTGTTGTTAAATGTTTTATTTATGAAAGATCGTGTTGTTAAATGTTTTATTTATGAAAGATCGTGTGGTCCAATGTTTTATTTATGAAAGATCGTGTTGTTCAATGTTTTATTTATGAAAGATCGTGTTGTTCAATGTTTTATTAATGAAAGATCGTGTTGTCCAAGGTTTTATTTATGAAAGATCGTGTGATCCAATGTTTTATTTATAAAAGATCGTGTTGTTAAATGTTTTATTTATGAAAGATCGTGTTGTTCAATGTTTTATTTATGAAAGATCGTGTTGTTACATGTTTTATTTATGAAAGATCGAGTTGTTAAATGTTTTATTTATGAAAGATCGTGTTGTTAAATGTTTTATTTATGAAAGATCGTGTTGTTAAATGTTTTATTTATGAAAGATCGTGTGGTTAAATGTTTTATTTATGAAAGATCGTGTGGTCCAATGTTTTATTTATGAAAGATCGTGTTGTTCAATGTTTTATTAATGAAAGATCGTGTTGTCCAAGGTTTTATTTATGAAAGATCGTGTGATCCAATGTTTTATTTATAAAAGATCGTGTTGTTAAATGTTTTATTTATGAAAGATCGTGTTGTTCAATGTTTTATTTATTGGAGATCGTCATGTTCAACCTTTTCCTCTTTTGTTATATTAAATGATACTATTTGTGTTATTTAGTTTACACCTTTATTCGACAATATTGCCTGAATTTGCATGTCTTTTTTTATGTATTATTTTGATGCAAAATGATACGGACAAAACATTCTTTAGATTATGCGTTTAGGAAGATGTGCATTTCACTAAGAATGAACGATGGTAGTATCACTAAATTATGTGCGACGAGTGTCCTCTATAAAACATGATATGCTGACCTTTTCAAACAATGATATGACCCCGGTTTGTTCCTATTGTTCGTGTTCTCCAATATTTATTTTATGCTGCTCTAGTGTTGTTGTGCTTATCAGGATGGGTTATGTTTCGCAACCTTTTTAACTAGTCCATAATCCAAACGATGGGTGTCACATGCAGAGCAGGAACAGCCTACTCTCCCGGAGAATCTGACTTCATCCCCGGTTTTTAATGGGCTTCGTGTTGTTCGATCTTTAGTTTTCTGCGTAGTGTTTTGTAGAACGCTGTTTGCCCATTTGCATTTTTTCTTTTTGACCATTGTATTGTCCATTCTTTTTCGCTTTACGGCTTTTGATTATCCTTTTGGTATCTTGAATCTTTTCGTATGTGAGGGGATAATGTGAAATGATCTGTTCACGGCTGTTTCTAGTAAAACGTGAGGGGATAATGTGAAATGATCTGTTCACGGCTGTTTCTAGTAAAACGTGAGGGGATAATGTGAAATGATCTGTTCACGGCTGTTTCTAGTAAAACGTGAGGGGATAATGTGAAATGATCTGTTCACGGCTGTTTCTAGTAAAACGTGAGGGGATAATGTGAAATGATCTGTTCACGGCTGTTTCTAGTAAAACGTGAGGGGATAATGTGAAATGATCTGTTCACTGCTGTTTCTAGTAAAACGTGAGGGGATAATGTGAAATGATCTGTTCACGGCTGTTTCTAGTAAAACGTGAGGGGATAATGTGAAATGATCTGTTCACGGCTGTTTCTAGTAAAACGTGAGGGGATAATGTGAAATGATCTGTTCACGGCTGTTTCTAGTAAAACGTGAGGGGATAATGTGAAATGATCTGTTCACGGCTGTTTCTAGTAAAACGTGAGGGGATAATGTGAAATGATCTGTTCACTGCTGTTTCTAGTAAAACGTGAGGGGATAATGTGAAATGATCTGTTCACGGCTGTTTCTAGTAAAACGTGAGGGGATAATGTGAAATGATCTGTTCACGGCTGTTTCTAGTAAAACGTGAGGGGATAATGTGAAATGATCTGTTCACGGCTGTTTCTAGTAAAACGTGAGGGGATAACGTGAAATGATCTGTTCACGGCTGTTTCTAGTAAAACGTGAGGGGATAATGTGAAATGATCTGTTCACGGCTGTTTCTAGTAAAACGTGAGGGGATAATGTGAAATGATCTGTTCACTGCTGTTTCTAGTGAAACGTACCAGTCTATGTTGACCTCCATGTGACTATCAAAGAAAACAATTACTTCTCCTACTGATGCCTTCCATCCTTTTAACCTTGCTTTGATCAATCCTTCACGGACTGGATTATGTATTAATTTTACTAATCCTTTTGGATACTTTTTATCAATATAATCATCTAAATGGGTTTTGAGTTCCACTGAAATATTAATAAGAAAATAATTGATTTTGATGCTAAACTATAATTTTATAAAACGCATGTGACGCCCCAATGAACAGATCAAAGTGTCACATTATTGACTGAATACAATATAGTCTTAAAGCAAATATTCTGATAGATTAGTAGTTGATATTTTTTCTCTATATATTTACGAGAACACTTCATTGTATAATATACAATATAACTAATAGACATTCAATAGTTCGATCGACAAGAAAGGTAACTCGGGTTTAAGAGGGAACGAATGGGTTATTCACGTTCCACATGAATGGTCAAATTTAATGTTCGTTCTCTTATAATTTACCATTATTCTTCGCTCAACTGGATAATGGTAAATGTTCCCAGGGCTCAAATCCGCATAGCTGCTCAGTGGGACTCTATGTTGCTGATAGGGATGCACTCTCGATGGAATTGTAAGGTTATAATTCGACAATCATAGTGGGTAATGTTTTTGGAGAGAACCACGGCCCCTCCACAAGAAAGACCTCTTCTGTATATTTAGAAATATAATGTAATTTAAGCCCCAAAATACTAAAATGTCGTTTCTATCACATTCTACATACCTTTCTAATGGCAGTCAAAAGCCGTTGCACCAGTTGGCCCACCCTTCCTTCATTTCTGTATCGTTTTTATTGTTGAACTTATTCGTGATCCGAATATAGCTGAAATACTGCTCGCTGGACATTAACTAATGATCAATAAACAATCGGTCTAAAAACGTTATTATTTTCATTTATCAAGTCAGTACATTATATTAACTCTGTCGATAATTAAGAGCTCCTCTGTTAAAGAAATATCTGCAATAGAGGAGCTATGAAAAAACCAAAATGCAGTGGCAGTAAAACATCGACCAAAACCATTGCTACCTAGGTATGGCGTGAATATAAATGATAAATTCGTATAGGATATACCCATGACAGAAAATAATGTAATATTAATAAACGTTATAGAATATGGAAGGGGCAATCAGAAATAGACAATCCAGAGAAACTGGCAACATAGGGTACACAAGAAGAAGAAAAACAAAACAAAACCACAATACAATATGTGTTGGACACCACTATACGTAATCAAACACAAACAACGTAAATAAGACATCTAAATTAATATTGTTCCCAACTATTTAAATACTTAATGTTTTACCTATTTGGCTATTGTCATCCACTAATATGATTTCTTCTAGAAGATGACGTGGGGTTCTATTTATAATACTGTAAACAGTCCGCATCAAAATGGACGGCCATTCATCATAAAATGGAATCACTATACTCGCTTTAGGCAGATCGTGTGGGTATTTTCTTTGTTTACATCTGAAATAAGATAATACAATAGTTGTTGAATATATTGTAAAGTATATCTCAATTCTGTTTAGCAGGAGTTCTCTATTCTGATTTATCAAGTTTGTGTCATCATGAATATTTGTAATAAATAGGTATATACTTTTCTTTAATCCTGATTGCAGATTCTTATGGATACAAGACGTAAACATGCTACTAAATAGATCCTGGTCAGTAAAACTAATGGTTGAGAATGAAAGAAAACAGCAAATTATATGTTTTTAAATGCCCATCTTTGTGCCAGTTTTATCGGCTTCTCCCGTTTTCATGTTTATGATTGGGATTTTGAAGATGGTCAGAGAAGTGTTTGGTTACATCGGCGATCATTACTACTTAAACAGATTTAAAAACACAAATAGAATTAAAGCTGTATAAACATAACACCTTTGATTTGGTACTAATAAACAGGTGTTCAGATTAGACTGCTTGAATTCTTCAGAGATCTCAAACATTGGGACAAAAATTGAAGTCCGCTTTAAAATTGATTTCAGTCTATTCGGTGTTCTGCTTTAGATCTTTTAATAGTACATGTATGTATTGACCTATATGCACTAATTGATAATCAATGGATAAAGTAGACATGAGTCTATGGCCTGTTCATCTGCAGGTTTATTTTGACGTAAGTACTATAAAACTTACCCAGGTGATCTGGAATCCGGAACCATTCTATTCAGTGGAATTATATCACTAGCTAAAATGTTTATCTTATATTTGTTTAAAACAGCTGATATATTGCGCTCCTCTTTCTCTGATAGGAAAATACCTCGACCATTTTCCCCATCTATGTTTGGGTCGTTTTGTCCATATTCGTCTATCAATAAATTTCCCGTCTGGATGTTAGGAATCGTTTGGAATTCAACTGCCGAAATCATAATCCTTGATATTGACCTTTGTTTTGTTTGAAATGAATTTCCATAAATCATATCGTAATTCCCAAAATATTTCAAGTACATTTTGGCCAATACAAGAAAACATAATACACATCCGCCGATATATCTTGTAGTAAGCTTCATATTTCTACTGAAACCCTAAAGGAAAACATCCGTCATGAGCTTCTCCATTACTTATAGGTGTCTTTACATATAACACTTTCATATTCCTTTTTGTCTAGTTGATGGCGTATACTTAAAGCTCTTGCTAAGTAAAATCTTTACATGTAGGCTGTACTGCTGTAAATATATAACATATATTTTCGGTTTATCGATCATATTCCCCATTATTTTCCATGTATTTATGTATAATTTTCAAAACCATAAAATATTCATTCTAATAGGAATAACAATTATCAGGATTTTGTTTGTTTGATAATAGTTTATTTCGCAAACTAATTATAATAAGCGCATTAACTATAAAACATGGTACATTGTACTTAAAAAATCCTATTATTGTGCATATGTTGATAAAATAACGAAAATAATTCGCGAATGAACAATGTCCTACTGATATTCACATTATCTAAAAGAACACAATCTTGGATTTAATATGCAAAGATTTACAACATTCGTGCAGTGTTTTGTAGTGTTTATTATTCAACCAGTTGAATATTATTTTTCATAAGTTTATCCATATTCCTTTACAAGAGTCGAAAATCGAAGAGAGAAAGACAATAAAAATGGCAAAAAGAAATAGACGAAAAGAAAAACAATTGTCCATAAAACACTATGCACAAAAAATGAAGATGACGAACTCCGCGGAAAGGTCACCTGCTCCAGAAGTGTTATCATTCGCTGTTCCGTTAGCCACATTTGTCGTATTAATAATGTTAAAATCTGGTAATAAATCATTAATGAGGCAAGGACGAGTTGTTTTGACGGCGATAAGCGGAACATAATCCATAATCACCCGTGGTTGAGACATTACGTAACGAATAATTAAGAGACTTCAACTTTACCACTAGAAACATCTTCCTGATAACAACAATTCACTATCAAGAGAAAATTCTGATAGAAATCACAATCACAAATTCTTGAATATTGGATCAACCGTTAGATATATACACCATATGTAGGTGTTGCTGGAATGTCCACAATGGAACAATTGATATCATTCCTCTTGTTGTACAGTTTCGTTATAACCGGCTATAATAATCACTGTTCAGAAAACCGTATCTCAATATTAACAAATACGAATTGTTATTATTTCATATCTTTTAATATATCTTTCACACATATTAAATAAGTATATGAAATATGTTTATTGATAATTACTTCTTTCCTAAAGAAATATTTTTCATGAAGAAATCGACGATTTTAATTTTCCAAATAGATAAATATTGTAACCTCGTTTCCTGGTACGGAATTTAGTTTGTATATGTCATAAAATCTTTAATTCTCGTCTAATGAAATTTGATACGGATACGGATTTATATAAGTTTAATAACTTGTTTTCGGATCCTCTTAATTAATTCATAGTCATTATTATTGTTGTACTATATTCATATGTATTGATTAATCAAATATGTTTACACTAATGAAATTTGATTTTATTTTTATATTAAAAGTTGCCAATATTCGATGTTTTATACTAATTGCAGTTGGAATTTTTTATAATATCGTACGTAAATAGCCTAGAACGTCGCTGTTTTATTTTCTTGAATCCAGTAAAGAATTCAATGTTTACCCGCGCAATATGCATACGACCTGACAGTGAACTCATTCGGCAAAGCGTTTGCGCATGTGCAAAATTGCTTGTTGATGAAGAAAGCACATGGCACAAATCAAATCGTGGAAGAACGAATACATTGACGGATTTTATACGAAAACGACACAAAAAGGAGGATTCAGCAAGCTTTGTGAAAAAATAAGAAAAAGATGTTATACCGACCTACTCCATTTTTCAACACGTAAGTATAATTTATTATCTTTTTTCGGCCGAATCGTATTTTGACAATATAATTGCATCGTAGTTTTTTATATATTCTTTTTTTCAGGAGCAAACGCTAGGTGATATCTCTTTTAAATTAGAGACTAAAATAATGAACTTCATGTCTGTTTTTTTTTCGAAAAAAATATAATCAAAACAACTCAAGTGTTGTCAATAATATGCAATACAATTTGTTTCCAATTTCCCTTTATCGGGCCCCTTTGCACAGTTTGGGTTTGTTTCTATTGATTTCATCACGTATTTCCGATTTTAAGTGTCATTCTTACTAAGACCATTATATAATATTAACTGATAACCCCGGGATCCAATTTCATAGATATACATTGTATTTCTTAAATTATATTAATTCTAACGAATTTACCTGCAGCATGCTTCCTGGTTTTTCATAGCAGTTATCAGTATTCGGCAAACTTCGGACAAGCAGCCGACTTATAATTAGGTCGTGTTAATGGCGATTTTACCAACAGACATTCGAATTCTTTTCACTAATTACGACATTATAGCATATTTTTAAACCTGGCATCTTGTTCAGAACATTTTATTAGTATAACACATCGAATATTGGCAACTTTTAATATAAACAAAAAAATCAATTCTGACAGCCTGTATGCCTTTAATACATATTATTTCATAAATAGAATATAACAATGTTTAGAGTCTCTTTAAAGTCGGATTTTATTATTTTCATACGGACTTTATTCTTTTCATTCCCCGATTTCTTCCCCAAATATAGAAAATAGTCATAAAATCTTTTAAACCTCACTATTTTCGATCAAATATAACACATATTTTTTATTTCTGTTTTTTTTTTATGTTACAATGCCGAACATGTGTTTGTTGCCCAGGTATTCATATTTCATTTAAGGAGTTGGTTTATTCATGGTAGATGATGGCAAACATACACGATGATTTTACACCAGTGCTTCTTTCAATGAAGGAGTTATCTACGTTCGCATCGAGAAGTTTTACGATCTTTAAAACGAATAAAGTCCTAAAATTACACTGAAATAAAAACACAAACAAGAATAAATGTTTAAATGTTTATACTTGTACGCTTGTAAATGTATATTAACTTCCAATTCTGTCAAAATCCACAAAGAAATATCTTTGTTCGTGCAAGGAAATCGAGGTCACAACCTTTACGATCTTGGAAAGTCCGTAAATCACACCCAAGAAACCCAACCATAAAAACACATTTTACATTTTAACAATCTGTGTGTAAAATGATGTAAATAAAAATGTCCAACGACCATGAAAAACAAAAATATACCACACCGTCGGAACAATTCTAAAATTAAATATCAAAACCATAGAAAGAGGCAACATCGATTACCCTAGTACTAACATGCCCGTTCACATTACCCTAGTGCTAACATGCCCGCTCACATTACCCTAGTACTAACATGCTCGCTCATTTTACCCTAGTACTAACATGCCCGCTCACTTTACCCTAGTACTAACATGTCCACTCACATTACCCTAGTACTAACATGTCCACTCACATTACCCTAGTACTAACATGCTCGCTCACTTTACCCTAGTACTAACATGCTCGCTCACTTTATCCTAGTACTAACATGCCCGCTCACTTTACCCTAGTACTAACATGTCCACTCACATTACCCTAGTACCAACATGCTCGCTCACTTTATCCTAGTACTAACATGTCCACTCACATTACCCTAGTACTAACATGCTCGCTCACTTTACCCTAGTACTAACATGTCCACTCACATTACCCTAGTACTAACATGCTCGCTCACTTTACCCTAGTACTAACATGTCCACTCACATTACCCTAGTACTAACATGTCCACTCACATTACCCTAGTACTAACATGTCCACTCACATTACCCTAGTACTAACATGCTCGCTCACTTTACCCTAGTACTAACATGCTCGCTCACTTTATCCTAGTACTAACATGCCCGCTCACTTTACCCTAGTACTAACATGTCCACTCACATTACCCTAGTACCAACATGCTCGCTCACTTTACCCTAGTACTAACATGTCCACTCACATTACCCTAGTACTAACATGCTCGCTCACTTTACCCTAGTACTAACATGCCCGCTCACTTTACCCTAGTACTAACATGCTCGCTCACTTTACCCTAGTACTAACATGTCCACTCACATTACCCTAGTACTAACATGCTCGCTCACTTTACCCTAGTACTAACATGCTCGCTCACTTTACCCTAGTACTAACATGCTCGCTCACATTACCCTAGTACTATCATGCTCGCTCACATTACCCTAGTACTAACATGCTCGCTCACTTTACCCTAGTACTAACATGTCCACTCACATTACTCTAGTACTAACATGCTCGCTCACATTACCCTAGTACTAACATGTCCACTCACATTACCCTAGTACTAACATGTCCACTCACATTACCCTAGTACTAACATGCTCGCTCACATTACCCTAGTACTAACATGTCCACTCACATTACCCTAGTACTATCATGCTCGCTCACATTACCCTAGTACTAACATGCTCGCTCACTTTACCCTAGTACTAACATGCTCGCTCACTTTACCCTAGTACTAACATGTCCACTCACATTACCCTAGTACTATCATGCTCGCTCACATTACCCTAGTACTAACATGCTCGCTCACTTTACCCTAGTACTAACATGCTCGCTCACTTTACCCTAGTACTAACATGTCCACTCACATTACCCTAGTACTAACATGCTCGCTCACTTTACCCTAGTACTAACATGTCCACTCACATTACCCTAGTACTAACATGCTCGCTCACTTTACCCTAGTACTAACATGCCCGTTCACTTTACCCTAGTACTAACATGTCCACTCACATTACCCTAGTACTAACATGCTCGCTCACTTTACCCTAGTACTAACATGTCCACTCACATTACCCTAGTACTAACATGCTCGCTCACATTACCCTAGTACTAACATGCTCGCTCACTTTACCCTAGTACTAACATGTCCACTCACATTACCCTAGTACTAACATGCTCGCTCACATTACCCTAGTACTAACATGCTCGCTCACTTTACCCTAGTACTAACATGTCCACTCACATTACCCTAGTACTAACATGCTCGCTCACTTTACCCTAGTACTAACATGCCCGTTCACATTACCCTAGTACTAACATGCTCGCTCACTTTACCCTAGTACTAACATGTCCACTCACATTACCCTAGTACTAACATGCTCGCTCACTTTACCCTAGTACTAACATGTCCACTCACATTACCCTAGTACTAACATGCTCGCTCACTTTACCCTAGTACTAACATGTCCACTCACATTACCCTAGTACTAACATGCTCGCTCACTTTACCCTAGTACTAACATGTCCACTCACATTACCCTAGTACTAACATGCTCGCTCACTTTATCCTAGTACTAACATGTCCACTCACATTACCCTAGTACTAACATGTCCACTCACATTACCCTAGTACTAACATGCTCGCTCACTTTACCCTAGTACTAACATGTCCACTCACATTACCCTAGTACTAACATGCTCGCTCACTTTATCCTAGTACTAACATGTCCACTCACATTATCCTAGTACTAACATGTCCACTCACATTACCCTAGTACTAACATGCTCGCTCACTTTACCCTAGTACTAACATGCCCGTTCACATTACCCTAGTACTAACATGTCCACTCACATTACCCTAGTACTAACATGCTCGCTCACTTTACCCTAGTACTAACATGTCCACTCACATTACCCTAGTACTAACATGCTCGCTCACTTTATCCTAGTACTAACATGTCCACTCACATTACTCTAGTACTAACATGTCCACTCACATTACCCTAGTACTAACATGCTCGCTCACTTTACCCTAGTACTAACATGTCCACTCACATTACCCTAGTACTAACATGTCCACTCACATTACCCTAGTACTAACATGCTCGCTCACTTTATCCTAGTACTAACATGTCCACTCACATTACCCTAGTACTAACATGTCCACTCACATTACCCTAGTACTAACATGCTCGCTCACTTTACCCTAGTACTAACATGTCCACTCACATTACCCTAGTACTAACATGCTCGCTCACTTTATCCTAGTACTAACATGTCCACTCACATTATCCTAGTACTAACATGTCCACTCACATTACCCTAGTACTAACATGCTCGCTCACTTTACCCTAGTACTAACATGCCCGTTCACATTACCCTAGTACTAACATGTCCACTCACATTACCCTAGTACTAACATGCTCGCTCACTTTACCCTAGTACTAACATGTCCACTCACATTACCCTAGTACTAACATGTCCACTCACATTACCCTAGTACTAACATGCTCGCTCACTTTACCCTAGTACTAACATGCCCGTTCACATTACCCTAGTACTAACATGTCCACTCACATTACCCTAGTACTAACATGCCCGCTCACTTTACCCTAGTACTAACATGTCCACTCACATTACCCTAGTACTAACATGCTCGCTCACTTTACCCTAGTACTAACATGCCCGTTCACATTACCCTAGTACTAACATGCCCGCTCACATTACCCTAGTACTAGCATGCCTGCTCACATTACCCTAGTACTAACATGCCCGCTCACTTTACCCTAGTACTAACATGTCCGCTCACTTTACCCTAGTACTAACATGCCCGCTCACATTACCCATAGTACCAACATACCCGCTCACATTACCCTAGTACCAACATGCCCGCTCACATTACCCTAGCGCTAACATGCCCGCTCACATTACCCTAGCGCTAACATGCCCGCTCACATTACCCTAGCGCTAACATGCCCGCTCACTTTACCCTGACACTAACATGCCCGCTCACTTTACCATAGCACTAACATGCCCGCTTACATTACCCTAATACTAACATGCCCACTCACATTACCCTAGTACTAATATGCCCGCTCACATTACCCTAGTACTAACATGCCCGCTCACATTACCCTAGCACTAACATGCCCGCTCACATTACCCTAGCACTAACATGCCCGCTCACATTACCCTAGCACTAACATGCCCGCTCACATTACCCTAGTACTAACATGCCCGCTCACATTACCCTAGTATTAACATGCCCGCTCACATGACGCTAGTACTAACATGCCCGCTCACATTACCCTAGTACTAACATGCCCGCTCACATTACGCTAGTACTAACATGCCCGCTCACATTACCCTAGTACTAACATGCCCGCTCACATTACCCTAGTACTAACATGCCCGCTCACTTTACCCTAGTACTAACATGTCTGCTCACATTACCCTAGCACTAACATGCCCGCTCACACTACCCTAGTACTAACATGCCCGCTCACTTTACCCTAGTACTAACATGCCCGCTCACATTAGCCTGGCACTAACATGCCCGTTCACATTACCCTAACACTAACATGCCCGCTCACTTTACCCTGGCACTAACATGCCCGCTCACATTATCCTAGCACTAACATGCCCGTTCACATTACTCTGGCACTAACATGCCGGCTCACTTTACCCTAGTATTAACATGCCCGTTCACTTTCCTGGTTAAGTTAATGTTTAATAATAAATGTAATTATCATCAAGACTAATTAAAAAAATGTAGATATCTGATTCAAGTGTACATGACGTGTTTCTGAAATAACATTTCATTTGTCCTCATATTACCCTAGTACTAACATGCCCGCTCACATTACTCTGGCACTAACATGCCCGCTCACTTTACCCTAGTACTAACATGCCCGCTCACTTTCCTGGTTAAGTTAATGTTTAATAATAAATGTAATTATCATCAAAACTAATTAAAAAAATGTAGATATCTGATTCAAGTGTACATGACGTGTTTCTGAAATAACATTTCATTTGTCCCCTGCAGCCTATGGCATATTTTTCAAATCGTTGAAAGCGGTCAGTATTTGGTAGAACTAGTCCAAGCAACAAAATGCGTCAGGAACTCTCATCGTCAAAAGATTGGAAAGCCAAGTAATCTAAAACATTTTGTGAGAGACAATCATTGATGTCTAGTTCTACTGGCTAGTTGTGTATTGAATCATACCACACATCCACCGTAAATCTTTTCTTGTTTTAACGAGCTTGTACCCAGCAGAGGAGAATAAATTTTGTCATACTTTTGGGTATCCTCTGTAGTGGAGATCATAGATGAAACAGTGTGATGATTGTTCATATTCATGTTTTATCACTTCACACTGTGATAGCTGTTCATTTTCATGTGATATAACCTCATAGTGTGATGATTGTTCAGATTAACGTTTTACCACTTCACACTGTGATAGCTGTTCATTTTCATGTGATATAACCTCATAGTGTGATGATTGTTCATATTCATGTTTTACCACTTCACACTGTGATAGCTGTTCATTTTCATGTGATATAACCTCATAGTGTGATGATTGTTCAGATTAATGTTTTACCACTTCACACTGTGATAGCTGTTCATTTTCATGTGATATAACCTCATAGTGTGATGATTGTTCATATTCATGTTTTACCACTTCACACTGTGATAGCTGTTCATTTTCATGTGATATAACCTCATAGTGTGATGATTGTTCAGATTAATGTTTTACCACTTCACACTGTGATAGCTGTTCATTTTCATGTGATATAACCTCATAGTGTGATGATTGTTCATATTCATGTTTTACCACTTCACACTGTGATAGCTGTTCATTTTCATGTGATATAACCTCATAGTGTGATGATTGTTCAGATTAATGTTTTACCACTTCACACTGTGATAGCTGTTCATTTTCATGTGATATAACCTCATAGTGTGATGATTGTTCATATTCATGTTTTACCACTTCACACTGTGATAGCTTTTCATTTTCATGTGATATAACCTCATAGTGTGATGATTGTTAAGATTAATGTTTTACCACTTCACACTGTGATAGCTGTTCATTTTCATGTGATATAACCTCATAGTGTGATGATTGTTCATATTCATGTTTTACCACTTCACACTGTGATAGCTGTTCATTTTCATGTGATATAACCTCATAGTGTGATGATTGTTCAGATTAATGTTTTACCACTTCACAC
Source organism: Bathymodiolus septemdierum (assembly GCA_963383655.1). Taxonomy (NCBI): domain Eukaryota; kingdom Metazoa; phylum Mollusca; class Bivalvia; order Mytilida; family Modiolidae; genus Bathymodiolus; species Bathymodiolus septemdierum. The sequence continues at coordinate 5,304,574 of OY726520.1, forward strand.
TGTGATAGCTGTTCATTTTCATGTGATATAACCTCATAGTGTGATGATTGTTCATATTCATGTTTTACCACTTCACACTGTGATAGCTGTTCATTTTCATGTGATATAACCTCATAGTGTGATGATTGTTCATATTCATGTTTTACCACTTCACACTGTGATAGCTGTTCATTTTCATGTGATATAACCTCATAGTGTGATGATTGTTCAGATTAATGTTTTACCACTTCACACTGTGATAGCTGTTCATTTTCATGTGATATAACCTCATAGTGTGATGATTGTTCATATTCATGTTTTACCACTTCACACTGTGATAGCTGTTCATTTTCATGTGATATAACCTCATAGTGTGATGATTGTTCAGATTAGTGTTTTACCACTTCACACTGTGATAGCTGTTCATTTTCATGTGATATAACCTCATAGTGTGATGATTGTTCAGATTAATGTTTTACCACTTCACACTGTGATAGCTGTTCATTTTCATGTGATATAACCTCATAGTGTGATGATTGTTCAGATTAGTGTTTTACCACTTCACACTGTGATAGCTGTTCATTTTCATGTGATATAACCTCATAGTGTGATGATTGTTCATATTCATGTTTTACCACTTCACACTGTGATAGCTGTTCATTTTCATGTGATATAACCTCATAGTGTGATGATTGTTCATATTCATGTTTTACCACTTCACACTGTGATAGCTGTTCATTTTCATGTGATATAACCTCATAGTGTGATGATTGTTCATATTCATGTTTTACCACTTCACACTGTGATAGCTGTTCATTTTCATGTGATATAACCTCATAGTGTGATGATTGTTCAGATTAGTGTTTTACCACTTCACACTGTGATAGCTGTTCATTTTCATGTGATATAACCTCATAGTGTGATGATTGTTCAGATTAATGTTTTACCACTTCACACTGTGATAGCTGTTCATTTTCATGTGATATAACCTCATAGTGTGATGATTGTTCAGATTAGTGTTTTACCACTTCACACTGTGATAGCTGTTCATTTTCATGTGATATAACCTCATAGTGTGATGATTGTTCATATTCATGTTTTACCACTTCACACTGTGATAGCTGTTCATTTTCATGTGATATAACCTCATAGTGTGATGATTGTTCATATTCATGTTTTACCACTTCACACTGTGATAGCTGTTCATTTTCATGTGATATAACCTCATAGTGTGATGATTGTTCATATTCATGTTTTACCACTTCACACTGTGATAGCTGTTCATTTTCATGTGATATAACCTCATAGTGTGATGATTGTTCAGATTAGTGTTTTACCACTTCACACTGTGATAGCTGTTCATTTTCATGTGATATAACCTCATAGTGTGATGATTGTTCAGATTAATGTTTTACCACTTCACACTGTGATAGCTGTTCATTTTCATGTGATATAACCTCATAGTGTGATGATTGTTCAGATTAGTGTTTTACCACTTCACACTGTGATAGCTGTTCATTTTCATGTGATATAACCTCATAGTGTGATGATTGTTCATATTCATGTTTTACCACTTCACACTGTGATAGCTGTTCATTTTCATGTGATATAACCTCATAGTGTGATGATTGTTCATATTCATGTTTTACCACTTCACACTGTGATAGCTGTTCATTTTCATGTGATATAACCTCATAGTGTGATGATTGTTCAGATTAGTGTTTTACCACTTCACACTGTGATAGCTGTTCATTTTCATGTGATATAACCTCATAGTGTGATGATTGTTCAGATTAATGTTTTACCACTTCACACTGTGATAGCTGTTCATTTTCATGTGATATAACCTCATAGTGTGATGATTGTTCAGATTAGTGTTTTACCACTTCACACTGTGATAGCTGTTCATTTTCATGTGATATAACCTCATAGTGTGATGATTGTTCATATTCATGTTTTACCACTTCACACTGTGATAGCTGTTCATTTTCATGTGATATAACCTCATAGTGTGATGATTGTTCATATTCATGTTTTACCACTTCACACTGTGATAGCTGTTCATTTTCATGTGATATAACCTCATAGTGTGATGATTGTTCAGATTAATGTTTTACCACTTCACACTGTGATAGCTGTTCATTTTCATGTGATATAACCTCATAGTGTGATGATTGTTCAGATTAGTGTTTTACCACTTCACACTGTGATAGCTGTTCATTTTCATGTGATATAACCTCATAGTGTGATGATTGTTCATATTCATGTTTTACCACTTCACACTGTGATAGCTGTTCATTTTCATGTGATATAACCTCATAGTGTGATGATTGTTCATATTCATGTTTTACCACTTCACACTGTGATAGCTGTTCATTTTCATGTGATATAACCTCATAGTGTGATGATTGTTCATATTCATGTTTTACCACTTCACACTGTGATAGCTGTTCATTTTCATGTGATATAACCTCATAGTGTGATGATTGTTCAGATTAGTGTTTTACCACTTCACACTGTGATAGCTGTTCATTTTCATGTGATATAACCTCATAGTGTGATGATTGTTCAGATTAATGTTTTACCACTTCACACTGTGATAGCTGTTCATTTTCATGTGATATAACCTCATAGTGTGATGATTGTTCATATTCATGTTTTACCACTTCACACTGTGATAGCTGTTCATTTTCATGTGATATAACCTCATAGTGTGATGATTGTTCATATTCATGTTTTACCACTTCACACTGTGATAGCTGTTCATTTTCATGTGATATAACCTCATAGTATGATGATTGTTCATATTCATGTTTTACCACTTCACACTGTGATAGCTGTTCATTTTCATGTGATATAACCTCATAGTGTGATGATTGTTCATATTCATGTTTTACCACTTCACACTGTGATAGCTGTTCATTTTCATGTGATATAACCTCATAGTGTGATGATTGTTCAGATTAATGTTTTACCACTTCACACTGTGATAGCTTTTCATTTTCATGTGATATAACCTCATAGTGTGATGATTGTTCAGATTAGTGTTTTACCACTTCACACTGTGATAGCTTTTCATTTTCATGTGATATAACCTCATAGTGTGATGATTGTTCAGATTAATGTTTTACCACTTCACACTGTGATAGCTGTTCATTTTCATGTGATATAACCTCATAGTGTGATGATTGTTCAGATTAGTGTTTTACCACTTCACACTGTGATAGCTGTTCATTTTCATGTGATATAACCTCATAGTGTGATGATTGTTCAGATTAATGTTTTACCACTTCACACTGTGATAGCTGTTCATTTTCATGTGATATAACCTCATAGTGTGATGATTGTTCAGATTAGTGTTTTACCACTTCACACTGTGATAGCTGTTCATTTTCATGTGATATAACCTCATAGTGTGATGATTGTTCATATTCATGTTTTACCACTTCACACTGTGATAGCTGTTCATTTTCATGTGATATAACCTCATAGTGTGATGATTGTTCATATTCATGTTTTACCACTTCACACTGTGATAGCTGTTCATTTTCATGTGATATAACCTCATAGTGTGATGATTGTTCAGATTAATGTTTTACCACTTCACACTGTGATAGCTGTTCATTTTCATGTGATATAACCTCATAGTGTGATGATTGTTCAGATTAGTGTTTTACCACTTCACACTGTGATAGCTGTTCATTTTCATGTGATATAACCTCATAGTGTGATGATTGCTCAGATTAATGTTTTACCACTTCACACTGTGATGGCTGTTCCTTTACACGTAATATACCATCATAGTGTGATTGCTGTTTATTTTCATGTTATACCCCACCTCATACTGTGATTTCTGTTCATTCGCATGTTATGCAAACCCACAGTGTGATGGCTGTTTATTCTTGTGTTAATTAACCTCACGCTGTGATTGCTGCAGTCTCATGTTATACAGCCTCATACTGTGATTGATGATTATTCTTGCGTTAATTAACCTCACGCTGTGATTGCTGCACAGTCTCATGTTATACAGCCTCATACTGTGATTGATGTTTATTCTTGTGTTAATTAACCTCACGTTGTGATTGCTGCATTCTCATGTTATACAGCCTCATACTGTGATTGATGTTTATTCTTGCGTTAATTAACCTCACGCTGTGATTGCTGCACAGTCTCATGTTATACAGCCTCATACTGTGATGGCTGTTTATTCTTGTGTTAATTAACCTCACGTTGTGATTGCTGCACAGTCTCATGTTATACAACCTCATACTGTGATGGCTGTTTATTATTGTGTTAATTAACCTCACGCTGTGATTGCTGCACAGTCTCATGTTATACAACCTCATACTGTGATGGCTGTTTATTCTTGTGTTAATTAACCTCACGCTGTGATTGCTGCACAGTCTCATGTTATACAGCCTCATACTGTGATTGATGTTTATTCTTGCGTTAATTAACATCACGCTGTAATTGCTGCACAGTCTCATGTTATACAGCCTCATACTGTGATTGATGTTTATTCTTGTGTTAATTAACCTCACGCTGTGATTGCTGCACAGTCTCATGTTATACAGCCTCATACTGTGATGGCTGTTTATTCTTGTGTTAATTAACCTCACGTTGTGATTGCTGCACAGTCTCATGTTATACAGCCTTATACTGTGATTGATGTTTATTCTTGCGTTAATTAATCTCACGCTGTGATTGCTGCACAGTCTCATGTTAAGCAGCCTCATACTGTGATTGGTGTTTATTCTTGTGTTAATTAACCTCACGCTGTGATTGCTGCACAGTCTCATGTTATACAGCCTCATACTGTGATTGATGTTTATTCTTGTGTTAATTAACCTCACGCTGTGATTGCTGCACAGTCTCATGTTATACAACCTCATACTGTGATTGATGTTTATTCTTGCGTTAATTAACCTCACGCTGTGATTGCTGCACAGTCTCATGTTATACAGCCTCATACTGTGATTGATGTTTATTCTTGCGTTAATTAACCTCACGCTGTAATTGCTGCACAGTCTCATGTTATACAGTCTCATACTGTGATTGATGTTTATTCTTGTGTTAATTAACCTCACGCTGTGATTGCTGCACAGTCTCATGTTATACAGCCTCATACTGTGATTGATGTTTATTCTTGCGTTAATTAACCTCACGCTGTGATTGCTGCACAGTCTAATGTTATACAGCCTCATACTGTGATTGATGTTTATTGTTGCGTTAATTAACCTCACGCTGTGATTGCTGCACAGTCTCATGTTATACAGCCTCATACTGTGATTGATGTTTATTCTTGCGTTAATTAACCTCACGCTGTGATTGCTGCACAGTCTCATGTTATACAGCCTCATACTGTGATTGCTGTTTATTCTTGCGTTAATTAACCTCACGTTGTGATTGCTGCACAGTCTCAAGTTATACAGCCTCATACTGCGATTGATGTTTATTCTTGCGTTAATTAACCTCACGCTGTAATTGCTGCACAGTCTCATGTTATACAGCCTCATACTGTGATTGATGTTTATTCTTGCGTTAATTAACCTGACGCTGTGATTGCTGCACAGTCTCATGTTATACAGCCTCATACTGTGATTGATGTTTATTCTTGCGTTAATTAACCTGACGCTGTAATTGCTGCACAGTCTCATGTTATACAGCCTCATACTGTGATTGATGTTTATTCTTGCGTTAATTAACCTCACGCTGTGATTGCTGCACAGTCTCATGTTATACAGTCTCATACTGTGATGGCTGTTTATTCTTGTGTTAATTAACCTCACGCTGTGATTGCTGCTCAGTCTCATGTTATACAGCCTCATACTGTGATTGATGTTTATTCTTGCGTTTATTAACCTCACGCTGTGATTGCTGCACAGTCTCATGTTATACAGTCTCATACTGTGATTGATGTTTATTCTTGTGTTAATTAACCTCACGCTGTGATTGCTGCACAGTCTCATGTTATACAGCCTCATACTGTGATTGATGTTTATTCTTGCGTTAATTAACCTCACGCTGTGATTGCTGCACAGTCTCATGTTATACAGCCTCATATTGTGATTGATGTTTATTCTTGCGTTAATTAACCTCACGCTGTGATTGCTGCACAGTCTCATGTCATACAGCCTCATACTGTGATTGATGTTTATTCTTGCGTTAATTAACCTCACGCTGTGATTGCTGCACAGTCTCATGTTATACAGCCTCATACTGTGATTGCTGTTTATTCTTGCATTAATTAACCTCACGCTGTAATTGCTGCACAGTCTCAAGTTATACAGCCTCATACTGTGATTGATGTTTATTCTTGCGTTAATTAACCTCACGCTGTGATTGCTGCACAGTCTCATGTTATACAGCCTCATACTGTGATTGATGTTTATTCTTGCGTTAATTAACCTCACGCTGTAATTGCTGCACAGTCTCATGTTATACAGCCTCATACTGTGATTGATGTTTATTCTTGTGTTTATTAACCTCACGCTGTGATTGCTGCATAGTCTCATGTTATACAGCCTCATACTGTGATTGATGTTTATTCTTGCGTTAATTAATCTCACGCTGTGATTTGCTGCACAGTCTCATGTTATACAGCCTCATACTGTGATGGCCGTTTATTCTCATGTTATTCAAACTCACAGTGTGATGGATCTTCATCTTCATGTTATAACACTTCACACTGTAATGGCTGTTCATTTTCATGTTACACAACGTACCTCACACTGTGACGGCTGTTCATTCTCATTTTATGCTACCTCACACTGTGATTGTTGTTCAAATTTACATATTGGTCACAATTTACGTATTGCATAAGCTGTGCCGTTTTGAAAAAAAATGCTTGACGTCTTACATGCAAAGGCTTTTATTAATTATATGCAATAATAAATAATGATATGTATCTCCACCAATAAAACTGACCTCCACGATATAGCTGAAATATTTTTGAAAGTGGCGTTAAACACCATATACCAAACCAAACCAAATAACAATAAACAACCAAACAGTTACGCTGCATGTGCTTATTTGCTACTGTCATTAAGTCTACTTACTTTTTCACACGATCATCTCGTTGCAAAGTAATTCTTACAGTTAGTTCAAATCAGCTTCCTTGTATCCAACACCCATTATATACCCCCAATGTAAAGATATACTTCCTTCTTGCACAGATGCAGGGTCTAGTTCACCTGTTCTACATCAAGAAACCTTATACATCGCTGGTTATCAATGTATTTATATATTATGAACAATAGAGTGGAACGGTGATCTAAATGAATACATGAAATTAAACCATTACAAATTTATTATACTGTACTGTGTGTTGTATCGTGTTACCATATTACTATCTGTCTATTAAAGTCGCTATGGTGAATTCAATTCAATTAAAGAGACAAAACAATTACTTGTAACTATTATGTTTCGCATCACATAATATTATAATTGTTTTATGTTTTATGTTGTTTTTTTTTTACATTATGCGTACTAAATTAGATGTCAACGTTATTATTTTTGTCACGATCTGCAAAGCATTTAGAGTTTGATAAATATTTTCTGTAGACAAAATTCACATATGCAACTTATATAAAAGTGATTTTGGATTAAAAAGGGGAATGTTAAAATAATATCAAAAGAAGTTATCAAAACAGTTACTACACTTCTGGAATATACGCAATATTTTAAAACTAGAATGGTTGATTGTTTTATTTTTTTTATGCTTAATTGCTTGATTGATTGTTGTTAGACAGATAGTAATCACAATTTCAGAGGTTACACGAGAGGGGGATCAGGTAAAATGAGGGCACCGAGGTTACACGAGAGGGGGAATTAAGCAATTTCCTGCTGCTAATGATAGCTGCTGTACTTAATGTTAACTCCATGCATTGAAACGCTTTGGTCCGTTGGTTTACTCTCTCCCAAATACTTAAATTATGTGGCTTTCCAATCCCTTGAATATAAGCTTAGCTGATGAAGGTTATTCCAAAAACGCAACGTGTGCATTAGATCATCTTCGCTAGCCAAGGGTTACGATCCGCTCTACTCATCTTCACCCTTGGCATCGTTAGACGAATTTCCGAGGTCACACGGTGACGATTTATATGTAATGCAGCTAGTGGTGGCTGCAACCAATCAGAACACGCTTTGCAAAAACCACATGTTCTGTAGGAAAAATGTCAACAAAATAAATATGCGTGTACATATAAAATAATGTTGTAAGTTTGAAATAAAAGCACTAGCTTACCATTGAATAACAGTATGAGCCTCGTCAAATCTTCGCTTGAAAATCAGCCATATTATAATCTCGAGTCAATGTTCAGGGCATTCAAACGAAAGGAAATGAAAGCATCGCGTCGATTGGCTGAAAATGACATCATTACAAGAGGCGTAATTGTCAAAATCCAGCAGGTGGCAGTGCGTGGAAATTACGAAAATCCGACTAACGATGCCAAGGGTGAAGTTGAGTAGAGCGGATCGTAACCCTTGGCTAGCGAAGATGGCATTAGATATGCACGTTTTTTTATATCATCACTAGGCCGCGAAGGTATAATCGACCCTGATATGGTTTATTAGATATATTTTTGTAAGCTAAATTCACAGTTCATACTTGAAGCTCATTTGGATATGAAAGTCTGTATACGCAATAAAACAAATAATCAATATCCGTTCTTATTAATATGTTAAACCTATTCTTGTTATTTGTGTTTGTTTGGATATATAGTGGTGTCCAACACGTATTGGCTATGTGAGTAATATGGCGGGTGTCTTATAAGAGGAAAGGACTGCTTTCTTTTTGCAAACACCTAGATTCACCTCTGGTTTTTAGTGTGATCTTTGTTGTTTATCTGTTTTAGTTTTAGGTGTTGTTTTCTTGTTTGTCTTCGTCATGTGTCTTGTGTAAACAATGTTGCCAGTTTCTCTGGATTGTCCATTCCTGATTGCCCATTCGGTTTTCTCTAACGTTTTGTTTTACAATGACATTAAAGTTTTCCACAGAACATCACAGTCGTTTATGATCAAAGATAGATACTAGAGTTTTAAGCACAGCAGTATCGTACATAGGGGAGTTATATATATAACCTTTTTGACAGTGTAATAATTTGTCTCGATATATCGTGATCTGCATTTAATGTTTTGTCAGAGATATCCTCAGCTTGTTGACAATGCGGGTTAAATCTGTCTTAAGATATCTTGTACTTTCTAAGAAAGTTTCTTGGTACTGTTGAAAGTTGTGAAATATAATTTTTCATGTATTGTCATATACATTACAACTTCCGTAACCAGGGTCATACCAACTACTATTTCTGCGTGTCGTTATGATATACGACCGATGTCATGCATGAAACAGGATGGATCTGTTGACCCTTTTTGATGTATCTGCCCTCACTCTCGAGTTCATGTTAACCGATTCTTTGCGATTGTATTTATTTCCGTTTTATCGATCTGGATTGTGATTTTGTACTCTTTCTATACATTTTTTGTAGTTTACTTTTATCCTAGGGTTCTGGAAATATGACTGGAAGATTACTGCCATTTTCACCAATATTTAAATATATCTCGACATGTAATTATGTTGCTAAAGAGAATTAAAACAAACCATCCGCCATCCTAATTAATGACTGATTGGTTGTTGTTTAACTTCAAATCAGTAGTATGTCGGCCATATCCATGACTAAAACAGGCTTACAAACAATACAACATTTGAGTAAAAGGGTTTGTTGTAATGGTCATTGATTAGCTTGCGGTATATGCGCGATGATCGATAGGTTCTGACGTTTTCAAATAATATTATTTTGAGTACATCTCGCCATGGGTGGAAATAGAACTCACAAAACCTAAATGCAACAATACCAACATCATGGGTAAGCGTTTCCAGACACGCACCTACATAAGACCGGGATTTCACCTGTCAGTTCATTTTAACTGTCCCGTGTATTATTTCCCAGTATCTTTTGTAGTCATGATATATCTTGAAAATTGAAAGAAGTGACAATAAACAGACATAAACCTAAGTCATCCCTGGCGATAATAATCTATCAATAAGATATTTGTCTCGTCCCAACGTGTATATATCACGACTACTGTTTTGGAGACTATACAATTGGTATTTGTTCTTTTCCGCTGCTATGACGTCACTATTTAGAAATAAGAGCAAAAACTGTCCATCTGGGGACTGTTGTTTCAGTGAGCTAACAATATAAAAATCCATCTTTATCATATCAAAAAGTAATTTGTTCTCGCCAGGAGACAGATGAACAATTGACTCATATGCATTTTAACAATACTGACTCGCGTGTTTATAATATGCGACTCTTCAATTTAGCTATAAAAAACCCAGCAACATTAAATATACAAATGTATGTCTGTCCACTTACTGCCCATACTAGTCTACAATCGCTTAATATTGTTATTCATCATGGATTGTATAGTTAGCAAACGAAATGTTCCAATGTGATAGGATCTGTTTCTGTATTTGCACGGTACCGCTGCGTTGAATTTCATTACCGGAAACTTTAATTATTCATGGGATAATATGACTAATCATCATCTAGCAAACTAACCGACCACTCTATCTACTTGTTAGATCTGACTGGTAATATGACTAATCATCAACTAGCAAACTAGCCGACCTCTCTATCAAGTAGCTAGATCTGATTGGTAATATGACTAATCATCAACTAGCAAACTAGCCGACCTCTCTATCTAGTTGTTAGATCTGATTGGTAATATGACTAATCATCAACTAGCAAACTAGCCGACCTCTCTATCAAGTAGCTAGATCTGACTGGTAATATGACTAATCATCAACTAACAAACTAGCCGACCTCTCTATCAAGTAGCTAGATCTGACTGGTAATATGACTAATCATCAACTAGCAAACTAGCCGACCACTCTATCTAGTTGTTAGATCTGATTGGTAATATGACTAATCATCAACTAGCAAACTAGCCGACCTCTCTATCTAGTTGCTAGATCTGATTGGTAATATGACTAATCATCAACTAGCAAACTAGCCGACCTCTCTATCTAGTTGCTAGATCTGATTGGTAATATGACTAATCATCAACTAGCAAACTAGCCGACCTCTCTATCTAGTTGTTAGATCTGATTGGTAATATGACTAATCATCAACTAGCAAACTAGCCGACCTCTCTATCTAGTTGTTAGATCTGACTGGTAATATGACTAATCATCAACTAGCAAAGTAACCGACCTCTCTATCTAGTTGCTAGATCTGATTGGTAATATGACTAATCATCAACTAACAAACTAACCGACCTCTCTATCTAGTTGCTAGATCTGATTGGTAATATGACTAATCATCAACTAGCAAACTAGCCGACCTCTCTATCAAGTAGCTAGATCTGACTGGTAATATGACTAATCACCAACTAACAAACTAGCCGACCTCTCTATCTAGTTGTTAGATCTGACTGGTAATATGACTAATCATCAACTAGCAAACTAACCGACCACTCTATCAAGTAGCTAGATCTGACTGGTAATATGACTAATCATCAACTAACAAACTAACCGACCACTCTATCAAGTAGCTAGATCTGACTGGTAATATGACTAATCATCAACTAACAAACTAACCGACCACTCTATCAAGTAGCTAGATCTGACTGGTAATATGACTAATCATCAACTAGCAAACTAACCGACCACTCTATCAAGTAGCTAGATCTGACTGGTAATATGACTAATCATCAACTAACAAACTAACCGACCACTCTATCAAGTAGCTAGATCTGACTGGTAATATGACTAATCATCAACTAACAAACTAACCGACCACTCTATCAAGTAGTTAGATCTGACTGGTAATATGACTAATCATCAACTAGCAAACTAACCGACCACTCTATCTAGTTGTTAGATCTGATTGGTAATATGACTAATCATCAACTAGCAAACTAACCGACCACTCTATCTAGTTGTTAGATCTGATTGGTAATATGACTAATCATCAACTAGCAAACTAACCGACCACTCTATCTAGTTGCTAGATCTGACTGGTAATATGACTAATCATCAACTAACAAACTAACCGACCACTCTATCTAGTTGTTAGATCTGATTGGTAATATGACTAATCATCAACTAGCAAACTAACCGACCACGCTATCTAGTTGCTAGATCTGACTGGTAATATGACTAATCATCAACTAGCAAACTAGCCGACCTCTCTATCTAGTTGTTAGATCTGATTGGTAATATGACTAATCATCAACTAGCAAACTAACCGACCACTCTATCAAGTAGCTAGATCTGACTGGTAATATGACTAATCATCAACTAACAAACTAACCGACCACTCTATCAAGTAGCTAGATCTGACTGGTAATATGACTAATCATCAACTAGCAAACTAGCCGACCTCTCTATCTAGTTGTTAGATCTGATTGGTAATATGACTAATCATCAACTAGCAAACTAGCCGACCTCTCTATCTAGTTGTTAGATCTGATTGGTAATATGACTAATCATCAACTAGCAAACTAGCCGACCTCTCTATCTAGTTGTTAGATCTGATTGGTAATATGACTAATCATCAACTAGCAAACTAGCCGACCTCTCTATCTAGTTGTTAGATCTGATTGGTAATATGACTAATCATCAACTAGCAAACTAACCGACCACTCTATCTAGTTGTTAGATCTGACTGGTAATATGACTAATCATCAACTAACAAACTAACCGACCACTCTATCTAGTTGTTAGATCTGACTGGTAATATGACTAATCATCAACTAACAAACTAACCGACCACTCTATCTAGTTGTTAGATCTGACTGGTAATATGACTAATCATCAACTAACAAACTAACCGACCACTCTATCTAGTTGTTAGATCTGACTGGTAATATGACTAATCATCAACTAGCAAACTAGCCGACCTCTCTATCTAGTTGTTAGATCTGACTGGTAATATGACTAATCATCAACTAGCAAACTAGCCGACCACTCTATCTAGTTGTTAGATCTGACTGGTAATATGACTAATCATCAACTAGCAAACTAACCGACCACTCTATCAAGTAGCTAGATCTGACTGGTAATATGACTAATCATCAACTAACAAACTAACCGACCACTCTATCTAGTTGTTAGATCTGACTGGTAATATGACTAATCATCAACTAGCAAACTAGCCGACCACTCTATCTAGTTGTTAGATCTGACTGGTAATATGACTAATCATCAACTAGCAAACTAACCGACCACTCTATCAAGTAGCTAGATCTGACTGGTAATATGACTAATCATCAACTAACAAACTAACCGACCACTCTATCTAGTTGTTAGATCTGACTGGTAATATGACTAATCACCAACTAGCAAACTAACCGACCACTCTATCAAGTAGCTAGATCTGACTGGTAATATGACTAATCATCAACTAACAAACTAGCCGACCTCTCTATCTAGTTGTTAGATCTGACTGGTAATATGACTAATCATCAACTAGCAAACTAACCGACCACTCTATCTAGTAGCTAGATCTGACTGGTAATATGGCTAATCACCAACTAACAAACTAACCGACCACTCTATCTAGTTGTTAGATCTGACTGGTAATATGACTAATCACCAACTAGCAAACTAACCGACCACTCTATCTAGTTGTTAGATCTGACTGGTAATATGACTAATCATCAACTAGCAAACTAGCCGACCTCTCTATCTAGTTGTTAGATCTGATTGGTAATATGACTAATCATCAACTAACAAACTAACCGACCACTCTATCTAGTTGTTAGATCTGACTGGTAATATGACTAATCATCAACTAGCAAACTAGCCGACCTCTCTATCTAGTTGTTAGATCTGATTGGTAATATGACTAATCATCAACTAACAAACTAACCGACCACTCTATCTAGTTGTTAGATCTGACTGGTAATATGACTAATCATCAACTAACAAACTAGCCGACCTCTCTATCTAGTTGTTAGATCTGACTGGTAATATGACTAATCATCAACTAGCAAACTAGCCGACCTCTCTATCTAGTTGTTAGATCTGACTGGTAATATGACTAATCATCAACTAGCAAACTAGCCGACCACTCTATCTAGTTGTTAGATCTGACTGGTAATATGACTAATCATCAACTAGCAAACTAACCGACCACTCTATCAAGTAGCTAGATCTGACTGGTAATATGACTAATCATCAACTAACAAACTAACCGACCACTCTGTCTAGTTGTTAGATCTGACTGGTAATATGACTAATCATCAACTAGCAAACTAGCCGACCACTCTATCTAGTTGTTAGATCTGACTGGTAATATGACTAATCATCAACTAGCAAACTAACCGACCACTCTATCAAGTAGCTAGATCTGACTGGCAATATGACTAATCATCAACTAACAAACTAACCGACCACTCTATCTAGTTGTTAGATCTGACTGGTAATATGACTAATCACCAACTAGCAAACTAACCGACCACTCTATCAAGTAGCTAGATCTGACTGGTAATATGACTAATCATCAACTAACAAACTAGCCGACCTCTCTATCTAGTTGTTAGATCTGACTGATAATATGACGAATCATCAACTAGCAAAGTAACCGATCTCTCTATCTAGTAGCTAGATCTGACTGGTAATATGACTAATCACCAACTAACAAACTAACCGACCACTCTATCTAGTTCGCTAGATCTGTTGACTGATAATATGACTAATCATTATCTAGCAAAGTAACCGATCTCTCTATCTAGTTGTTAGATCTGACTGGTAATATGACTAATCATCAACTAGCAAACTAACCGACCACTCTATCTAGTTGTTAGATCTGACTGGTAATATGACTAATCACCAACTAGCAAACTAACCGACCACTCTATCAAGTAGCTAAATCTGACTGGTAATATGCCTAATCACCAACTAACAAACTAACCGACCACTCTATCTAGTTGCTAGATCTGTTGACTGATAATATGACTAATCATTACCTAGCAAAGTAACCGATCTCTCTATCTAAATGCTAGATCTGACTGGTAATATGACTAATCACCAACTAGCAAATTAACTGACCTCTCTATCTAGTTGCTAGCTATGCTGACTGATAATATGTCTTATTACTTAATGATTTTATTTAAGCAATTTTATTGGCTATCATGCTGTCACCTGACATTCCGTCAAATTTGATATTGTTTGATTAAAACTCGTATTGTCTTGGTTTCACTTTCGTTTTCTAACGAAATCTATAAAAAGAATCATGTTCATTTTAATGTAATAAAACAATTACAGTCTTTTGAATCGGTCAATACGAGTTTTTATTGACCTCAGAAATCAATATTCACCTCAGCCTAAAGGCTTCGGTGAATATCGTTTTTAAGATCCATAAAATCTCGTATTGGCCTCAACAAAAGATTATAATTGTATATAATCATCAACTAGCAAACTAACCGACCACTCTATCTAGTAGCTAGATCTGACTGGTAATATGACTAATCACCATCTAGTAAACTAACCGAACACTCTATCTGGTTGCTAGATCTGTTGACTGATAATATGACTAATCATTATCTAGCAAACTAACCGACCACTCTATCTAGTTGCTAGATATGACTGGTAATATGACTAATCACCAACTAGTAAACTAACCGACCACTCTATCTAGTTGCTAGTATGTACTTAATAACTGCACGCGAGGTCAATAGCGAGATCTATTTTCTCAAGGTGTAGACTATTGACCGGGACGAATGAACTAGTGACCGACGCAAAAGCAGAGGTCACTAGTTTATTCGTCCCGGTCAATAGTCTACCACGAGGGAAAATAGAGTTCGCTATTGATCAAGCGTGCAGTTATTAAATACTTTATTACACCGACTTAAACAGGAGAGAGGGTAAACCATTTACTGTAATTCCGGTACTATGTTGTATTTTATATTTGTGATTTTATGTTATTTCATCTCTTTTGTATGCCGTAAGCATCAGGATGAAGAACTCTACATCTACATCTACATAGTACGACGATCCATCAAAACTCTGATGACTACACGTCGGCGCTGCGCAAACAGACATTAAAAAAATATATATATATAATAATAATAAATAAAGATTAACTACAAATATTGCACGAAAATAAGTGAAATCAAAAATTAACAAAAACAGGTGCAAAAATTTAACACATTTACAGGTATTTACAGGCCAACTAAGATGTTTAGATGTTCTGACATTGGATCAGTTGTTTAAATTGATCCAGGGACCCAGCATTAACAACTGTATAAGGTAGTGAGTTCCAGAGTACTACTGCATGTGGGAAAAAACTGTATTTATAATAGTTTGTCCTGGTGGATATAATTTGATTTTGTAATGGGTTATTGTTTCTTGTACTGAGATAAGGTTGAGGAGTAAGGTAAAGTTTTGGATCCACTGCAATAAGGTTGTTGGTGATTTTATAAAGCATTGTAATTCTGTTTAAGTTCCTACGGTGTTCGAGAGTTGGCAATTGAAGATGGTTAAGCATTGCCGAACCACTGCTGGTATTGTGATAGCGGTTTGTCACATATCTTTCTGCTCTGCGCTGAACTTGCTCTAATTTACTTTTTAGTTTTTCTGTGTGAGGTGACCAGACACTTGCGCAGTATTCCAGATTTGATCTGACCATGGATTTATATGCCAAAGTTTTAGTTTCAGTGTTTTGAATTGGTAGGTTTCGTCTCAGCAATGAAAGCGCTATTTCCTTGCTATTTGTTTCCCTGTATATAGATTGGAATTTTATCTCATATACATTTACTTTTTCTTCTTCTCTTTTGTCATCAATTAATTTTGTTCCGAGTTCCGAGAGAAACAACAAGTCATCTAGATATTACCAACTAGAAAAACACACACTACAAGAAGTACAGGACAATCCATATTTAGGACTCCAAATCTCAAACGACCTGAAATGGAGCATCCACATAAACAACGTGTGTAAAAAGTTGGAAAATCGGCGAAACCCTGAGCTAGGGAAGGTGCATTCGCGTTTTAGTTTCGTCTTTCAAAAACCAAAGGCAAAGTCTAACATACTATAGTCACTCTAGTTAATCATATTTCAGTCCGTGACAAATATGCACATTTAGGTACTAATTTCCTAACTGCATAGATTTGGGTATAGTTCTCAGGGGTTTTATTGCATATATTCGGGTACAGGGTACATTTAAATGCATATCCCGTCAAATTTTGTCCAAGTACACAACGCGTTTTCCTTGCGTTACAAACGGATTGAAAAATTTCACAATGCGAATCTCTTTGAAAACACCATATTTGCAAGTATCGTCAACTACGATTGGTCAATAATCAAATGCATTATTCAATCCATCTCATACCAAACATGTAAAAGAATATAACGGATTGAAAAAAAAAGCATAGCAGTGCAAACCTCTTCGAAAACACCGTGCGTCAAAAAAATAGTTTCATCAATGATGCATATCTTGACACATACGAAAAATTCTTTTCTGAATACTTCTAATTCTCATATTATATGCATATATATATATTATTTGGAAATCTACTCCTTTACAACGGGGGCAACCACTACCGGGGTAATAGTGGCTGCGTCCATTAATAGATACAAAGTTATATTTACAAATGACACATAGCATAAAAGCGAAAATATGTAGAATAAAATGTTCATAGTGTGAAATTAGTATTTCAATATAAGTATATTATATATTTGGCAATATACATAAAGCTAACAAAATCTACATAATGTATAAAACATGTCTTAAAGTAAAATACAGACAATAGCTGGATACAAACATACATGATGAATAAAACAAGTGATATCTATAAAAATAATAGAAAAAAGAAACAACAAGTTAAGTCATAAAACATTTGATTGTGCTAAAATGATATTTCTTTCATGGTATAACTTCTTTAAAAGATTTCTTCCAATTACATCTAAATACATGCCTTCAATTTCATTTATATAAAAACCACAATCTCCAATCAACAATTTAATTTTTATATAATTAGGTAGATTCACAAAATCAAGTTCCACAGTGTTAAACGAGATATCATTTAAAAGAGGCCTTCTTATTTTTTCTAATGCAGGACATAACAAGAGGAAACGACATAAATCTTCTACTACATTACAGTCACATAGAGAGCATTTGTTACTGTTTTTTTAAATCATTTTGTTTAGCAAATTATTTAAGCACAGCGAATTGGTTCGACAAAGAAGTTTAAGTCTAGATCCCTCAAAATCTCTCATATCTTCGAGATAGGGTTGCTTCCCTTTGTGTCTATAGAATGTAATATAGTCACGGAGAGAACTTTTACTCATGATTTCATTTCTTAGTTTTGTGGAGGAGAACTGACCCATAAAAGCATTAAACCTTTCTTTATTAAAGTCGTTTACATGATACAAATAGTCAAGTCTAACTGATTCAAATACGGTTTGCAAAGCAGGTAAGTAGTCCCAAGCATGAGCGGAAAGAGCGTGCATCTCATCAAAAACTATCTTGCAGAGTTTTTTATTTGGTAAGTTATTTATATAAGAAAAATATGAGGCTCTCTGTCTATTAAAAAAATCATTGATAGGTTCCCACCCAAGCTCGATAAGAAGAGCCGCTTTAGACATATTCACCTTTGTTTTCATTATGATCTTCGCGCTCGAAATTGTATGCTACTTAACAAATCTTCGTTTTCTTTAGAGGATGTAAGCCAAGCTCCACAGCAATGTGAAATTGAAGGTCGGAGAACTGAATTCCATAACGCGTCTCCGAACTCAACACGATTAAGATTGCCGTGTTCAGCAAGAATACGGGACATAAAATTAATTTTGTTATCCATATTATCTTTGATATACGTTTGGACATGATAGTTTGATTTCAGAGTTCTTGTTACATATATTCCCATATATTTATATTCGTTTGTTTGGTGGATACAGTTATCACCTAATTTCCATACTTTTTTTTTGTCAATCCGTCTAGATATTTCCTAAGTGCATATTCTATATGCATACCCTTAAAGTCCAAAAAACCTACCTGTGGAAATTACATTTTGCATAAGGGTCATAAGGTGTTGTTTTGCCAGGTGAGCGATTCAGGCTCCTGGGAGCATCTAGTTTATATTTACATCTAAAGATATAACTGTACATGCGTTATTTTTTTCAGAAATTGCGTTAAGTGAAGTTCTAGTCACTCACTCACCAGACTTGGGGTCAATTACCTTCAAATGTAATCGATTACATTACAAGTACTTTGCAATTTTCATGATTACATTACATTACGATTACATCAATTTTCAAATGTAATCGATTAAATTACAATGACTTTGTAAATGTAATCGATTACACTACTGATTACATGTAATGTCATGACAACCAATACATTAGTGTTTTATGTTATTTTGTCTCGTGTGCATCTGTCCAATATCTCTTATATGTTTTAATTTATTTCTTAATCAGAAATATGAATTACAATTCAGTTGTAATGTGATCATTACATGCAATAACAAACAGTACATTGTAAATTATAAACAGCAATTCTCATTTTCCTATTATTCATAAAATATGTCTTCTCTTATATATGACCAATATTGATTCCATCTTATACTATTAGTAAATATTATAACATACATTTGCACATTTTAATAATAAATATATCAAATAATTTCAAACATCCTGTGAAAGTCTATTGGGGATAATAAACTAGCAGTTAATTACCTGATAAAATTTGTAATTAAGGTATTATTTATGACACCAAATTATGTAACAATCACCATTACTAAATTTCACACCATTTGAATGTCTGTCCTTAGTACATTGTAAATTATAAACAGCAATTCTCATTTTCCTATTATTCATAAAATATGTCTTCTCTTATATATGACCAATATTGATTCCATCTTATACTATTAGTAAATATTATAACATACATTTGCACATTTTAATAATAAATATATCAAATAATTTCAAACATCCTGTGAAAGTCTATTGGGGATAATAAACTAGCAGTTAATTACCTGATAAAATTTGTAATTAAGGTATTATTTATGACACCAAATTATGTAACAATCGCCATTACTAAATTTCACACCATTTGAATGTTTGTCCTTGATATATAATTCAGAAGACAAAAAAACAAAAATCATTCTGATTCTAAAAACTTGCTTAAAAATGTACATAATTTCTCAGTCTAAATATGAAAACTAAATCCTTAATTTATGTAAATAGGTTTAATAAAATATCCATTACAAGTTGCATAGTAACCCACAAGTATTGAAAACATTATCATATAATCCAATATTAAAAGGAAAATCAGCACCAAAATAAAAAGCAGAAATATCACATATATCTGAATATAAGATACAAGCCCCATTAGATTATTCTTTAAAAAAAAAAATCCAAAATTTCACAAATATTACAACTTGCTATTTATCAGTTAATTTGTAATATACATGTATGTACGAGCATCATAACTAAATGTTTCTGAAAATTATAATTTACATTTTGCTTTTTATATAATATCTTTATTGAAATTTACATCTCTTTTTAATCTTGTATAAGAAATCTTCATGAGATACCTATGTTTTGGTTTATATAAAATATTTCTTTATCTTATGCGAATCATGAGGACATGGTGATAGTCTTTCATAGAAACAATTTCATATATGAAATCTTGAAAGTTGTGTCAGATAATTTAAAATTTTAGAGCTTGTTGTGTTTTACACAAGCCGACAAACTGTTTTCACTGAATTTTTGAAACCATAAAGAAATTGAAATTGAAATATTATTTGTTTGGATATCAAGTCTTTGAACTCATAATTTATAATTAATATTTTTTGTAGCTGTGATAGTTTTGATTGCAATTAAGCATATAATAATATCTACATTATTTGTTTAATAAATTTCATGAAGAAAATTCATTTACATAAATCATACATTAAATATCTAAGGAGATCTATGTTTCAGTTTTAAGACAAAATAAGTCCAAATGATGAAAAGTAATCTAAATGTAATCAGAAAGTAACCATGATTACAGGGTCAATTACATTACATGTAATCTAAAAAATGTCCGATTACAGATTACATTCGATTACATGAAAAATGTAATCGATTACAACCGATTACGATTACAAATTACGATTACCCCATGTCTGTCACTCACTCACTCAATGATAAAAGAGGAAACAATTTTCGGTGAGAAATAAGATTGCATCATTAGACTGAAATATTCCATTTTCCATCAAATATAGAAAATCAATATACCCCGTAATTGTACATACGTTAATTTGTAAGATTTCTGTTAGTTTATAAATCTAAAGATATAATTGTACATACGTTATTTTTTTTTGAAAATCTCACTCACTCACTCACTCACTCACTCATATCCAGATTTATCAATAACAAATAAATTGGGTCCTATCATCAAAATGACGGCACCCTACAGTGATCAGTATGTCCATCCGTCCGTCCGTCTGTCTCTCATTTCATCTATATTATATTATATTATAACATCAAATCACTGAAAAAAAACACTCAAGAATTTAAATTATGAATAATAAATATCAAATTGAATGACAATGAACGGTTATTGTGAATATACTTACAAGTAAATTTAAATTTCTAAATAAGGTGTCAATCTTTTACATAAACATGTATTAAGCTTATTTGTACATGTATGCTTTGCTGATATTGTAAATGTAGACTTTTTAATTGCAAATAAAGCGAATATTATCTTTCGTCATGTGATAAAAGCCAAACCCATTCCATAATGTGATTTCATTGTGCAAGTTATTATATTGCATGTAAATTGAACATATTTATGGGTGTCATCTCTCATCGTTGACTGTACACCAAGGTAGAACAATACAAATATTTGTCGACCTCTGACAAATCTGCTTTGAACTTTCATATCTTGCCTAATAGTTTGTATATATAAAGTTGGGCGCAGTTTATAGAAAAAAGCAACATCTTCACTTCTACTTCTTTTTGTCACAAATTATTGGAGGTCAAAATATTGCATGAACTTATTTAGAAGGAAAATTGAAAATTCAATTTATTGATTGATTGATTGATTTGATTTTTGGTGTTTTAGCGCCACTTTCAACAATATTTCAGCCGAATATCATGGCGACCAGTTTTAGTGGTGGAGGAAGCCGGAGTACCCGGAGAGAACCACCGACCATGAGCAAGCAACTGGTAAGCTTTATCACTTGCGGCTGCGAGTCGAGTGCACCCTTTTTGTAATTTACAAAGCCGGGCGCGAACCCACGCCGTATTGGTGATAGGCTTGTATGAGTTGCTAGATCCAACGACCTAACTCATTGAGCAAAATTCAATTGAACATTCATATATTTGAACTTAGCTAGTTAGTGTAAATATTTTTCTTGCAATCTGAAGAGCTAGTAGAAAGCTTAAAACAGTGTCTCAGAATTTTAATACAGAGCCTCTTTTTTTCAATGAAGTTATTTCGAATTTTAAAGTAAAGTAACAAATTACGTGAATAACTTCAAACGTGATTTATTTTTACACAAGACCATGTTTTAAAAAAATGTGACATAAATAGGCCTGCATGGTCGGCTCTGGAACACTGGATTCCTTGGTGAACGTTTATATAATTTTCAGGAAAGTAACTGGTGGTGACTTGGTCTAAATAATTTTTAGCCCTTAAAAGGGCTGTTGTAGCACCAAAAAAGGACTGTTTAATATTTGTTTAGTTCGCCTCAACGACGTTGAGAACTTTTTTTGAAGTACCCTTGGCGTCCATGTGCGCGTCAGCGTCAGCGTTCCCGCCCACGCTCATATCTCAGCAACTATAAGTTGTAGGATCATGTTAACTTGAATGTAGATGCATCTGGGATGGTAGGTCAGCGTCCAGGCAAAAGTAGGTCACTTTGATCCACATTTCGCGCTTCAATTACTTGCGAAACGTGGTGGGGTATCATATAATGTCCCATTAGATGCCCTATTTTTTGCTTTTGGGAAGCCCCATTCAAAGTCATTTGGATCATCCATGTACAAGTTACTTGGCTAGTAAACCCATCGACACTAATAGTCGACCAAAAGTGGCACTGGCAAGTAGTAGTAAAATTTAACAGAGCAACTAAGTTGAATATACAAGCCATTTTCAGAGGGGGACTACTATGTAGTCATTCTTTCGGGGGGAAATCCTACTATATAGCCATTCTTCCGGGGAGGGGAATTCCACTATATAGCCATTTTTCCGGGGGAAAATCCTACTATATAGTCATTTTTCCGTGGGGGAAAACTGGCTATGGGGGAAAAATGGCTCTATTACGCTCCTATAGTAGTTTTTCCCCCTAGCCATTTTTCCGGGGGGAAAACTGACTATGGGGGGAGAAATGGCTCTATAACACCGGCACTACCAACAGATAATTTCGTCAAATTAGCTAAACCGAAAAGGAACATCAAAGAAAACATTTTGAAGATTGTATAACATCAAATATAGTAGAGAAACGTACATGCAATAATACAAAAGGACTTGAACTACCAGACTACAAGAAACAGCAGTACCAACATTCTTTCTTTGTGGACACCGTAATTCATTGGAACCATCTGCCAAATAGTGTCGTGCATGCAAATTCCTTAGAAGCATGTAAGACTGCCCTAAGGAATCAGCGCCAACAAAGACCGCCATCGGCTCTCTCTCTCTACCCGTTGTATAAAAACCATAGTTGGGTTCTACAACGTACCAGATACAGATACAGATACAGATATAAGTTACAAAATCGCTTCCCTGTTTGTTTTGTTTGTTTTTGTTTTTGTTTTTGTTTTTGTTTTTGCTTTTTATTGGGGGATTATTCGATAAAACCAATCAAACAATGTTTCTATAATGTATTTATAACATTGTGATAATGTATTTTCGTGTATTAAAGTTTACCGTAATCTTGTCTATTTTTCAATGCTTTTTTATATTAAAAAAAAAACTTTTTGGAATGCGGCGTTATATGATCAGTGCACTAGTTCCAGGACTAGTGCACTGTAAGGCATGGATTTCATTCAGATGAGTGCATTAGTTTAAAATAAGACTAAATCATGTGGTATCAATTCTAATTTTTCATTGGTTCTTAATATAAGAGTGTGTAATAAATCTGACTGGTAATTAGACTCAATCGTAACTACTCGGCCATTCTCGCTACCCTGCAAATAACCTCGTACGTACATAGTAGAAATTCTTCTTAAATTGTTTGCCGGAAGTTAAGTTAAGTTAAGCCGCACAAAGATATAGTCCACGAAAATCCAATATGGAAGACATACTAAGTAAAATCTAATCATGCAAAACTAATTAAAACTTTAATTGAAATATAGAAAATTGTTTAAAATATAACTTTATCAAACTTTCATGTAACTGACATAATTGACCATATAGGTGCATATCAAAAATAAAAACGTAGATATCAAATCTAGTGTGCACGAGGCGTTACTGGAATAACTTTCTTCGGGTACGCTCATTGCCAAAAGATATACAGTCAAACCTGCCCATGAGGTCGCCTCTATTAAGCTGTCACCTGTATTGAAGCGTCACTCTTTTCTTGTTCTGACATAGAAAGGTTCATATAAATTGTACCTCTTTTAAGAGGTCACCTGTCTTAAAAGACCACTTTTGCTTTGTCCCAAGGTGTCCTCTTAATACAGGTTTGACTGTGTAAATCTTGATTAAATCATTTTCATTTTGCTGAAAATATTTCCATTAATATAAACCATAATACAAAGTACTTATAAACCATGATATACAAGGAAAAGGTCTCTATCAAATTTATATGATAACAGTTACATATTAGGTCTGCAACTCTCAAGAGCTGCAACTAGCATTTCAAAATTGAACAATAATATATACAGTACTTACGCTAACATTTTCTTCTGTCGAAGATAAATACATTCTATACTTGAAATGATAGTTTGTAATATTAAATAAGAACAACTAAGGTTACTGTCACCCTGTTAATCATCAATAATGTATAACCATGACAATACCAATACAACAATGATGACTTTCCTTTACATGTACTCTATAAAGAGGCAATTGACGATTAACGGCAAACATTACTTAATATCTATTCTAAATGATACAATTCGATTTTAGTTAACAACTCTGTCATGGTATCTCTTTCCGTTGTAAAGATAATCATATAAAGGAATGTTATGTTTCCCTTTTATTTGTCTTCGGCTTATGTTGCCTGTGTCTCTGAATTTTTCATTCATGATTGCCCTTTCAATTTTCTCAAACGTTTATAGAATTATATACATGTATATATAATATTATATATGACCCCTTAAATAAGCACCCTCCTGAATCCACATAAATAGGGGCAGATTTTTGCTCTGTTCGTTCTGCAAATAATAACAAAGCATGATTGTCGTTAGGGGCATTAATTATAAAACGCCAAACGTTTTTAATAAAAAAAAAAAAAACAACTATAAAAGTACCAAAAACATATATAAAAGTGACTAGATACATGTAAACAATGCAAAATACTGATTTGGTACATTCATAGCATACAAACTATTACACAAAATCCACTTAATAGAAAGAGCAAAGGTGGGGCATAAAATTCGCCCCACCATAAACTCTAAAAAATTACAGGAGGTTGGTAGAGGAGGAAGGATATAGGATACCTTATTTGGTCATAGAAGTAGGCGAAATAATTAGTAACCATGGCAATGTTCTGATGGGATGAACACTCTACTGTGGGAAGCTTCAGCTTGTTAGCAGCATTAAAATCAGCTATCGTTCAAAAACACATAAATACATGTATATGCAAATAAGATCCACTTTATTATTTGCTGTTGTCGTTATATACTTAGTTGAAAAAAGAAAAGTTTGAAGATACAAAAGAGATAACTAGATACCGTAAATCGACGAAGGACAGACAACATGACAAACAACGATCTACAAAACATTACATAGAAAACTAAAGACTGAGCAAAAGAAAACATGCTCTCTTCGTGATAAGACATATTCACTACATAATTGTTTGTTTGAATGATTGTTTTAATCAACAGCATATTTGAATGAGTGGTTGATTGTTGTTGAACGCCCATTGCATGTATTTGGACTGATACATCGTGACACATTACTATTACTCTTTAAAGGCATACAGGCTGTCAGAATTGAATTTTTTTGTTTATATTAAAAGTTGCCAATATTCGATGTATTATACTAATAAAATGTTCTGAACAAGAAGCCAGGTTTAAAAAATATGCTATAATGTCGTGATTAGTGAAAAGAATTCGAATGTCTGTTTGTAAAATCGCTATTAATACGATCTAATTATAAGTCGGCTGCTTTTCCGAAGTTTGCCGAACACTGATACCTGCTATGAATAACCAGGACGCATGTTCCATGCAAATTCGTTAGAATTAATATAATTTGAGAAATATATCTATGAAATTGGATCCCGGGGTAATCAGTTAATATTATATAATGGTATTTAGTAAGAATGACACTTAAAATCGGAAATACGTGATGAAATCAATAAAAACAAACCCAAACTGTGCAAAGGGGCCCGATAAATGAAAAATTGTAAAACAAATTGTATTGCATATTATTGACAACACTTGAGTTGTTTTGATTACATTTTTTTTAGAAAAAAACAGACATGAAGTTCATTATTTTAGTCTCTAATTTAAAAGAGATATCTCCTGAAAAAAAAAGACTATATGAAAAACTACGATGCAATTCTACTGTCAAAATACGATTCGGCCGTAAAAAGATACTAAATTATGCTTACGTGTTGAAAAATGGTGTAGGTTGGTATAACATCTTTTTTTAATTTTTACACAAGGCTTGCTGAATCCTCCTTTTTGTGTCGTTTTCGTATATAATCCGTCAATGTGTTTGTTCTTCCACGATTCGAATTGTGCCATGTGCTTTCTTCATCAACAAACGCTTTCCCGAATGAGTTCACTGTCAGGTCGTATGAATATTGCGCGGGTAAACATTGGATTCCTTACTGGATTCAAGAAAATAAAACAGCGACGTATTTCCTTCGTTCTAGGCTATTTACGTATGATATTATGAAAAAATTCACCTGCAATTAGTATAAAACATGGAATATTGGCAACTTTTTAAACAACATTATTAAGAAAAAACTGCTGGAACGTGCTAATCTGGGTCACGGGTCACTGTAATCGGGCGGCTGTATCGAGAAACAGATACGGTGTTGAAAAAACTTTCGATACTCATAAAATATTGATAAATGCAATAAAATGTTATGCTTGTCTTCAAGAAATATGATAGACAGAACCATGTGTGAAGTTTTATGACGAAATATCTCCGATTTCTATGTAAATTTACGAATTGAAGTTGCGGCTGTATCGAGAAACAGATACGGTGTTGAAAAAACTGTTGATACTCATAAAATATTGATAAATGCGATACAATTTTATGTTTGTCTTCAAGAAATATGATAGACAAAACCATGTGTGAAGTTTTATGACGAACTATCTCCGATTTCTATATAAATTTACGAGTTGAAGTGGGGAAACGCCCACAGGTAATTTTAGCGATGTATTTTTATCTTGGACAAGAATAATGAGCGTCCTGATTGGATGACCGATTTAAAACACACTGACTCCGCATGGCAAAAAGATGAATGTAAAAGAAATCTATGTTATTTTTATTCATTTGTTTGATTCTGGAATATTGTTGATCATTGATTTAAACAAGAAAAAAGGGAAAAAGGGGGGGGGGGGGTGAATTTTATTTGTGAATTTTACAGTTAAGTAAATGTTATGTTTCGACAGTTTAAAGAGAAAAATAAAAAATTGTTGCGACTAAAGCTTAAATCAGCGTTAACAAATATCAGTGGTTTTGTAAATGAGATTTATTTTAAATAGAAAATTTGAATTTATTATTTATTTTTAAACGGGTGCCGAACTGTCTTGTTTCCGGGGGCTATGGTGAAAATTTGAAATAAAAACACAGGATCGGACTTTAAGCAAAAATAATAATCCAGGATTAGTTTTTTATTAAAAAAATCCAGGACCCCTGTGTCCATGATTTTTTTTTCTTTTTAAGTTAATAATATGAAATATTGACATCCACACTTGCCTTTTGGACAGCACATTTCTGTGTCCACACTTGTAATATTTAAAAAAAATCAATTCTGACAGTCTTTAAACACTGGAAAGAAAAAAAATAACCAGAGGCTCCCAGGAGCCTGTAATCGCTCACCTGGATCAAAGCTGCTTTCAATAACAACGCAACTGCACTGTGGCGGCCATCTTGATGGGAGAGCGCGACTGCCGGACACAATTTTGGAAGAGGATCATCCAATGACTATTCCATCAACGTTTGGTTCTAATTGAGCTACTGGTTCCAGACAAGATGGTTTTTATGTGAATTTCCCATAGGGTCCTATGTTAAACTAAGTTCAGCTGTGCAGCCATCTTGGTCAGAGGGCGGGACCACCGGACACATTTTTGGAAGAGGATCACCCAATGATTATTTTATCAAAGTTTGGTTCCAATTGAGCAACTGATTCCAGACAAGAAGATTTGTATGTGAATTTCTCATAGGGTCCTATGTTAAGCTAAGTTCGGCTGTGGCGGCCATCTTGGAAGGGGACCACCCAAGGATCATATCAGCAAAGCTTGGTTGAGATTGGCTCAGTAGTTTCAGAGGAGAAGATTCTTTTTTAAATTTCATCCCCCCTTTTTTCTATTTTTAGCTTGGCGGCCATCTTGGTTGGAAGTCGGGAACATCGAATACAATTTTGGAAGGGGGCCATCCAAGGACCATTCCACCAAAGTTTGGTTGCAATTGGCCCAGTGGTTTCTGAGGAGAAGATTTGTATGTGAATTTCCCATAGGGTCCTATGTTAAGCTAAGTTCGGCTGTAGGGGCCATCTTGGTCGAAGGGCCGAACCGCCGGACATATATTTGGAAGAGAACCATCCAATGACTATTTCATCAACATTTAGTTCTTATTGAGCAAATGGTTTCAGACAAGAATATTTTTATGGGAATTTCCCATAAGATCCTATGTTAAATTAAGTTCGGTTGTGGCAGCCATCTTGGTCGGAGGTCTGAAATGCCGAACACAATTTTGGAAGGGGATCACCCAAGGATTATTTCAGCAAAGTTTGGTTGAGATTGGCTCAGTAGTTTCAGAGGAGAAGATTTTTTTTTAATTTCATCCCCCTTTTTTCTATTTTTAGCTTGGCGGCCATCTTGGTTGGAAGTCGGGATCACCGGACACAATTTTGGAAGGGGGCCATCCAAGGATCATTCCACCAAAGTTTGGTTCCAATTGGCCCAGTGGTTTCTGAGGAGAATATTTTTATGTGAATTTCCCATAGGGTCCTATGTTAAGCTAAGTTTGGCTGTGGGGGCCATCTTAGTCGAAGGGCCGAACCGCTGGACACATTTTTGGAAGAGAACCATCCAATGACTATTTCATCAAAATTTAGTTCTTATTGAGCAAATGGTTTCAGACAAGAATATTTTTATGGGAATTTCCCATAGGGTCCTATGTTAAATTAAGTTCGGCTGTGGCGGCCATCTTGGTCGGAGGTCTGAAATGCCGGACACAATTTTGGAAGGGGACCACCCAAGAATCATTTCAGCAAAGTTTGGTTGAGATTGGCTCAGTAGTTTCAGAGGAGAAGATTTTTTTTTAATTTCTCCCCCCCCCCTTTTTTCTAATTTACATAATCGGTCAAAATCGGCAAAAGTTCAAAGTTCATAAAAAATCCCTTAATATATGTAAAAAAGCTCATCATTATGCTTATACAGTTCAAATTTGGGCACATTCTGGCTTAAAATAGAGCAGTTTTGGCCATTTGAAGAAATTTCTATTTTTTAGTAACGGTGGCCATCTTGGATACAGGACGGCGCTGACGGACACAATTTTGAAAGGGGACCACCTAAGGATTATTCAGACAAAGTTTGGTTGAAATTGGCCAAGTGGTTTCTAACAAGAAGATTTTTAAATGATTTTTTGCTTATTTATGCCTAATTTGCATAATCGGTCAAAATCGGCTAAAGTTCAAAGTTCATAAAAAATCCCGTAATATATGTTAAAAAGCTCATCATTATGCTTATACAGTTCAAATTTGGACACATTCTGGCTTACAATAAAGCAGTTTTGGCCATTTAAAGAAATTTCTATTTTTAGTAATTGCGGCCATCTTGGATGGAGGGCGTGGCTATCGGACATAAATTTTAAAGGGAACCCCCTAAGGATGATTCAGACCAAGTTTGGTTTAAATTGGCTCAGTGGTTTCAGAGGAGAAGAATTTTTAAAAAGTTTACAGACGGACGACGGACGACGGACGCCAAGTGATGGCAATAGCTCACACAGGTGAGCTAAAAACTAGATGAATGTTTTATGCTTTGTAACAGATGAAAATCGATCTATTATCACTGAATTAGTCATTTTCTGTATATAACTACATGTTTTTTTTCTTATGACTAAAATTAAAGAAGATTCAAATCCGTTTTTATTGTATTAAATAAATGATATATTTATGAATGATTACACCTATTTGTGTAGCAATGCAAGTATGTCAATGGAATATGATCTTATGTATTGATTTCAGTTTGAAAACGATTTCGACGGTTTTCACTAAGAGGAGCAAAAAAAAACCCAGATTTGTCACATAATTGCGTGTCATGGTCCACTATGTACAGGTCCCGCCGGATACAGAATGTTAATATAGTGTCTCCGGTTTCCGCAAATACTTTAGTCCGGTCGATAAAAGTAAGACATTAAATCTTTTTCTTGTGAAAACATAACGATCAACAGCTATTTTAGCTAAATTATATGTTTGATATGAACTCGGGAAATGTAACTTCTTTAAAATTTATGTTCCATTACATTAAAATAACTAAATTTATATTATTGATGTATATTCATATAAATGCTTAAAGTCAATCATTTATCTTAAAAGAAAAAACATCTTTAATGTTACATGAAAGTGATTTCAAAAGCATTGGTCAGTATGAATGAAGTGGGATAGTCATTTTTATTCATTTACAATCACAGTCCTTATTCTGGATGTAGATTATTTAACAATGAATACTATGTGTTACATATACGTCAAAATCTGTGTGAGATCAATATGACAATTAATGTTTTGTATCTATTTGATTGATTGATTGATTGATTTGTGTTTAACGCCAACATTAGTAATATTTCAGCTATATTGGGGTGTGAACAGATTTTATTTTAACTTAGACTATCTCTTTGTTTAAATAAATATAACAATGGGTGCTTTATATTTGTGTGTTTTATAAATGTTTTCAATAAATATAACAATCAGTGTTTTATATTTGTGTTTTATGTTTCAATAAATATAACAATTGGAGAGTTGTGTCTTTATGTTTCAATAAATATAACAATTGGAGAGTTGTGTCTTTATGTTTCAATAAATATACCAATATGTGTCTTGTATCTATTTGTGCTTTAATGTTTCAATGAATATTACAATTGATGTTTTGTATCTATTTCTGTCTTTGTTTCAATGAACATAACAATTGGTATTTCATATCTATTTGTGTTTTTATTATTCCAATAAATATAACAATCCTTGTTTTGTACTCTTTTGTATCTTTCTTTTTTTTTGCAATTTTTGATTAAAGTCTATATATTATTATGTGTACAAAAATGAATTTACATTTTATAAAACGGTGCACATTGCACTTGACTTGTTTTTCGCATGAGATTCAGTATTTCTACTAGTTATTTTGTGTGTTTTATATTTACTTAAATCGTTTGATCTTCTGGAATAATGAGGAGTTGTTGTATAACCTATTGGGTTAGTTGTCATATTTTTACTAGAATTGTCCTTATTCTTGAACAAACTTTTGCTAGATGATTCAGATCTTGGAAATTCAAAGCAATATTTTTTAGCAATTTGTGCCGTTCTTTCCTTGACAAATGCACTTGTTGTCTCCTCATTTGGTAAATGGTGTGTGAACGTTTGTAATTCTTCTAAAACAATACTCGTGATCTGCCATCCCCAAAAATCAAAACGAGGGCAGAGGTTTCGCTTAACAACTTTTGAGAATGTCACCATCCACATATTATCCTTTTCCTTTTGTGTTTTAGGCCTGCACTCGTCCGGAAGTTTATCATAAATATTAAATACAGTTTTGTAAGCATTCCATCCAAAATCGCGGGCTAACTGCGCATATAGCATTAACCCAATGCCAGCATCTTGACACCATTCTGTATACTTTGTACCTGTCTACAAAAATAGGAGTACAATAAACATTTATCAGAAAAGCAAAATTCTAAAATCCAAACTTTATTTGTACATTTGAGGATGTTTTTTCAGTTTATTTTCCACCATGGAAATGTTTAATTAATCAAAGAGATCATTATTTGATTGATTATAGAATCCTTTCCAACAACATACGTCGTTGCTACATGTTTTTTGTGAGGGAACATTATAACTTCCCAGATTTATTGGTTTTATTGCTTATCAAAGGTGAACAGTATTTCATATTTATTCAACAGCAATATTATAACAATGAGGTGAGGGTTGGGTTGGTCGATAGGACAGTCACATTCCGTTCTATACATTGATATTACAATTAAACACATATTTGTTAACACGAATTGAGATAAAAACCGACAATGGACTTTCCGGTCCTTTCCTCATTCATGACTTATCAACGGGTTTTTAACTAGAGTAACACTAGAGTAAAGGTACAACATGTAGAGCAGGAACTGCTAATCCTTCCAGAGCACCTGACTTCACCCCGGTTTTTAGTGGGGTTCGTTTTACACGCTCTTTAGTTTTATGTGCAATGTTTTGTAGATCGTTGTTTGTCCTTATGTACCTTTCCTTTGGTATGTGTGTTGTTCGATTTACGGATTCTGATTACCCCTTTGCTATCTTCAAACTCCTTCTAATAACATAAACAAGAATGTAAACACGATGTGTATATTACATGTACATACCTTAAGATAATTTTGTGATTTATCCAACTGTTCCCTAATTCAAGGGTGTAACCAGGGTTTGATATTACAGATGACATCCATAGCATGTAGTGTAAATATATTACCCGTAACATCACGGGTACCTTCCCAAGTCCACATCTCGTTCTGAAAATTATGCCCTAATTCTTGGAATAATCCCCATGCTCCTTTCCTCAAAATAATTCCTCCATTTAATGGAAAAAAATCGTCATGAATCTGAAAACAAAAGTAAATTGATATGACAACGCAGGTAGTAGAATATTATCAAATCTAAAAATAAAATCACTATACTGTTAACGACATTCATTCAAAGTATATACACCTTGGTTGATGAAGGTGTTTCAAGACGGTTAAATAATCGACTTTGTTCATTCAATTGAATTGAATTAGGCAATACTTTTTATTCTTTTTGAAACATTGCCACACAATGATGCAAATTAAAGCAAACATACAAATATATAAACTGCATGTGTAATGACAGTGCAAGGTCAAAATTATAAAGAAAAGAAAGTTTAAACAGTGATTGCCAACAATTCCATCCAGATCAACAAAACAAACAATCACCTCTCACCTTAGCTTATTGAACGTAAAAAAGACCACGACATATGCCATGGAAATTCATGTCCTGACTTGTGACAGACACAAAAATGTGGCGGAGCTAAATCGATTAATGGGGCCCCACAGTTATATTTGAATAAAGCACCTGTTATGCGTATCTCTAAAATACTTAGTATGAATATGTTCATAACAATACCTATAAACTCCCTTATTTCTGCCTATAATGGAATGAAATATTAACACCGCCACATTTGTATACCTGTCCCACGACAAGGTCTGGATTACTATCGGAATGTGTCATGCTCTGTTGCTTTGCTCATTGACGATTAATGCTATATTGACTAGTCAGATCGCATCAATAATAATCTTTTCAACTCGATTAATAGGAACATTGAGTGATGTCATGTGGCTATGGAAACTACTAAACAATTAAAAATAGTTCACTTGTTCTTAAACAATAATCACTCACTCACTCACTCATTATAATTAGATGACCTGTTTTATCGTATTTATTATTTGATCAACTACGTTTATCCTTCATTGGGAGTCAACTGTATTACCTTATTTGGATCTGCCATGTCTAAATGGGTGACAATAGGATACCCAGAGATCATGAATGTGTCATCGATATGTAGCTGCTCATCTGTAATCACCCATTCTCCTCTGCCATTAGATGTATCTTTACCACGAAGGTTTATATGAGCAGCAACAATAGAATCCCACAGTTTCATGGTTTTTGTAAGATCTGGGAGACTTCGAATAGAACTAGATGGTAAGGTAAACGCTATCTTGTCACCTATAATGTCACACCATAATCCAGGCTTCGAACGTTCAAATAGTTCCCATTTAGAGGCCGTTTTGTATGTAAAGGTAGGGGCTGGTACAACGTTATTTATATTGCACACTATCTTGTCGTGTATTTCATTGGGGAATTCCAAGTACACGAGACCACCAAATGGGCTACATAGTTGCATTGGGGACGACTTCATCACTTTCCTTATCGCTATTTTTGGCCATTTTCGAAAATCACTTGTCACATTGGACAAATCTGCTTTGTGCAGACCAATAAGAAGACTCCAAGGTTTATTTGTATTACTCCATGATACCTCCATTAAAATTCCAGCGGGAATGTAATATCCTGTCGAATGAATTTTATATCCAACTGAAGAAAACCTCGGCTGTATTGACTGAAGCTCTGGTGTTTCTGAAAAGGTTCCAGGGAATTCCTCAATTCCAGCAGCGGTGACTTAAGTTCCCATCTAGTCCATCTCGTATCATTAGATTACATTTCAGTATTGCTGCTTTTTTCCCATTTATTGAGTCTACAGGTCGTATTGCTGATGGTATGTAGTGATTACATTGTCCTAACTTCTGTAAATTGTCAATAATGTCAGGTTTATAGAGACCATAGAGATGGTCCGGAAGATGAAGAATCATATTACCAAGCTTGACACACTTTTCCGGATTCGTCTTTGCCATTGTAATTACGTCTTGTAGTTTCACGCAATCAGCATCAATTTCGCGTACAAACGTTTCGTCATTGTCACAAATGTATGTTTCAGAACCAGCATAGACAACGTCTATTTTCCTGAAAATGTAGTTGAGTGGTATATCTTCGATTTCTATGTTATTAATATATACAAATCTCGAGGGGCATACACCACATATTAAACCCCCTCCTCGTTCCACCCAATCTGTTAATTGGTAAAGATTTTGTTCACTTGGAAAAGACATACCATTCCATGCCAGTATTTTGCACTCAGGGGGTAATCCATTGAAGTTATTCTCGTAGTTTTCAATCGATGGAATTTCGCTGCCTTTATCGCGTCCTTTAGATACCCATGTCCGTATATTATCGGAAAATCGTTTGTTGTGGTGTTTTGTGTTGTTTTCTATGAAACTTTCTACAAACATATCGTGCGAAAAAATAACAACTCGCCCCTTTCCAAGTTCAGCTGAAAATGATATACATTGCAGTATTGTAGACAGTTAATTAAACTGTTGTGGCTTATCACTACCTATGTTCTCACCTACTGAAGTATGTGCATTTTTGCTTTTCTTAACTATTTCTGTTTATAGTCATATAACGCTACCTCTAGAATCCCAGTACATGAAACTTGGGAAAAAAACAATGTCCTTAACAACGCAATAGAAGCTATTGATTATTCTAACTGACATAGAAACTGTACCAATCAATTTCTTTTGTGACTCATCTGGATCAAAATGTATTGTGTTGTTCGGAATTCTAATATGACCATCATCGCAGGAAATATTTAACATACCTGACATTATTGACATTTTGACATTTTACAGAAGTTAGGACAAGGTAATAATTGGTAAAATATTTCAAAATTACTTGTATATTCTTATCTAAAACCATTGAACCATTAGTAGGCAAAACTTAGCTGCTAGAATGTGCCTTAATGGATGATCATTTACAAAATGTTTTTTTCGTGTTGATAATAAATTCAAGATGGAGGTCGCCGTATGGCAGTTTTAATATATGAGAATATGGGAATATATAATAAAAATTATATTTGTAAGACACTATGAATGAACAGTGATTGTCTTTTTGTGTGTGGATCGGAAATC
Organism: Bathymodiolus septemdierum; assembly: GCA_963383655.1. NCBI lineage: Eukaryota > Metazoa > Mollusca > Bivalvia > Mytilida > Modiolidae > Bathymodiolus > Bathymodiolus septemdierum. The sequence goes on from OY726520.1 coordinate 5,340,613, forward strand.
CCAGTTGGTAGACACCACAGGATATTGTTTGGCTGTGGGAATATATATGAAAAGTTTTTGATTTCTCAAACAGTGGATAAATTGCATAATCTTCAATATGATGAAGGAGGCAATCATATGGCAGAAACAAGGTGGGCTATGCATGCTCAGGTGATCCCCTAGTAAGATTGTGTAAAAATGAAATATGAGAATTTTAGAATTTGTCATATAATTTAAGTAAGCTAATTACAAAATAATGAAACAAATTGAATTAGAATGACAGTTAATAAAAAGGTTAGATATCAAGCAGGATATATACTTACCTCTCCGTAACATTTGGCTTACTTCCGGTTTTTGTAAGAATTCATGTTCGATCTTTTATTATATTATTTTCCTTTGATTATTTATTTCTCTTACCTTGTCGATGTGAAGTATAATATGTTTTATTGTCGTCATTTATTGAAAATACCTTTGTTTTAAGCAATGTCGTTAAAAACTTTAAAACACAAATAATGGTTGGTAAAAATTTGAACGGGTTGCATTGATATCAATAGAAATAAGAAATTATTATTTACCTGCTGCACATAACACTTGTCCTCTATTGTTTATTGACTTCTCACCAAATACAATGATCACTCCACATAAACATCCGGGGAAGGTTACACGTCTTCTTACGCTATTGAGAATGTTTGCTTCCACACTACTACTAGTCATGTGGTTATTCTAATTACACATTTATGCAAATCATTCCTAAATGACAAACACATCAGAAAGATTCAAATTAAGTATAATAAAAGTTTGAAAATAACGAAGATATACATCGAAGAAGGATAATTATACATTTTTGTATACAATGCAAAGGCCAGAAGACTAATAATGATTCATATACCACTACACAGAAAAAAAATGAGCAAAATTAACCCCATTAAAAACAGTATATAAAATCAAGTGCTTCCGAAAGGTAAGCAGTTCCTATTTTACTAATGACACTGTTATACGTAAATAGAAAAAAAACAACATAAATAAAACATGAATCCTCCTACAACATAAATAGGAGTGGAGTAAAAACAAAATGAATATAATGTTTTAAGCGGAAATCGTAGCGGTCACCACAATACGAAGCTAAAATTATAAAGACTTGTAATTGTACGAAACGATCAATGCTGATTTCAATAAAAACCAAAGGTGAACCTATGTCGTCCGGCAGTGTAGACAGTTCCTGTTCCAATAGTGGAACCCGCCATGTTACTCTTGTTGTATATCCGATGATATGTCATGCATGAAAGAGGATTGGGAGACGGCATTGTAATTACGACAAACTGAACATATCCGTGGTCATTACTGAAATGGGTTTTCCGTAACAGTTAACCAACACATGACGGAAACCGTAACACTTTCCAAGTGATGATCAGAAGGAACCTTTAGCTCAGTAACTTATTCGTTAACGGCAACCCCGTATCAAAGAAATCCTGATAGGAACTGAGATATATATACTCCATATGTAGGTGATTGAAATCTTATTTCTTTATACAACATGTTGGATTGTATCAACTTAACGAGTAAAAATCTAATCAATTTAAGAAGAATTAAAAGATGAACAAACAAAACGTCTTGAATACCTACCGGGACAAGAAAAAAAATAAGATGGCTGTATAAAGTACAGAAATGCGTCAAAGTAGATCTATATGCTTATTTGTCGAAACATTTTCGAAGCAGTGCTCGCCAGACACTTTGAAATGCAACCATGCGGTAAAAGATCTCACAAATGCATGTGTATTATCGGAACCTTTAGTCACTTAATTAATGTTGTAAATTGTACCCTGACATTGTACATATTGTAAAAATTGACAACTGTCACATATTTGGACTGACAACACGTGCAATTAGCATATCGAATTACCAATTTATAGTGTATGTGTTACTTAAAATAGATATATTGACCACAATTTTTAAAATCTAATTGAAAATAGACTGACCTGTTTAGGCTATTTTTTTCTGTTAAAAATCATTTATGTTTTTTTACACATGCATTACTTAATATGAAATTTAATATTGTTTATATATATCACACAATAGGTTCTTAAAATGGAGTTTCTATTCAATGATTTTAGACAATAAATAACAAAAGTAAACCGTGTATTGTACTGAAAACTACTTATTAGGAAACATTTTTAGTTAATCATTACATTTCATATAATGCATTGTATAAAGCAGGGGCGGATCCAGGGGGGGGGGGGGGGGGGGGGGGGGGGAATGGGGCGCACCCGGCGCGCACCCTCCTATAATTGGAAAAAATATGATTTTTTGGCGTAAAATTTTTCACACGAAATACCCCAACAATTTTCGCGCCTCCCTCCGCTCGGCGCATTTTTTTTAAGTGCCTCCCCCCCCCCCCCCCCCTAACTTGAAATCCTGGATCCGCCTCTGTAATGCTCGTAGATATCTAATTAATTAGTGCGTACGGTTCGTTTCTGAGATAACCCCCATCAGGCACACTCTAAGTCAAATAGGAAAACCAACTAATTTAAAGTAATACCGTCCACATTTTAAGTTTATTTTGTCATGCAATGTGTCCAGTTCGGTTATGAGTTAGAGGTATAATTATAGGTGTTCTTCACATTCAACAATATTTCAATTAATTACAGGGGAGAGATTCATTGATGTAGGAACCAGGGCCGTCTTAACAGTATCACAGGGCCCCGGGCAAAGCAGTGCACTGGGACCCCTACCTACACAACCACTCACAGGAATAGATATGTAAATGGTCGATAAAATTAAACATATATTTATTGCATTGGGACTTCAAACAAAATCAGTGTTTTAACATTAAAAAAAACATGCCTACACAACATACATAGAATATCGTGGGGTCCCTATGCTTGTGGGGCTCCCGGGCAACTGCTCAGCGTGCCCATGCGTTAGGACAGCACTGGTAGGAACCTAGAGTATTCGGAGAAAACGATCAACCTGTCACATGCCATTAGAAAATTACTCGACTATGTCATGCCAAAACATCACAGTGACTTGAAATCCAACTAAAAATAATAATAAAATGAAGGAAAAACGTTTAGCTTTTGCCATTGGAATGTAAACTATCTGTACGAAAACACGGTCCACCTACCACAACAAATATGATGTGGATCGAAATAAAAAAGTACAGCATCTTGAATCTGAAAAATCTTAGTTTCAAAATCTTGACATCTACAATGTTATGTTCTATCATCTGAAACATGGGAGATTTAAACCTTTGTCAATCCCTATAGAACTGAATTGTAAACATCATAGACTTTTCATAATCATTATACTGTGTAGCGGGGATATATCCTTAAACCCAGGACCAATAAAATACCCAGGTGGCAAATGCTACAAACCAGTAGCAAAGAATCATAGAGCTATATTCTGTGAAGTGGGAAATCAATGGTGGCATATAAAGTGTGCGAATGTAACACCACAAGAATACAAAGATTTAGAACAGAACAGTGAACCATGGATATGTAATCTGTGTAACAACTTTAATTTTTCAGAATCCTTTTTTGATACAAGCTTAGATCTCTCACATTCATTACATGAGAACAGTAAAGTAGATGAAGATATTTTTGATGAACTCAGGCAACTAAAGCGTAAACATCCCAAGAAATTTATATGTGTATACCTAAATATAAACAGTTTGAGATATAAATTCTGTCATATATGTGAATTATTAACATCAAATACAATTGATATGCTATTCTTGGCTGAAACCAAAATTGACGACCAATTCCCAGATGCACAATTTCAAGTAATCAATTATCACTTTTGGCGTGCTGATCGAACAGCGTACGGCGGAGGAATTGCTGCATATGTGAGATCAGACTTACCATGTGGCCGTAAGAAAATTCTTGAATTTAAAAATATAGAATCAATATGTATAGAAATATTAGTAGGTAATAAAAAATGGTTAATTTCAGGTGTCTACAGACCACAAACAATAAATGACAAAACTTTCAATGATGATTTTATTAAAACATGTGATAAAATTACAACAAAATATGAAAATTTTATGTATATTGGTGATCTCAAATATGATTTTTTAGATGAGAAAAAATTTGCACCATTGGTAAGTGTTTGTGATATCTTAGACCTTACAAACCTGGTAAAAAGGCCAACATGTTTCACAAAGATAGCAGATCCTACTTTAAATGATGTTATATTAACTAATTCACCCAATAATTGTATGAATGTCTTAAATTTCAATTGTGGTATTAGTGATGTCCACAACTTAATTTCTGTGCAAATAAAGGGTAATATAAATCCTGCTAAAAAGAGCTTTAAGACATACAGGAGTTTTAAAAACTTTTCTGAAGAAAATTTTGTAAATGATCTAATGAAATCTGATTTGGATAAAATTACTGAAATTGAAGATGTAGACGAAGCTTATAATAAATTTGAAGAAGTTATGGTCAATACTATTGATGAACATGCTCCTATGAAAAAAAGGAAATCAATATCACAGCCAGCCCCTTTTATGAATAAAACCCTGAGAAGTGCTGTTTATAAAAAACGGATGACACATAATAAATTTTTAAAAGATAAAAGTAACAAAAATTGGGAGGCATATCGAAAGCAAAGAAATTTAGTAACAAAATTAAAAAAGCAATCAATTAGAACATATTTCTATGAAAGATGTGTTGGCGGACCAAAATCTACTGACTTTTATCCAACAATTAAACCATTTTTAACTAATAAGGGTAGTAATATAACTAAAGATATTATCTTAGAAGACAATAATAAGATCATAAATGACCAACTTCAAGTAGCAAATAATTTTAATAATTTTTTCATAAATGTGGCAAAGGATATTGGTAATGATAATAATTTATCTGCCGAAGAACATCCAAGTATTAAAATTATAAAAGAAAATAAGAAAGAAATTCCTGAATTAATATTTCATGAAATTGAAAATGATTTTGTATCAAAGCAAATAAATAAAGCAAATTCAAAAAAAGCAACCGGATGTGATGGCATTTCGGCAAAACTTCTAAAATTTGCAAAACCAGCTATTGTTAAACCAATTACAAATTTAATAAATAAATCAATAAATAATTCCATTTTTCCAGAAAAATTAAAAGAAGCCCAAGTTGTACCACTATTCAAGAAAAATAACTCTTTAGATAAATGCAATTATAGACCTGTAAGTATCTTACCTACTATTTCAAAATTTTATGAAAGAGCAATATATGAGCAGACTGTGACCTTCTTTGACAAGGTGTTTCATCCTTCTCTGTCAGCATTCCGATCGGGTTATGGTTGCCAAACAGCTCTTCTAAAAATAATAGAAGATTGGAAAAAGGCCCTGGATGAAAATAAATTTGTAGCGGCCATCCTCATGGATTTGTCAAAAGCTTTTGACTGCCTTCCCCATAAACTGTTAATAAATAAACTAGATGCATACGGAGTAAGTGAATCTGCATTGAAACTGATCAAAATTATCTCTCTAACAGAAAACAGTGTGTCAAAATCGGCAATATAATGAGCGAATGGGAAGACATATATAAAGGTGTACCTCAAGGTTCTATTTTAGGCCCTGTACTTTTTATTATATTTATAAATGATATATTTTATTTTATACAAGAAAGTTCCCTCTATAATTATGCAGATGATAACACTTTGTCATATGAAGGCCACAATCTGGATCAATTAATCACAGTACTTGAAAGAGACAGCCTAACTTTAATAGACTGGTTTACTGAAAACCAAATGAAAGCAAATCCAGACAAATTTCAAGCGATAGCAATTGGAAAAAAAACTAAAAATGAAAATATCTCTTTTAATCTTAATGGTAATATAATAAAATGCGAAGATGAGGTAAAACTTTTGGGAGTCACAATAGATTTTGAACTAAATTTTAATACTCATATAGCAAATATCTGTAAAAAAGCCTCAAGACAACTGAACATTTTAAAAAGAATTGGTAAATACTTAACAAAACTTGGTAGACTTACAATATACTACTCTTATATTTTCTCGAACTTTAATTACTGCCCTGTAACATGGCACTTTTGCAGTGAACAAAATACAAATAAAATGGAAAAAATACAATTTAGAGCTCTGAAATTTATCTATGATGATACTGACAGCACATATGAAGAACTTTTAACAAAATCCAAATTACCCACTTTAAAAATCAGGCGAATTAGAACTATAGCCATTGAAACATTCAAAATTGTCAATAAAACCAGTCCTTTGTACTTACATGATTTAATTACAATTAAACAAAGTAAATATTCTTTCAGATACCAAAATACTGCTAGTATACCATCGACCAGAACAACTAGGTATGGTATTAAAACTTTTAAATATTTTGCTGCCAAAACATGGAATGAGCTACCAAACCACTTTAGACTGGAAAATTCTTTTAAACAATTCAAAAACTTGATTAATTCATGGAATGGTAGCTCATGCCACTGTAATGCTTGTAGATAGCTTTAAAGCATAATTTTATTTATTTATTTGTTTTGCTTATCTGTGATGCTTTTGAAATCTGTGCTTTGTCTTTAATTATAGTTACTTTTTAGGCTGCTTATTTTAATTTATTTACTTAGTGCTTGAAATTTTAAATTAATTAGTTTAAATTATTTTTTAATATAGATGTTTTAATTTTTGCTAGTATTTTTATGTACCTTGTATGTATGCATGTATGTTGTTTTTGTTATATGTATAGTCGATTTGAAAAGCTCTGTAGAGCTTGTGTTTTTTATGTATGTTGTGATATGTATCGACTCTAAATAAAACTTTATTTATTATTTATTATTTATTATTTAAATATTTGTTGTTTAGAATCGGATTGCTTTTCAACAAAGAGCAACTTATCTCTACCCCAAAACAAGATACAGTGATATGGCCAATGATATCTAGAGAAACCGCAAAGTTCCATTAACCTAAGCTTAAGTTTATGAGAGATGGTACTAGTATACAGGATAGAAAAGTGACATATTTACTATTACAAACGGAGAGAGACATGAATTTAATTATCGCCAATAGATCTTTAGAATTATGAGAATAGGGAGCTAGGGTGAATGTGTTTCGTCTGTGGAATTAATTATATATAAGTACTCCTTTGTCTGCAGCCATTTGTCGGTGTACATGTAAAATTGTGCAAATATTAAACCACTCTACAGCGGCGTATGAGTGGGTCGGACAATGGGGGAGGGGTAAGTCTTAGGGCTGATACAAAAAACTGGAGGCCATTTGGTTTCAGAACCCCCTTAGTTAACTGGACAATATTTTTCTATTAGCTTCAATGCTAATAATTGGTCTTTTCTCATATTCTTGCCCAAAAAGTAAGGGGGAAAAAACCATAGGTTAGCCCATCATGCTACCACCCCGGCTCCTAGTTGTTGAACCGTATACTATTATACGCGTATAACACTTATGATCATTTTGTCACCAAAAGATCGAGAAAGACCATATGTTGCGCAATATTTAGGTATTTAAAATAGATGTGGCACTAGTCGGCTCGTTGAGTCATCAATGCTTGTAGTAACTCATAGTTTGTATTCAGAACGATTTCCAATCATGATTTATGTGAACTCGCATTTTTGTCGGATTTCTTTAGCCGTCTCCGTCATTTACTCTATTACTCGTCACACATTTAGCGCCATTTTTAAATGATCTCACCTGTCTCTATGACCTTCCCTGGTCCCTGGATGTTGATCAACTGGCATGATTTAATCGTAATCTCATAATTTTGACCATAGATATTAAGCACGATTAAGTTAACAAAAGGAATGACTTGATTGTTTTATCTGCTTCTAAATTTCAAAAGTTTGACTTCAAAATCTTTAAACTTGGAAGATTATAATCTCGTTCAGATTAGGCTTCCGAAGAAATCTTCTGTCTCAGTGACTGTCTGTATCTTCATCCTATACAGACAAAACAAATTCGTCGGAAGCCTAATCTCAACGAGAATAGGAAGATTAATCTCGTTGACATTAGACTTTTGAAGAAATTGAATAGATTGGAAATACACTAGAGGCTAGAGCAGACAATTTCTTCTGAAGACTGAAGTCTAATCTCAACGAGACTATAAGACAATGTACATGTATTCTCACAAATTTATTGTACATATTGGTTTTCTGTAGTGGTGGTGTAATGGTTAGCGTGCACGTGGTCACCTCTAGTGCGGTAGATCGTGGGTTGGAGCCCCGGGTCGAGTTTCATCAAAGACTAAAATTGGTATTTGTTGCTTCTCCGATAAGCACACAGCTTTAAGGAGTGAGAGCAAAGACTGGTTGGCTCGGAATCAGAAAGATATGTATTCGAGTGGAGCGACATGATGTCTACCAGCACACTTGTTTCAGTGAGCTAGCACTATAAAAATCCAAGCTAGCACTATAAAAATCCAACTTTAGCTTGTTGGTCTAGTACAAAGTGGAGCTCATCATCTTTTCATTGAAAATTAACTTGTTCTCGCCATGATATTGCTGAGTTGGCATTAAGCAACAATCACTCACTCACTCACTTGTGACTTTTCAAAGTACAAATGTACCAGCCAAATGTAAACAAAAAAGTCTGTTTGCCATATATCATTAAATGTACAACACCAGTAGTCACTACCCCCAATATTTAGAAATAGTTTCTCTGACTCTATATATACAATATTTATGCACTGTCGAGTATGGTGTGTTTGCGCACCACATTTTAAAACAACACTTGTAAAAAACAATACATCCATCTATGTAAATTACAACCTGTAATATTATTGATTAATATGTTTGTTTAAACTGTTTTCTGTTAATGTTTTGAAGTTGACAATTTGTTTTTCTTTAATGTTAAGAATACAACCTAAATTTTGATAAATGATTAAGACAGCTGACACCACTTGTTGATTATTGCCTAGCTATAAATTAATGAACGGTCATTCCAATTCATTATTTTACAAAACCGCGCTAGTAGTTTCATGCTATCAAATGTTAAAAAATTTGACTATCAGGGCATCAACTTATAGGTTGAACCCCTACAATTTTGCCGAAGCCTAGTGCATTTGGTCGGATGTCCTCAGAACTCCTCTTAACCAGGAGGTAAAACAAACACAAATCAGTGATAGACTATATAAGACGAAATTGTCATATCTAACTTGCAAACACACCTCAGATGTGTCTAATCATAACCAGAAAGTTGTTATTTATAGTGTGGGGGCAAAATTAAAGTAACTTGCACAAGTAGGCATCCCATTAGAAACAAAGATGGTGATCACGAATGTTAACTCTCCGAAGTGAAAGTCGGACATATTTAATCATTCATGCAAATTGTCAAAGGAGAATCTTAAACATCGACCATTTTCCTTATGATGAAGCATAGTATATGATTTTCAATGAAAAATGACAGGAAAAGGCTTCTAAAAGATAGTACATGTAGCAGTTGTACCATATTTTTGGGAATATGTTACATGTAACAAAGTATATAGGTATAATATAGACACCTGATAATCTACATTTTTTGTAATTAATGTAAATGTATATATAGAATGAGTATGTGTCTGTCATCTCCTTACATAGTTTTTTTTTCTTTTACAGGCTGTCTAATGATATGATTTTTTGAAGATTTACTTACCTTTTTTTCTGTTACTGGCAAAAACAATGAGTCGAAAAAAAGAATCATTATCAGACTTGAAACCACGTCCTGCCCTAGAAACACCTATTGTTATGTCTACTCCAAAACGTACAAATAATTCATTGTATCATCTACGTGAAAGACTGGAAAAACAGGTACAGAATAGCCAGGGGAAGCCAGAAAAACAAATCAGCCCTACACTAGAAAAACTGAAAATGACTCCAGGTTTGTTTAAGTCAATATTATATTATATTTTGATAAATATGAATTGTAATTTGATAGATCGCCATGATAATTGAAATATTGTTGTAAGTGGTGTTAAACATCATAATCCTAACCCCATGACCCGAATCAAGTTCAGAATGTTCCAGATTATTCCTCATGAGGATAGGAGAGAATCCCATTAATATAAAAATATACCAGTTTAGAAAAAAAATAATTTTGGACCAGGTTGTAAAATTTTCTTGTGAAAACATTTTACTATATGTCCCAATGATCTATGCTATTTCTAGGGTACGTCGTGGTTGTGATCATATGGTAGTTGGATTTATAACTACCTGTGCAATCAATGCCTATCACCACTAGAGTTATGAGTTTGAATCCAGCTCATGGCGAGGTGTACTCCATACAACTTTATGTAATTTGTCATTGACCTGTGGTAGGTCGGTGGTTTTCTCTGAGTACTCAGGTTTCCTCCATCAATAAATAACCACCACGATATGACTGAAATATTGTTGAAAGTGGTGTTAAACACCATAACCCTAGCTAACCTTTTATGTTATTTCTTGTTATGAAACGTAATGAAATAAAATGAAAACTAAAAGATTACACTATCATAATAATTCCGAAATCTAATCAGAAATTCGCAGAAACAGGCAAAATCAACACACACATATGTCACTGCTCACTTTCCTGGCTTGGTATTGGCACTTCAGTAACAATTGGCAGGGTTAGACTATAGGTCCAAACCTCCACTCTTAGTGACATTAATGCGGTCATGCAAGTTTTTTCCACATGTGAATAAAATGGTTTATGGTGTTATACGCCGCTTTCAATAATATTTAAATTATATTGTGGCAGTCAGTTTTATTGGTGGAGAAAACCGGAGTACTCGGAGAAAACCACTGACCTGTCGCAAGTCACTGACAAACATTATCACATAATTTTGTATCGAGTACACATCGCCACGAACAAGATTCTAACTCACAACGTTAGTGGTGATAGGCACTGATTGTACAGGTAGTTGAAAATCTAGCTACCATACGACCATGACCGGTCCCGTGAAAAAATGAGTGAAAAGTAAAGAAAGTTTCAAGATCAACCATACACATTTTTATATAAATATTATGTAGAAATAAATTTGACTCATTTCATTTTATGTACCGGTTATTTGTGTTAAATTCATCTTTTGAAGGTCGAGTGCTAAAAGACAGAGAAGTACTTGCCAGTAAACATTTGAGTGTTCGAAAAAAAGCAGACAAATTGAATGTAGGGGGTGGGGTGTGTTTATGGCCAGGGATGGAGGACATGAGACTATCACAGTGGGAAATGGTGGAGCTTCTCCTGGTGTCGGTCACATTACTTGTGACTGTTGTTTATGGTTTTAATAAATTACATGGTATTATTTTATATATATATATAACTTCAATATTGTTGAAAGTGGTGTTAAGCACTAACCTTAACTCAAATATACCCATCATAATTTGTGACCACGTCTGACAAAAAGGGACCAGTCACCAGATGCGGTACCTCCGATTTTTCACTGTGACGTCGTAAGGTTTGCAACGTCACATAATAAAAACGAGCACCTGCTGACAGGACAAATGCATATTAATGGACCAATATTAAAGTGACATGAAACGGTACTGATTACATGCAAATGTCTTAAAATTAAAAACCAATATCTTTAAATCAATTAATTTAATAAGTTTATTTTTTTATTTCCCGAAGTTTTTCATCGTATCGCAACCGGTTTAGAAATTATTCAACAGAAGTAATTTTACAGTTGTTCCCCTTTTATTGATATTGGATACATGGTGGCAAAGCTGAGAAAATGGGCTAGGAAAGTCAAAGAAGTGTTTGTAGTGTTATGGAGCCATCGGAAGAGGACACTCGGGAATATGTAAAGCAGCATCAATTTTAATTAAGATACGTGTGGTTGTAAAAATTTTATGGGGAGCCATGCAGTGAAATAATTAACATGGATTCAGCTGTAGAGTTCCGAGAACACTGTGTGATTGGGAAAGCTGAACTATTTAATTTACTCATATGCGTTTAGGTAGTCACACAGAAGCTGAAAAGCATATTGAAAAAAAACAAAAAACGGAAGAGACCATATCAAGAATGATATTTTAAAGGAAAGCGGGTTTGTAGGAATTCCGAAACCATTTTGTTTTATACATAACAGAAAAAAAATTGTGCTGTCGATCGCCAGATCACGAGAGAGGAATGGCCTTTTACCCGGGGTTCATGCCAGTACTGGAAAACGTCCAAAGTATGCACTTCATTATGTAGATACAAAAAGGATTAACACTTTCCTGTTGAAATATGCTGCTGACAATGCTTTGCCTCTCACAGAAAAACTTACCAATTTTAAAACCACCAAGTATTATTATTGCCATCTGATAAAAGTTCTATATATTGACATAAATCAATAATATGAATCTTTGGCTACTGAAATGCATTACAGAAGTGTTAGTTTGAGAACTTCCAAGAGTCATGTCCAAATATTGTTATAACTAAACCTTGTACTGATTTATGTCAACACTGTCAAGACTTGCAGACAAAATATCAAAGTGTGGGAATCTTTAGAAACAGGACAAGGAATTTTTACTACCAGAGTACAACAAACATGTACATGTAAAACTAGCCAAGGAACAAAGAGATTACTACAGAATTCATGTGAAGACTAGAAACCAGAACTTAATGGGACTGCCAGATGATCTAAAAAAGAACTCGGGTAATTTATTTTGTGGCTCAAATCTCCATGACATAAACTATGATGAAATGTTTTTTTTAATATGTATTTACAACTACCATAAATAATATACATGCTCTGAAGAGTATTTTGATCAAGACTAAATATTATACACATGAAAGTTAATCAATTTAAGTTTGTCAAATTATATGTGGTTTTGAAAATAAAATAGTGGTAAAATATGGCCAAACAGAAATCATTTTGAAAATCAAATTCACAAGTAATAAACATAAAAACAGTACTGAAATATATTGCATATGTCAGGTATACTATGGTTATATTGTTATATTTAAGTCAAAACTTGATAATTATATGAACTACATGTACACAAGCCATGATAATATTTGATTATATTTTTTTTTTCTTCAAATTAACTACATAATTAAATGTTGAATGTTTACGCAATGTATTTTTTACATTTTGAAAGGATATGAAAACATTTGAATTTTGCTAAGTATTGTTTCACACTGAGTTAGGTACATGACACAAACATACAGGTTAAAATTTATTCTTCCAACATTTAACAAACCCAAGTATTTTTGTTTTTATTTGTTCTTCATCTAATTGAATATAATTTGTACAAAAATGATTTATTGTTTATATTTTTTAAATTGTAAACTTTTAATTTATGTTTTTATATTATCATGTGTAATTATATTTATAATGTTTAATGTTTCAGGTAATCCTCCCATGTCAGTAGAAACAAATCTCCATTATTCCTGGGATTATGCACAAGTTCATTTTCCACACCATGCTCAGCAAGTAGGACCAATCTACTTCAAAACACCAAGGAAATATAATGTTTTTGGAGTCTGCTCTGAAGGATCTGGTAATAATTTTTTCTTTTACTTATGAAATGTTTTCTATAACATTTAGGTACATGATGTACAGAGACTCAGCTATTATTGATGTTTCTTACTGTAAAATGCATTTAAAATGTGTTCACATGCATTCAAATGAATGATCTAAATATATGTGTGTAATGGAACAAAAAAAAACAATTCATTACAACTTGTACACACATAATATAAATGTGCAACAGAGGGTAACTATTTTTAATTTATGCAGAGAATATACATGTATATCTGGAACATGCATTGGTAAAATTCTAATGTAGAAACAATAACAGAGGTAAAATTCTGCAGCTCATTTAATTTTGGTTAAGGGGAAAATCCTATATTAAAAGCATTGTCAATAGTGAAGAGAAGATGAATGTTATAGTTAGAGAGACAAAATCAACTCTACAAATCTTATGTACTGATATTTTCTATGTAAACACAATTTACTGTACACTTAAAAACAAATGTATAACCAGAAAATATAATAGGTAGATACTATACAATTATGGCACTTCACTGCATGCGATATCATGTTTTATGGAACACTTAAAAGCAATATCAACCTCGGCCAAAATTGTTTTATTACATTTCACTGTTTTTTTAAGTTTTTTTTCCATATTGATCAAGTTCAAGTGTAGTAATTGTTTTATTACATAAGATTCTTGAAATTTTATGAAATTTTGAAATTTTTGAAATAATGTTATGAAATTTTTGAAATTTGTGATTTGTAAACTGCATGCGATGACGTAAGCTGGGCGGAAGTTCATGATGATTGGTTGATAAATTTGGGATAAGATAAAAATAGCTCGGAATATACCTGATTCTAAAAATATATGGCCAACCGTGCAATATCACTTTTAATCGTGGGATCAACCATGCAATATCACGAAATACGGAATTGTTAGAAATACACTGTTTCTATATAATTGTAAAAGTATGAAATATAATAATAATAATAATATGCCAGCTATGTCATGATTTTTTTTATTGTAAGAAAATAATAACATATCTTTGTATTGATATAAATTCAATTCCTCATAAATACTTGAATAGACTTGGATAAAACTTCACAATAAAGTACACATGTACCTTAAGAAAATCAAATTGCTTTTTTGATTTAAAGGAGAAACAATTCAACTAATCTACTAACAAAATACAACATTTGTGATCCCATATGAGTGCAATGTCTTCTATAATTTTAAATTGATATTAATGAAGCTTTAAATAATTCAAGTATACCGTCTTGAAATGACTACAGAGAAAAAGGATTTTTGCAAGCTTATATTGAATAACAAATTTGAGATATTGAACAAATAATATGAATATTTTTTTGCAATTACAGGTAGCTGGAACAGTGTGAAGGTCAAGTTGAAATGGTCACTATGTTCCACATATTGTAAATGATGCGAAAGACTCAGTAATATTTTATGAGTGGAAGTCTTACTTGCAAGATTTCTTTAAGCCATTGAAACATATTACTGACTACCCTCACTTTTTCATTGATTCTAAGCATCCAGGTGTAGTAAAGTGCAAAGAAAGTGTATCATATGAACAATTCACATTTAATTTGCTTAAATTAAAAACTAGACTTCCACAACCACAAACCCATCCAAATGTTTCAATTATAAAAGGTTTTGATCCAGCAAGACAGTGGTACTTGTATGACCATATCTGACAACGCTGTTATTCAGAGGAAGCTAAGGAACTGACATGCCCTAAACCAACTGTTCCAAAGAAGGAAATATACCTTGCAAATGAAGAAAAAGAAAATTAGTACAGACCAAAAGGGGGAAGGAAAAAGGCCTTTCTGAATTAAAAATAGACAACAATATGTGTTCATCATGTTTAATATTTAAACAATACAATAACTATCAATACATATGTATGTTGATTGGTTTAAGTTTATGGTGTTTAACGCCACATTCAACAATATTTCAATATATCGTGGCGGTCAGTTTTACTGGTGGAGAAGACTGGAGAAGCATGTCAAGAAATAAAATATTTTCTTTTCAAATTATAGATAACTTGACCTTGAAGTAAAAGGTCAAGGTCACATATAATAGTATATGGTAAATTAACTTGGTATTTGGTTTAGGTTTATGGTGTTTAATGCCACTTTCAACAATATTTCAATATATCGTGGCAGTCAGTTTTATTGGTGGAGAAGACCTGCGTACCCAAAGAAGCATGTCAAGAAATAAAATATTTTCTTTTCAAATTATAAATAACTTGACCTTAAGGTAAAAGATCAAGGTCACATATAATAGCATATGGTAAATTAACTTTGTTTAATCTAGCCACATGCCAAAAATTTAAAGTCTAAACCCAATGGAAAAAAAAGTTATGAGCAAGATACAATACATTTTTTTTGTATTTTCATATTAGTCAGTAATTTGACCTTGGGGTCAAAGGTCAAGGTCACAGGTAAAAATAACCATGAACAGTGAATTCAAATAAGTTGATGAATAGACATACCAAATATCAGTAGCCTAAGTCAAACAATAAGAAAGTTCCCTTTTTTTAGTTGTATATATCTGAGAGTGTGGTATGCTACATTGTTAAAGACCAAGAAAAAGAATGAAAAATCAATTGAAAACAAAAGCAAGGTTTATAGTGAGGCTAATATATAAAATGGCCATATCTCGAAAAGTACTTTAGATATTGCCATAAAATTTTCACACAAGCTTTATTGATATAGTACAACACTAAAGATGTCAAAAACTCAAAATATGATTTTTCCTCATCTGGACCCCTTTTCTGAGTCATGGTCACATTTGTGTATACAAAGCTATTATATTCCCATTCAGGCTGTCCAGATAATGTTTTCTTACCAAACAAATGAAACAAGAAAGACAACTGATTACGGTAGCCTCACTTATTATTCAGTGTTCAATTGCAGCCGCTTGCCGTCGATTATATTCTCCTATGCCGGTTACTTTGACGTCAAAATAGAAGTAAATACATATGATATTTTTGTAATAGAGTATACTGAGGGTGTGATGACATCCTTAATATTGCTATTCAGACTTGTTATCTATTAACTTTTGTTTACTGGTGTATTGGAATCAATTTAGTAACGTCTTGAGAGCTTCCCGGGGACTTCGCCCCTCTGTAACCCCTACAAGGGCTTTACCCTTTACCTGTTGGGGGGGGGGGGGGGCCTTCAGTAGCCCCCAAACCCTGGTCGAAGATTGTCGTTGCGCAGATGTGCCTCCATCTTCTTCACCTACTTTTCCAATTTAGACTTGCTTTAAAATCTATTGCATAATTGAAAGCCCTGATTATTTTGCCTGATAATTTAAATTCTATTAATACAAGATAAAACGGTTGTTCTCTTTCAATTTTACATCAGAAGGCAAGTGTTTAAACTACTATACTTTTCAAAGTACAATTGTATCCTTTTATAATCCTACTCTAGGAATATTACATACATGTACTTTCGTCTGTGCTAAGACAATATTCACATAAATTGTATGCTGATATATATATTGGAAAACTGACCCAGTATGATTTTTATCGTTAATTTTGGCAATTAAGAAAAAATGATGCACATCTATGTTATAAAATTGAGTTATCCATACATAGTTATTATCTAATGCATGCTTATTGTTAATTGTGTGACAAATACTTTAACTTTGTGTACACAGCTTAAACACATTTGATGGGGCCATCGTGATCATATGGTAGTTGGATTTACATCTACCTATGCAATCAGTGCCTATCACCACTAACATTGTGAGTTCGAATCCTGTTCAGGTGAGGTGTACTCGATACAACATATGTGATAAAGTTTGTCAGTGACTTGCGACAGGTCAGTGGTTTTCTCCGGGTACTTCGGTTTCCTCCACCAATAAAACTGATCGGCATGATACAGTACAGTCGGAGACATAGCGTGATAAATCTCTGTGATAAACATATCACTCTTCTTAGTGAGACTGATATATCTTTTGGTCTGTTTAAGCTATTTACTTATGTTGATATGCCTTTTGGGTGATAATAAGTAACACTCTAAATGTAAAAAAAAAAATTGAAAATGTATTTAATAGAACAAAAGATATATCCAAATCACCAAGATGAGTGATGCATCTATCACAGTGATTTATCACGCTATATCTCTGACTGTACTGTATAACTGAAATATTGTTAAGAGTGGCATTAAACACCATAACCCTAACCCTTAAACACATTTGTATTTTTTATCTCTCGATGTCTTAAAGATCTTTATTACATTTTGTGTATTTTGCAGGATAAATTGTAGAAAACTAGTTTACACCTTTCAACTGTTTCATCTGACATAAACTTCATCTAGCTGAAGCTTAAGGTGGTCAGTATTTAGTAGAACCAGAAATCTGTTAACATACTAAATAGCAAATAGTTCAGAGGGTCATATGGCAGTATATGGACCGGTCCATATACTGCCATGTGACACAAACTATTTGCTATATTATACTTTTTATCTAAAATAATAATGCAGGTACCTGGCCGGTCCATATACGAAAATAGTGACCGGCTGCGCTAACAAAGATAAATATGGAAAATAAAAACGTAAAGTGTAATATTGTTATATTTATATTTATAGGATCAACACTAGAAGAACTGTTTAAATATCACAGTATACTGAAAGACTTCAACAGACATCATCCTATAACATTGACTTCATTGAATCATGATTTACTAGACTGGCACAGAGATTACAGAAAACTTATTGTAAGTTGTGGGTGAGGGTTATGTGTGTTCAACACCACTTGTAATAATATTATAGTTATATTGTGACGATCAGTTTTATTGGTTGAGGAATACGGAGTACCCATTGGAAACCACCGACCTGCCACAAGTCACTGGCAAATATTATCACACAAAGTTTTATAATAATACACAGTTCAAATTTGGTTATTGTTCTTCTTAATATTTGAGAGTTATTCCCCTAATTTGACAAGAGGCAATGTTTTTTTCTATGCTCAAACTTTAATTATACCCCCACAAACAAAGTTTGGGGGGGTATATAGGAATCACTCTGTCCGTTCGTCCGTTCGTCCGTCTGTCCATGTACCTTGTAAGCGCAACTTCTCCTAAACGGCTTATTGGATTTTTGTGAAACTTTGCACAGTTGTAGTACACTACCTGCAGATGTGCATGAAGGAATATGGTTGTTGTCCAAAATTTGAAAGGGGAGATAATTCAACTTATGCTATCACGAAAAGGGGGGGGCATGTACCTTGTAAGTGCAACTCCTCCTAATCAGCTGATTGGATTTTTATGAAACTTTACACATTTGTAGTACACTACCTGCAGATGTGCATGAAGGAATATGGTTGCTGTCCAAAATTTGAAAGGGGAGAAAATTAAACTTATGCTATCACGAAAGGGGGGGGGGGGGGCATGTACCTTGTAAGCGCAACTCCTCCTAATCGACTTATTGGATTTTTATGAAACTTTACACATTTGTAGTACACTACCTGCAGATGTGCATGAAGGAATATGGTTGCTGTCCAAAATTTAAAAGGGGAGATAATTCAACTTATACTTTCACGAAAAGGGAGGGGCATGTACCTTGTAGGCACAACTCCTACTAAATTGCTTATTGAATTTTTATGAAACTTTACACATTTGTAGGACACAACCTGCAGATGTGCATGAAGGAATGCCGTTGCTGTCTAAAATTTAGAAGGGGAGATAATTCAACTTATACTTTCACGAAAAGGGGGGTCGTGTACCTTGTAAGTGCAACTCCTCCTAAACAGCTTATTGGATTTTTGTGAAACTTTGCACAGTTGTAGTACACTACCTGCAGATGTGCATGAAGGAATATGGCTGCTGTCCAAAATTGGGAAGGGGAGATAATTTAACTTATACTCAGAAATACGTTCTGTATGGAGAGATGGGCTTGTAAGCGCAACTCCTCCTAAACGGCTCATTGGATTTAAATGAAACTTTACACAGTTATAATACACTGCCTGCAGATGTGCATGAAGAAATATGGTTCCCGTCAAAAATTTGGAAGGTGATGTAAGCGTAACTATTCCTGAATGAAATAAGATTTTAATTGACCTTTTCACATCTGGATATTTGCAATATAAAAACTACTCAAGAATAAATAATTAATTTTGAATCGATAACATTTGATGTGACCTATATCCTCTTGTAAAAAAGTTAGGAAATGTTGTAATCCTCATGTATACTGATGAAACCGTATTGGTTTTAAACAATCCCACTTTGTTGAAGACCTTGTGGTGACCCCTAGATGTATGTTCTTGGTTAGTTTATTTTGGAGATGGAATGTGTCCTTGACATTACTCCATATCCATTCTTTTTTCATAGGTAACTTGCTAATATACCTGTATTCCAAAGTTTGAACATCATATTATTGCAAGCGGGGAGTATCACTCAATGAGGTCACTCACAGTTCTAGTTTCCATTGGCCAAACGTTTTGAGATTTTTACACTATGGCTTTGACCATAATACACAGAACAAATTCAAATATTGTTTACTATTCATTTTATAATTCCTGAATTATGTCCCATTTATTTTGAGCTCACATGACCCTTTGTGTCGTATGAGCTTTTGCCATCACTTGAGGTCTGTCGTCTTTAAGCTTTTCACATTTTGATCTTCTTCTCTGAAACTATTTGGTCAATTAGAACCAAACTTTGCAGGAATGATGTTTAGAAAGTTCTCTCCTAATATACCCCATTTTTAATAGGACAAAAAACATGACCACCACAGATATTCTTATTTCTGATTGGCCAATATACAAAAATAGATAAATCTTTTTCTCTGACACTATTGTACCAGGAAGAATGTTTGGAATGTCCTCATTTTATTTTGATAGGACAAAAAACATGGCTGTCACTGGCAATTCTTGTCTGATCGATCAATGTACCAAAAAAAAACCTTCTTGACTGAAACTACTGTGCCAATTGGAACAAACTTTGAAGGAATGGTGTTTTGAAAAATCCTCTTCAAAATTGATCATTTCAGTTTGATCTGTCAAAAACATGAAACCCACAAGCAATTCCTGTTTCAGATTGGCCAATATGCAAAACAACTTCTCTGAAACACATGACAATTATTTTGTAGGCACAGTTGACATGAGTAGAATTGACCTTACATATATATGTGACCTCCATTTTGTAGGTACATATCTAGATTCATATGTTGATTATATGTTGAATCCTCCAAGCGTATATGATCTTTGTTGGAACAAACATCTTGGACATAAAAAAAAAATTCTGATGTGCATGAGCTATATTTTGTAGGTACATATTCACACATCATTTGTCATAACCAAATTCAAAGCTCTATTTATAAAATTTAAGACATATTTTGTAGGTACAGATTCATGCATCATTTGATATAAGTAGAAATGCTTTGATTTAATTTAGTCATATTTTGTAAGTTGATTGATTGATTTTTTGGTGTTTTAATGCCACTTTCAGCAATATTTCAGCTTTATCATGGTGACCAGTTTTAGTGGTGGAGGAAGCCGGAGTACCCGGAGGGAACCACTGACCCCGGGCAAGCAACTGGTAAGCTTTTATCATGTGCGGCTGCGAGTCGAGTGCACCCTTTTTTGTAATTTACAAAGCTGGGCACGAACCCATGCCGTATTGGTGATAGACTTGTATGAGCTGTAAGATCCAACGACCTAACTCATTGAGTCATCCGGGCCCCTCATATTTTGTAGGAACAGATTCATGCATCATTTGATATAAGTAGAAATCCTTTGATTTAATTAAGTCATATTTTGTAGGAACAGATTCATGCATCATTTGACATAAGTAGTGTTCCTGTGATTTAATTTAGTCATATTTTGTAGGAACAGATTCATGCATCATTTGACATAAGTAGAGTTCCTGTGATTTAATTTAGTCATATTTTGTAGGAACAGATTCATGTATCATTTGACATAAGTAGAGTTCCTGTGATTTAATTTAGTCATATTTTGTAGGAACAGATTCATGCATCATTTGATATGAGTAGAGTTCCTGTGATGTATGTAATGTACATTCTGGTGTACAGTGGAGGAATGGGATTTCTGATATACTGCTTAGTAGATAACATGGTAGCAAAAAGTAAATTATCACCAAACAGAATAAAACAGTGGTAAGGATCACAATGTAGTAAATGCCTTCCTAATAATCTGCCAGTCCTATAGTAAAAGAACTGAAGTGATAGCATTCTCAAGGCCTGAAAGTCCTAAGTAAAATTAATTAACTACTAGCCTTTCTAAGATTCAGGAAAACCTATGATAAAAATAAAGTACTGAAGTGCTAGCCTCTAAAGTATTGGATATTAGAATTTAAGTAGTGAATTGCTAGCCTTCCTGAGAATCACGAACTCAGTGGATATGTCAAAAATTATTGATTGTTATTTAATGTGAAGTGAGCAGAATTTTTCATGATCAAAACAAGCTTACGAATAAGAAATCATGTTTTTAACATTTTCAGTTTGTTGTGACCCAATTGATCCACCAAAGCTGATCCTATCAAAATAGTTTTATCAGGAATTGAAGAGATATTTTTTCACAAATTTTACCAAGTCTTTTTGTTTGTACATTATGATAAAAAAAAAAATCAGATATTTGATGGAAAATAATGTATATATACCTTCTTAAAAAGACCATGAATTTTTACAAACATGACGACCACATAAACATGGACAGTGCAATAGTAGAATCAATAATGAATGATCTTGGGTAGATAACTTACAAACCAGGATAGTGGAATTTACTGTTTGTACTGCATTATTATAATGGAAAATCAGAGTTGATAACTGCATCCACTACCTGAATCTTAGAAAGACTGCCACTTATGTATTTGTTTTACATTGTACTCTAGGACTGCTTGATTCTTTGCATTTCTCTCAAAATTGATGATCTACATTGTTCACATATATGTATTTGACTTATTTATACACAAATACAATCTTTATAAAATGTTGCTTTTGTTTTAATTTGAAGTTGTACATTTTGATTTCTATTTCCTTATATAGAATTATCTAACTTCTTACTTGTATATTCCTGGGATAAATAACAGATGTTATATTACTATTGAACTTTTCAAACATTTAATACCTTATATTAAAAAGTATTATTAAGGAAATATTACAAGAACATGATAGTGTAAACGGATATGTAAGCTGTAGCTCACATTTCTTATTCTCTCACTAATGTGGTTTTTTTTAATGCAGGGTTAGTATTCTGATTGTGATTAGTTCATGGACTGGTTCCCTGTTCTACTTCCTATTGGCTGCATACATTGTAGAGTCAGCAATAGAAATAAATGTTACCAGATTGACACATATTTTGGTAAGTAAATAGTTAATATGTTACTTACTTATGTTTTTTGTTTAAGAGGGTATCTGTGTCTAAGTGGTTATAGTTGTAGACCTATTCCACAAGATTAATACCAAATTATGTATTTTTCAACTTTTTATTGAAGTGCCTGTACCAAGCCAAGAAAGTGAGAGATCATGTATTTGTGTGTTGGGGGTATCGATGTGGTATTTTTCTATTGGATTTTGGAACTGTTCCGACAGGGTGGTATTCTTTATTTTTCATTTTATTCCAGTGTCAAAATTGGAAAGGAAGATGACCTTTTCACATTATATAATACACTGTATTGGTCCTAATAAAAAGCTCACACACATTTTTATGGAGGTTAACGTTTGTCAAAGTTCAAGCAAGCTTAAAAAAAACATGTTAGAAAACTAATTGCATGAATCAAGTACTGAAATTCCATTGTACAATGTATAGGCAACATCTCCCCTATCCCCCCCAAAATCCTGTGTCTTGTTCAAAGGTTTTGTTTATTTATGTTTTGAATTTATTGTGTTTAATGCCACTTTCAGCAATATTTCAGTTATATCATGGCAACCAGTTTTAGTGGTGGAAGAAGCCGGAGTACCTGGAGAGAACCACCGAACATGGGCAAGCAACTGGTAAACGTTATCACTTGCAGCTGCGAGTCGAGTGCATCCTTTTTTGTAATTTACAAAGCTGGGCACGAACCCACGCTGTATTAGTGATAAATTTTTATGAGTTGTTAGGTAATCCAACTACCTAACTCATTGAGCCATCCGGGCCCCTTATGTTTTGTATTGTGTATATATTGAACAACAAACACATGAACAACCTACATCCTTATTTCAGGGAGAGGCTTTAGATAAAGACTTAAACACATTAAAGTTATCACACATGATAAGTTATTGGAAGACTATACCAGAGGTAGGGACACTGTCTGTACTAGGACTTCTGACAGTAAGAGATCTGATGCATTATATTCAGTACTATTTTATACCTATAATGACCATACTGGCAACACCAATCATTAGACTTATTATGTCCCTTTATTCTATATATCATGTATCCTGACAATTACCATAATTGGCTGTGTATACAACACATTTTTAATCATATGCACCCCTTCTATACACCTTTTGATAAATAATTGCAATTGAAGTATGTATCCGTTTCGATTTCATGTATATTATGCTTAGTCAGGATTGTTTGATTGTATTTCAGAATATTATACATGACCTGTATCTGTACATGATTTCTCTTCTGGTTTTTGTAATGGCAATTTTATTTGTATGTTTATTTTTTGATAAAGAACAACATCTCTGTTGTTAAAGAAGTAATTTTTGGCAGTTATGGTGTGTTGGTAAATATAACATGGTTGCAAATGTTGTAACTGCTTTATATATATCACATGAGCAATAGAGATGTGTAAAATTTGTGGATGCAGATGTAAAATGTTCAAGTAGGGCAAGCTTGCAATAATCGTGGCTTCCATAAACTATTTCTATTTTTTATATATGGTACAATGAGAGGATCAAATAGTTGATCACATATATTTAAAACAAAAATACTGTGAAATGCTAATATATGACCCTTAGGAATTTAGATTCAAGATTTTTTTGTCAATGTTGCAATATTGATTGAGCAATTGATTATATCACTTGAAACACAGAAATATGTCATAAAGATTATTAATAATGAATTGAAATATATATATTTAAAATTTTTATACATGTCGTCTTTTATAAATACAATATATATCATTAAAGAAAGTTTTTTGTATTTTTTTGTTGCCTTTAATAAGCAAATTACTGTTCATTGAATGTGACAATACACAAATACCCTATGTAGCATCAGATCAGAAATGTAATATATGCAGTACTCAACCCAAATCGTAAAATTATTTTTCATATAGCATACATAAAAAATTTACTCAAGCCAGTAATAAGAAAACAAATATTAAACTGAAAAAAATGACCTAAATCTATATGATGCTTGTGTACATTGGTTGGGAACCCATTAATTGATTTAACCCTGCTATATTTTTGCACCTGTTCCAAGACAGGACCTGGATTTCCAACATTATATAAATAACATTTATTATACAGCTATAATTTTAATCCAATCAAAAACACCCATTTAAGACATGTGACTGCATTATTTTTCCCGTATCAATGTACAACCGGAAGCCATATTTTTTCCGTATTGGACATCCAATACGGGTTTTTTTCGTATTGTACGTTATGTAAGGGAAGTAACTCGTTGGTTTTTGTTGTCTGCTAGTAAATTATTTTTAATTGTAATCTACAATCAAATTAACTTGTTCGATATTTAACAGTTTGAGGGAAAAAAAGTTGTTTAGAATAATTGTTGATCAGTTATTTTGCTGTTTTTAATTCATTTTAGAGATTACGAGATCTGTATTGATACAGAACATTTTTCTAACGAAATACTGTTGTGCAGTTGTTCTATTTAAACTGTATTAAAAGTTAAACATAAAATTGTTGTTATAGTATTGATCATTTCAGCTCTATAATAAATAGGTCATTATACAGTGTTATGTACAATATATTTCCATATTGTACATAGCACTGTATAATAACCTATTAATAGTTGAGAGGGAAAACATTGTCAACCAAGGCGAAGCCGAGGTTGACAATGTCTTTTTCGAAGGGTAACAATCTGATCTATCAACCTCTCAACTATATGTTATTTAATTTATTATACTGAATATTTTCACTTTCTCGTTTGCACTGTTTTTTTTTATTTTAATGTTTCATTTCATATTCAGTCTATTCATTTTTACAGATGTTCAGTAATTTTGCTAGGCTCTAAATGAGAGGGTGACAGTAAAAAAACTGTTACCCGCTGAGCCATGTGTGGAATTATTGACCATCACTGTTTAAGCTTTCTTTTTATAATTGTAAGACCAATATATGGAACATATGTGGATGCAGCAGCTGATCGTTTACCATACTATAGACAAAATAAACAGTATATGAATGACCAGATAATAATACAACAATTGTATAGCAAAAACATATAACACAAGCTCTCAATTAATACCAGAAGTGATACCAGGTGCTAGGGATGGATGAGCATTTCCTGCCCCATTAATTGGACCCATCATGGATTCCTTGTTCCATATACAAATTAAGGAAATAGATATCAACACATGCATAATAAGGGGGCCATTGTGGCCGTGATCGTATGGTAGTTGGATTTACAACTACCTATGTAATCAGTGCCTATCACCACTGATGTTGTGAGTTCCAATCTCGATCAGGGCGAGGTGTACAACATTATGTGATAGTTTATGAATGACTTGCGACAGGTCACAGTTTTCTACGGGTCCTTCGGTTTCCTCCACCAATAAAACGGACCGCCATGATATAACTGAAATATTGTTGAAAGTGGCATTAAGCACCATCAAACAAACATTCATAATAATAATTTGAATTTATTGTTTGTATTCTCTCACTGGTCATTCAAGTGGACGTTGTGATATAGCTGAAATACTGCTTAAATTGGTGTTAAGCACCAAACAATCAATAAATCAAAGACAGTGGCAGATTCCAGACTTTTGTCTTCATCTTGTGTATCCAATGTTGCCAGTTTCTCTGGATTGTCCATTTTGATTGCCCTTTCGGTATTCTTTAACATTTATTTGGAGATGTTGGACAATATTGAAGCTTTATAGAGAGTATATTCAGGATTATTATCAGATAATGTTGTTTGAAGCTGCCTCAGGGCCGTCTTAACAGCATAATAGGCCCCTGGGAAAAACAGTGCTCTGGAGCCTTACCTACACAACCATTCGCAGGAATAAAAATGTAAATGGTTGATAAAATTAAACATATATTTATTGTATTGTTACTCCCAACAAAATCAGTGTTTAAGCATTAAAAACATGCCATACACAACATACATAGATTAGCATGAGGACCCTATGCTCGTGGGCCCCCCGGGCAACTGCCCATGCGTTAAGACTGCACTGAGCTGCCTCACCCCAAACTAAGTAAACAGCAATTGCAATATTCCTGGATTGCCAAGGTAGAATTAAATCAAATTACCACACAACTGTTAGTAACAATGGCACCGATGTTTTATATTTTTATTTATGAAATATGTCATTGAAGTAAAACCTGTACTCCTCGTCATGTGTGTTGTGTTTAAGCATTTGATATAACAGCTACTGAACATTTTACATGCCCTTATTATAGAATACAATATAACAAATATTTCATTAGTCATCATCTAAATGTTTCAGTATTTTTAAATTTTACTATTGCCTATGCACATACCGCACAAAATTATGAGTAGACTATCCTGCAGTTGTTCAAATGTTTATTTTGCACTGTGGAACAGCTAGGACGATAACAATTACTTTTTAATATGAAGATACTCTTGTGGGTTGATATGAAAATATAACAAGCATGCGAATATAAAAATATAACAAACATGCGAATATGAACAGCTTGTACAATTTGATTCTTTTTTTTTTACATCATTTAATGTAAAAACAATTCCAACAAATTGGCCCAAAAATGAACTCAGTGGTGATGTATGTTTGTTCTCTATGAATATCGAAGGTATGGGACAAGAATACACAATTATATGCAGAAGTTAATCATAATATTGTCATTCATTATTTGGGAGATTTGGTAGTTTCTTTACTAAATGGACTGATTTCTCTTTTCTTTTTCTTTCTTTTAGGATTTGCACGTTCATCTTTTATCATCTTAACCAAGTCACGGACCTGGAATTAAAAAATATATGAATTAATAAATAATGAGAAATTAACAAACCATATTATATATATATATATATATATATATGAAAAGCAAAAACAATCTCTAGAGAAACGGGCACCATCGGGTCTTGATCGTATGGTGGTTGGATTTACAACTACCTATCACCACTAACGTTTTGAGTTAGAATTCCGCTCGAGGTGTACTCAATACAACATTATGTGATTAAGTGGCCTAAACAGGATAGCCAAAATCTGATAAGGTTAACTATGTTTGAGGGATATCAATCTTTAGCTTTAAGAATTATTACAGTAGTTAGACACAGTGAATTTCAATAAGTGATATGAACAATGTCAGTGCTGAGACAAAGACTACTGGTCAGGTGGTACATTGGTGGGGTGAGAACTGATCTCAGTTTAATGTGTCAATACTTGTTATTTTCTCTTGTTTTTTAGTTATGACTATAATGCTTGTATTACTAGTAACACAACGGGACCGTCGAGGTCAAAGCCCACATATGGTGAGGTCTACTCGAAACAAAATTATGTGATCAAGTTTGTCAGTGACTTGTGGCAGGTCTGTGGTTTCCTCCTTCAATAAAATTGACCGCCACAATATGACTAAAATATTGTTGAAAGCGTCATTAAACACATTAACCCTGGAAATTATAGGAAAAGAAGATTGAAACGGTTAATAAATTGTTTATATTTTACTTCTAATAAATACAAAATATTTATATTCTTGACACACAAAACTTTGCAAGAGTGGGTATAAGTGATTAAGGCCATACAAGCAATTTCTAACAATAGGGAGAAAGTTACATTTTGAGGAGTATAAGTGATAGCTTACAAAAAACAACAGTACCCACGTGGACATTAGGAAATACATGGACTCGAGACGTCTAGTCCAATTTTAAATTCTTTGTTTTGACCGGAAGGAGGAATGTAGCAACCATATTCGAAGTCATTATAAAACCAATCAGTTAAATGATCTTTCGAACTCGACGCGAATTATTACACTACCAAGTTTATTTCAAGTCTATACTGAAAAAGCCCATTGTTCTATACTTTAGTCCTTTGTATTACTCTTTAAGTCTGTGGCCTTAAAATTCGTTTGAACCTTACAGTTTGAGCTCTCAAAATGGCGTCTTTTTGTGGCATCTGCTAAATCTGAAAAAATTGCATCGCAGAAAACTGCAATGATGTTAGAAAACCAAAACATATCAACATTGCTTTATTTCCTAGGCTATTTGTAGAATATAAGAGAATGTAACTTATAGTGAAATTTCAGTAAGATTTGTAAATATTATGGATACAATATAAATAGTTTGGTTTGGTTTTAATGTACGAATCCAATGATTGTTATGATGTATTATTTCAAGACATGGTAGAATATATTGTCTTTTTTGGCATGTTGTATTTGTTTTATTTTATTCTATTGATTGCTGAACGACAAGTTCGCATTATTTCAGCTATTGTGATAATAAGAGTAGGTGTACAAACAAGAAATTAGCAGATGGGAACAAAAATATGGAACTGACATGGATGATTGTCACATATAAGGGATAGAAAATGGACCAAGTGAAGAATGTTTGTAACTTGTATCGTGGCGCCAGCTATTACTGTAGATCATTAGCAAATACTGCAAGTTTTTTAATGCATAAACTGGCAAACTTCCCCTTATCGGGATTTTTTTTTTATTTCGGAGTTTTTTGGGGGTCCCTTTTAGAGCCAAAAATAGTAACATGCCAGCACTTTTCTGAAAGTCTGGATCAGCCTCTGGTTCGATCAATATGCCCTCGTCTATGATCATGTTTGATCATTGTATTGTCAATTTAATTATCCTAAAGAACATATTATATAATGCATATAATAAGAACTTACCTTTCCGTATTTTAAGAAAATCTCGCCTAATTTTGGCTTTCTTAAGATCGCCTTTATCTTCTAACGCCAGCTTATCAAATTGTTCAATGATTTTGCCCATTTCCTCAGGATCTCTTGTTTCCCTCGTTTTTGTTACCAACTGTTTACGAAGATTTTTTTCGAATGCGTTCTGTTTGAAGTATACATAGTAAGTATGTACTTATTAATTGACAAAGTTAGATATACATGTATATATACATTGAACAAAAACATTTCAAGATGTTTGCTGTAAGTTATTGTTGGATGTTTTATGATTAAGTAGAATTAAGTAGATACATCATGTTATCACTATTTCAGCAGTCAGGGAACTATAGTTTCCTGGTACAGAATTCACTAAGTAGATTTTTACAGTTAACAGTTGCTACTATTACATTTTATTTGTTGTTGTTTTTTTCACCGTAGATTTTTACTTTTAACAGTTGCTCCTGTTTCAATTTTTTAAAAACTTTTTGAGTTGAGTTTACATCTACTTATGCCATCAGTGCATACCACAGCTAATGTTAAGAGTTATATTCCTGACTCTGGCGATTTATACCGCATATTCGTTGCTGTACATGTAAGAAAGTTTGGTCAGTTTACTTGTGGGAGATCGCTGGTTTTCTCCAAATACTCTGGGTTCGCACACAAATAAAGCTGACAACCTGGATATCACGGAAATATTATTGGAAAGTTGTACTGCTGTTCAGTCTTATTAATGTCATTTTGTTGAATTTATAGAGAAATTAATCTGTAACAATCATGTGGATAACACACATGATAAGCATTGCAATTTGTTATTTTTTTCAGTATAATTTAAATCGTGATGACTTGCTTTTTCATCATAGAAATTTCAGTCCCCTACTTCTTTGAAGAAATAATATTAACTCTTTGAACTGGTCGACATCCGAAGTGCATATTTTCATCGAAACAATTTCGGGTTTTCTGATTTTACCTTAACTTGTTATTTTCGTTTCTAATTTAATGAATAATTTTACCTCTCTCCTGTATGTTTTTGGTCCTCGAGGATCATCTGTTGTTATTAAGTAATTACATACATTTTCTTCTGGCAATGATTTTTTCTCTCTCGCAAACATGCGCAATGCATATTCACCATCTGTCGGTACAGTTACAATGACTGTAAGTTCCCGGTTAGCTATCCGTTGATCAATATGCTTGGACAAGTCCGTTGGTTTGTATTTATTAGCAAGTAGCTCAGATCGTATTAACAATTTCTTTGTCATCGTAAAACACACGTAAATCCGTTGACGAAGTTTTGCGAGAATAGTTCCACGCTGTTGGGTAGGTTCGATTAATCCTACTTTGTTCAAAGCAGTTCCAGGCCCCCAACCTACAGCCCCTGTGGTACAAGGTAGCGGTTCTATATCTTCGTTTGCAGTAGTACAAATCAATTTGAAATCACAAATCCACTCATTGTCATTAGGAGTAACTCCGCCGTTTATGGTTAATTTGTAAACGCCATTTATTGGAAACCGCACTGTAAATTTCCAGTTGCCATTATTTCTGTCCATAATTACGTACTTTACAAGCTGCGTTTTTCTGGGCAATTTCATATCAGTGGATTCCTTTTTATTGAAGAATAGTTCATAATTCAATTGGCCTTTCCACTTTTCTAACAAACTACGCACCCTAATTTCAACAATTCCATGTATTGCTTCTAGTATTCCAGGCACGGGTGTCGGGCAATGTAATTTGTTTTTAAAATAAGGTTGACGGTAAAATGGCTCTCCTAAAAACCTTTCTAGTGTAAGAGGAACGGTTAATAACTGCCAGTCGCTGTCGTCAGGCAAGCAAAAATGAACAAATATATCCGGGTCAGTCAAGAAGAAAAACTCGTTAACTTTCCTCACTGCTGAACCTGATGACATTCTACCTGTCCCTTTTGTTCCTGAAATGAGTTTATATATCTAGATGTATCACATACATATATTTCATGTACTGTGGAACGGTAAGCAATAAACAAATAAATTATTCACACAAGGATATAGCAGTACAGGATAAAATTGAAAATATCATAAATTATATAAAAAAACATTTTATTTTTTATCATCGTATGCTTCCAAAACTCAGTAATAATGAGCACAAAAATTGAATATTGGTACATTTTAAATACAGATATTTACGTTTTTACGTCAGAAAGTAGAACTTCGTTTTATCTCAAAGTCAGGAGACAGGTCGATTACTATGATAACTTAGAGTAATTAATGTCCGTTCGTACTCTTCTAATTCTAAAATAGTCATGATATGAAGGTATAGCGTCCCATAACCCTCGAACAGCATACGTGAAGCACACCAAGCTATAAATAGACGGCCCTCGGACCACCATTCTTAGCATAGCATGAACATGTTCACGGCAGATGGTTTTTTTACATCAGATTTAGTCCAATAAACTGACAGGACAAAAATGAAAATTGCCATGTAGTATAAAGACCCAGTGACGAATTCAAGGGGGGGGGGGGGGGCTTTGGGGGCTAGCCCCCCCCTGTCGAAAAAGTCAAGCACATATGTTAACATACGCTTTTCAAGGCTATTTAACGTCACGATATGGCTTTTAATCGAATGGTTTCGATCTTGGTGATGAAAGTAAAACAAAATACAAATTAATTTCTTTGTATTGATTTAATCTTCAAAGAGGTAATTAAGTAATTATGCTAAATCAAATTTTCAAGTTTATTTGAAGTTTTTATGAATGTATTGTCAAAATACCAATTAATATCAGGTATTGTCTTAAACCGTTATATAAACATGTCTAGTGTCATAATTTCATATAGGTATAACCACCAACACCTGTAAATTGAGGCTCTTTGAAGAGAATTCTTTTTTAAATAACATTTATTTTTACAAATAAAATTAAAGGCAATTGTTGCTGTATTTAAAAAAAAAATACCTGAGTTTCCGTTTTGAAAATATATGAATACAAAACTGCCAAAACACACATAGAGCAGCTGATCATAGTGATGTAACTTCTTTATTGTATTCCATTTGCAACTTTGATTTTGTCGTAACCATTGTTATTGTTCAAATGTGCCTGGCTTTTAAGAAATCACTACAAATGAGATCACTTGACATAGACAGAGCCTTAAAAAGCGTAACTTTAGGTCAGAGCTCACTAGACCGCAAAGCAAATGTTGAACAATATTCAACCACCAGTGTTTTGAGGAGTGTTAAAATATACGAACCACTAGATATAGAGGTTAAAAAACCTAGAATATGCGGGAGACACATAATGAGAGATAATGTTGAAGACTACTTTAGGAAGTCAATATTGAATAACTGTACCTTTTCTCGACTATGCGCTAAATGAAATGAAAACAAGGTTTACCGACCTACACGCCAGAACCGCTTTGGGACTACAGTTGGTTGCATCTATTATTGAAAATATTGCTCCATAACGGAGCCCTCCCTCCCGTCAACAGAGTCTCTGGATCCGCCCCCGAGACCACCATTCCCAATAATCTGGGGAAGTTTGCCAAAGCAACGTTGAAGTTGGTGTGTGACATGTTTATAGCCTACTCACTCACGAGATAAAGAGTTAACATAACTCTCAAATTCGAAACGACAAAATTGAAAATAGTCAAAAAGACGGGCACAAAAATTGTTGTAGTTTATTTTGTGATTGTTTATTATATTAATTGCCATCAACAAGAATATATAATTGTCTGTGATTCTACCTTCCACAGCAGAAAATGCCCATAATGGAAATATTATTCTCCAGTCTCCATTCACATGTACTGCAACCCACTTATTGCTCAGTGTTTTCACTTCCTCAAACGGGTCACCAACATCATACGCCACACTCTTAGCAATACCCTTAATCATGATGGCTTTCAGTCCAACTACTCTGTAATAATAATATTATAGTATGTTATAAAATAAATCAGCTCATGATTGCCTTGTCTTTGTAATTACCAGTATGGTATAATTTTTTGTTTGTTATTCTGTTTATTATAATTATCAAAATGGATCTACTTTAGAGCTATTCCTTTATGAGTACAGGAGTCAAAACAACTCAAATAAATGAACATCTGGATACTATTGGATAACAGTGAAACAAATCAGAAGAACAAAGGTCTGGATACTTGGTGATCCAGAGAAAGGTATAATAACAAGCTAAATATATACTTTAATCAAATACATACTGTAGAAGTAGAATGTCTGTATTATGGGTATATACAATCAATTGTAACATGGATAAGCAAAACACCAGTGAAACGAAAGGACATGGGACAGAAAAATTGGTCAGTACTTTAGTCAACATATGGGCAATAAAAGACGAAGAAAAGCACATCTACCATTGTTATAATGTGAAGGGTATCGAAAGTTTACACCATGGAAAGATTCGAGAATTTCGAATGAAGATGAGAACTCTGTGTTAAGCAAAGTTTTTAAAAAGAATTACAGATTATAAAAAAATTCATACAACACACAAATAAAATATTCGAAGATGGCTGAATAGAGTGCAATTGTTTTATATTCTTTTTTTAATACCAAATGCTTGTGACAGAGTCTTAAACTAAAGTTAACATACATCTATGTATTTTATTCAATCGGTGTATTCCAAGTCCAGGTGGAAACCTTGGCGAATACGGAAACAATTCTTGATAAAAGAATGCATTCGCAAGTTTAGAATTATTCATATGCTGACGAGTTGTTTCCTCTGAATCTTTTGAAACAAGATGAAGATGTAGGTTACTTGAACATCTGAGGAGATTCCTATCGAAAAATGACCGCACAATGATAATGTGTCCTTTTCAAACCAATCAAATAATAGATTAGCTTTGTTCTGTCTTAATATCACACAGTAGGAATAAACAAATCTATACCACGAGAATTAGGATGACAGTGAGTGTACAGTGTATTGTTATGACGACTTAACGTTAAAGTTGATATGAAATCCTATAAAACAAAATGTATCAAATGTGATATTGATATACCCCGTACAAAAGCGGGAACAAATGGATTAGGACTCCACGACGGGTGCCATGCATGTTTGTACTGTTGTAGTTTTCATCCGAGTACACCTTTAAGACATACTCTCCAGTCGTTTTTGTTCACACGAGACCTGTTTTTCAGCATGCCAAAAACAAAAAAACAAAAAACAAAATTTTTTGTAAATGTTGAAATAGATATAATGTCTTGGCAGGAATTCATACCGTCTATCAGTGTTTGTTTTCTTTCATTGAAATAAAGATTAAGGTAATGTGTGTGTCAATCAAATAAAACAATATGTTAGTTATTCACTTCAATTCTTGACAAGAAGCAATAAAATGCAAAAATGCACTTCACTTAACGTGCGAAAGTGTTCTAATTTTACGCATCAGTATTCTTTGTATACTAATACCTGCAGATTTTAACAAAGAAGGCTGCATAGGACATGGATTTCTTCTGAACTTTCCTCATATCATGCAGTGGACAATCTTTAATGCCATTTGGAATTTTCCCTTTTTTGAAGTTCTTTGATCCCATCCATACAAATAAAGATCTGACTTTTTCTATGTCCGTTGTCATTCCTTGAGTAAGGTACTTGGCAAAGATATGCCACGATATACATATATCGAAATCAGCCTGAAAAAAAATATATTTGTGTTATATGTTTAAGACATAATATCAATATTACATAGATATATGATATGTTTATATACCAATAAGACTAGCTGTCCTGGTAGAGCTTAAATAGTGTTGAAAGTCGTGTAATAATCACCCAACATAACTATTAACACAAACACTTAAGGTAGCACCTAGAGGGAAATTTTGTTTGCCTTGACTGCCAATCTTTAAAAGATTATTTCTCAAAAACTACTAAATGGAAATTAAATATCTTGGTATCTATGTGTTTCTGAAAGATTGCTCTTTATTGTAAACTAAATTTCATATTTCAAAATCAATTTAATCAAAAGTTATGTAATATAATGCGCAAAAAACTAGGGTATGCTCTTTGATTAAAAATAGCATGTCCAGGTCAAATCACACACCAGAAATTTGTATTTCCTCTGCAAGATCTAACTATAGTCTACAAAACCGTGGCTCATAATTTTGATATATGGTTTCATTCATTTGTTATGTCATACAGACTGTAAAAGCTAATCCTACCATTCTGTTCCCAATTTCAAAGAGGCATAAATATTTTTAGAAACAAAAGTTTTGAAATCTGACAAACGGTTTTGTAGAATACACTCTACAGAACAACATATACCAAAATCAGGTCAATAGAGGCACCCATAAAGTTGCTATTTTTAATTCAAGTTAGTATTTCACTCATAAAATAAAGCTCTAAAATAGCCCCAAAACTAAATTTCCCAGTTTTGGTCCCATTAAATCTATACAAATGCTTTCAATATTCTTGGGAATACTTGGGGAGTGACCTAGAACATTATTCCAATCAAATTAATTACACATCATGTATATAGTGTATACACAGGCTGTTATTTCTGCAGTATAAATGCACTGGCCATCCTATTTTGCCCCACTCATGGCATTTGGCGGGAGATTTGACGTCACTGGTTTGATTCCTGCTGATCATTATTGGTCAATGCTCCTCCCCTTATTACATAACCAGAAGCCACAATTAACAAAGGGATTACAGGAGATATTAGTATTACAGAAAGTTTTCAATACAAGTGAATTAAATGTAAATAAATGAAATACAACATTAAAGTAAAACTTTGTTTATTGAAAAAATATTGACAGAATGTCAATAGAAATCTGTAACGTTAACAAGTTACAATTGTATAACACCCCTGAATAGAAATAGACTGGTCCGAAGGGAAAAGTTTTGAGAATTTACTCAAATAATTAAAAAAAAAAATGAAAATAAAATCAAGTAAAGAAAAAAATATGTCAAAAGTTTCCAACAGAAGACACTGTCATCTGAGTTTAGAAGACCAAAGAAATGCTTTTGTTGAAGATGCACTTAGAGCCTGTTCACTGTTGAAATTAGTGTCCTCATTACTTTCATCTGTACTGTAATAAAAATCCTCCTGTTTATAATAAGATCCTTTGTCTGATAATTTCAAAGATTCTTTTATCTCTGGGTGCATTTCCTTCTTTCTTTTTGTGGTTCTTCTCCCCCTTCTAGACTTTTTCCTTTTTTTACTTGTTGCTTCTTCATCCATCATTACATAAATTAACCACAATATAAATAGTGGTCAATAGAGGTCAACAGGAGACTGATAAGAAAGCTATTATATTACACCACTGATTGATAGATAAGCTCCTCCTTGTTATTTAGATAAGAACAGATTTGACCATGTGCTTTTGTTTGCATATATAAATTAGCCAATTACACATTAATTGGATAATATACTGACATTTCTTTGATGTAATATGTTAGTGTACATATATATCTATTAAAAAATGCAAGAAAAGAAAATTCGATTAAAAATGACATTTTGCCTCTAGTGCTACCTTAACTGGAACAATTATTATCAGGTTCGCGCAAAGTAAAAATATTAGAAAGTCAAGAGGTCTAAACGTAATAGCCAACATCGGAGAAGGTTTTAGGAAATATATTAGTTAGGTACTTTGAATTTCAATAACTAATATATATACAATGTCGGGGATCGTATGGTACCTATGCAATCAGTGCCTATCACCACTAACGTTGTGAGTTCGAATACCGCCAATGCCGAGGTGTACTCAATACGACATGATGTGATAAAGTTTGTCAGTGACTTGCGGTGGGCCGGTGGTTTTCTCCGGGTACTCCGGTTTTCTCCACCAATAAAACTGACCGCCACGAAATAACTGAAATATTGTTGAAAGTGGAGTTAAACACCATAACTCTAACCCTAATCAATGTCAGTGTCAACAAAGCCACTACTAGATGAATGCATCCATCGGGGACTAAGAGTGCACAACATATCTCAGTTAATATATCAATACTATTTATCCCCCCCCCCCCCCCCCCCCCCCCCCCCCCCCCCCTCTTTCAGTGATGACGATAATACTTGTATTAACATAACAGATGACTTACATTTCTTGCCTTTTCCTCTAACTCAGAATACCCTCCTGGTGTATAGATGTGGTCTTTTCTATCTCGTGGTGGCCGAGGCCTGGGATAATATTTATTTTCTGGAATTGTAAAATCGTCCGGGATCTACAAAACATGTGAAAATAGTGTTTCTATTGTTGTTCACTATCTTAGTTGTTTACAATGATGACGTGTTCAAAAACCAGGTTGGATATATAACACAGTACATACAATATACACATGTGTACTTCATTAATTACATTTCGAAGATGTCTTGTGTAGATTTCAAACAAAATGTCAGTTACTGGTGATTTCAAAATTTATACCAAAAATATAATCGATTCTTTAG
Organism: Bathymodiolus septemdierum; assembly: GCA_963383655.1. Classification (NCBI taxonomy): domain Eukaryota; kingdom Metazoa; phylum Mollusca; class Bivalvia; order Mytilida; family Modiolidae; genus Bathymodiolus; species Bathymodiolus septemdierum. Next base: position 5,378,286 of record OY726520.1, read on the forward strand.
TTAAATTAACCAAAGTAAAGAAACAACAATGCATTTAAGAATGTTGCTATGTGATAGCCAGGAGCATAGCTACGCAGAGGCAATGATGCACGTGCATCCACACCACTTTCACGCACGCACGCACACACGCACACACCCACACCCCCACACACACACACACACACATAAATAAGACAAAACATAGACAAACACACGAACACATCCACAATTTTCACAAAATTTTACCAGGATAATAAAACTATTGTATATAGATTGATTAAGTAATTAATTTAATCTGCATTGTATATACATGTTTGTATATTGGATGTAAAAATTATTGAACATATTAGTTACAATTATATTTAAAAATATGCAGTCAGTGCCTATCACGACTAAATCTGTGAGTTCGAATCCCGCTGATGGCGAGGTGTACTCGATACAATATTATGTGATAAACTTTGTCAGTGACTTGCGACAGGTCGATGGTGTTCTCCGAGCATTCCGGTTTCCTCCACAAATAAAACTGACCACCACGATATAACTGAAATATTGTTGAAAGTGGCGTTAAACACTATAACCGTACCCCATTTAATAGTTGGGGATTGCATTTTCGATGTCTTACCTTCTCATGTTTAGTTTCTATTAAGTCTTCTTTCTTTCTCGATTGCTTAGAAGGAAAACCATCCATTGACGCTCCACATCCCATAATTACCACATGAAGGGTCTTAATTGAAAACTAAAACTATTTTAAACATGTAATAACATACATAATTTCCAATCCTCTGTTTCTTATATACTCCTTAGTAAGATTTATGTCAACCTCTGATTTGATTTTAACATATTAAGATGTTTTTTCTATTAAATCTATGTTAATTATACAATATTTACTAGTAACAATTTGTCCTATATATAGATCATGTATTTGTATTTGTTTTTAAATATTATAATATCAAATAGTAAAAGTCTTGATATTGTGTATCACTGTTTATACATTTTACGCTTTGAATAATTTGAAACAAAGGGTTTTTAACTATTTTAAATGGCATTCATTTTTAAAAAAATCTAGACTGTTGTTAATTTGTATTCATTTTAAAACAATTGGGGTGATTGTGATCAAAAACGAATGTTTTAAGGGACATTTAACAGTAAATAATAAGCTATTGTTATTTTTTAATGTCAAATGTATTGTTTTAATACAATCGAGTCTGAAGTTATCAAAACGAATCTTTTAAGCAAAATACGTGCTGTATAATAGAACACTCAGTATGTATCCTAACGTGACATCTGCTCGGTCATGCAATAAAGTCGGTCACTTGTTTTGATTTACAAATCTGGCGTAGCACGAGACCAATGACGTCATTCTGTATATTCATAGCGTATCGTCCAGGTATCAGTTTCGGAGCCGCCGATATGCATATTCATTACTCGTGAACTAGTGACCCATATGACGTCAGAGGCGTTTGTTTACATTGTCGATACAGTTGACAGTTCACCATACAAAGCATGGTTTTTTGGTTCGTTCAGAATTTTTTTTTCGGACAACACAAGAGTTAGAATATTTTTTTTTTTTGTCGCGAATTATTTTTTCCAGAATTTAACATTAGGTTATATGACAAAAACTCTGAATCAGATTATTTATTTTCTCCTCCACCAAAATCAGAATATTTTTTTCAGCAACATTGGGAATCAGAATATTTTTTTTAGAAAAAAACCATAACCCCCCCCCCCCCCCCCCCCCCCCCCCCCCCCCCCCCTTCAAGTTAAATGGTCGTTTGAAAATATGATGATTGATCATTCAGATTCCACCATTTTCTAGAAAATGGCCGATTTTACCGGGAAAATACATACAAGTGCTCTCCATTAGTCACAAAATGGCAGATTATTTTGCATTTGCACTGCTGCTTTAATAACAAATATACCCCTTACTTCTAGGGGTAATGCAATGAAATTTACAGAGAAGATAGCAAAAGAATTAATTTAACAGCAATAATCAAAATTTATAGCATAAATTGAACAGAGAATTAAATTAAATCAGACAGAAACATGAGATTATCTGGGAAAAAAAACAACTGTCATTTTTACAAATAGCATCAACAAAACTGTATTGTTATAAAGAAAAATGTGATTAAAATAAATTGAAATCAGTCATTAATTGTTTTACAAAAATATGGCAGGATGTAGTCTAATAGATTGCATTGACAAAAGCAAAAACACCAAATTCACTGTATTAAATACTTTATTATGTGGGTAAGCAAGTTTAATATTTGCATCAAATAATAAATTTTTAATACTTCAATTTCAAACTATTTGAAAAAAACATCTTTTGAAATTTTTCTGACAAAACAATTACACTGAAAAAGCTAAAATACTGTACTTTCTTAATTTGGTTTACTTTTTAAGTTTGGTTGGCCTATGACAAAATCATGTGCTTTATTGACCTTTGACCGACTTTATGTGACGTAATAGGACGCCATTTGGAAAAAGGGTAGTAAACAAATATGGGTCAGTGTGTAATTATTATCGATCTTTTTTCCATGGAACTTTACACATGATTATGAGCAAGAATAGATGAGGAACATAATTAAAAAGAAAAAAATGTTTGCTTTTCAAACATGAAAAAAATAATCAAACATTATCCAATGACTGACCGACTTATTGTCATACGAGAATACATGTACTTAAAGAATTCCTCTTATCTTAAATGTTCATATACAATGCTAGCAATTTTCTTCTGGAAAAGTACAGTATGCAAACCAAGAAGCAATGATAGAAAAATAATAGTCAACCTGATCTAATATTTTCCAACACTGCATATGTACATTTAATCACGTCTGACGTAAAATTAAAGATATACAAAACTGTGTCAGAGGTAAAACATTATATAATTTCCCATGCACAACGCGGGAAATCTCAAACTCCAAAAACATATAAAGAGAACGGCAGATAGCTTGCGATAGCCAGAACAATGTGTGAATTGGATTCATGAGATATAAAAACCATATAAATATCTACAAACATTGGCATCAACTCATAAGAGCAAGCCCATAATGCCACGGTTGTTTATTCATTGCCCATTTTTGTATATTGGAATATATTGCTGAACGTGTTCATGTCTTGAATACCCACCAAATATTTATATATGAGTTAAACACCAAAAATATAAATCAATAAATCATACAATCAGATCAAGCAAAACAAGAAACGAAACTAAGCAAAATATCGAGCAAAAGGAACCGTCAAAAATGGATGATGTTTTGCATAGTGTTAGCTCATGGAAACAACTGTCTGCGAGTAGACACATAGCTTCACTCGGACTTATTACCTGATTCCGAGTTAACCAGTCTAATTTTTCAGTTTAATGCATTGCCTGCGTACCGGAGAAGCGACAAATACCAATATGATAGTCTTTGAGTTTTGCAATTTTAGGTACAATGTATTTGAATCTAAATGGCTTTCATGGGCTTGTCCTTGGTTTTAAAATCATTGAAGATGTCAGATTGGTATTAAATGTCAATAGTTAACACAAGTTTTAAGTTTTACTTTTTAATTTTAGAATTTTTTAATTACTTGTGTATATTGTTGACATTTGTAACCAAAACACATTTGATCTTTTACCTATTAAATATATTATAAACAAAAAGGGTTAGTTTATATGCACGTAGCAAAGATTCAATCAGAAATTATACCATGTGCGTCGGACGGGAAAGTGTCATATTAACATACTAACTAAGGGTACCAGTCGCGAAGCTCCCTTTCTCTCTCAACTAGTGTAAATTAGCATATATAATGTGCTGTTTGTCGAAGCCTATTTTTGTTTTATTTAACTTGCTGGGTTTATTGTAAAATGAATTTATGTCACACTTTCTGTTTTATTTATAGATTTAACTAATATTATTATGTTGCATTGTCAACCACGATGGCTGGGAAAAACAATGATCGTGTTGTCATTTGGCATGACGAGTGTGATGAATGGAGCAGGGTATATTAGGTATGTTTTGTGTTCGGTTGGAATTTTAGCCAAAGATGAAGAACAGGATAATCTATCAGTCTAATGGATTTCTTTATTTGTATGAAGCAGTCTTCATACAGAACTGGTCGTGCAAATGAAGCTAGCCCGGTTCTCTAATTTCACTTTCCGCTATATAGATGATATCCTTTCACTAAGCAATTCTACGTTTAGTGATTTTGTTGATCACATATATCCCATTGAGCTTGCAATAAAAAAAATATACCACAGATACAACTAGACCTGCTTCATTCCTTGACCTACACCTCGAAATTGACAGTGCGGGTCTATTAAGAGCGAACCGTTAGAACATGCAACAACATTCCGTCAGCACCTGCATATGGCGTCGTATATTTCTCTCAGTTGATATAATATTCCAGAGATTGTGGTTCTTGTCATGATTTGCTTGATAGAGGTTTACTGCCAGCAAGGATGCCACTGAACCAAGGTTTTCTAGTGGCTGAATTGAAGTCATCACCTACGTTAGTTTTACGGTCGCCACCATAACTTGGTTAACCGCTACGGAATATTTGTGTCACAAATGACCACGGATATTTTTCATTTGTTGTAAGCAAAAACCGGTCCTTTCCTCATTCATGTCTATTCACCAGGCTTTTAACAAAAGTAACACGACGGATGCCACTGTTGGAGCAGGAATTGTTTACCCTTCCTGAGAACCTGAGTTCTTCCCCGAGTTTTCGTGGGTTCGTGTTGCTCAATCGTTAGTTTTCTGTGTAGTGTTTTGTAGATTGTTGTTTGTCCTTATTCTGTTGGTCATTATATTGTATGTCCTTCAATTTGCGGGTTCTGATTGCCCTTTTTGTATATGCAAACTCTACTTGCAGATCATAGTTAGCTTGTCCTTTTTCTTTTGGACATTGCATTGTCTGTCCTTCCTCGATTTAAGGCTTCCGATGACCTCTTTCCTTATTCCTGTCTGATCATCTGGTTTTTGATTCCGATTTTTTGTAGGATGTCGTTCTGGCTGATCTTTTTTTTCATTCATTTATGTTTAATGTTATGTTTCACTAGTGTTCTTTTATATATCAGGATTGTGAGTTTTGTGCTGTTCCTTCTAATTGTTAAGAAAATCTTGAAGATACCAAAGTGGTAATCAGAAGCCATAATCGAAGACGACAAAATGGCCAAAAGAAAAAAGTACAAAAGGACAAACAAAGATCTACAAAATATTACACAGAAAACTAAAGATCGAACAACACGAACCCGACTGAAAACCGGGGGTTAATTTGTGTTTCACTGGAATTGTGTTGTTTTCGTGGATTGTGGGTATTCGTATTCCTCTCTCTAATGTGCAATATACCATTATTGGTGTATTTAATAACAAAGGCAGAATTTTATTTCATATGGCACAATTTATGAATTTACACACACATTTTACAAACATAATATAACATACATTTGACGGAGCAGAAGCAATATACATGTAAAATAAGACAAATGGAATATATTACACCAGTATATATTATACACACATTGTATCATTATATATTTAGTTTTTTTAAGGCTAAGAAAGAGGTAGAAATGAAAGTTTTACTAATTATTCACACGTTTTATGCCACAAATAACCTGAAGTTGACGGTAAGTTTGTGCTATGGTTATTTTGCAATGTTGAAAACGGACCATTTACAGCCAAATAAAAATTATGGTAAAAAGTTACAGTAAACATTATATGTACGAATAAAGCGATATAGATTAGCAATATGAATAAAATGAGATCATCAAATATTTCACATATTTTGTGAAACTCAACTGTACAATTACAAAATTATAAGGCAACAACCGTTTAATTTAGAAGGAGTTTGAGAATTTTCGTTGTTATAAGTTTTGATAAGTCTTCTCCAAAAATTATAAAATACAGGAGAAGTTATATCATAAGATTATACAGCATGTTTAAATATTTTAGTTCAAACATTTGCAGAGCACTATCTCACAAAAAGCGTTTGAAAAATAAAACGTTTGAACAAGGGGTAACTACGTTATTGAAATTTGAACGTGAAGCAGTTTAATATTTGGCTCTGACACTTGGTGTAAACACGAGATTCAATGGTCTTTTTTCTTTTTGACTAAAATGGTAAATGTTCACCATTTGTCTCTTAATTCTGTACATACATTTTTTTCTTCAAAATACCCCCTTTTATCATACCATACCCTATTTATAAAGAGATGACAGTAGTTTTCTTAGAATCATAATTTGGCCAGTAAAATTTAAGACACTAAAAGAAATAACCTCCAAGCTAATATGTATATTAATCTATAATTAAATAAATATATTGTAACAAAACCAGGAGTAATAAACACACACAAAAGGTATATCTCAGATTTTGTATTTAAAAGTTTTTCTTTTACTTTGAATATCAGTCAACCAAAGAAATATACCTTGCATAAAAAACGTAGATATCATATTTAGTGCGCATGACATATTTTTGGAATAACCTTCATCAGGTACCTCAACTTCAAAAAATTAGAAAACCTATCAATTTAAATGTTTTGGGGGCAAGAAACCCAAAGGATCAAATATCGGTCATGGTCACCTATAATAATTCCATTATATCGGTCATGGTCACCTATAATAATTCCATTATATCGGTCATGGTCACCTATAATAATTCCATTATATCGGTCATGGTCACCTATAATAATTCTATTATTTGAGAACTGTAAATGTCAACAAAAAATATATTTAATAAACCATGTCAGTGCCGCCGAAACACGGATGACTGGGTGGATGATGCCCTATTATTTATATGTTTACATTTTTATCTTATATTTATCTTTTTGAAAAGTGAATTTGCGGATACCTTTCAAAATTGTTATCATAACATTTGTCACATTTATTTCCACATACATCCCAGTTTAACACTTTTGCTGCATCTTCAAACATACATTTTATAGAACCAAAGTGCTATGAATAATAAATACAGCGGAATGTAAGGAGGACTGTCAGTGTCACCAGAAGGTAACTAGATGTTATACACGAACTCTTGCTGTTATCATCTTGTTTCACATGTTCTTTGTCTACAAAGTAAAAAATCGTAAATAGACATAAACAAAAATATTATAGGCAGCACAGTAGAAATTAGTAATCGGGAACCAGTTAGGCATTTAGTAAGCCCTATATAAAAACATAGAATTAGTAACCTACCATCCGTTCTGTTAATCTATGTTCCATACTTTTTGAATTTCTTTTCAAGATGCATAAAAACACCATTTGCACTGGAACGTTTCATTTACGTAGTTGTGTTCTGTGGGTAGAACATTTTCCAATAAGGTCATTTGTTATATCCCCCAACTACCTCCAAAATCAAATTTGAAGCATTAAAGGAACAGTCAAGAAATGCAACAATTCCAGCAATTATATATTCTATTTTCTGGGAAGAGAGCAGTTCAAAATTTTCGCAGAATCAGAAAGTATTATTCAGTGTCGGACATTATATAATCATTGCAACACCATCAAAAACTAATTTAAACGATTATGAAGGACCCCATGTAAAGACAGTTTGCAGCAGAAAAAACATATTGTAAAATGAATCTTGCTTCAAATGTGATAAGAATAACATATCCTAAGATTTGTTCCTGGACATCTTAACACTATATGTCAGTACCCCTAATTCCTGCTGTAAGTTTTGTAGTAACCTGCTTGGATCTTGTAAGTTATTTATTATTTTATGGAACCAAACGTATTGCATTAACCCAACAAACAACCATGTTATAATTCTACGAATAAACTCCAGAAAAAATAGCATTGCAAATATATTAAGTTCGGTCTAATCCGAATAAACATCTTAGTCACATTGTTATTCGATTTGGAAGATATTTCGCTTTATTTATACCTAATGGTTTATGTGTTGGTTCTGCCGTTGTAGGTGGTGGACTTGTTTTATGCATTGCTGTTTCCGTTACAGTTATCGGTCTTGTTGGTGTAACAACAATAGGTGCCGCTGTTATTTTTGCTGTAGTTTGTACTGTGCTTTTCTCTGTTGTTGCCATGGTAGTTGTTGTCGTCGTCGTAGTTGTCGTAGTTGGAACTGTAAATAAAACAAAATTAGTTCTGCGAATATATAGAAAGTGAGAATTATGATTGCTCAACAATTTTAACGTTGATCTCATCTATCCCATTGAGCTTGAAATTAAGGATACCACAGTTACAGATAAGGCTGCTTCATATTTTCACTTACACCTCGAAATTGACAGTGAGGGGCGGTTAAGAACGAAACATTACGACAAAAGAGATTATTTCAATTTTCCCATTGTGAACTCTCCATTTATATGTAGGAACATTCCAGCAGCACCTGTATATGGAGTATATATCTTTCAGTTGATACGATAGTCCAGACCTTGTCGTTCCTATAAGGATTTCCATGGTAGAGGGTTGCTGCTAACAAGGAAGCTACTGAACCAAGGATTCCTCTTTGCTAAGTTGAAGTCATCACTTCGAAAGTTTTACAGTCGCCATCATGACGTTTTGATCGTTATGGAATATCTGTATCACAAATGACCACGGATATGTTCCACTTATCGTAATCACTTCCCGGTCCTTTCCTCACATTCATGACTTATTACCTGGTTTGTAACTAGATTAACACGACGGGTGCCACTAGTGGAGAAGAAACAGCTTACACTTCCGGAGCACCTGGGTTCACCCCAGTTTTATGTGTATGTTTTGTAGATCGTTGTGTGTCCCTTTGTCCTTTTTTTGTCATTGTGTTCTTCGATTTACGGATTCTGATTACCCTTTTATTATCTTCAAACTCTTCTTAACAATCATTTTATATATATATAGAACTGATAATTATAGTTTTGGCGGTTAATTAGTTTTGAACATGTGTCCAGGGTAGAGTATACATTCATATCTGTTATATGGAGAGGTGTTACTTAAGAAGGGAAGCAAGCAGATATAATTCTAAATATGACAACTGACGTTTCTTTTATATCAGTATATTGATATTCATTAAAAGAACACGTAAACAGTAATGTACCATCCCCATGGTGTTGTTTTACGCGTGGTTTCCTAGAAACCTAGAAATTGGTCTTTGAATACCGATGGATTCAAATAAAAACAATTCTTTGCAAGATAAGCTTCTGTGCTAACCAAGTATAGTTAAAATGTTAAGCAAAGACGACTTGGAAATATGTGTTCTAGTGGGATAATATATCTATTGCATGTTTTTGATACCTGAGCTAGTAGAATTAATATCAGGTCCAAATTTCTAGTCATGCTTAACCAGACATAAAAATATGCATCTTAGATAATTATTTAGTTTTTTCTTCACCATCATTATGACACTGTTCACTTTGCCATTCAACAATGATTGGTGACTAAAAAAAAATACGCCATTACAGATATATGATTGGATGTAAATTAAATGTGTTGGCTTACAAATTGGCATAACAGCGACTTTAATAGAATCATTTCCAAGATGGTTTCCACCAACACACGTGTATGCTCCAAAATCTTCGAGTTTCAGTTCCATTATTTTCATCACAGCTATTACATAGTATTCATGAGTTTCAATGTCAAGAATATGGTCAAAGGTTGAATTTAGACCTTTCGGCGAAGCCCAAAATTTCCGAATAATGGGGTTTCCCGTTATGTTGCATTCAATTATAAGTGGCATTCCAATGACGTTCTTGATTCGGTTAGAAGTAACAGAAACTTTAACAGGATCTGGAAAAACAAAACTGTATCCAAAATACAATAGGTATATTGTAAATAGGATTTGGAAAAATAATTAATACAATCAAATCTCGTTATCTCGAACTCGCATATGTCGCTTAGGAGCCGTAGTGGTCGTGATCGTATAGTAATTGGATTTACAACTGCATGTGTTATCAGTGCCTATCACCACTAACGTTGTGATAAAGATTGTCAGTGACTTACGGTTTTCTCCATCAATAAAACTGACCGCCACGATATGACTGATATATTGTTGAAAGTGGCATTAAACACCATAACACAAACCTACAAATACATTCATGGGTCTGTTCGACTTCGACATAACGAGATTCGATTTTAGTTATTAATAGATATTGATTAGTATAGGATAGTAGCAAAGTCACGTGTTATAGTAACATGTTAGAAAAACTAGTAAAAGGGAGGCAAGACAGGTAGTGCAAATAATGCTTTTCTAATCAAAAATTATGACAACGAAAAAACGAAAATAAAATTAAAAAAAAACTACAGGGAGGCAAGCAATTTTATTTCTAAAAGGGTATATGCTATAATATTCTTTCGGAATAATAGTATATATTTGCTTGTTAAATGATTTTGGTCACTATGGCAAATAAGAAGAAACTATATCTTCTGTCTAACTTCTATTGGACACGTTAGTAAATGCTAAATCTATAATCAATAAATCCCTAAATTGATTCTAAATTACAGAAAATGGGATTACTAAAAAAAGATGGCTTCTACAGTGAAACATAATGCAGAGTTGTCTAACATTCTGTTTTTATGATTTGTTTATGGTTTTTTTTATGTATGGAGATGCAAGAATCAATTATAATATATTGTATTCATTGTCGGTTTGGAATTCCTGTATTTGGGACGATTGTGATGCTATAGACGAGTGTTCGCACCATATTGAAAGAATATGTTTTCCATCCCATGCCATTTTTGTGACTTATTTACAATATTATGTTGAATAAACACAATAAAAAAACGTGTGCTATCTGTTTTAACTTAATTTAACTTAAAAGATAATTAATTTGTTTTATCTTGTTTTTCTGATTGTCATTTGATGTTGGTTTTTTTTTGGTAAATATTAGAGTATTGTTATTATAGTATAATCATTATTGTCAGGATAATAAAACGTCACACAGTTTTGCAAAGTAAGTATCCTATTATTATGAGAATTCGACTTGTGTGCTAAATAATAAGGTAAACAATAAAATCTCAAAAGTAAATAAGTCGAATAACGTATTCAGAGATTTGGACAGCTGTATGATGATATTAATTTATATTGAAATATAAGTAATTCTTGTCTAATACAATGTGCCATAGATCTAAGAGCTTAACGTTTTTGATAAACATGACAGAAATAATCCGATACTCATGTAAAGATTAAAGTGAAGAAGAAATAATATATACATTAGCATCGTTGTTACTCAATTCAAGTGTTGTACAATAGGTATCAATCATACCTCAAAGGGAGTATGATACTTCCCCCAGGTTCTCAATAATTTATATTATTTTACTGTAACATGATCGACACGCCATTATTTCCTACACCTAAATTATTTTTTCAGAAATTCCAATTTTACTTTTCCACTCTTTAAGAAAGTTTATTTTTGCACTAAATTAAGATTTTTTAAGATACTGTCAAAAATAAAACCCATTGAAACATTGATGGCGGGTTAATACAAGCCATTTGTGAAGGATGGGCTCAGCCTTTATATTAGCTGCGGAACCGTAGCCCTTTATGGTCCTTTTTATTTTAATTTTTTTTTTGCGGACCATATAGAACACTGCAAGAACGCAATACAATGGAGTGAATTCTCCCATAACAGAAAAGTATACTGAATACTAGAAGTAGATGTAACACTATACACAATCGTTAAATGTATAACAAGAAGGTGTTAGATATTACATTAACATTTAAACAGAGTTATCGTTCTTACACTGAATGTCTACGTTAATATCTAATGTTTGTTCTGCTTGTTTTCCATTGGATGCTCTACATCGATATCTTCCCGTCACAGATCTATCACTGTTTAATGTTAGCATCTCGTCACCAGACGACAGCTCTATGAAAAAGGAAACAGTATTAATATTTCTAAAAACAATTATATATTGTAAAATATGTTTTAAATGGAAAAAAAAATAAATTTATTCATATACAATTGTTTTTTCCCATGGATTTCAAGCAATTTTATAAAACGTTGTTCGATTCTTCTTTACCCCGAGTTGTTTGTAGGGGGGTTCATGTCATGTCTGATTTATGTTTGCTCCCGTATAGTGGTGTCCAGCATATCTTAATGACAGGTGTCTTAAAGGAGACAGGAACTGCTTACCATTCGAGAGCATCTGGGTTCACCCCTGATTTTTAGTGGTGTCCGTGTTGTTCATCTTTTTTGTTTTCTGTTTTCTGTGTTATTTTTTTGTGTTTAGATTATCTTCAGCATGTGTCGTATATGCAGAATGTTGCGAGAATCTCTGGATTGTCTATTCTTGATTGCTCCTTCGGTTTTCTCTAACTTTAATTGATAAGGATACAATGTTTCGGAATTATGATCCCTTGTAACAATATATGCATGAGGGATCTTAAAATGGAATATCAACACGCATACCTTGTGCTAATTAAAACAAACATAATAACCAAGTAAGCCATTGCAAAAACATAAACAAAAAGAATTACAATTTATAATGTGGTTGTCCCATCATTGTCTTCGTGTATGGTTCTGAATGAATTACGATAGATAATTCGCCATTTTGTTGATATATGTCTTTTTCTTCACTGTTGTTTTAGGAATAAGGTTGAACTTTTTATCTTTATTTTAATGAACAGTGAACTCTTATTACTCGAGAAAAAGAGCGGATAACACTTACCCGTTGACAGTGCCCAATGGTTACAAAAAGTGTGAATTGAATTTAGAAACTGGTGGGAGTTGAAAAAAACCCACGTTTTATGAACATCTTATCCGATTATACAATATATTGTATAATATTCTTTTTACCAGTGATCGAATGGTTGTTAGATTAACATCTTCTTATGCAATCAGTGCCCGTCACCACTAAAGTTGTAAGTTTTATTCCCGCCAATATCGAGATGTACTCGATACAACATTAACTTTGTCACAAAACCCAAAATCTATTGAAAAATATATACATGAACTTTATAGTACGTTACCTGTGTACGTTTCTCTTCCATCACTCATTCCCATATATCTTAACCAGTAGACCATCTTCCGTGGATAAGCCTCTACCTTACATGAAAGGGTAAACGTTCCACTGTTCTCCTTGACAACTATGTTTTCCTGACTTGATGCTGTACGGTCAATGTTTATAAATTCATCTAAAACGAAAACAGTTTTTTTTTTACTTTTATCCATGAAAAAAAATATTATTGAATAAAAATGTCCACAAAAATTACTAAAAACGGAAACCCTTTTTACAAGCTCCAGTCATAAAACCTTTAGCACGAAAAGGCAACCAATCAGAAGATTGTTGTGTAAAAATATTTTGTTCTGATTGGACAATTTTGAGGTATGCGCACGAACATTGTACTAGAAAGTTTGATCAATCACCTAAATGAGTGCAAAAGATACGAAATGCTCTGACGGATTTTACATAGACTTAAACATAAACACTAATAATGAAACGGCCGCTAAGATAGTTATAATTCAAATATCTTTATAATCAATGACAATCGCCACTATAAGTTGTGATTAAAGTAAGTCAATACAGGATAAGTACAATTCCTCATACTCAGTACTACTTAATTCCATTAACGTCAAACTTCTATTATGAAGTTTTCGATTGGTTATTTCACATGTTACGGGCACTATAACAGAAAAAAAGTGAGATTACAAATTATGAGGATAGAAGTTGAGTTCACTATAGTGTTACTCTTACCAGGTAATTGCAGAATACTCAAGGAATGTGATTTCATTAAGAAGTTGTCCGTTTTACACGTGTATGTTCCTTTATCTCCAATTTTCATATCTCTAATATAAAGTTTGCTGTATATTCTCTGTTCCTCGACATTGATATCTCTCGACATTGTGATTCTCGACGATGTTCGCAACATTTGTCCATTTTTCAACCATGTAATAGTATCGTCTCCTAAAGAATCTGTTGTTGCGTTACAAACTAATGATATTTCCTGTCCAACCTTTGCCTCTGCAGGTCCACTGATATCAAGTGCTATTAACATTAAACACATATAATTAGTAAAACAAAATTTTTTTTCTTTTCTACCCAATCAACTGAGAATTTGAAATTATATTTCCACATAATTAGATTTCTTATTTGATTGTGACAAAAAGTACAACCGAGCTCTAAAATTATTTAGAAACAAGATGAGTACAACTTTCTAATTGTAAATTTCCCATACTCAAATAGTAGCGTGTAGTGTTCATGATATACTGTATTGAGTCTACGAGCAGGCATCACAGCAACTACTTTCCTTTAAGTAGTAAGCAATGTGGCTGGATGTAAGTAAACGGTAAAGACGAACCAACTGCAGCTTGTGTAATAAATCGAAAGTTGAATGACATATCTTTGACTCCTGTTTTTCACATTATAGTAATTAAACCCGTTTAGAATGTTTTGTTCTCATGTCAATTTACCTCCATATTCAACACGCAACATGCTACATTTTGTAATTTGTAAGAGGGCTCATTGTAGGACGGCTCATGTCTTATTTACGTTATTTATGTTTGTTTGCGCATAGTGGAGTCCAACACATTGTTTGTTTTCGTATTACGTTTCGTGTACCCAATGTTGCCAGTTTCTTTGAATTGCCCATTCCTGATTGCCCCTTTAGTTTTCTCTAACATTTATTTATTGTAACACGTGGATATTTGTTTGCGTTACACATGACAAAACCTCATGGCAATAAAACGTAATATTTATGGCTATTTGTGTATCTAATAGTAATTATAATATTAATATTTACCAGATTGTTCTAAACGTATTTCCATTTCATCACTGCCGTACTCATTTTCTGCCTGACATATGTATACACTGAAATCTGCCGATGATAGTGTTAGTATTGTGAGAGAAGATACATACACTTCGTCTTCCTGGTAGTTTTCAATGTCATTATGTCTATCCGCTGTCAATCGTTGTCCATCCTTAAACCAGACAACGCTTCTAGGAAATCCTCTCACTAGGCATTCCAATTCTGCATTTTCACTTTTCATTTTCCGGATTAGCGTTGAGGCAACTTCGATCTTGGGAGCCCCTTAAAAAGTAATATAAGTTTTCAATTAATTAATATTAAATCTGAATGATTTCAAACCATACACTATTTACACTTATGTTCATGTAAAGGTGTGCATTATACTTTTTTTGTGCTGTTCTATTATGTGTCTGTACGCTCTGATTTCCGTGTTGTGGTGTACATGTCCGTTACGATTTCCACATGCAAACGATGTTTGGTTCGTCTTTACCTCCAGTTGTTTGTAGTAGGGCTCATGTCTTATTTACGTTATTTGTGTTTTTTATCTTATGACATTGATGATAGGATAACATGATAGCCTCTGAATAATCATGTCTGGTCATCACAGAAAATAGTGGACCCCACTTTCCGTCATAATTAAGGTAGCTTTACATTCAACGTAGAGTACGACTTATGTTTATCTTATCACTGCGCGTAATTATTGCGAGTCTGAGACGAGGAACAGCAATCACAATCATATTCGGTTTCACAGTTTTCCGGTTGTTGACTGATTTTGTCTGTTTATAAGTTTTGACTTTCCCTTTGTAAGATTGTTCGGAATTCGGTAATTTTGTTATTACCCTTATTTACCTTACAGAGCAGTGTACTCGCATAGAGCTTTCCAGCAATGTTCTTTATTTAACAAATACTTCCAGAATATAACCGTACACAACACAATTTGCGTTTATTATTTATCCAAACACCGCATCGGTGGTGTAATTGTTAACGTGCTCCACTCGAATGCGATAGATCGTGGGTTCGAGCCCATGCTAGGTCAAACCAAAGACTATTAGATTGCTAAGCACCCATCATTAAGGATCAAATGCAAAAACTTGTTGGTTTGGAATCAGAATAATGTATAATATGGAGAAACGTGTTTATATACTGTTGTGTCAGTGAAGTAAGCGTGTTGTGGTCTAGTACAAAGTGAACCTCATAATCATCTCATTGAAAATAAGCTTGTTCTGGCATGATGTAGCTGAAAATTATTGCAGATTTGGCGCTAAACAATAATCATTCAGTAATTCATTTGTCCTAATACATTTGTTTATATCAACAACGATGTCCAGAGCCGTTGACAAGAGTTGTATAATTGTCATAAGAATATTATACAATATGTTCATATGAGAATCGTGTGTTCCGTGAGGTATATAATATATGTATTTTCGCATATGAGCTTGGTTTATATGAGAATTATGGGCATAATTTTATTTTTATCGGGGTATGAATAAAATTCTTCTCAACAATTACCTGTTTTCTCGACAGTAAAATCATGTGAAGCAAATCCATATACATTCCCTGCTTCGCACGTATAAATGCCGAAATCATCATTATTTAAATTATCAATCCTCAATGACAGTATCAATGTATCCTTTGTTTCATATACGGTTTGTCTGAATTTCAGTGACTCTTGTGTCCTTGGGATCGTTTTACCATTTCTTTGCCATTTAGCATGTGGTAAAGGATACCCTTCAGCTATGCATTCCAATATGACAGTTTGTCCAGGTTTTTTACTGAATCGGTCGGTTTTCGTTGCATAGATTGCAGGCTTATCTGAAAAAAAAAATGAAAAACAACTTCACTACTGAAAACGTAAACAATTATGCTGGCCTCACTTTGTCGTCGTACAACATTTTTTTCTTTTATTAATGACAAATATTCATATTAAATTGGTTTATTATTTTAAAAACATAATGAAATCTTTGAAAATTCTAACACAAACGAGAAAGAACATTTAACTTACAATGAACTGTAACGATCATCTCCCTTGATACGTCAGGTGGTAAGTTATTAGATGCTACACATTCGTAAGACCCTGCATTCTCTCGTTCAATGTTCTTTATAGTCAATACAGAACCAGTAGTACTTAAATCTACAAAGCATTAATAGTAATGTTATATTGTAAAAACCTTCAAAGAAAATATAACTGGAATGTCTCCAATATTGTGTTAGTATATGTATCATAGGCAAGGCATTAACTGGAATATTCATATTACGTTAATTTGTTGTTTTATGTATGCATAACGTGAATTGACGCAAAACGTATCGCATATTTAATATCAGTGTACTCCAGAAACCGAGTGCTTAATTATGTATATACTATATGATGAGTAGATGCTATAAATGACAATTTAAATGAAATATGCTGTGAAACGTAGCATGGTATGTTATTAATTCTCGGTACTTTACCAATGCAAAATATTTGTCATAATTGACTTCTTCAAAACATAAGAACATGTTCAGGATAAATAGGTATATATAGTGACCTTACCAATTCACTTATTTTAATATACAACTTTCTAACAAAATACTGATATATGTTGCATACTAAGCATACTATTTATAATGCATGTTTTCAAACGGTTTTTCCTGGTGTCTATTCATAGCTTCCCAATCAATTCTTCTTTATCTCTATTCATAGCTTCCCAATCAATTCTTCTTTATCTCTATTCATAGCTTTCCAAACAATTTTGCCCAATATCTTTTCATAGCTTCTCAAACAATTTTTTCTGATGTCTATTCATAGCTTCACAATAAATTTTTCTTCATGCCTATTCATAGGTTCCCAAACAAACAATTTTGATGTTTATTCATATCTTCCCAAACAATTTTCCTGATGTTTATTCATAGCTTCCCAAACAATTTTTCTGATGTCTATTCATAGCTTCCCAAACCATTTTTCCTGATATTAATTCACAACTTCCCAAATATTTTTCCTGATGTCTATTTATAACTTCCTACATTCCTTTGTGAAAATGGAAGTACATACAAAAAACAATGATGATAAATGATAAAAAAAAAATCAATATATACCTTCCTTGGTCATCTGACCGTCATCTGTTTCTACAGTTCTGTACCAACTTATGACTGGTGTCGGTTTGCCCGTCGCATAACACTTCAGAGTTAGTGTTTCATATTCTCCTATAATTATTGCATTAGGTGAAGATCTCTGGTTTTCAAGTTTTGGTGGAGCTGTATTTATATAAAAGCAATATGTATTTATGATGTATTCACTGTTTCAAACTTATATATCTCTTTTAGACATTAAATTTTCCTCCAGTGTGTTCTACTTTAAACCGATTATAACAAAATAACCAGGTTAGTGGGGCAACAACTACTTACTCTTCTGGAAGACCTGCATTTACCCCGGGTTTGTAGTGGGATTCGTGTTGCTCGATCTTTAGTTTTCTGTGTAGTGTTTTGCAGATCATTGTGTTTCCTTTTGTCCTTTGGCAATTGCATTGTCTGTCCTTCTTCGATTTACTGTTTGTGAATATCCCTTTGGTATCTTCAAACTTTCCTTGGCGTTTATGCGTATTGTATGGGCCTTCAGTTATATACTTACGATCAGTTGTATTTATGTTCGACATTGACCGACACCATGTCGCCAACAAACTTTATCGCGTAAGGTTTTATCGAAAGCATTTGACCGCGTGTGGGAATCGAATTTAAGGCGTGACAGTCTATCAATGCATATCCGTAGGTAGATTTAAATGCAACGACCATACGATGGTGACAACGATAGTCCCCCCATATCGCTCGAACCCTCTGGCAGAGTTGTATATTTATTTAATATTTGGTTTTAAAATTAAGCAAAAAATTGAAGTACAAATATATTGCAATTTCAATGTCGTAATGGTCTCCTCTACAGAGCGTTACACATACAAGATAAACATCAAATGTATCAATTAATTTTAATTTTAAGCAGCGCAACATCTGGCCAGTGTATTGAAATATGTAAAAATGTTTGCTTTCTTTGTAAATTTCACTTCGGTCAGAGATGAGATAAATGCTGTATATATAAATTATTTAAGATGCCATTCATTATCATGAAAAAAAAAAGATGATGTTGATAGTTTTATTGCTTTATTGTGATGTCTTTGACCTTGAAGATTAAAAACATAAACAACACACATGAGTGCCAAGTGTATGGAAAATGCCACGCTCCTTTCACGTAAAAAAAAAACAAAAAAACAAAAACAAACAAAAAACCGATTTGTATCAGTTTCTAACGAGCAACAGATTGTTAGGCAAAACATTCTCAATAACCTGGTCCCAATTTATTTATGGCAGTCTAAAGGTCTGTCTATAGGACAATCCCAGTGCCGCCTGTTTACCTGAATGATGCATAGATTGTAAGCTTGTTCATATCCTGATTGCAGTTGATATAGTGCTCATTTGACATTAAGCAATCAGTCAAACAATCATAAAAAATAAACAATTATAACCATTATATTTTATGTAACTGGTAAAATTCTATAAACAGTATCCTTGGACTAAATGATCTTCGTCCATTATTAAACTTCCATTACCTTATATATAACAGTTAAATAAAACGTTTCAAGGATAAACAAAGAACAAATTATTATCTTTTCTTGTATCCAATTCAAATGAGATTTTCGAATGAACATGGATGAGAACACAACAGTGTAAATGCAAACATTAAAATAACACAAAAACCAATAAGAAGAGTTTGAAGAATCCGTAGCAGGTGCTCCGAAGAATCATAATCTTCTGCTCTACACATGGAACCCGTCTTAACAATGAACCAGCGTGGAACATAATTGTTTGAATTCGCATGGTCAATCTAGATAAACGTGATTAGGATATTTTTTGTTTATAAACTTTGATACTATCGCAGCCAGAAGAAGTTGTATGTGTTGTTGTTAGAGACTATTAGCCGTTTAACACACCTTATTACTTGTTATGTTCTGTAATTTGCTTGTTTATGTTTAACAATCAAACTGATGATATCTTCAGAACTAAATCAAGAAGATGAGTGTTGCTATCAATACTTAATCTAATGTATGTCTATTTGTATATATTTCCGTCGATGCAGACTAAATATATTACATACGATTCAAATTACTGCTTTGTACTCGTACTTGAATGTGTAAGTGGCAATTGAATTCTTTGGGAGGGTGATCACCTTCATAGTCATAAAGTATGTTAAGAAAGTTTCAGCAGTGATGGTCAACAATTCTACCAATATCAACAAAACGAACAATCATCTCGCCTTAAATCATTGATCACAGAGTTGTGTTTTATTGACTGGTTGATTCATTGATTGATATTTTATATAACGAACGTGAGATGAACAATATTTCAGCAATATGCATGACAACAAGTGAACAAGAAATACAACGTGTAGGTGCAAAATAACACTAGAATTTACCTGTAGATGGTGCGAGATAGTGGATAGCTTTTAGAGATTAGATCTTACGATGACCCATCAATGATTACTGTTAACAAATTGTTGCCCATTACATGTAATAGGAGGTGCAGAAAAATGTGTTTTACATGCAACCAGACTGATATTCCCCAAACACGAGGCACACTTGTACGGTTCGATAATAAGTGAACGTTGTGTATTTTATTTCTTTCATACATGTACAACCATGTTGTATGTTTACGGAGGCTTGTAGGCTTCGGGGCAAAAAATCTAAGCTCAATCTCTATACCACATCCATGTTTCGCTGTGGGTACTTTCTGGGCAGCTATACAGCAAAAGCAAAAAAAAAAAACATTACTCACATTTTATTATAAGAGTAATCCGTTTTTCATCCATACCACCAATCACCATACATATGTAAATTCCCTGATCCGATTCTTTTACATTCTCTATTACTATGTTGAAGTCCGTGTTATAAGGTTGCTGTATACTGACACGTTCATCTTGGGTATACAAATTTGCATCTTTAGCTATTGGGGCACCAGAAGGCGAGAACCATATAATCTGTAAAATATCAACGTAATGATTCTTTAGCAACAAGTAAAACAATTCTATTAAGTTTGATATCCGACCTTACTAAAAAATAAAATTATTATATAAATATTTTTTATATAAATGTCTGTGTCAATCAAATGGCGTATATTTATCTTCTTCTTTGTTTTAGTATGTTTTGTGGATGTATCGATGGCTCACATCTGGTGAATATAAGTGTATCCTATGGTGGATCAGGCTAGTTTTGTGGTTGTGATATTTTGAAATTGGATTGAAATACATTGATTAAAATCGCAACAGTTGTTTCTATTCTCAAAGGTAAACATTAAATATGATCAATTTGTATTAGCTAGTATGTGATGTGAAGAGACACGGGAAGTAGTAATCAACTTTTGATATTATATCTATTTACCGCATCGGTGGGTGTTATAATGCATAGCACTTCTATCTTAGTTACCATTTGAGATGAAAGTCAATTAATTATTGTGGGTTTTTCTTTCGTGAGGGGGGGAGGGGTTGGAGATTCATCTAAAAAATATTGGCTGCCGTACACCTATCTCAACATTTGTATATTTAATTATAATCTATAGCATATTATGTCTGTACTGTTTTTCACGATACTGCAATTTCGTCCGTCGCATATAGTTGTCTAAATGTTTTCTTAAATGGTCAGTGGTCCAACAATAATTTTCCTTTTATCGTAATAAAAACGTAGAACATTTTCATAACTTTTAATGACATACATAATGAAGTATATTATCTGTTGCCATATACTCACACTGGCGTATCCTAGATTTTTTACAACACATGGTAATACTACTTGTCTGCCTTCTATCGAGTTGATGGTCAATGGGGTTTTGTCTAAAAATGGTTCCGCTGAAACAATAAAAAAAATTACCAAGGTTATGTTGTTGGTGTTTAATGCCACTTTTTCTTTAAAGTTATATCGTATCAGTTATTAACATTGATGGCAGAAAGAAGAGTGTCAAGTGAACATCATCTACGTGTGTCACTAACAAACTTTATTGGATATTCCTCTTTACCTCTCAACACGCATTAACATTCTGCTGACCTCACAGCAAACATGTATCAACCTTCTCACCAATCATTAACAACACTCTGACCTCCCAACAATTATTCATCTCTTTGACCTCCAATTTGTGAGCATCTGCTTGACCTCCAAATATTAATTAACAGACATAAATTTTGATTTCCAAACAATCATTAACAATCATGTTCCTTCACAACAATCACTAACAATCATGTTCCTTCACAAAAATCACTAACAATCATGTTCCTTCACAACAATCACTAACAATCATGTTCCTTCACAACAATCACGAACAATCATGTTCCTTCGCAACAATCAATAACAATCATGTTCCTTCACAACAATCATTAACAATCATGTTCCTTCACAACAATCATTAACAATCATGTGCATTCACAACAATCATTAGCAATCATGTTCATTCACAACAATCATTAACAATCATATTCCTTCACAACAATCACTAACTATCATGTTCCTTCACAACAATCATTAACAATCATGTTCCTTCACAACAATCACTAGCAATCATGTTCATTCACAACAATCATTAACAATCATGGTCATTCACAACAATCATTAACAATCATGTTCCTTCACAACAATCATTAACAATCATGTTCCTTCACAACAATCACTAGCAATCATGTTCATTCACAACAATCATTAACAATCATGGTCATTCACAACAATCATTAACAATCATGTTCCTTCACAACAATCATTAACAATCATGTTCCTTCACAAAAATCTTTAACAATCATGTTCCTTCACAACAATCACTAACAATCATGTTCCTTCACAAAAATCTTTAACAATCATGTTCCTTCACAACAATCACTAACAATTATGTGCCTTCATTAAAATCATTAACAATCATGTTCCTTCACAACAATCACTAACAATCATGTTCCTTCACAACAATCACTAACAATCATGTTCCTTCACAGCAATCACTAACAATCATGTTCCTTCACAACAATCATTAACAATCATGTTCCTTCACAACAATCACTAACAATCATGCTCCTTCACAACAATCACTAACAATCATGTTCTTTCACAACAATCATTAACAATCATGTTCATTCACAACAATCATTAACAATCATGTTTCTTCATTACAACCATTAACAACCATGCTCCTTCACAATAATCATTAGCAATCATGTTCCTTCACAACAATCACTTACAATTATGCTCCTTCACAACAATCATTAACAATTATGTTCCTTCACAGCAATCACTAACAATCATGTTCATTCAAAACAATCATTAACAATGATGTTCCTTCACAACAATCACTTACAATCATGTTCCTTCACAACAATCATTAACAATCATGTTCCTTCATTATAATCATTAACAATCATGTTCCTTCACAAAAATCATTAACAATCATGTTCCTTCATTAAAATCATTAACAATCATGCTCCTTCACAACAATCACTAACAATCATGTTCCTTCACAACAATCACTAACAATCATGTTCCTTCGCAACAATCACTAACAATCATGTTCCTTCACAGCAATCACTAACAATCATATTCCTTCACAACAATCACTAACAATCATGCTCCTTCACAACAATCACTAACAATCATGTTCCTTCACAGCAATCACTTACAATTATGTTCCTTCACAACAATCATTAACAATTATGTTCCTTCACAACAATCACTAGCAATCATGTTCCTTCACGACAATCATTAACAATCATGTTCCTTCTCAACAATCATTAACAATCATGATCCTTCATTACAATCATTAACAATCATGTTCCTTCACAGCAATCACTAACAATCATGTCCCTTTACAACAATTACCAACAATCATGTTCCTTCACAGCAATCACTAACAATCATGTCCCTTTACAACAATTACCAACAATCATGTTCCTTCACAGCAATCACTAACAATCATGTCCCTTTACAACAATTACCAACAATCATGTTCCTTCACAGCAATCACTAACAATCATGTCCCTTTACAACAATTACCAACAATCATGTTCCTTCACAAAAATCGTTAACAATCATGCTCCTTCACAACAATCAGCAACAATCATGTCCCTTCACAACAATCACTAACAAACATGTTCCTTCACAACAATCAATAACAATCATGTTCCTTCACAACAATCACTAACAAACATGTTCCTTCACAACAATCATTAACAATCATGTTCCTTCACAACAATCATTAGCAATCATATTCCATCACAACAATCACTGACAATCATGTTCCTTCACAACAATCATTAACAATCATGTTCCTTCATAACAATCACTAACAATCATGTTCCTTCACAACAATCATTAGCAATCATGTTCCATCACAACAATCACTGACAATCATGTTCCTTCACAACAATCATTAACAATCATGTTCCTTCGTTACAATCATTATCAATCATGTGCCTTCACAACAATCACTAACAATCATGTTCCTTCACAACAATCACCAATAATCATGTTCCTTCACAACAATCATTAACAATCATGGTCATTCACAACAATCATTAACAATCATGCTCCTTCATTACAATCATTAACAATCATGTTCATTCACAACAATCATTAACAATCATGTTCCTTTACAACAAGTACTAACAATCATGTTCCTTCACAACAATCATTAACAATCATGTTCCTTCACAACAATCATTAACAATCATGTTCCTTCACAACAATCATTAACAATCATGTTCCTTCACAACAATCATTAACAATCATGTTCCATCATTACAATTACCAACAATCATGGTCATTCACAACAATCATTAACAATCATATTCCTTCATTACAATTACCAACAATCATGTTCCTTCACAACAATCATTAACAATCATGTTCCTTCACAACAATCATTAACAATCATGTTCCTTCACAACAATCATTAACAATCATGTTCCTTCACAACAATCATTAACAATCATGTTCCATCATTACAATTACCAACAATCATGGTCATTCACAACAATCATTAACAATCATGTTCCTTCATTACAATTACCAAAAATCATGTTCCTTCACAACAATCATTAACAATCATGTTCCCTCACAACAATCACTAACAATCATGTTCCTTCACAACAATTACTAACAATCATGTTCCTTCATTACAATTACTAACAATCATGTTCCTTCACAACAATCATTAACAATCATGTTCCTTCATTACAATTACTAACAATCATGCTCCTTCACAACAATCATTAACAATCATGTTCCTTCATTACAATTACTAACCATCATGCTCCTTCACAACAATCATTAACAATCATGTTCCTTCACAACAATTACTAACAATCATGTTCCTTCACAACAATCATTAACAATCATGTTCCTTCACAACAATCACCAATAATCATGTTCCTTCACAACAATCATTAACAATCATGGTCATTCACAACAATCATTAACAATCATGCTCCTTCATTATATCATCATTAACAATCATGTTAATTCACAACAATCATTAACAATCATGTTCCTTTACAACAATTACTAACAATCATGTTCCTTCACAACAATCATTAACAATCATGTTCCTTCACAACAATCATTAACAATCATGTTCCTTCACAACAATCATTAACAATCATGTTCCTTCACAACAATCATTAACAATTATGTTCCTTCACAACAATCATTAACAATCATGTTCCTTCACAACAATCATTAACAATCATGTTCCATCATTACAATTACCAACAATCATGTTCCTTCATTACAATTACTAACAATCATGCTCCTTCACAACAATCATTAATAATCATGTTCCTTCATTACAATTACTAACAATCATGTTCCTTCACAACAATCATTAACAATAATGTTCCTTCACAACAATCATTAACAATCATGTTCCTTCACAACAATCATTAACAATCATGTTCCTTCACAACAATCATTAACAATCATGTTCCTTCACAACAATCATTAACAATCATCTTCCATCATTACAATTACCAACAATCATGTTCCTTCACAACAATCATTCACAATCATGGTCATTAACAACAATCATTAACAATCATGTTCCTTCATTACAATTACCAACAATCATGTTCCTTCACAACAATCACTAACAATCATGCTCCTTCACAACAATCACTAACAATCATGTTCCTTCACAACAATCATGTTTCTTCACAACAATCATGGTCATTCACAACAATCATTAACAATCATGTTCCTTCACAACAATCATTAACAATCATGTTCCTTCACAACAATCATTAACAATCATGTTCCTTCACAACAATCATTAACAATCATGTTCCTTCACAACAATCATGTTTCTTCACAACAATCATGGTCATTCACAACAATCATTAACAATCATGTTCCTTCACAGCAATCATTAACAATCATGTTCCTTCACAACAATCACTAACAATCATGTTCCTTCACAAAAATCATGTTTCTTCACAACAATCATGGTCATTCACAACAATCATTAACAATCATGTTCCTTCACAACAATCATTAACAATCATGTTCATTCACAACAATCATTAACAATCATGATCATTCACAACAATCATTAACAATCATGTTCCTTCATTACAATTACTAACAATCATGTTCCTTCACAACAATCATTAACAATCATGTTCCTTCACAACAATCACTAACAATCATGGTCATTCACAACAATCATTAACAATCATGGTCTTTCACAACAATCACTAACAATCATGTTCCTTCACAACAATCATTAACAATCATGGTCATTCACAACAATCACTAACAATCATGCTCCTTCACAACAATCATTAACAATTATGTTCCTTCACAACAATCATTAACAATCATGGTCATTCACAACAATCATCAACAATCATGTTCCTTCATTACAATTACTAACAATCATGTTCCTTCACAACAATCATTAACAATCATGTTCCTTCACAACAATCATTAACAATCATGTTCCTTCACAACAATCATTAACAATCATGTTCCTTCACAACAATCACTAACAATCATGTTCATTCACAACAATCACTAACAATCATGCTCCTTCACAACAATCATTAACAATCATGTTCCTTCACAACAATCATTAACACTCATGTTCCTTCACAACAATCATAAACAAGCATGGTCATTCACAACAATCATTAACAATCATTTTCTTTCATTACAATTATTAACAATCATGTTCCTTCACAACAATCATTAACAATCATGGTCATTCACAACAATCACTAACAATCATGTTCCTTCACAACAATCTCTAACAATCATGGTCATTCACAACAATCATTAACAATCATGGCCATTCACAACAATCACTAACAATCATGTTCCTTCACAACAATCATTAACAATCATGGTCATTCACAACAATCATTAACAATCATGTTCCTTCACAACAATCACTAACAATCATGTTCCTTCACAACAATCATGTTTCTTCACAACAATCATGGTCATTCACAACAATCATGTTTCTTCACAACAATCATGGTCATTCACAACAATCATTAACAATCATGTTCCTTCACAACAATCATTAACAATCATGTTCATTCACAACAATCATTAACAATCATGATCATTCACAACAATCATTAACAATCATATTCCTTCATTACAATTACTAACAATCATGTTCCTTCACAACAATCATTAACAATCATGTTCCTTCACAACAATCACTAACAATCATGGTCATTCACAACAATCATTAACAATCATGGTCATTCACAACAATCACTAACAATCATGTTCCTTCACAACGATCATTAACAATCATGTTCCTTCACAACAATCATGGTCATTCACAACAATCACTAACAATCATGCTCCTTCACAACAATCATTAACAATTATGTTCCTTCACAACAATCATTAACAATCATGGTCATTCACAACAATAATTAACAATCATGTTCCTTCATTACAATTACTAACAATCATGTTCCTTCACAACAATCATTAACAATCATGTTCCTTCACAACAATCATTAACAATCATGTTCCTTCACAACAATCATTAACAATCATGTTCCTTCACAACAATCACTAACAATCATGTTCATTCACAACAATCACTAACAATCATGCTCCTTCACAACAATCATTAACAATCATGTTCCTTCACAACAATCATTAACAATCATGTTCCTTCACAACAATCATTAACAAGCATGGTCATTCACAACAATCATTAACAATCATGTTCCTTCATTACAATTATTAACAATCATGTTCCTTCACAACAATCATTATCAATCATAGTCATTCACAACAATCACTAACAATCATGTTCCTTCATTACAATTATTAACAATCATGTTCCTTCACAACAATCTCTAACAATCATGGTCATTCACAACAATCATTAACAATCATGGCCATTCACAACAATCACTAACAATCATGTTCCTTCACAACAATCATTAACAATCATGGTCATTCACAACAATCATTAACAATCATGTTCCTTAACAACAATCACTAACAATCATGTTCCTTCACAACAATCATTAACAATCATGTTCCTTCAAAACAATCACTAACAATCATGGTCATTCACAACAATCATTAACAATGATGGTCATTCACAACAATCACTAACAATCATGTTCCTTCACAACAATCATTAACAATCATGGTCATTCACAACAATCACTAACAATCATGCTCCTTCACAACAATCATTAACAATTATGTTCCTTCACAACAATCATTAACAATCATGGTCATTCACAACAATCATCAACAATCATGTTCCTTCATTACAATTACTAACAATCATGTTCCTTCACAACAATCATTAACAATCATGTTCCTTCACAACAATCATTAACAATCATGTTCCTTCACAACAATCATTAACAATCATGTTCCTTCACAACAATCACTAACAATCATGTTCATTCACAACAATCATTAACAATCATGTTCCTTCACAACAATCATTAACACTCATGTTCCTTCACAACAATCATAAACAAGCATGGTCATTCACAACAATCATTAACAATCATTTTCCTTCATTACAATTATTAACAATCATGTTCCTTCACAACAATCATTAACAATCATGGTCATTCACAACAATCATTAACAATCATGTTCCTTCACAACAATCTCTAACAATCATGGTCATTCACAACAATCATTAACAATCATGGCCATTCACAACAATCACTAACAATCATGTTCCTTCACAACAATCATTAACAATCATGGTCATTCACAACAATCATTAACAATCATGTTCCTTCACAACAATCACTAACAATCATGTTCCTTCACAACAATCACTAACAATCATGTTCCTTCACAACAATCATGTTTCTTCACAACAATCATGGTCATTCACAACAATCATGTTTCTTCACAACAATCATGGTCATTCACAACAATCATTAACAATCATGTTCCTTCACAACAATCATTAACAATCATGTTCATTCACAACAATCATTAACAATCATGATCATTCACAACAATCATTAACAATCATATTCCTTCATTACAATTACTAACAATCATGTTCCTTCACAACAATCATTAACAATCATGTTCCTTCACAACAATCACTAACAATCATGGTCATTCACAACAATCATTAACAATCATGGTCATTCACAACAATCACTAACAATCATGTTCCTTCACAACGATCATTAACAATCATGTTCCTTCACAACAATCATGGTCATTCACAACAATCACTAACAATCATGCTCCTTCACAACAATCATTAACAATTATGTTCCTTCACAACAATCATTAACAATCATGGTCATTCACAACAATAATTAACAATCATGTTCCTTCATTACAATTACTAACAATCATGTTCCTTCACAACAATCATTAACAATCATGTTCCTTCACAACAATCATTAACAATCATGTTCCTTCACAACAATCATTAACAATCATGTTCCTTCACAACAATCACTAACAATCATGTTCATTCACAACAATCACTAACAATCATGCTCCTTCACAACAATCATTAACAATCATGTTCCTTCACAACAATCATTAACAATCATGTTCCTTCACAACAATCATTAACAAGCATGGTCATTCACAACAATCATTAACAATCATGTTCCTTCATTACAATTATTAACAATCATGTTCCTTCACAACAATCATTATCAATCATGGTCATTCACAACAATCACTAACAATCATGTTCCTTCATTACAATTATTAACAATCATGTTCCTTCACAACAATCTCTAACAATCATGGTCATTCACAACAATCATTAACAATCATGGCCATTCACAACAATCACTAACAATCATGTTCCTTCACAACAATCATTAACAATCATGGTCATTCACAACAATCATTAACAATCATGTTCCTTAACAACAATCACTAACAATCATGTTCCTTCACAACAATCATTAACAATCATGATCCTTCAAAACAATCACTAACAATCATGGTCATTCACAACAATCATTAACAATCATGGTCATTCACAACAATCACTAACAATCATGTTCCTTCACAACAATCATTAACAATCATGGTCATTCACAACAATCACTAACAATCATGCTCCTTCACAACAATCATTAACAATTATTTTCCTTCACAACAATCATTAACAATCATGGTCATTCACAACAATCATCAACAATCATGTTCCTTCATTACAATTACTAACAATCATGTTCCTTCACAACAATCATTAACAATCATGTTCCTTCACAACAATCATTAACACTCATGTTCCTTCACAACAATCATTAACAATCATGTTCCTTCACAACAATCACTAACAATCATGTTCATTCACAACAATCACTAACAATCATGCTCCTTCACAACAATCATTAACAATCATGTTCCTTCACAACAATCATTAACACTCATGTTCCTTCACAACAATCATAAACAAGCATGGTCATTCACAACAATCATTAACAATCATTTTCCTTCATTACAATTATTAACAATCATGTTCCTTCACAACAATCATTAACAATCATGGTCATTCACAACAATCACTAACAATCATGTTCCTTCACAACAATCTCTAACAATCATGGTCATTCACAACAATCATTAACAATCATGGCCATTCACAACAATCACTAACAATCATGTTCCTTCACAACAATCATTAACAATCATGGTCATTCACAACAATCATTAACAATCATGTTCCTTCACAACAATCACTAACAATCATGTTCCTTCACAACAATCATGTTTCTTCACAACAATCATGGTCATTCACAACAATCATGTTTCTTCACAACAATCATGGTCATTCACAACAATCATTAACAATCATGTTCCTTCACAACAATCATTAACAATCATGTTCATTCACAACAATCATTAACAATCATGATCATTCACAACAATCATTAACAATCATATTCCTTCATTACAATTACTAACAATCATGTTCCTTCACAACAATCATTAACAATCATGTTCCTTCACAACAATCACTAACAATCATGGTCATTCACAACAATCATTAACAATCATGGTCATTCACAACAATCACTAACAATCATGTTCCTTCACAACGATCATTAACAATCATGTTCCTTCACAACAATCATGGTCATTCACAACAATCACTAACAATCATGCTCCTTCACAACAATCATTAACAATTATGTTCCTTCACAACAATCATTAACAATCATGGTCATTCACAACAATCATTAACAATCATGGCCATTCACAACAATCACTAACAATCATGTTCCTTCACAACAATCATTAACAATCATGGTCATTCACAACAATCATTAACAATCATGTTCCTTAACAACAAGCACTAACAATCATGTTCCTTCACAACAATCATTAACAATCATGTTCCTTCACAACAATCACTAACAATCATGGTCATTCACAACAATCATTAACAATCATGGTCATTCACAACAATCACTAACAATCATGTTCCTTCACAACAATCATTAACAATCATGGCCATTCACAACAATCACTAACAATCATGCTCCTTCACAACAATCATTAACAATTATGTTCCTTCACAACAATCATTAACAATCATGTTCCTTCATTACAATTACTAACAATCATGTTCCTTCACAACAATCATTAACAATCATGTTCCTTCACAACAATCATTAACAATCATGTTCCTTCACAACAATCATTAACAATCATGTTCCTTCACAACAATCACTAACAATCATGCTCCTTCACAACAATCATTAACAATCATGGTCATTCACAACAATCATTAACAATCATTTTCCTTCATTACAATTATTAACAAGCATGTTCCTTCACAACAATCATTAACAATCATGGTCATTCACAACAATCACTAACAATCATGTTCCTTCACAACAATCTCTAACAATCATGGTCATTCACAACAATCATTAACAATCATGGCCATTCACAACAATCACTAACAATCATGTTCCTTCACAACAATCATTAACAATCATGGTCATTCACAACAATCATTAACAATCATGTTCCTTCACAACAATCACTAACAATCATGTTCCTTCACAACAATCATGTTTCTTCACAACAATCATGGTCATTCACAACAATCATGTTTCTTCACAACAATCATGGTCATTCACAACAATCATTAACAATCATGTTCCTTCACAACAATCATTAACAATCATGTTCATTCACAACAATCATTAACAATCATGATCATTCACAACAATCATTAACAATCATGATCATTCACAACAATCATTAACAATCATATTCCTTCATTACAATTACTAACAATCATGTTCCTTCACAACAATCATTAACAATCATGTTCCTTCACAACAATCACTAACAATCATGGTCATTCACAACAATCATTAACAATCATGGTCATTCACAACAATCACTAACAATCATGTTCCTTCACAACGATCATTAACAATCATGTTCCTTCACAACAATCATGGTCATTCACAACAATCACTAACAATCATGCTCCTTCACAACAATCATTAACAATCATGGTCATTCACAACAATAATTAACAATCATGTTCCTTCATTACAATTACTAACAATCATGTTCCTTCACAACAATCATTAACAATCATGTTCCTTCACAACAATCATTAACAATCATGTTCCTTCACAACAATCATTAACAATCATGTTCCTTCACAACAATCACTAACAATCATGTTCATTCACAACAATCACTAACAATCATGCTCCTTCACAACAATCATTAACAATCATGTTCCTTCACAACAATCATTAACAATCATGTTCCTTCACAACAATCATTAACAAGCATGGTCATTCACAACAATCATTAACAATCATGTTCCTTCATTACAATTATTAACAATCATGTTCCTTCACAACAATCATTATCAATCATGGTCATTCACAACAATCACTAACAATCATGTTCCTTCATTACAATTATTAACAATCATGTTCCTTCACAACAATCTCTAACAATCATGGTCATTCACAACAATCATTAACAATCATGGCCATTCACAACAATCACTAACAATCATGTTCCTTCACAACAATCATTAACAATCATGGTCATTCACAACAATCATTAACAATCATGTTCCTTAACAACAATCACTAACAATCATGTTCCTTCACAACAATCATTAACAATCATGTTCCTTCACAACAATCACTAACAATCATGTTCCTTCACAACAATCATTAACAATCATGGTCATTCACAACAATCATTAACAATCATGGTCATTCACAACAATCATTAACAATCATGTTCCTTCATTGCAATTATTAACAATCATGTTCCTTCACAACAATCACTAACAATCATGTTCCTTCGCAACAATCATTAACAATCATGTTCCTTCACAACAATCATTAACAATCATGTTCCTTCATTACAATCATTAACAATCATGTTCCTTCATTACAATCATTAACAATCATGTTCCTTCATTACAATTATTAACAATCATGTTCCTTCATTACAATTATTAACAATCATGCTCCTTCACAACAATCATTAACAATCATGATCCTTCATTACAATCATTAACAATCATGGTCATTCACAACAATCATGTTCCTTCATTACAATTACTAACAATCATGTTCCTTCACAACAATCATTAACATGCTCTTGACAATCAATAAAGTTTTGTTATGTTACAACAATCATCTACATCACATGGACCTGCAATTAACATTCGTGGGACTTTACAACAATCATGTTTTCATATTTTACTTGCGGCATTCAAAACATATACCCAGATGTCTATCCCAGTCCCAGCCTTGTACATACGTTATATATCGTTTGTAAGCTTGAACTCACCATGGAAATAGCTGAAATTCGAACATAGCTGCTTAGATGATCTTTTCATACGTTTGTGTCAAATTCATAGGCCGTCTACTGTGGACATAGTAAAATATGTCCCCGTGCTTATGGTGTATGGATGTTATTTTTATAATTTAGAACAGATGTAACAATCAATTTGACCTTTTACAACTTTTTCGAAGGTAGATATATTTAACAAAAAATACTTTGGTGGAAAGTAGTTGTGTGTCTTGTTAATATTGATGGAATTTTTTACCACCAGTTTTTAAACTTTTTTTTCTTAAATTCTTAGTTAAATTTAAACGACAGTCAATCCCTACGTAATTTCAGAGTTGAATCAGTGAGAAACTATTTTATCTACGCGTTAAGAATGCGGTGTTTTTGGATCTTTCTGATATGCTGCTTTATCGGGTTTTAGACGAATGACATCTGTTTTAAAACATTTATGCCATGCTGTTTATTCCCAAAGTCATGATACAAAATTATATGAATAAACACTGATAATATTTGAAAAAAAAATATTGCCAGCACAAGGTATTTTTCAATAAGTTGATGATGATGTAACAGCATGAACTGTGTATGTTATGCATTGCATTGCTAGATCATTGAAGCAATTACCTGCAGTTTTGATTTGTCGCTGCACTCTGATACATTATCATGACTCCAAGCAAACAAGAATGTACTTTATTCATCAATGTTGTATGCGTAGCACAGAGGCAGCTAATAATAAATTTAAATGTCATTTGTTTGACCGACCTGGGATCGACCTCACGATCTCTCGCATTCAAGACGCGTTTTCTAATTAATTATTAATCCACTAATATCTATCGTGTGAAGTAAATCCTTACTATTATAATGGTATATCTCTACAATAAGCTTTAACAAAACATGAATTCACACGAACACCAGAGTTGATCACAATGGTTTGTCCTGTATATATATTTACATCGAATGTGTTTAATAATTTGCTTCTTCAGTATGTTCCACCTGACTTCGATTTGACATTAATATCTCCATTTCTGCGACCAATTCTGATATCAGTGTTCAAAGAGTTCTATAATAGATTGTTTCTGGATTGACACGTGACAGATTTACAACCAAAAAGAATCGGATTATAAAGAGTGAGGTATTGATAGTAGATTTCAATGTTTTGTCACTAAATTGGTCATATAACCTAAATATAGTTGAGGCTGTATGGTCGAGAGGATAAAGTCGTTAGCATCATATCATCAGCCCAATCCACGGGTATGGGTTCCCACTCCAACACCCGCCTCATGTCTCATGTTTTTCTACATCGTCCCATATTTCACAGGTCAGTTCGTTATATCACCTGTCCCCCAATAAATAAACATTAGAGAAAATCGAAGGGGCAATCACGAATTGAAAATCCAGAGACACTGGCAACATATGGTACACCATAATACACAAGACGAAGACAAACAAAACAAGACACAACATAGAAAACTAAAAAATCAGCAACACGAACCCCACCAAAAACTGCGAGTGAACCCAGGTGCTCGCGAATGGTAAGCAGTTCCTGCCTCTTATAAACTCTGCTTATAACGATACAGCTGAAATAGTTCTGCCCAACACCAATACATTGAATAATCCAAACCAATTGTGATAACAAGCTAGACTTGTATGTCATGATTGATATTACCAATAGAATACCAGTATCAATGAAGTCTACGAGTTCATTAATAATGTAATTACTAGTCTATACAACTTCTGTCATGTACTTATTCGCTTAATAAATGATATTTATTGTTTAAACAAAGATAAATTATTACTATAGTTGTTGGATGTGGAACGTTGGACTTGATTTATTTTGCATTTGTGTTATCTATCTGTGTTTAACAGAATATATTAACATATGTAAGTAAAGTGCAATTAAATGAGGAAGCAAATGACAGGCCGAAATCAAAGCCAATATATGCACAGTGAAGCCCTACCCTTAGTGAATGAATTAATTGTACTTTCATTTCATATAGTATACAATTTACCCATTGTTTGACCTATAAACGAGAAACAAAAAGTCAAAAAAAAATCATATGGAATAAAATTTGAATGAGAGGATAATAATTGTTATATATACTAACACATGTGTAGTATACCGTATATGTACATGCCCTGTATTTAACTTCACTAGTAGTGATCAACTTAAACAGTTGAAAAACTAGATTTCATTTAAAAATAATGTTGAGTAGAAAACAACAAAACTCTGCCATTTTGATCTGTATTCGGGAGACAAACCTTTTTCTACTATTTCTGTTTATAAAGCTCATTAATTAACACATTTTGAGTTAAATGCGAAATTTAATTTGTTGTAATATAGTCACATGACAAACCACAATTTGCCATATCGGATCACTACAGATACCAGGAGGGTAAAATAAGAGATTGTGAATAAGTGACTGCTTGTTGTCAACGCCAAGTGAGCCAATTTTCAACTATCTCATGCCAGGAAACAACTATCTCATGCCAGGGAACAACTATCTCTTGCCAGGGAACAACTATCTCATACCAGGGAACAACTATCTCATGCCAGGGAACAACTATATCATGCCAGGGAACAACTATCTCATACCAGGGAACAACTATCTCATGCCAGGGAACAACTATATCATGCCAGGGAACAACTATCTCATGCCAGGTAACAACTATCTCATGCCAGGGAACAACTATCTCATGCCAGGGAACAACTATCTCATGCCAGGTAACAACTATCTCATGCCAGGGAACAACTATCTCATGCCAGGGAACAACTATCTCATGCCAGGAAACAACTATCTCATGTCAGGTAACAACTATCTCATGCCAGGGAACAACGTTATCTTTTGATGAGATGATGATGATGGCTGTATTTTACTAGACCAGCAAACTGAGTCGCTTCACTCGGACACATTATCCAGACTCCAAGCCTACAAGTTTTTGCTCTTACTCCTTGATGCAGCTTGAAGCTTAACGACGAAGTCCTGGATTTGATCAGACTGGGAACTCGATAAACCACATTCGAATAGAAGCATGTTAACAGTTTAATCATGGAGGCGGTCTTTTTTGAGATTATGTCTCATTAAATCTCAAATATTAACATTCAGTTGTATAATATTCCACAAGGGAATCAAAAACATAGGGTTTGGTTGCTTGTTTTACGCTGTAGTAATATTAATTTTGGAAAGTATAAACAATTATCGTCTCAAATTTTCAAAATAAGCAATCTAATGAAGAATTCTGACATAACGATAACATCATATATAATTTCAGTAGACTGGAAATAAAGAAAACAGAGGTAACCTACACACAGTCATTAGTTGTATAGTAAACACATAAATCAAAATGGGGGCAATTATTGTGCCTTAGCAGTTATATATACAGTAAAACCTCGTTTTGTTGTAGTCTGAGGGATCGATCATTTTACATTGCAATATTCACAGTATTCGAGTTGTTTTTGATGAATTAAACTGGAAGCTAATTCATAGGCACTAAAAATTTACCTTAGACATTTAATTAAACGATTTATCTAAATCCGAGAGTACGAGATTCTGCCGATTTTTTCTTTAATGAATTAAACAAATGAAGATACAAATACTTAAAATATAAAACAAATTTAATATTTACATTGTCAGTACATCGGTGGAAAATCGCTGTCAATCCTACTGTTCACCGGTAAACAACCCTACTATTCCTCGGAAAACAGCCTTATTGTTCTCCGGTGAAAACCCCCGAACGCCCCTGGCATGTACGACAACTCTACCGGAAGTGTATTTGTCGTCTGTTAATACGCTAAAGCTTAGTTATAAAACGAGAATGAATGGTTAACTGTTCGGTATAATAAAACTGATCGCCTTCGTGTGAGGTGAACATCCAAATTGTCAACACCTATGCAGTTGTTTCTGCTCGGGCAAAGACCTCGGTTGAAATAACTTCATTGGTGTTGACAATGCCGGATGTTCAACGCAGACGAAGGCAATGATTTCTAGTATATATATCGAGACGTAAAATTTAAGTTATGGAACAAATGTCTCTTATGGCACGGTTGAACTTTGAAACATCCAATGTCAAATTAGTTATTAGTAATATATTTGATACCAACTTATGACCTTGATGCAGAATTAAATATAGAAAGTTAAAAAGAAGACAAATCCCCTTCAGCTTCAGTTTACAAATATATAAAAAAAATGCTGACTAAATTCGCTTGTCTGATTGTATATTTACTTTCAATTATAATTAGAGTTCATTTTTCTCCCACCAGAAAAGACAAATGAGGAATTGTTATTTTAATGCAGAAAACATACCGAAACACTGACCGAGTGACCAAGTGTCAGATACGGTTTATTGAACATAGAAATAGTTAATGCAATTTCAATATGGAGTTCAAACATATAAATAGCGCGTCTAGGAGACAAATATCTTGACATATATCGTCTTTTTGATATTAGCAGATTTAGATAAAATAAAATTCAAAAATCCAGATAGATATAAACAATTTAAAAAAAGACATTCTACATTGTATCAAGATCTGCCTGGAATCAACGATTTGATACCATGCCAGATGTCTGGTATTGTAAAGTTAATTTTATAAATTTCAACAAGAAAGATAAAATCATGACAGATATGAC
The DNA here is from genome assembly GCA_963383655.1 of Bathymodiolus septemdierum. Lineage (NCBI taxonomy): Eukaryota > Metazoa > Mollusca > Bivalvia > Mytilida > Modiolidae > Bathymodiolus > Bathymodiolus septemdierum. The sequence goes on from OY726520.1 coordinate 5,416,858, forward strand.
TGTTACTAAGCCATGTTTTCTCCAGTTTAAACAACTAATAAGGTTGATGATATAATAGAACACATGATTTCATTAAATGCAGACAGTACACAAACGGAATTTCAAGTATAAACATATTCTTACGCTCCTTCCTCTTGTAAGATTGAATCATTATTATATACATGCTAGTACATTGTATGCTGGGACCAGATGTAACAGACAGCCCGTTTGGAAGTATGGCGAGCGTTTTACAGCAGTTCCTAAAAGACTGTTACGAGTGATATTTTGGGATCTGTTACAAAGCAAATGTTTTCTACCCTGTCCATGCTGTCCATTATAACTTCTTTTTCTCATTTTAGAGACAGAGCAGTTCCTATTTTTAGCAATGTGAGATTTTCTTATCTTGCACTAGTACAAGACAAAAAAAATCACGTGCGTTTTACCGGCAAAAGCATGCTGTACAGTTTATGTCAACTGCCCCACGAATTATCCATGCTTTTCCTTTTCAAAATAAACAATTCACTGTATATAAGTTTTCAATCTTTTAATATGGAGTAGACATTGCCTAGATGCGAGCACAGCATTTCTGTCTGGCCAGTGTGTATATATTTGAGTGAAAGTTGAATATCACAAAATAATATGAGTAGGCATGGCCTATAGAGAGGACATTAGTATTTGAAATTAAATGATATCCCCTATGACAACCATTGGAAAGTTAAATGAGGTAGAATAGAAAAGTATGAGAAAAAAGTATGGAATCTTTTATTATTGCACTAGGGACAGTGCAAACATTGAAGATTAACTAGTATTAGTACGCGGGTGGTATCAACCATTATAATGCCTAAAGGGGGTAGTAGACGCCGGTGTCTGTAAAATGAAAGTATGGTCTTTTAAGTCATAAGAAAAGAGTTTTATTACGAAAATATCAATTAATGCAACCAACATACATAAGCAATATTGGCCTATACCATGCTATGTACAGCCGATATATATTCATGAAGTGTAAATGATGAATGATGTACGGTCAGCGCCGTCTTGTCAGCAATATAGGCCCCGGTCAAAGCAGTGCACTGATGCCCATATCTATACAAACACTCACAGAAATAAAATTATAAATGGTCGATAAATTTAAACATATATTTCTTGTATTGATACTTCCAACAAAATCAGTGTTGAAAAATAAAAAATTATGCCGTATACAACATACATAGATTAGCATGGGGTTCATTTGCTTGTGTGACCACCGGGCAACTGTCCATTGTGCCCATACATAAGACCGCACTGCGTACGGTTACTTTAATACTGATAATCTTCATTTCGACATTTTAAAGTATGTGTATTTGGGCCAATATTATGCTATCTCCAAGTGAACAAAATAGTTTTTAATCTTAGAAGAATTATATAGGTACCGCTTTCATCAGACATGTCTCTGCTTTCACATACAAAATATTTATCAATATTCAATATTTTTTTTATTGGAAAAAGCACAGTAGAGGCGTGATATATATATTAAGGCAATATTCAGTATCGAAATCATACTCTTTAAAATTATCTGTGACAAGATTATACAGAGACATATATTCCTTCTTGTGTAATGTTGTTACCTTTTAAAGTTTCAACAACAAGCTGGTTAATAATTTTATAGCATTTATTTTTAGAAAGACTGAGTTTAATAAATAATAACAGATATACATATAGTATGAACGGCATAATTAATAGTTAAATAAATAAAATTCATTGTCTTACTATTCTAAACCATTGTCGGCAGATGTTGGTAGTATTCAAATATTTTGTAGGATCAGACTGACGGAAAATGTAAGATGAATAAATAAATGGGTACTGATAGAAATAATTAACACTAACAGAAATAAGGAAAAACTAATGCGTTCCTTGTTCCTTGCAAGCACATCATGGTTAGAAAATGTTTGGTACTTAGTCAAAGAAATAATAAATGCAAAAATTGTATAAAAACGAAAAATGTTAATGTTCACCACTATCTTTTCTTATCAGAGACATATGAGCCAGTGGCAAGGGACACATGCCACTCTCTCTCTCTTTCCCCCCTTAGTATGCTTTAGGATTTTTGTGATATTTATTTGGAATTACCATTATTCAACACAACTAAACCGTACGAAAGGTAGGAATTAAGTATAAATATGAACGGGTGTCATCCCTTGTGATATTTTAGTACCGCACATTGATAGTAGGGTTAAAATTATTGATAACGAAAGGCCGGGAGCAGGTCCCTGTGATCTCCTAGTTCTATAGATGCGTATTAAAAAATATTGATGACATTGTCATCTTTGCGTGTCAGTTGTGACCCAAATACGATTTCAATGCTGACCTTTACTTGTTGCAACGTAAAATATGACGTGATAAAAAAAATATTAACATGACGATGAATGGTGGCCAGATTCGTTTTTATTTACGCATTTATTGTAGAACTTTAGGAATATTGTGGTACATGTACAAATAATCTTGGAGACAGGAATTGTGTTTGGATTTCTTTTAAACTGGTAAGTCATATATATCGTCACGGTATGTGTTTTCGTGCGTCATCTGTTTTCGTTTTATCCATTTTATTTTGATTTCCACAGCGCACGCATTATTTTTGACGTGTCTTCCGGTTTCTATTTACGGAACATAAACAAGACTACAGCGTGACATCTGTAAAAGATGTTAAAGTTTGCTTTTATAGACGTAAGTACCAAGAACAGTGAACCTACCTACGGAACCATACTTTTTGTAATGCTAAAAATTTACTTCATTTATAAAGTAGCTGGAAAAAAATCCAGAAGAGCTATATAAAATTTAACTATCATCTGCCTCTCAGACACCGGCTCTTCCTGTCATGTAACTGTCATGGGGTCACTGATCGTACTTGTAAACAAAATAGATGACTGAAATGTGCCTGTTTCTTATATAAAATACATGTCACTTTGCAGTGCATTGTGGTTTCAGCACTAAAAAAAACATCAAAAGTAAACACAATTTTGAAAGTGGTCATTTTCAAACATTCTGTTATTTTATTTAGATGTAGTATGATTTGGTAGATGGCCAGAACCATGAAATTTTAAAACCAGCCATTTCCGGATTATATATTCGTTTCTATCCCGTATATCGGCCTTGTTTTTACTTCACACGAAAACAGATGACGCCATTTTACTGACAACAAAAGTTGCCAGATAATCGAGAGTATATTAAAATACAAGAATTGCTTTAAAAACAATCTAATGTACAAAGAAATATTTAACTAGCCATTCTTTGAAAATTCCAATCGTCATATGAATGAAGGGTTAACACTGTTAATCGCTATATCTGAAAATCGATACTAGCACGAAAACCGATAACACGATGCTACAGTAACGAAATGTCAATATAAATCTGGAGTGCGACAGTGAAATGCAGTTGGGCGTGACATAAAATGTCCATACGTCAAAAAATGACCAGATTCGTGTTGTCTTAAGCGTCATTCACAGTGATAAAAAAAATGAACAGTTGTTGTCCTTAACCTGATAGTCCATGTTAGCATAAAGTCCTTTCCGTACGCCAGTGTTGTATTAATCAAAGTTTTGATAGATCCGAGTAAATATTTAGATCACCCGCGTAGATTCTGCAAAAAATAAAACAAAACTAAAACACACCAAGGCGAGTTATTCTACATCGCCTGCAAATGGTCCAAAAAATAAATTTGATATTTTCTGAAAATATTGTAGTTCAAAATTAAGTCAAATTTATTCTATAATCATCTTTTACTAATCCGTAACTAGAAAGGTTTTTATCTAATAATCTGGACACGCTTGAAAAAAGTGCTGTGTTTGTTTACATGTCGTCACGATTTACGGATTTGACGCAGTTGCAAATGAAATAGATGTCGTTTTGAAATTTGTTGACTCGGGAATGAAAATGCAAAATTTTAATTAAAATTCCGTGAAATGTTGTTGACGACTTTGGCCTATGTCTATGAATAACATGACGTCATGACTTTGATAGCGAGATGTCATTCTGATTAATTTAACAATGTAAGCACCTTTTATTGTCTTTTGTTACTTAAATACGATTTTTAGAAGTTCATGATATCATTTTAGTTTTAAAATCATTTATTGGAGACTTTTTTTTTTATTTTTGGCATTCTCTCCGAGACTGCCAACTTTTATCAACTTCCGGACGAAAGGATTTCAATCTCATCATAAGGAAGATTGTGTGTTGCATGCGCATGCCCATGTTGCTGTAGAGCTCTCGGTGCTCGCTAATTAACACGCAAATCCTAACAATCGGCCATATTATTACATAATAACCTTCACGCAATACACAAAAATACGGAATTACTTTTTTGATTGACATGAAGGAGAAATAACTCACATTGTTTACATGATCGTCTGCTAAAAGTACATAGCTGTCAAACAATACACAACTATTGATAAAAGTGAGAAATAAAATCAAACACCGGCAAATAGTGCAAGACAGGGAAATCTCAATCTCCGAGATTTCCCTGTCTTGCACTTTTGCCGGTGTTAGATTCTATATGTCTTACGTCAATCCACCTATACATAAGGTTCATATCGTGTTGAAAAATGGCGCTTTCGTTATTATGATTGTTGCTATAACTCCTACCACAAAGTGAGCGTGATAATTTCGAGTAGATGTGTTACGTCTCCTGACGCCTACCGCCTTAATGGTTAAGCCTACAGTTTAATATAGGTTTTATTTCAGTAAATATCTAATCCATCTTGAGCTTATATGTGGATATCATTTAGGCTAAAAATTAATTGCTTCAGTACTGGTCGTCATGGACGCAAGTATATTTAAAAGTGCTGTATTTAAAAAAAGAAAACACCTTATAGATGAATGCATAAAACAAAAACATTGATAAATCATTTTCCAGAGACTTTTAATTGAAATACAAATGTAGATTTCTAATATAGTGTGCACTAAGCGTTTCTGGAATAATCTTTACCAGGTGTACTCTTAAGATTGGACAGCGAAATAATTTAAAAGTCTTTGAGAGTAAGCAAGGTGCATCTATAAATTGCAATGCGTGGTAATAGAGCTATGAGATAGTTGACACAAATGAATCATAACGATATGTTTTGCCTAGAAATTAAAAATGTTTTCCTACTGATAACATATATCGTATTGATGACAGTTGTTCTGGCGCAATAACATCGTTTAGGAAATCGATTTGTTTACTACCTTCTGTCTTTACGTATTGATGGTTACAAAGAATTCTTTTGAGGTGTAACATTTCGTTATGATTTCGCTAAAGTAATTGTATTTTGAAATATAATCAACAAAGCAGTTGTAAAATTTGGAAATTCAGCATGAAAATTGCATTGAAAAAGTTGTGTAAATGGGGGATAACGGTGACAATATAGATCGTTGGTCTAGCAAGCGGAATAATACTGTCAAACCGACTTGTAAATGCTGTAAAATGACTCCATGAACTGTCAGTAACAAATTTTAGCTTGTGGTTCGATGAAATGATAGATTACTTAGTAATAAAGCAATACCATTCATAGCAAGTACAATCGTATCAGCCTGATTGCTCATTTTTATGTGGCACTCGATCACCAAATTGGGATTTGTCAAGTTTCGATGTACAGATATGTAGCCAAATATGCATATTATGTAATACTGCCCTCTCACATTGGTATTTTTTTTTTATTATCTTTGTCATCAATTTTCACACAATTTATTGGCTTCAAAAATGATAAGGGGGAATGAGAGAGTCAGCAAAATTATATGTTCATATCTTTGCAGATCTTAACAACATCTGGAGAAATATTAAATGTCTACCAAAACTAATTGATTCCTCCAATAGATTTTAGTCTTTAATTTTCAAATTTTCTTAAATCTTAAAAATCCACAAAACAATATAATCTTTGATGCAATTATTAAAGACAAGTGCTTTATTGTCAACTTTGATTACATATTAACACACTTTCCTTTGAAACGATACTATGACAATAAGTCGGTCAGTCATTGGATAATGTTTGATTATTTTTTTCATGTTTGAAAAGTAAACATTATTTTCTTTTTAATTATGTTTCTCATTTATTCTTGCTCACATGTGTAAAGTTCCATGGAAAAAAGATCAATAATAATGACACACTGACCCATATTTGTTTACTGCCCTTTTTCCAAATGGCGTCCTATTACGTCACATAAGGCCGGTCAAAAGTCAATAAAGCACATGATTTTGTCATAGGCCAACCAAAACTTAAAAAGTTAACCAGATTAAGAAAGTACAGTATTTTAGCTTTTGCAGTGTAATTGTTTTGTCTGAAAAATTTCAAAATAATTTTTTTTAAAAGATCAAAGGAAAAGATATATCATGTTTGGGAGGGGTATTTGCAAAAAATACCAGTCGAGAGACGAAAAATTTCCCGAGCCAAACGGCGAGGGAAATTTAGTCTCAAGACTGGTATTTTTCGCAAATACCTCTCCCAAACATGATATATCTGTTTAATTACACCGAATATTATTTAGAACACTGGCTAAATACATAATACCTTTTGTTTGTCGTTTTCAGGACCTAACATGATGTATTTGTTTTGTCTGAAAAATTTCAAAGGATGTTTTTTTTAAATAGTTTGAAATTGAAGTATTAAAAATTAATTATTTGATGCAAATATTAAACTTGCTTACCCATATAATAAAGTATTTAATCCAGTGATTTTGGTGTTTTTGTTTTTGTCAATACAATATATTAGACTGACTACATCCTGCCATATTTGTGTAAAACAATTAATGACTGATTTCAATTTATTTTAATCACATTTATTATCACAGAGTGGTAACAATACAGTTTTGTTGATGCTATTTGTAATAATGACAGGTTTTTTTTACTCAGATAATCTCATTTTTCTGTCTGGTTTAATCTACTTCTCTGTTCAGTTTATGCTATAAATTTTGATTATTGCTGTTAAATTAATCATTTTTCTATCTTCTCTGTGAATTGCATTTCATTACCCCAAGAAGTAAGGGGTATATTTGTTATTAAAGCAGAAGCGGAAATGCAAAATAATCTGCCATTTTGTGACTAATGGAGAGCACTTGTATGTATTTTCCCGGTAAAATCGGCCATTTTCTAGAAAATGGTGGAATCTGAATGATCAATCATCATATTTTCAAAGTATTTTAAAATACAATTTGCTTGGCCTACATTCCAGAAACGGTCATGAACTGTGATGAGGACTATGTCAACAAATCGGAAAAAAAAATGCTTTGGGAATACCATCGATGGAAACATATTTAACAAGCATAATGATCAGGAAAAAAAGACATTGGTAAAAAGGATCTTTTTTGCTTGCATGGAATTTATTCAATTCAAACTTCTCTGTTTTAATCTCATCTTGTAATTTTGACGTTGAAAAGAATTCACTCTGTGTTTATGTACGCTATGAATATACAGAATGACGTCATTGGTCTCGTGCTGCGCCATAATTGTAAATCAAAACAAGTGACCGACTTTATTGCATGACCGAGCAGATTTCACGACATGATACATGAACAAATCCATTAACTTATAATAAGTAAATTCAACAGCTGGGAAAAAATATTAAAACATACGTGACATATATTACCGACCTTGTAGAGAGAGTTGAGTATTTCAATTATTAAATTATGCATTTCTGTTACATGAAACATACATATGATTACCGGTATATTAGTTTCATTGGTCGTGCACGAATTCAAACAGATTACATATTACACAATCAAGGCTACATCTAATCTTATAAGATATGCAATACACATCTTATCTGTGAAATATTGAAATTTATGGATAATAAGTTGAAAGTTGATACGAGAGAAGATGGTTCCGATAGCAATGATCTTCAACAACAGCTGCCGCCTTTTTTTGCTAATATTCAGTTAACTACGGGTAGAGCATTCATTGACCATGTTGGAATTGTACTATCCATATTTATGTTGTCATTCAAATCTATGATAGTATGTGCCCTTTTTGAGTTGAAACGAATCCAAGAATGTTTTATTGTTGTTTTCTTTTATATATAATTACCAAGAGGGAAAGGTTCGGGATCCCAATAACAGGTGTAACCCCGCCACATTTCCATAACCTGATTTAAGCCAGAAAATTGATTGCCAACGGCATATGTCTTCAATTATTTGAGGTGATAGGTTGTTCGTTTTGTTGATTTTGGTGGAATTGTTGACCATCATTGCTTCAACTTTCTATTCATAATTCTATGTATATTATACAATTGATGACTTTCGATGAGGTGAATACAAGAATTGATCAACCCATGGAACATGATATCAACCGAGGCATCCGAGCCGTAGGCGTGAGAGGGGGTGAGTCAGAGGGGGGGTCCCCCTCTTGGTTGGCGGGAGACCAGGGTGTCCTCCCCTGAACATTTTGAAATTCTAGATGGCAGGAGATGCAATCTGGGCATATATTTGAGAAAAATGAAGCTTTTAATTGGTCTCAGAAATGCAGGTTTTTTAGGGTGAAGTTGTGTTCCTCTCAAAGAGAAATTGAAGAAATCAAAGCTGCAGTCAAAATGCCACAAAATTAGAACCGAATGACAATGCCATGGCAAACACTGAATACACCTGTAGATGTTAGGATAACATCTTGGCATCGTGGTTTTTATTCATTACCGGAAATCGGTAACTTCTAATACATTCCAATTTCGGGATGACTCCGAATCAAAATCCGCGATCAACAAAACGTTTTGCGGTCATAGGTTACACTGGTTCAAAAAGACGGTTCAAAAAGATCAAGAGCGATCTGTTGTTTTTCTAACGCGGAATGAAATTATAACAGAGAACGAGAAAAAAGTAAATATCTTGATAACATTTCAGTTTTACCAACTTCTATTTTTATTTTCGACAAATTTGTAGACGGCTCTCAACCAGAAGTAGCCGGCGAAATCACCGGTCGCCGGCACATTTTGAGAACTCTGTCGTATACCTGATGAATAGTTGCAACTAATGATTTTTTTTTAGGAAATATTGTTAATTGAAATAAGATTGATTGACTGTTGTTGATCGTATGCCTTTGATGCAACAGTGGTAATACTAATATAATTCCTTCCACTCGACATAAGTTCGTACACCGTTTTTAATAAGCTATTTCTGTATCTGACATTAAATCAGTAATATACATTTTTCTTAATAAATATTTTTTTCTGCTTTAATACAAAAGTAATTTTCATGACGTCATTTGAATAATCGTAAATAATTGTTTCCATTTATCATGTTTATTTTGGACATTTTATTATTTTTATCAGTTTGTTGTTTTGAAAGAGGGTATCGTGTGTGCCAAACATCATTCACATTCGAGATGGGAATAGTTTTGGCCCTAATTAGAGCCCCTACATTTTTCTAACTTTACAATACATTTGCACAAATATCTTGAAGTAATGCTACAAAAAGTGGCTACCGCATAGTGCATTAAGATTTATGTTGCAAATGAAGTAATTACGATCTAAGTGTTTGAAGTTCAAAAGAAATATAAAAACGGTGTATAAAGGTCTAATGTAAGAGGTCGATTAAATGTTAACAAGTTAATATCCATATTAAACAAGGCCATTTACACTATCTTAAGACGCCATTCTCTGCCAAAATATAGCTGCTAAAAGAATATTTGATTGGTAAAACAATCAATGTAGGACAATAATATAATTGTTTTGTTGTCTGTAATGTTCGTTCTTTACACTCATCATTCAAGATTTAATTACAAAACAAGCAACTGTAAAGTGAAAAACAAGATGGCACTCCGAATTACAGGCCATACACAGTCAGTAATACAGGAAACATTGTTATTTTTCTGTGCGAACACGATGAAAACAATACTGCTTAGAAATTTGGATAGTTATTGTGATCACAGTCAGCAGACTAATTGCATTTAAGAAATCAAACGGTACATATTGTAAAAGAATCATTGGTTTATATGTTTCTAAAAATAATTCAGTAATATGTTATGTAAAGAAAAGTTTAATCAGTGATGGTCAACAATCCCACGAATATCAACATTGTGTATGATGAATATAAACAAACATGTCATTATTGCAAAGACAGAAATAAACAAAAGGTTCATCAACTTCTGTGTTGTCATGTTAATTACTATCCGTTACCACACTACTTTCGTAGTGGGCTTCGGTCGTCGTGGTCGAGATCGTACCGTGAAGATAATTGCATTTACATACAACCAAACGTATGAGCTAGATTCCGTTTTTTGTCGAGGTGTACTCGATACAGCATTAAGCAAGAAGTGAGAAAGCTTGTCAGTAACTTGCAACAGGTCGGTGGTCTTCTCTCAAGTACATGTATTCCTGCCTGTTTCCTCCACGGCAATAAACCTGACCACCACAATCCTACCACAGAGCACTGTTTGTCCCCGATATCAGCATCTTAGTTAATTTCTCGGCATAGAATCTCTTTGTAATATTATTCTCAAAATTAGTATTCATCCAAACCATTACTTGATTTAGTATATTAGAGCCTTGTCAATATTAAAGTGGTCATTCACATCTAAGTTGTTTGACTTCCCAACCTTTCAACATTGACAGTCCTGTAATGATGAAATTAGATTCAAAATAATTTGAACATTCCGCAGAAATAATCAGAAGCCGTAATTCGAAGGACAGACAATATACCGGTCAAACGAAAAGAAACATACAACAGTCAACAAAATACTACACAGAAAACTACAGATTCAGCAGCACGAATTTTGGATATTTTTACACGCATCCTCCTTTTAATCCATTTACCTACATAACGAATTAATCGCCTCAATATGAGTTATTAAACTGTTGAATGAGGAACTACAATCACTCCGCTGTTCCTTTGCTATTATTTATTACCGTGTATACTATATATATTCTCACAGCTATTTCATTTCCGGTGAACAAATAGATTTACATAATATAACGTAATTTCTATTGTGTGTCCTGGTTACCTTTTGTTATCTTCGTTATTTTCTTCCTGTCATGCCAGAGCTCAAGTACCGTGTGTTGAAATACATATAGTAGAAAGTGTACCAGATATCAATGGTGTAAAAGACAGATACAAAACGTACATGTCTACGTAAGATGTAGTGTTTCCTATTGAAAGAATACGGTCGGAACATCTGGGCTTTACTTTATATCTTATCGGGTCAGGACCCATTTCAATATACGTGATGTATACCATCAACACGTGCTGATCATTATATGAACAATCAATGATGGGATGTTATTGTAACGTTTTTGTAGGCAGATGGAATCGAGAAATATAACACAGATAAGTAAATGGAATATTGTGTACATTGATTGATTTGTTGTAGTTTAACGGCAGTGGAGTAGTATTTCAGCTACACTCATAACGAGAACAAGTTTACAGACAATAAATCATGTTGGTACATAGATGGCATCAATGTGCATATGGACGGGAGATCAAATTGCCACTGAAAAGATGATATATTTGTATAAAGAAAAAGGTCGAACATTTTCGCCTTGTAACGGTCCATCGACGACCACAATTAACAAACTAATTCATTAGGGGCTGCTGCAAATTGTCTTTAACGTTCAAGGGTCGTGATACTCTCCATCCATATACACGATGCACTCACTTGCGTTCTGTCATAAGGTCGAGTTCTGTATTTGATCGGTGAGATGTTACCTCCCAGTTGTGAAACTTAGCCCTTTCTTTTTTTCTATTCAACGGGATGCACTCGGATATCAACACTTTCGAATAGTCAAAATGTTTAAAATATTTGATAGAATAAAATCTATAACATGGTTATTTTATACAATTCGATATTTAATGTTTGCATTATAGAAAATCTTTAATAAAATGAAAAACAAAAATTACTGTCGGCACAATTCTCAAAATCAAATATCAAAATCTTAGAAAGAGACAAAATAGATACCCCTAACACACAAACACACGAACCCTCACTTTCCTGGCTTAGTACAGGCACCTAGATAAAAAGTAATGGGGTTAATCTAGTTTTATAGCCCAAACCTCCCCTCTTAGTGAACTGATGCGGTCACACAAGTGCTTTCGACATGTGCGTAAAATGCCAATGTAAAAATACATTTCACTGAAATAGATATTTCCAATTTTCTCAAAAGATGTACAATGTCAAGAATATTTTATTTATTTATTCATCTTTTAATGAATACAGTAAATCAATAAGATCAAAGGTTTTTAATTAAATGTAAAATGTCTTCCTAGAATAATATGAAAATAAATGTTGTATGGGATTGAAGCAAGTGGCACATTTCATGGTTGAAAAAGAAAACGCATTAAGCTGTCTCCTAGAAATAACATGAATACAGTGACAGGCATTTTGGGCGTTACTTCACATATTTCATTTTATGACACATTAATCATAATGGTTATAACATATGCTTAAAAATAGTGTGCACGTCTTGGTATACAATGCATGAATAAGATTTATTACTCTTATATAATGACCGATAATGGTTGAAAAGAGGTTTCATATCTAAGCTATTAATGGAGACCAGATTGAGAAGATTTCATCTGTGAATAAACTAATATTTACTAAATGGTCCATCATGCTATATTATAAATCATAACGCACGATAATGACGAACGTGTGTTTACACGGAATGGCTGGTCAAAGAAATGCTTGACGTTTTTGACAATCAACTGACTTGACAGATGAATCGTACAAAGTAACACAACATCACTATTGTATCGGATGATTTGCCAAGGTTAAATCGAGAAAACCTCGTCAGTAGTCAAATTAAATATTAGTATATTAGTTCAACTTTACAATGCATTTGCACTATATCTTTTGATGCCGTTTTTATTCATTTGTATTGCTTCTTCTTTGGAAGGAGTGGTCTTTGTGTAGTTTTTTTTTTTTTTTTTTTTTAATATGATCAAATGCTTGAAACGTTGCAACCTCCTGTCGTTGTTTGAATGTAAAGGTGTTGTTTACATGGTTTCTATGTGTTGTCTACCTCTGTTGGTAGCTCCAGACTATGCCTGCCTTTTCCAATGTACGATATGTACCGAGTCGAGCACAATGTGCTCGTTTGAAACATAATGATGCTTATCTGTTTTTGACACCAATTTCAACAACAGAAACAGTTTTATCGGTGCATTCTGTGTTGTTTGAAGAGGAGACCACAATATCCAGAGAACACCTCCTACCTGCAATTGGTAACCGAAAACTTTATCACGTATGCGTAGTATCGGATACACGCACACGGAATTCGCAATAGCAAATGCACCAATTGTCTAACGGAAATCGAAATAGCAAATTTTAAATGGTGACATGGATTGACTGCCAGTATATATAAATACATGAACCACGCGTCTGCGGCAACGAATGGTGAACCAAATATTATAATTCAAATTGTTGTAGCTCAGTATTAAAAATAAAGCAATAGCAAACTATAGTAGACTCGTGTTTTTGTCATCAAATGAATTGGAAATACTATCCACATTCTGTTCTTCCCTCGATGGGATTATATAGAGTATGATGGATTTTGGTCAATGGGAACTTCTGCTCATTTGATGTTAAGTAAGCAATAATACAATCAATAATTTCATGCATTATCTATTTTTCTTCAAACTATTTCATGTTTATTTCTTGCACAGACTCTGGTATATCCATGATGAATGAGAATTTCTTCCGGTATTACAATTCCTTTTTTATGTGTCTTTACTTAATCCTTTTCAGTTTCTTTATGTTCCTATATGCAATCTCTAGATTATAATTCTTAGTTTGTAGATAGGGAAAATAGAATGATAAGATAAGACAAAAAAAAACGTAAAATAGAAGATACAACCATCGAAAATCAGTTGATTAAATGAAGATGTTCCTTCGATTTCGGTTAATAGTAAGGGGGTGAATGATGGAAGATACAAATTCTGACGTGAAACATTTCTGTTTGATTATTTTTCTTACAGAAATTAGAAATACTTACTATTAATATATCATTACTTTGCAACTTTCAAAGAAACAAGAGAATTAATAGAATATACCAGCTTATATTCCCAATCGTCAGAATTATTTTTTGTCGCGGCAGGATATTAAGTGTAATGTGCTGTGAAACCAACCAAATAACCTACCAAATGTTTCCAGATGGTATCGTTAGAAAGAAAAAAAAAACGCCACTAAAATTCACTGTGTGATGCATCAGTTGTTTACCTTTATTTCAAGTGTGGCGACATGCAAAAAGGGTTACTATGCAAAAAATATAAAATATACAACAATCCGATCTGAAGCTGTGATTAACTACATTTTCCAAACAAACTGGGAATGCATTTGCCGTGTGTTTGGATGATAACTTTTCATTTTTGAAAAATAAATAAAATTCCACTATGTTTCAAATATAAATAGCCCCCCCCCCCCCCCTTTTTTTCTTTTTTTCAGTCTTCCACGAGAAACCAAACGTTTAAAATATAGCTCTACATTGATTAATAATTGTTTTTTGGTGGATGGAATTCTTTTCTCAAACACCATATCCAAGGATGTATTTTTAAAAAGTAAAACAAATAAAAAGTACGTCATGGGTAAACGTTCTAGACGAAACGAAATTTGTATTGCATGTATCAAGAGACGAGATAAAGAATTACGAGTTTTTGAATGAGATCTATTATTATTAACATTCAGATCTATACATCCATTAAGCCTTCAATGTGTTATTATCTCTAGCTGAATATCATCATATATAAATGGTTGTTATGTGAAATGCCATGTCCTATTAATTATCAATTATTCTGTTCTAATTATATACAATTTCTACAAGTTCTAGACACTAATTACTCGTCAAGTACATCATGTACATACATGTAGGAGACTATATATATATATACCAGCTTCACATTAATTGTGGCTTAATTTTCTGGAATTAATTATGTTTACTTTTGTCTTTTTGATTTTAATAAAAAATAAAAACCATTAATATTATTGAAAGCAAAATATAGACGGCCTTGTATTATATATATTGCATTTCGGAAGTATCAGGAATTCGCAAAAAAAATGCCGTCATTAAAAAATAATGTGAAAAAACTTTCTTATATCAAATCACTGCTGTTTTTCTGTTAGGTAAAAACAAATGATTTATTTTCATGACTTTGGTGTCTATGGAGATAACAACATAAAAGTGTACAAGTGGTCAACATTGACTACTAAATGTAAGAATAGAATATAATGCACGGACGATGAAATACCCCCATCAAAAACTAATGTTTACCTGTTTCTGAGGTCTGGAATATGGGCTATTCAGCCCCTTGGACTTAATAAAGACTAATATATTCTTACACGAGCCGGCCATGTTGAAGATCAAGAATATCTTCCTGGAGTGTGGGAAATTACGTCTTTTCTCGAGTGGAGCGTAGCGGAACAATGGTAATAGACGAGGAATTTCACACACGAGTGAAATATTTTTTAGTGGAACAATGCGTATGACATAAGCAATTTCTTCCGCAGATAATCAAAAAGGAAATATGATTTTAAAATTTGTGGGGGAATTTAGGCCGTATTTTTAATGGTGACGTTTTCACTGGACAAATGCCACCTTAGAAGACAACATCATGGGCTTCTGTCATCTATGACTGTCTTACATGGAAAAGTTCCATTAATGGTAGAAACCTGTCTTCCTATCACTGCAAATCCAACTTTCTATTCACGGATGGGAAGACAAAGATCGCCTATATATACCTTTTAAAGGAAAATTATAATTTCTGTTCAAGATTCAAGAAAAAAAAAGAAAAAAATTTGTACTCGACATGGAGACATTATGCATATACTGCTTACTCATGAATGACTTTGGAATATTTTGAACTGGACCAAATGCTTGGCACAATTATGGAAACTTATTTTGTTTTGCTTTTGCATTGACTAGATTACAAAATTACACGTACTACCCACACCAAATCTATTAGTAGTAATCATAAATATAATTATATATGAAAAAGTTAAAATTACTAATTTACTCAAAACTTGCTTGAAAGACTTTTTTTTTCTTTTAGGATTCTCCATAACTTAGAAAACCATCTCTGGGCTGCTTGGGTTATTGTAAAGCAGGAGATTGTTAAAAAAAAACTATATATGAACAAATGTAATTATTGGTATTAGTCATGCCTTTAATAATATGTAATATTTTAGTAAAAATAAAACATTTTGCTAGGGGTGAAAAAGAAAACCACATCTATTGGCGCCATTTTTTTCAGTGGCAACTGTTTTATCTACATTTTATATTAATACCTCACAGTTTATTATCTTAATTTTAGGTATCAGTGACAAATAGGATTATGGTAATCATATATCAGTTATAATGAACTTCCGAAGTCAGATAATCTAGATAAGATACATTTATGTATTTCTAATCGGGGGTACAACATGGGAACACAAAGAGGTGATAATATGAATATCAACGATTGAATCTGATAAGCGATTAACAATGAATGAATTAACACACCTTATAATTATGTACACGTACTTGATGCCAAAGTGGCAAGCAAATTAATAGTGGTAAATGAGCCATCACGAAATGTCTGTCCATGTCAGGAACATGAGAATATTGAAGTCTTTCTGGTCAAAGAATGGTTTCACATTAAAATTTACACTCATAGTGTCTTATCGTGATGCGTGAAACAGTTGTGAAAAAATCCTAGTATTATTCGACGACTTCCCACATCAATAGCGCAAAACCCTACATGTAGCATGATGATGCATTTTACACGTGTATGGTGCTATGGGTGCGCATATGTCGTGTCTTCTGAGTCTGAGAATGTCGCTATTCTGCTTTATAGCAGAAAAGATTTCCCGCATTGAAAATATATATAATATATGATCGACACTATATATTTTTCATAAACAATAACACTATAGATTTTGCTTTACATTACAAACATTTCAAAGGAATGCTCAATGTTTAGCCATATACATGTATGTTACATGGTATAAGATTTGATTGTTACCGACAGGTTGTAAACACGGGCAATAAATCTTGGCATCTAATAACAAAAATATGTATTTGTGTTTTATTGCATCATCATAATCGTGTTTGCCACCTTCATTTGCTTTTAGATATTGCTTCCAAAAATAGAAATTACAACTTGGCTCTCTGTCACGTTAGCGTAGAAATTCACACGCCATTGTATGTTTCCTAATTAATTTTATACGTTTTCCATATTTTATATTTGATATTTTAACGTGACTGCATGTAACGTTGTGCTAAAATTGTGCATTCAATTTAAATGGATCAGACATAAACATTACATTTTCAACCGCATCGGTGGTGTAATGGTTAGTGTGCTCTTCTCGAGTGCGGTCTAGACTATAAGATTGGTATTTGTTACTTTTCCGCTATTAGAACGCAACATTAAAGAGAAAAAGCAAAGACTGGTTGGCTCGGAATCAGGATAATGTGTCCGAGTGGAGCAACGTGTCTATCCGCGAACTGTACATGTTGTTTCAGTGGGCTAGCAGTATAAAAATCCAAATAAGCATGTTGGTCTAGAACAAAGTTGCATCATCATGATCTCATTGAAAATTAACTTGCTCTCGCCATGATATGTCTGAAAAATTGCTGAGTTGGTGTTAAGCAACAATCACGCTCTCACTCACTCAATCACTCATATTACATTTTCATTTCATTTAATTACAAATCGAAAAGACAATAAATTTTTGATGACGTTGGAATATACACATGTACATTCGAGATTATTTTTAAGATTAATAATGTTTTCGAATTTAGTCAGTCAGTTGCAAAACGATATTTATACTATACATATATTAATAAACTACAAGAGAGAGAGAGCATTTGTGTATAATAAATTTATCTGGTATATCTTAGAGTCAACAAAGAAAAAACAAAAACATCTTCTGAAACAATTATTGAAGACTTTTTGAACATTTCACAAAATGTTATTTTGGACATCTACACAGTAAGTAACGCACAGTGATTTTTTTTAAGAATAACAGTAACTTAAAAATACCCCGCCTTAAATTATTACTCAACATCATGTGTTAATAATTGCTTATATTTTCCCCCAGATCTATATGTTTACTCGTATTTCTATACAACAGATATTATTTATAAACATACACTGTTACTGCATTTTTTTTTTTTTTTTTTTTCCAAAATGGGTGGTAATC
The DNA here is from genome assembly GCA_963383655.1 of Bathymodiolus septemdierum. Lineage (NCBI taxonomy): Eukaryota > Metazoa > Mollusca > Bivalvia > Mytilida > Modiolidae > Bathymodiolus > Bathymodiolus septemdierum. The sequence goes on from OY726520.1 coordinate 5,434,931, forward strand.
AGTGAATTTGATTTCAATATGTAATCAATTGAACTTTGATAAATTTCAGGGTTAGTGTTATGGTGTTTAACGCCACTTTCAACAATATTTCAGTTATATCGTGGCGGTCAGTTTTCAGGTTTAAAAATCATGAAAATCTTATTGAAAGAATTAATATATAATAGAAAAAAATCAGACAACTTTGTGAAAAAAATATGTAATTAGTCGACTTACCAATAGCAGTATGTAATATTCCAATAAAGACATACACAGTTAATATTAACATGGTTCTTTAACGTTAGTGGTTAACCGCTTTAATATAATAAATAATATCCAGAAAACTTTTGTAAGAGAAATTACTGAAAGCTGTGTTTCACATGTCAGTAGGTGGCAGTGTGTGTTGTAATAGCTCTACTTGATCAAGATCTCAGACTTTCCCCCTCTAACTTTAGTAACTCTATCGCTCTGATTATCAACGCTAAACATATGGTGATTAAATTAATTATCCTTTAGGACTTATTATGAATAATGTCTTTCTGCTTAATTATCCGCTTATTTATTTTCAAATTTATGTTTTATTTCTATTTTTATAAAAACAGCTCCAATTTAGCCCTGCCAGAACAATACCACAGTACTGGGAGTGGATGTTAAATTTAAATTCTCATAGGCCTTTCAGTCAATGCTTTCATATGATAATTATTACATTGTGCTTTATTACATATTTCTATGCATACTTACAAAGTATATTATGTTAGAGATGTGCATTTGATTACGACATTTTAGCGCAATTTCAATTATGATTGCTGGCAATATGAGATCAACCACTTGTGTAATAGGAATATTAAAACCACTGCTTTGAAGTTCTCTAATTTCGTAAGATATTGATATCAAATTTGATCACTCTGGTTCAGTTACGGATTAAAGTTGAAGTGGAATTAAAATGGAGAATACAATTTTAATAAGAAGAAATATGTATGCTATTAGTATTTCATATATGTGTGCAAAATACAAAATCACAAAAAAAAAACAAATTGCTGACTTGCTTCAGGGCATTGTTTTAGTTCTGGTACTGTAGAAAGACGCACTGAAAAAATATCACTCATTGTAATTAACCCCTAATGTTATGTATGCAAAACACAGTAATACAACGACGATACACTAAGGCTACATACACGTACATTGCTGCTTTTAATACAATATAAAAGATGCATTAAGACAAACACATTAAGGGTTGTACTAAACTACGAAACGAAATCGAAACGTAACGAATGAAACGAAACGAAACGAAACGAAATATTACGAAACGCAACGAAATATACTAAAAGGCGAAACGAAACGCAACGCAACGAAACGAAATTTACTATAATGCGAAACGAAATGAAATCAGAAATACAACGAAACGAAACGAAATATACTAAAGTGAGAAACGCAATAGAACGAAACGGAATTTAGCGAAACGCGATGAAGTTTACCCTATAATTGTCATTCATCAGAAGCAAGACAGTTCTCATTATTAATTAAAAACTCAGAATTCAATGTAATCTAGCAGCCAATAGTTACAGTGACAATACTCTGCCTTTGAAATTCTCTGATAGGCATCGGTTACGGTTCCATCATAATACCCGTAATTAACGGAGCAGCGAACATGTTTCAAGTACTATATACATTATCTGGCGTCAAAAGAAATTAAATATCTTAAGACACTGAGGATCATTTATTATGATGAAAACCCTGTCGCTTCACATGCAAGCAAATAATGGGGTTTCCACAAACATGCGTATTGTCTATGTGGCCCCTGTCCAAAATAAAGCGGGCATACATTTCATGGTGAATTTATCAGACCACGAAGTGCAATGTCATAATAATAAAAATAGTCATTAATAATAATGGTTTTTTTCGAAAAGAGCTTCTGTGCTAGTACTGTAAAAGTCAATGCTGATTTCACAAAAGGTACATCGTATTGATTTGATTGATTGATTTTGATTTTTGGTGTTTAACGCCACTTTCAGCAATATTCAGCTATATCATGGCGACCAGTTTTAGTGGTGGAAGAAGCCGGAGTACCCGGAGAGAACCAACGACCATGGGCAAGCAACTGGTAAACTTATCACATGCGACTGAGAGCCGAGTGCACCCTTTTTTGTAATTTACAACGCCGGGCGCGAACCCACGCCGTATTGATGATAGGCTTGTACGAGTTGTTAGATAATCCAACTACCCAACGCATTGAGCCACTCGGGCCCTGGAATAGAGTTTAAAAATATTTTAAACTCTTGGAATATAGTTTAAAATTGGACCCTTTTGAAATGTTACAAAAGAACCACTGCATGGATTGAAACCAAACATGACAGAAATAGACCTACGGTCCTCATAACGTGTCCAACATGCATGTATTTATCAGCACCTTAGTTATCCCCAAGCAGCGAGGTTGCACAGGGTGTATTGTATCTGGACTGTCCTCACTCCCTGCGTACCAATATCAGTCCTGTTGTGTCCGTCCATAACATTAATTCTTGTGGATATCCTGGATGTTTCTCAACCAATCTTAATCAAATTTAGTAAACATATTCAGTATAATAGCAGCAAACCCTATTCGAGTTTCAAGGTCATAGTCTAAAGGTTAATGTCATGAATACATATTTGCTAAGTTTACAGCATTGTGGACACAGCATAGCTTTTTTTCCTTGGATTTCAATCGGACTCTTTGAAAATATTTTTCATTGAGAGTGGAACAAACTAGTTGGTTTTATACGTGTAGGTCAAATGTCCAATTCGTCGTCCTATTTTGCATTTCTTTAACAGTCATGTGAACACAACAAAGACTATTTTTTCAACCGGCCGCAAGTTCGTTGCTTATTCCTGGCTCGTAAGTTATTCCTTATTCATTACTTATTCATTATTTGCTATTCCTTATTTCATTCGATGGATTTCAATTAAACTTGGAGAATACATCAACAATTGAGAATGCAAGTAGCCTTTTAATTTTTAAAGTCAGAGGTCAGGGACATGGTGACATTTTGTTTCGATCAAACTTGGTTAGAACATTAACCCTTTAGAGAGCAAGACGTTTATCGTATTTTTAATGTCATAGGTCAAAATGCCAAGGTCCCCGTTATATTTTTAATTTGTTTTACAGCCTTGTTGACACCAAAGCTTGTGTTTTTCAATGGATTTCAATCAAACTTGTAAATATTAATCGCTGAGATTGTTTGAATGTTTATTTTCAATGTCAATGGTCAAATGTCAAGGTCAAAGTGACATTTTGCGGTCCTTAGATAAACTTAAGTAGTTACATATATGTATATCGAATCAAGAGAGGTCATGAAAAACCGCAATTCTAGTGATAATCAATCTCAAAATCCAGACAAGGCCAAGATAGCAATGACAAAGACGAAATTCAACTCTCAAAAACTTGAAATTTACACAACAGAAACTAAAGAGTAACCAGCAACTCAGACTCTGCCAAATATGTGGAACTTAAACCAGATGCACCGGTTGGGTAAGTGTTCTCTGCTTTTCATGAAACACCACCACGTTGCTCGTGTCATAGTCCGGTAAGACATTGCTCATGTCATAGTCCGGTAAGACGTTGCTCATGTCATAGTCCGGTAAGATGTTGCTCATGTCATAGTTCGGTAAGACGTTGCTCATGTCATAGATCGGTGAGACGTTGCTCATGTCATAGTTCGGTAAGACGACAGAAAAAGCTACGAGTTAATTAGGAAACTAATCAGTTCTAAATTGAAAAAAAACTGCACTGTCCTTGCACCACAAAGTAGTCCTCTAAAATTCAACATTTATTCTTCGTAATTCGAAACCGACTAAACATTATAAAAAAAAAATGCGAATGTAAAATAACAACAAACGAAGTTATCGTTTCCGTAGAGATGTTCTTGAGATATTCTATTAAGATATCATCGTGACTCTTATCAACTGTGGCTTCATTTAATTTCGATAGGTACCAATTTTCCAACGATCTGCCCACGGTTTATTCTATTATTCTATAAAAGATGATCTGGTAGAATTCCACAAACCACGAAAGCGAGTATCCACAACTTTTCAGTTTACGAAAATTGATACCCACAAAAATAATTGAATCCACAGGTAATCGGATTTACTATAATAAATGATGCGTTATTACGTACTCTGTATGCGTATATGTACGTACTGAAATGTGCACGAATAATAAATTTGTTTCCACACTGATATGAAAATGTCTAGATCGATTGTATTGATTTTTTTTTATTTATGGTGTTTTAACGCCACTTTCAACAATATTTCAACTATATCATGGCGACCAGTTTGTATGTCAGACGAATATGCATCTGATAATGTGAATCGAAAACGCTTTTAAATTTTGTGGTAAACTGATTCACTTTTACAAAGAACGGATTTCTTTTCTTTTTTATTGTGAAGATGGAAAACGTGGTGCTGTCAGTTGACTTTCATTGAACGCTGTGGAAGTCAAGCAGACCTCTCATTTACTTGATGTCTGCAGGTTTCGGTTGTTCCTCTGACAGTTCGATGGTTTCTTGAGGATTTTCCGCTTTCCTCCATCTTTAATACAGCCGGTTTTGTACATAGTGCATGTACATCGGCATCAGTGGTATCTGGGGCTACTCGACTAGATCGTATGTATAGTTTTTCAGGTCGGTATTCCCCGTTACAGAGCCTTTTAATGTTTGGGGCTGAATTTGTCCCCAGGTCCGTGGTTCTTTCCCCCGTTTGCACTACACTGAAAATAATGTTCACATCACTGTAGGGATGATCATGGAGTGGCATGTAAGTATTTCCTGCACCCCATTTTAAGCTGTTAGACCAGACGCATAGGCCCTGAGGTCCGATTCTGGAGATACTACAAAAACCCTGACAGGCATGCCTGGATATCCTTCTTACCTCATTTATTGAGGGTGCTCCTTATTGAAAAGAGGATTCTACCTGGCATAATGGTCGTTGATAAATTTTTATTTTGTTTGTTTTGACAAACGGTTCATAAATCTTATACATTAAATTTTTGTCTTGAATCGTTCATAAATCTTCTTATACATGCATATCAGTATAAAATTCTGCTTAGACTTTTTCATCACTTCTCGTTCCATTCATGTTGTTCTTATTGGATTTTAGTATATTTTCGTTTCGTTTTGCATTTTAAGTATATTTCGTTGCGTTTCGCATTTTAGTATATTTCGTTTCGTTGCGTTTCGTTTCGCATTTTAGTATATTTCGTTGCGCAATATTTCGACAAAGGCCTGGATATAGGCCTAATAATTAGCCTCTTGATCTTCGATTTTTTGTTAAACAATCATATATACCTTTATTGGTCATGCCTGTTACCAATGCACCTTGGTTGTCCAGGTTCAACCAAGGGTCCCTGTTTTATATCAAAAGATAACATGCACATGGTTTGGCTTGTAACTTACACAATAAAAATCATCACATATTTATAAATCATCACACACAGAGAAAAGGAAAAATATACTTAGATATATAAGCTAAACAATTATGCAAAAAATTTAATTAGCATTCATTCATTATTTATTATTATTATTATATATTTCTAATACACCAATCGAGCACACCCTTGAAAATAATGTGTTGAGTCAGTGCACGGATAGACATTTAAGTGTTGATAAATTGGTCATGTGGAAAGCATGAGGTAAGCTGTCCATTTATATCATTTCGGATAATTGTTAGTTTTTCCACTTCTATATTATATAAAATGTTTGTTTTTGGTAAAAAGTCTAGATTACATTTTTGTATTATGAAAATTTCTTCTCCAAGTGATTCTTATAGCATGTTTTCCCATTTAATTCCGTTGTATTTAACATCATTACGAATATTTCACAATTCCCACTTAAAATGTATATTTACAGCCTAGCAAATGTCTTTTTCTCAAAATTTTCGAGGTATTTCCAAAGTAGAATTTTTGAGAAAAAAAAATCTTCCATCTCTTTCACTGTAAATTTTGCAGAAGGGCACTGAAAAAATAAATGTTGTAGAGTTTCATTAACAAGATGGCATTTAGGGGCCGTCGTGGACGTGACTGTATGGCAGTTGGATTTACAACTACAGTCAAGTCGTGAGTTCAAACCCTGTTCATGGCGAGGTGTACTCGATCCAACATTATGTGATAAAAGTTTTTCACTGACTTGCGACAAGTCGGTGGTTTTCTACGGATACGCCGGTTTCTTCCACCAATAAAACTGATCGCCACGACATAACTGAAATATTTTTGAAAATGACGTTAAACACCATAAGCCAACAAAGCTAATTGGCATTTACCGTTCGATATATTTATTTTTTTGAAGTCTGTATTCCGTATAAATAATGTTATGAATACATTTCCATTGGAATTCTTTAATTTTGTTTGACACATGAACCTGTTTTAATATTGACCAGACTAAATTGTTCCTAATTTATATCTTTCCCATAAAGGACTTCCCATTTTATATGACATATTGGTTTGATTTTATGAATATATTTTAACTTTAGTTGAAAGGGTAATATTATTTCCCCCCCTTTTTATATAAATAAAGGTCAGTATACAGTTTTAGAAGGTGCCACCTATTTGAATTAGGATCTGCTGCTATTTCATCTTGTAAAATCTGCACAAATTCTTTTGGAACTGCTTTTTTAATTCTAGCATATTCCGAAATACAATTTCTTTTATCATTGAAAGAGTTGTAGATTTCATTGGAAATCTTGAAATCACTTTCGATTGTGGTCCAGATACCTTTCATTGTTTTAATATTGCTTAAACGAATACCAGGCTCAAGCTAGCGACCAATAAGCTAGCGACCAATAAGGCGATATGTCTCAAAACCAAAAAAAGAAATAAGAGCAAAATGTACTTTTAAAGATTTCTAGCGACCAATAATAAATATATTTCTGTAATTGCACATTCAACACATTGAATCGACATCCGGGCATACAGGAAATGTTTCTGGATCCCCCCTCCACAATACAAAGTTGACATTTGACACACTACATTGGAAATAAGGCGCAGAATCTCACACAGACACTCGTGTGAGTAAAAGACAATACATTTTATGTTCTATTTCCCATGTTCACCCGTACATAAAATATGTCTTCTCTTTACTGAGCTTAATAACGAAGACAAACATATATTTAGGGATAGCGAGCTTAGAAAACCATCGGCCAACTTTAATCAAACACAGCGTAAACAAATAATATACTTTTATGTAAACCGGTATATAATTTGGATTTGCCAGCGCTTTGTCAAACAAAATAAAGTTCTAAGATTCACCGTTCACATGAAGACGTCTCATCAATCTACAAAAAAATGTAAATATAGATCATCAGAAAAATATAGCAATACGTATTATCAAAATAAACAAAATATAAACCCTGCATGTGCGTGTAACATTTATTTAATAAATAGTATTATTTTGTTTCATCTATTTATTTTTAAATTGTGTATTTAAAGGTGTCAAACAACTAATTTAATTCACCAATGCACTTAAGTCAGGTAAAGGACCGGGCAATACTTTTGATTTAAACTCCAAGTGGCAGTAGGGTCCCCCCCACCCAAATCCAAATATCAAAGTTGATATCAGACACCCTGCTGTGGGTTTGAGGTGCATTATCCCATTATCCCACCTAGGTACTTAAGTCAGTTAAAGGCCCGGGCAATACCTTCGACATAAACCCCGAGTGGCAAAGAACTTTGCCGTCCTTCGGTAATTTTTCATGGAATATGTATAGGGTCCCCCAACAAATCCAAATATCAAGGTTGATATTTGACACCCTGCTGTGGGCTTGAGGTGCATTATCCCACCTAGGCACTTATGTCAGTTAAAGACCCGGGCAATACCATTAATCTAAGCCCAAAGTGGGCAAGAACTTTGCCGTCCTTGATATATTTTTTATTGAATATTTATAGAGACCCCCCCTCCACAACTTTTTTTCAAATATCAAAATTGATATTTGACACCCTGCTGTGGGCTTGAGGTGCATTATCCCACCTAGGCACTTAAGTCAGTTAAAGACCCGGGCAATACCTTTAACTTAGCCAAAAATGGGCAAGAACTTTGCCGTCCTTCATATATTTTTCATGAGATATTTATAGAGACCCCCCCCTCCACAATTTGTTTTCAAATATAAAGTTGATATTTGACACCCTGCTGTGGGCTTGAGGTACATTATCCCACCTAGGCACTTAAGTCAGTTAAAGACCCGGGCAATACCTTTAACTTAGCCAAAAATGGGCAAGAACTTTGCCGTCCTTCATATATTTTTCATGAGATATTTATAAAGACCCCCCCTCAAGAATTTTTTTTCAAATATAAAGTTGATATTTGACACCCTGCTGTGGGCTTGAGGTGCATTGTCCCACCTAGGCACTTAAGTCAGTTAAAGTCCCGGGCAATACCTTTAACTTAGCCAAAAGTGGGCAAGAAATTTGCCGTCCTTGATATATTTTTTATGGGATATTTATAGAGACCCCCCTCCACAATTTGTTTTCAAATATCAAAGTTGATATTTGACGCCCTGCTGTGGGCTTGAGGTGTATTATCCCACCTAGGCACTTAAGTCAGTTAAAGACCCGAGCAATACCTTTAACTTAGCCAAAAGTGGGCAAGAACTTTGCCGTCCTTAATATATTTTTCATTGGATATTTATAGAGACCCCCTCCACAATTTTTTTTTAAATATCAAAGTTGATATTTGACGCCCTGCTGTGGGCTTGAGGTGCATTATCCCACCTAGGAACTTAAGTCAGTTAAAGACCCGGGCAATACCTTTAACTTAGCCAAAAGTGGTCAAGAACTTTGCCGTCCTTGATATATTTTTTATGGAATATTTATAGAGTCCCCCCTCCACAATTTGTTTTCAAATATCAAAATTGATATTTGACACCCTGCTGTTGGCTTGAGGTGCATTATCCCACCTAGGCACTTAAGTCAGTTAAAGACCCGGACAATACATTTAATTTAAGCCCAAAGTGGGCAAGAACTTTGCCGTCCTTGATATATTATTCATGGGTTATTTATAGGGTGTCCCCCCCAAATCCAAATATCAAAGTAGTATATCGGGATAGCTCAAGGCATAGTTCAGGGGGAGCAAAGGGGAGCGGACCATTACGCATGCGTTACTGGAAGTGACGTCACCGGAAGCGGCCCTGACCGGAATGAAGTCACGTGACCGGAAGTGACGTCATTACCGGAAGTATGTTCTGCGCATGCCCGGAAGTGTATCCCCGCCTTTTTTTTACTATAGTAGTAGTACAAAATGTACCATTGCTCATGACCGAAAGTAGCCTGGCTACCGGATGTGACGTGACCGAAAGTGACGTCATAAGATCGAAAGTGGGTGATTCCCCTTGGGGTGTGATCTTAATTGTTCGAGGTGTTGTATAGTACTCCAAGGGTGTTTTCTATCACGTCTGCGTTCTCACTGTGGTATTTCTACTAAATAACCTAAAAGCCGCTGACCGAGGAGTATACGCCGCCGCCGCCGTTGACTGAGGAATATACACCGCCGCTGCTGACAGAGGGATATATACCGCCGTCACCGCAGCTGCAGCAATACTTTCAGAGTAATGAAGAAGAACCCTATTATATTTTGAAAACCAATAATCCGGTTTTTTTGGGGGTTCCAGACGGATACGATCCCGATCATGTCATGCCATGTGTACATCCGTTTACCAGTATGATTGCAGGACCTATAGGCAGTGGAAAATCGATGTTTGTCCGACGGTTCGTTCTCAACATCAAACACATGATGACTCCCAAGCCAGATCGGATCTTATGGTGTTATGGTGAATATCAGACGTTGTATGGAACCGTAGAAGGGATATAATTTCAACAAGGTTTACCGGATCTGGATAATTTAGATCCAAGAGAAAAGCATTTCATCATTTTGGACGATCTCATGGACGAAACGGATCAAAGGGTGGCTTCACTGTTTACGAAAAAGAGTCACCACAAAAACATCAGCGTCATGTGCATCGTTCAGAATCTGTTTCATCGAGGAAAACACCATAGAACCATAAGTCGCAATGCCCATTACATGGTTCTATTCAAAAACCTGACAGACGTATCGCAGATCATGGCGCTAGCACACCAATTGCATCCCAGGAGAACGCAATTTTTCCTGGAAGCCTTTGCCCGAGCTACGGCCAGACCTCACGGCTACATGGGGATCTATAAGAAACAAAACACGCGGATATCCTGAGATTAAGAACCTTCATCTTTCCCGGTGAGGAACAGAAAGCGTATGTCGAGTCATAAAAAGGATGTTACTTGTCACTCTTGCATCAGACGCTGAGGGAATAGCATGGTCTCTCAGAGCTTGCAAAAACACGGCAGTGATATAGTATACTTACAAAAGACGAAACCGTGTATTCGTAAACACCTCATAACCAAAGCCGATCGCAGTCTCGTCGACTGTCTGTGTGAGTGTGCCGACAAATTTTAAGAGGCAACGTCCCGTTAACTAAACTGCAGAAGGAAAAACTCAAGAGAAATAAGGCCGGATTGAGAGCACTGACGAAAAAGTCGGTCTCTCTCAAAAAGAAGAAAGCGATCTTACAGAAAGGTGGAATTTTGGGATCCCTACTAGCACCGATTGCATCTGTAGTAGCACCGTTGCTCTCTGCATTGTTTCAATGAAGGAACTAACCTTAATAAATAGATACCACCAGACCCAAGAGCGCCCAAAACCTCCAGTGGAACAACGCGTGAAAGTCATAGACACCTTGAATAAGAAAATGCAAACCATACTAGAAAGAGAAGACCTGTCGGAAGACGAACGTCTCAAGCTATACGACCAATCGTTTACTCGATATTTGAACGTCTACGACGATTACAGACCCAGTCGCACCTGAACCCGTGAAACAGGATCTGATCGACAACGAAATTTTGGAAAGCGTACCAAAAACAATGAAGGCCAAGGTACAACTCTTATTGAAAAAAATGAAGAGCAGTCCCGACATTAGCTGGAACGAGAAAGAGGAACTGAAATACAAGGGAGAAACCGTTCAAGAAAGCAACGTGGTGGAGTTAGTCAACGACGTGCTGAGCAAAAGGAAATATTTCAACCCACAAGGATGGGAAACATTCGGAGAAGCCTTAAGAGAAGCAAATGTTCCACAAGATTTGATTGGTCACGAGGACCGCTGGAGATACATCACTCAGACCAAAAGAACACCGAGATCTCGCAAACGACAACAGAGTTCATCCCCTATTAGACCGTACTCCCCAAAAACACCAAGAAACAGAAGGAAAGAAGTCCAGAACTAGGTCGACTTTTAAAACAGAGGTTGAGACCACGAAGGGGCAGTTGTAAACATGGAGTCGACCTATTACAACCTTTTAGCTCCCGCCAGTTATGGAGGATTGGGTAAATTTGAGCCGAAAGGCTATACGAAGAAACAAGTCAGAGAATGGTTACAGTCTCAGGAAACGCACACTTTGCATAAACCAACTAGACGACGATTTCCCAGGAGACGCGTTGTAGTCTATTTAATTGACCACCAGTGGCAGGCGGATTTAGTGGATCTGGCAAAATTGTCTTCTTACAACAAAGGATTCAAGTACTTGTTGACATGTATAGACGTGTTATCGCGATATCAATGGGTCGTTCCATTGACAGACAAGACGGGGAAGACTTTAAAAGATGCGTTTCAGGTCATTTTCAAATCGGGGCGGCGTCCGATACGTTTACAGACAGACAAAGGAACTGAATTTATCAACCGAGTATTTCAAACGTTTCTCAAAGAACACGACATGCACTTCTTTACCACTTACAACGAGGAGACCAAAGCCAGTATCGTGGAAAGTTTTAACAGAACATTGAAAACCAAGATGTGGAAGTATTTCACACACAGAGAAACCCTAACCTACGTAGACGTTCTATCCGAGATGGTCGCATCTTATGACCACACCGTTCACAGAACCATAGGCATACCACCTGCAGAAGTCACATGGGCTAACCAAACAACGGTGTCCAAGAGGCTATATGGAAGAAAGGGACCCAACAAATTGTGCAAATTTTCTCCCGGAGATAGAGTGCGACTCAGCAAAGCCAAACGTACGTTCAACAAAGGATATTTACCCAACTGGACTTAAGAATTGTTTATGGTAGTGGAATGTATCGAAACCAGACCCCTGGTATACTTAGTCAAAGACGACCATGGTGAAATTCTGGAAGGAACATTCTATGCCGAAGAAATACAGAAAGTCATTTAGACACGACGTATACAAGATTGAACCCATTTTGAAAAAGAGAAAAAAGGGCCGAAGAGTTCAGTATTTAGTCAAGTGACTCGAATATCAAGAGTCCTTCAACAGCTGGATCTTTAAACAGGACCTACAAAAGCGAGGCGTCGCGGTTTGAAGTGTCAGTCTTGCGAATGACACCGAGTGACACGGACAGTGCATCGTCTTGGGTGACTTGTGGAAAGAAGACTCCACGTTCGGAGGTCGTATTTTTGTGTCGGGTACTCATCATGTACACGGTTATCGTAGTCAGCATTTACAACTTGACGGTCGAATCGGAGAACAGTACCTTGTGGACGGCCTTGTTGAGCAGTTGTCTGGGATACCTGTTACCTAACCCCACGATCAAGACGAAGCATGTTTTACCTGACTTTGTCTAGTAACAGTTCCATGAATTACTGTGCGAACAATACGTTAACTCATTACACGACGAAAATAACGGATCTGGACGGAACATGGGAAATCGGATTGGCAGAGATACAGTATCCTCACAGCATTTGGTCTTGCTACCGGATGGGTACTATTCCTCGGCCAAAAGGATTCCCTATCGAGGGGAAAAGGCACATGAAGAAACTCAAGAATAAATTCGACATTGGTTTCAATGAAATCAATCATAAAATCGATATGAAAGTGAAAAAAGATTATCAAGTCATCATCAGTCCTTTATTACAATCCATGTTAGGATTCAGACAAGCTATATTCCCGGGGGGAGGGGGGGGGGAGTATGTTTCAGATTGGGTAGCGAACCTCAAGAAAGGATTACATTCTCTGTACATGTATTGTCCCTTGGTGGAACCGAGAATGGTGGGAGATGCCCAAGTACCGTTATTGAGAATCGTACCGTGGAAGGAAGAGACGGAGAAATGATCACCAGAGTGTTTGATCTGATACAGTACTGTCCCCTGTTACAACGACGACTTCAGACCGTGGACATAGATATAAGGGACGACACGGGTTCTATAGTGCCATTCGAAAGAGGACGAGTAGTGGTGACACTTCACTGTAGAAAACGAAAAGAATTCTCTCTAGAATGAAACCAACTCATCGTTACGATACGAAAGCTTACCAAGATTATTACATACATCAAGCAGGAAAAGGATATCCGGTATTTGCGGGAAGGCGATATCAAAGAGGACATGGACTTGGCAGTATCTTTGGAGGACTATTTAAAGCAGCCATGCCTTTGTTGAAAAAGGGAGCAAAGACCCTAGAACGAGAGGCTTTAAAAACGGGATTAAATATTGCCGGAGATGTCGTACAAGGAAGAACTATCAAACAGGCAGCAAAATCACGATTGAAATCAACAGGAGAAAACTTACTCCAGAAAGCTATGGACACGGTATGACCCCAGGACAACGAGTTATAAAAGGACCTGCCAAGCGAAAAAAGAACAGAAGTCAGCAGACCAAGCAGCGGAACACATCGAATGACATTTCGGATAAGAATGGCACTTGTACATCCCAACTCATGCGAATGCACGAAATCAAAACTGGATTTATTTGAAGTTCAACCTACACAGACCAGTGTGGCTTATGGGTATTGGGAGCAGAAAGGATTGACATCGGCTCTAACGGATCAAGGACCTTACGAATTTGCCGTCAGTGGGGCGGGGGACAACTATATCGACTTGGCTAATACTTACCTGTTTGTGGAAGCACATATCATGGATGACGACGATACTGCATTGGATGGCGGAGCGGACGTTGGACCTGTCAACTTATGGATGCATTCCCTCTTTAGTGATGTCAGTGTTAGCCTGAACGAAAATCTGGTTTCACCACCGACCAGCTTGTACCCTTACAGAGCTTACATAGAAATATTACTCAGCTATGGCCCAGCTGCCAAAGAATCTCAATTGACGGGAGTCGATGTGGTACAAGGATACACAGGGACATCAAGATAAGAGAACAACCGATAACAAAGGATTCACGTCCCGGAAAGCATTGACGGCCCAAAGCAAGGCTGTACAGATGACGGGAAAACTACACTTGGATTTATTTTGTCAAGAGAAATATTTACTGAATCACGTCGATCTGAAAATCAAATTACGACGAAGTGGAGACGTGTTCGCCCTAATGGCCGATGCCGACAACTATAAGACCAAAATCAAGGATCTCGCTTTATTTGTGAGCTTTTGAAAAGACCAGCTGTAAATACCCCATCCGACGTGTAGAAGTCAAAGTAGATACCGTTCCCCGTGGAAACATGAATTACGTCCAGGACAACATGTTTTTGGGACAGTTGCCGAAAAGACTGGTGATTGGTTGGTTGCGTGGACAGTAATGCCTTAAATGGGACTATTACGAAAATCCCTTTCGATTTTAGACACTACAAGATCAATGTTGTGGCACTGAACGTGGACGGACGACAGATTCCCGCCAAACGTTACAATCCGACTTTGAAAACGCAGGTTATATTCGCAGTTATATGGGACTCTATACCAGTACGGGAAAGATGTATCAAGACGAAGGAAATACCATCTCCAGAGAGGAATACGCTATAGCAAACACCTTATTTGGATTCGATCTGACTCCGGATATGTTGGAAGTGGGAACGTTTCAACTGATAAAACAGGGCAATTTACGTATGGAGATTCATTTCACCGAAGCTCTGGCAGGGACCATCAACGTCGTCCTGTATGCAGAATTTGACAACGTGATCGAAATCGGTAGAAACAGACAAATCTTGTTTGACTACAGTGCATAATGAATACGCTAAAGATTGACACTCTATTGAAAAAACATCCCCACTCCAGACCTGTGTTTAAGGGGGTCTATGCCAGAAACAGATTACCCAGACTATTAAACGTACCTTCGGTCCTTGTGGGAAATACGGTTCCAGACCATCGAATGTGACAACACTGGGGCGCTATATACATCGACGCCAACTCACGAGGGGAATACTACGATCCAACCGGACGTCCACCGCACGAATCCGCTTATGTCAATTTCATGAATAAACATTGCCTTCAATGGACTTACAATACCGTTCGAGTACAAGAAGAAGGATCTATCGTGTGCGGACTTCATTGCATTTTTTACCTCATTCATCGATGTGCAGGACATAGCATGACAGACGTCACCAGGCTCTTAGAAAATCCCGTGGAAGCGACGGGCATTGTACAGAAATTTGTGTTGTTACTTGTTGAACATGTGGTATGAAAAAAAGAAAAGAAAAGTAAAGTAAAAAGAAAAAAAAGAAACAAAAAAAGAAGGTTAATGCAACCTCTATATAGAGCCAGTCACAAGCCTGGATAAATGCAGTGACCTTCTATTGAGTGACTTAGGGAATCAAATGTACCATTTCATTCATTTGACTCTTCGGTTATTTAGTAGAAATACCACAGTGAGAAAGCGGACGTGATAGAAAACACCCTTGGCGTACTATACAACACCTCGAACAATTAAGATCACACCCAAGGGGAATCATCCACTTTCGGTATTATGACGTCACTTCTTGTGACGTCACTTTCGGTCACGTCACATCCGGTAACCATGCTACTTTCGGTCATGAGCAATGGTACATTTTGTACTACTACTATAGTAAGAAAATAAGGCGGTGATACACTTCCGGTAATGACGTCACTTCCGGTCACGTGACTTCATTCCGTTCAAGGCCTCTTCCGGTGACGTCACTTCCAGTAACGCATGCGTAATGGCCCGCTCCCCTTTGCTCCCCCTGAACTATGCCTTGAGCTACCGGATATACTACTTTGATATTTGGATTTGGGGGAACACCCTATAAATAACCCATGAAAAATATATCAAGGACGGCAAAGTTCTTGCCCATTTTTGACTACGTTAAAGGTATTGCCCGGATCTTTAACTGACTTAAGTGCCTAGGTGGGATAATGCACCTCAAGCCCACAGCAGGGTGTCAAATATCAACTTTGATATTCGAAAAATAATTGTGGAGGGGGTGGTCTCTATAAATATCCCATAAAAAATATAACAAGGACGGCAAAGTTCTTGCCCACTTTTGGCTAAGTTAAAGGTATTGCCCGGGTCTTTAACTGACTTAAGTTCCTAGGTGGGATAATGCACCTCAAGCCCACAGCAGGGTGTCAAATACCAACTTTGATATTTGAAAACAAATTGTGGAGGGGGGTCTCTATTAATATCCCATAAAAATATATCAAGGACGGGAAAGATCTTGCCCACTTTGGGCTTAGATTAAAGGTATTCCCGGGTCTTTAACTGACTTAAGTACCTAGGTGGGATAATGCACCTCAAGCCCACAGCAGGGCGTCAAATATCAATTTTGATATTTGAAAAAAAAATTGTGGAGGGGGGGGTCTCTATAAATATCCCATAAAAAATATATCAAGGACGGCAAAGTTCTTGCCCACTTTTAGCTAAGTTAAAGGTATTGCCCGGGTCTTTAACTCATTTAAGTGCCTAGGTGGGATAATGCCCCTTAAGCCCACAGCAGGGTGTCAAATATCAACTTTGGTATTTGAAATCAAATTGTGGAGGGGTCTCTATAAATATCCCATAAAAATATGTCAAGGACGGCAAAGTTCTTGCCCACTTTTGGCTACGTTAAAGGTATTGCCCGGGTCGTTAACTGACTTAAGTGCCTAGGTGGGATAATGCACCTCAAGCCCACAGCAGGGTGTCAAATATCAACTTTGATATTTGAAAACCAATTGTGGAGGGGGGTCTCTAAATATCCCATAAAAAATATATCAAGGACGGCAAAGTTCTTGCCCTCTTTTGGCTAAGTTAAAGGTATTGCCCGGGTCTTTAACTGACTTAAGTTCCTAGGTGGGATAATGCACCTCAAGCCCACAGCAGGGTGTCAAATACCAACTTTGATATTTGAAAACAAATTGTGGAGGGGGGTCTGTATAAATATCCAATAAAAAATATATCAAGGACGGCAAAGTTCTTGCCCACTTGGGGCTTAAGTTAAAGGTATTGCCCGGGTCTTTAACTGACTTAAGTGCCTAGGTGGGATAATGCACCTCAAGCCCACAGCAGGGTGTTAAATTACAGCCTTGATATTTGGATTTTGGGGGGGGGGGGGGGGGGGGGGCCCTATACATATTCTATGAAAAATTACCGAAGGACGGCAAAGTTCTTTTCCACTTAGGGTTTAAGTCAAAGGTATTGCTCGGACCTTTACCTGACTTAAGCGCCTAGGTGGGATAATGCACCTCAAGCCCACAGCAGGGTGTCAAATATCAACCTTGATATTTGGATTTGGGGGGGGGGGGGGGCCCTATACATATTCCATGAAAAATTACCGAAGGACGGCAAAGTTCTTTGCCACTCGGGGTTTATGTCGCAGGTATTGCCCGG
The DNA here is from genome assembly GCA_963383655.1 of Bathymodiolus septemdierum. Taxonomy (NCBI): domain Eukaryota; kingdom Metazoa; phylum Mollusca; class Bivalvia; order Mytilida; family Modiolidae; genus Bathymodiolus; species Bathymodiolus septemdierum. Next base: position 5,452,454 of record OY726520.1, read on the forward strand.
GCCTTTAACTGACTTAAGTGCCTAGGTGGGATAATGGGATAATGCACCTCAAGCCCATAGCAGGGTGTCAGATATCAACTCTGATATTTGGATTTGGGGGGTGGGGGGGGACCCTACTGCCACTTGGGGTTTAAATCAAAAGTGTTGCCTGGGCCTTTGACTTAAGTGCATTGGTGAATTAAATTAGTTGCTTGACACCTTTAAATACACAATTCAAAAATAAATAGCGCTGGCAAATCCAAATTATATACCGGTTTACATGAAAGTATATTATTTGTTTATGCTGTGTTTGCTTAAAGTTGGCCGACTGTTTTCTAAGCTCGCTATCCCTAAATATATGTTTGTCTTCGTTATTAAGCTCAGTAAAGAGAAGACATATTTTATGTACGGGTGAACATAGGAAATAGAACATAAAATGTATTGTCTTTTTACTCACACGAGTGTCTGTGTGAGATTCTGCGCCTTATTTCCACTGTAGTGTGTCAAATGTCAACTTTGTATTGTGGAGGGGAGGGGGGGGGGGGGGGGGGGGGTCCAGAAATAATTCCTGTATGCCCGGATGTCGATTCAATGTGTTGAACGTGCAATTACAGAAATATATTTATTATTGGTCGCTAGAAATCTTTAAAAGTACATTTCACTCTTATTTCTTTTTTTGGTTTTGAGACAGATCGCCTTATTGGTCGCTAGAAATTGGTCGCTAGCTTGGGGTTGGTCTAAAAACAGGACGGAGAAAAACAGGACGGGCAAATTTTGATATATTATTAGACATAACATTTTTTTTTTTTAAATTTAAATTGATTTGTAAAGTAGAAACAAATATCTAACGTTTGCTATAAAATTTATTTGGAAATATTGAAAGATGAATTCAAAATCTTGACAGGACGGACTTTTTCACGGAACAAAATGGCGAGAAAATTATCAGTGTTCTCGTCTTTGATGTCAAATTATTCTTTTAATTATAGTTTCTGTCAAAAGATAATTATATATTTGGAAAGCTTGTACAATACGCTTTATTTTGATATAAAATTTATTTCGAAATACTGAAAGATGAATTCAAAATCTTGACAGGACGGACTTTTTCACGGAACAAAATGGCGAGAAAATTATCAGTGTTCTCGTCTTTGATGTCAAATTATTCTTTTAATTATAGTTTCTGTCAAAAGATAATTATATATTTGGAAAGCTTGTACAATACGCTTTATTTTGATATAAAGTTTATTTCGAAATACTGAAAGATGAATTCAAAATCTTGACAGGACGGACTTTTTCACGGAACAAAATGGCGAGAAAAGTATCAGTGTTCTTGTGTTTGATCTAATATCGTGCTTAGAAAAAAATCAATTCACACCATTTCCAAAATGTTACATGTCAAAGAAATCTAGAGTTGAATCAACAAATTTTATAATTGAAACAAATTGTGACTGTGAGGAGACTGATGGCATACAAAATATGGTTGGGTGTGAATGGACAAAGGGAATTAAGACATGCAACATATGGAAACATAAATCGGGATAATGTCATTACTCCGACACTCAATACTCCGACATTCATTACTCCGACACTTATTACTCCGACAATCATTACTCCGACTCTTAATACTTCGACAGTGACCGATAGTCTTTGCAATTCTGGCGCTTTTAGCAATCCAAATGCAGTACGGGACTGCCCATTTAATTTGAAAGGGGCAGGGTTTTTATCCGCGGCCCAACAAAATATTTTTTACAAAAGTAAATATTATTTCATATAGATCTAATAAAAATGCTTTCTCTGATTAGTTTGTTTCTTCGATTCCCGTCATATTTTCCTCAAAATTCAGCATAGCTTAGGAATGTTATTCAAAATTTGTTGTAAAGCACCATACCAAGAGGATTTGCAAGGAATGGTGAAGTCAGCTCCCTTTGTCCTATGTGCAAAAAAGAGACTGAAAACACGGCTCATTTCATACTGCAATGTGCAAGCCTACAGGAAGTAAGAAAACCATTCATGGATAAAGTTTTTTCATATCTGAGAATCTGACACCTTATGTCACAGACCTACTGGAGGATCAAAATATGCTACAGTTACTAATTGACTGTACAAAATTTGACTTTATACCACTCAAGGAAAGGAGCTATTTAGAAACCTTATCCAGAGGTTTATGTTATAAACTGTACCAGCAACGATTACACAAAATAACTACGGTATCATAATAGGATCTAGAAAACCTGAGGATTAATAAGATATCGACACCGTTAGAGAGCAGGTAGATGTAGATTAGGCATATAAATATATTTATCATTTTAAACATATTTATTCATAAATAAATGAAATGGATTGGATAGCAGGCAATAGCCTATATAAATCCTCTCCATACACAAGGCAACAGCAACAATCAACAATGCATGCAGTTAATATTTACAATACACAATATAGAATTTCATACTCAAAGGGAAATAACTCGAGTATACAATAGCAGTCAGAAATCTCATATAATCAGTTATTGATAAGTAATTAACATTGATTAGATTTTATCGACAATTTGGCTGATATGAGATCTACTAATTTTTTTAAATACACTTAGTTGCTATCTAAAAGTGCTACCAGTGTACGATGTTGCTAGATTTATTACCTTTCAATTTAATTTAAATACTTAATTCATTTCAGAATTTTTTTTATTAGCATGCAGTAGGTAATCATAGTGTAAATATGAGATTTATGACATTATATATACACATGTATATATTTATAAAACAAAATAAATTATAAATAGAATATCAAGAAGTTAATTTAATTTAGTCAGGTGAGATGTATAGTACCGATATTTGCAATCATGGTCCATCATATGTGAGAATACTGTGTTTAAAAAAAATTAAATTTATATTACTATATTATTATCAAATCGTTTGCTCAGCTTAATAAAGGAATGTACTGCACGAAAAAGTTTTACATTCTGATTATAATCAGAGGTTTCACTTCCATAAAGAATGGTTTGAATAGTAAATTCTATGTTATTCTATATATATATATATAAGATTTAGCAGGGTGAAAGCTTGCTGAATCTCGTAATGAATAACTTTTTTCTTTTTAACAATTTTAATTGGATATGCCAGGAGATTTTAACGGTTTTGAAATGAAGTTTAGTGGACAATGTAATAATAACGTACCATCCATCGTCATGCTAGAAGTTGTTCTTTTTACCTTTTATTAGTACAAATGACTCTGTTATGACTCGTGTATATAGAAATAAATACTTTTAAATACTTTTAAAACCGTTTTAAACTAGATAGGGATATTTTAGAGATAAGTTAGGGATAAGTGATAGGGGCACACCATACCAGAAATTTATGATTCTGGACTTCAGTGGTGAATACGTTGGTAACAACGGTTATCCAGGCAGTGGATGAAGATTCAAGATAGGTAACATGTAACAGGTAACAGGATATCCGGTTTTCATATAATTTTCTAGACTGTGTGTATGCATCCTTCAACAAGGGAAAAGTGTCCAAAGTTTCTAATAAAAAGTTCCCATATTTCAGAGCAACATAGTAAAACATGTTAAAAGGTATGGTCAAAAACATATGTCCTAAGCGACGTCGCTAAGTAAACATTGACGCACAGGAACACTAAAAACATAGTTCATCAACATTTTCGTCTATATCTTTTATTTTCGTCAATGAAATAAATATAATAATCAATTGCACGTCGTGAATATTGAATATATGATCACTCGTGCCGAAACGCATTCAGATTAAACTCGTGCGCGTAGCAAGTTCCGCACACTCGTTTAATCTGATGCGTTTTGCGGCACTCGTGATCATATTTTCAATATCCACTCCGTGCAATTATCCTATAGTTGTTTGGAGTTGCGATTAGATAGGATATGATGATACAGTCCGGGATGCATGGTCGGATTATTAATGAGTGTCGGAGTTAGGAGTGCCGGAGAAATAACTGTCGGAGTAATGAGACGACCCCCATAAATCATGTGCAAGCCCAGATTCTACTAACACATGGTATTGCAGTAAACACAAGCCACACTGACACTTTTAATTACTAGTAATTACTAAAATCATACAATTAAAACATCCCAAGTTAAATAAACGGGTGCGTAGTTATGGTCCGACAGCTCTTTAGTCCGACAGTTCGATAGTCCGACACAATCGTAACTACTTAACAATTTCCGTTGCACGGAAAACAAGATACATGTATGATTATAATCTAACGATTGTGGAAGTCTCCCAAACCGGCCACTGACAACAGGTTTATATGAACACTTTGCATTATGACAAATCCTGAGCTTGATTTTTTGCGGTATTGTGGTGGCCATTTTGAAAATGGATAATGGTAGATGAGTGGGGGCTATATTGCAATCACATTGTCCGTCCGTCCGTTCACACTTTCGTAACAGATATCTCAGCTTCTACTGGAAGAAATGATTCTATATTTGATATATGGCTTTGGCATGGTGACTTGTACCATGTCTCCCCTTTCCATGTTTACCGCACATCTACTTCCTGTTTACAGTGCGACTTAGAATTGTTCATGTTTGCCGTAATGAAAACTTTCGTAACAGTTATCTCAGCTTCTACTGGAAGAAATGATTTTATATTTGATATATGGCTTTGGCATGGTGACTTGTACCGTGTCTCCCCTTTCCAGGTTTACCGCACATCTACTTCCTGTTTACAGTGCGACTTACGAATGAACGAGTGGGGGTATTCTTAGCATGACGTAGCGTGCAACATCTTGTTTAATATTGAATTTTTGCGGTATTGTGACGGCCATTTTGAAAATTTTGACAACGCAGAATTGCTCCTCTAATGGTGACCTATCATTATGTCAAATTTTATGTCTATCATTATCCATTTAGAAGTTATCAACATTAATGTTCGAAATTTCAACTTTCCCATAGGATTCTATAGTAACCCCACACCATTTGAACCCCTCAAAATATGACTTTACCACAAAGCTGAAAACTTTACGACCAACTAGAAACATATATCTATAACTCCACCAAGTTTCATGAATTTCTGTCCAGTAGTTCCTGAAATCTGCCGCGGACACGTTCATGGCGCACGGAAAGAAAGGAGAATATAATAATAATAACCTTAAAAGCCATTGTAATTTATAAAATATATATGCAATTTATTAAAAACATATAAATTTATTTGATAGAAATCATAATCATCCATTTAAATATCATTTTGTGCTTCTGGAATCATCTGGACTCTTGTTCTTTGTTCTGGACTCACTTTCGAGGTGCCGGTAAAAGTCCGTCCTGTCAAGATGTTTATACTTTATAGGTTTTAAAAAAAAAATAGATATATGTATCAAAATAAAGCTGTTTCTACACACTTTCCAAATATATAATCATCTTTTGACAGAAATTATCATTAAAAGAATAATTTGACATCAAAGACGAGAACACTGATAATTTTCTCACCATTTTGTTCCGTGAAAAAGTCCGTCCTGTCAAGATTTTGAATTCATCTTTCAGTATTTCGAAATAAACTTTATATCAAAATAAAGCGTATTGTACAAGCTTTCCAAATATATAATTATCTTTTGACAGAAACTATTATTAAAAGAATAATTTTACATCAAAGACGAGAACACTGATAATTTTCTCGCCATTTTGTTCCGTGAAAAAGTCCGTCCTGTCAAGATTTTGAATTCATCTTTCAGTATTTCGAAATAAACTTTATATCAAAATAAAGCGTATTGTACAAGCTTTCCAAATATATAATTATCTTTTGACAGAAACTATAATTAAAAGAATAATTTTACATCAAAGACGAGAACACTGATAATTTTCTCGCCATTTTGTTCCGTGAAAAAGTCCGTCCTGTCAAGATTTTGAATTCATCTTTCAGTATTTCGAAATAAACTTTATATCAAAATAAAGCGTATTGTACAAGCTTTCCAAATATATAATTATCTTTTGACAGAAACTATAATTAAAAGAATAATTTGACATCAAAGACGAGAACACTGATAATTTTCTCGCCATTTTGTTCCGTGAAAAAGTCCGTCCTGTCAAGATTTTGTATTCATCTTTCAATATTTCCAAATAAATTTTATAGCAAACGTTAGATATTTGTTTCTACTTTACAAATCAATTTAAATTTAAAAAAAAGCTCAAGTAATAAAAATGTTATGTCTAATAATATATCAAAATTTGCCCGTCCTGTTTTTAGACCAACCCGCTAGCTTGAGCCTGGTTAAGTGAATACAGAATGCGATAAAGTAACTATTTGTTTACTTGTGATAAACGAGTCTATATTTAGCATACACATTCCCCTTTCGCTTGTCTCTAAGCACCAAACGGGGCCGTCGTAGTCGTGGTCGTACGGTAGTTGGATTTATAACTAACTATGCAATTAGTGATTATCACTACTAACGTTGCGAGTTCGAATCCCGCTCAGACAATGTGTACTCGATACCACATTATGTGATAAAGTTTGTCAGTGACTTGCGACAGGTCAGTGGTTTTCTCTGGGTAACCCGGTTTCCTCCACCAATAAAACTGATCGACACGATATAATATATGAAATATTGTTTAAAGTGGCGCCAAGTACCATAAAACCAAACCAAACCCAAACTAAGCAACAAAGTTTTTTTTATTTGTTTATCTTTACCATTCCATATAAAACTCGATATTATGTCATTTATTTTTTTTATATATTTATTAGGAATTCCCCTCATTTCAATTTCGTAACCACACAGATTATTAGAGTTTTACCCCCATATGTCAAATTTTTACTTTTCAAAACATGTATACATCTTTTCATTTTTCCGATAATTGGTTTCCATATATTATCATCTTAGATGTCATATCCATGATGTTTTAACATTTCCTGTTGTAAATGTTGGCCTATCTTCGACCTTAAAAAGGGTAAATTTGCCAAAGACTGAAGGTCATGACCTACATTATTTGTTTTCCGAGGGCCCGGGTGGCTCAATGAGTTAGGTAGTTGGATTACCTAACAATTCATACAAGCCTATCACCAATACGACATTCCTGGCTTTGTAAATTACAAATAAGGGTGCACTCGACTCGCAGTCGCAAGTGATAAAGTTTACCAGTTGCTTGCCCATGGTCGGTGGTTCTCTCCGGCTTCTTCCACCACTAAAACTGGTCGCCATGATATAGCTGAAATATTGCTGAAAGTGGCGTTAAAACATCAAAAATCAAATCAATCAAATAGTTTGTTTACCTATCTGGCTATCTTTGTATGTTAACGTTTGCTACCATTAACAATGTGGAAATAAAACTGTTTTCAAAGTGGTAATGGTATAATGCTTCCACCTTGACAGACTAATTCATTAATACTCAAAACACTAAGAGATAACTATAGAAAGGTGTAGATTTTAGTTAGAAAGTGGAAGCAACACGTACATTAAACAGGTAGAACATGCGTTAGTATATAGAGATACCGATATTCACATATGCATTCATAGCTCAAAGTTATAGACAATGTAGCCTTTTCATGGTGAAAATTATTCCACACTGCAGGCTGTATTTACCAATGACCAGTGGCATCGAAGAGGTCACAAGTACAGGGTCATGGTACATTTTTCGTTGTTGCTATTACTTTTTCAAAGCCCTAATATATATCTAGCACAAAGCATAAAAATACTATCAGTGAATATCCCCGGTAGATCTAATTCATCAAGGTATTTCAAAGGAAAAGATTGAAAAGTTTAAATATTAATTAGGACTGACACACTAGCTCATTGGTCCTTCAGACTGGCTGAACTTATTGACCTTTCGGGTAATATGAGCTATTAATATTATTATACCTTCCAGGTATGACAAAATATTGATTCCATGTCCCCACAAGTTTTTCCGCCTTTCCCTTTTATACACTTGTCATGTGTGTTAAACTTGGACAATTAAATGTTGTTTTGTTGAAGTCGAACGGACCGACGAATGTTCTACCAGGTTTGGCACATTGTGTATTCGGTTTGGTCTTGTTTATGGTGTTTAACGCCACTTTCAACAATATTTCACTTATATCGTTGCGGTCAGTTTTATTGGTGGAGAAAACAGGGGTACCAGGAGAAAACCATTGTGCATTCGGCGATTCGTTGAATCTGTAATAAAGTAAACAAAAAGTTATATCATACTTCAAGAATCAATCCTTGCTACAGGTAACAATCCATCAGACATAACAAAGTAATGTTTGCACGTCCAATATATAACAACTGTGTGATGATTTTTATGAAATATTATTAGGGACCGTCGTGATCGTATGGTAGTTTGATTTACAAGTACCTATACAATCAGAGTCTATCACCACTCGAGTTGTGAGTTCGAATCCCGCTCATGGCGAGGTGTACTAGATACAACATTATGTGATAAAGTTTGTCAGTGACTTGTGGCAGGTCGGCGGTTTCCTCCACCAATAAAACTGACCGTCACGATACAACTGAAATATTGTTTAAAATGGCGTAAACATCATAACTCTAACACTGTATAAAAAATTTAGTATTTCCTCTTTAAATTGGAGTGATTCAGCAATTGTTCAGTTATGTCAAGGCGAGAACAAGTTAATTTTCAATGAGATGATGACGAGATCCGCTTTGTTCTAGACCAACACGCTGAGTTACACTGAAACAACAGTCCGCGGGTGGACATGTCGCTCCACTCGGACAAATTATTCTGATTCCGAGCCAACCAGTCTTTTGCTCTTTCTCATTAATAATGCGTGCTTAGCGGAGAAGCAACAAATATCTTTGAATTGGTAAACCAGTGATAGTTGTTATATTGGTATTTATATATACCATTTTATATATTGCCATTTTTGCTATTCTATCTTATTGTAATGAATCTTTAGCGGCTGACGAAGTACTGTACTTTTCGATATCTACACATTTTAGACGATTATTTTGAAATAACAATTAAATATCACTGGAAATCAAGCAGATTATACATAGGGTTTATAATAGAAGTAATTTGTAAACATACCTCCGAGTGAGTGAGTGAGTCATTGTTGTTTAATGCCAAATTAACCATGTTTGCAGCTATATCATATTGAGAACGAGGACCCAGGTGGCTCAATGAGTTAGGTAGTTGGATTATCTAGCAACTCATACAAGCCTATCATCAATACAGCGTGAGTTCGAGCCCGGCTTTGTAGATTACAAAAAAGGTGCACTCGACTCGCAGCCGCAAATGATAAAGTTTACCAGTTACTTGCCCATGGTCGGTGGTTCTCTCCAGGTACTCGGCTTCTTCCACCACTAATAATGGTCGCCATGAATATAGCTGAAATATTGCTGAAAGTGATGTTAAAACACAAAAAATCAATCAATCAAATAAAATCATATTGAGAACAAGTTACATTCAATGAATGTACTAAACCATCACGCTAAATTGGATGTGCTATAATAGTGTTAGCTTTGCGGGTAGGCATGTCTCTCCACTTGGACACATTATCCTGATTCCGAACCAACCAATCTGTACTCTTACCCCTTAATGCTGCATGCTTAACCGAGAAGCAAACATACCCATTTATAGTTATTGGTAGAGCTGAATGTGGCTCGAAACCAAGACATACCGTACTTGAAACAAGCACGCTAACCATTACACCACCAATGCGGTTAACATACATTAGACGGCGTAAGTAATGTAGGGAGAAGCATACAAAACAGTCCGGAAGCAAGGTTGGCCAATCCTTTTCAAAATTTGTTGGTAGGTAGACCACCACACAACATTTGCAAATGCATCAACTTTTTTTCAAATTTTCGAATATCATGACCATAGGAGGCGCCACCTATATTTCTACAATTTTCCCAATAATATGACAAGAAACTAGCCAAAAAAGGTCTGTTTTGAAACCTATTTTATTACTTATAACACAATATTATTAATTAAACCTTAATGGTAATGAAATATATGTATAAGGAACTTTATATGTTCAATACTTAAATGGACCTCTTTCTTTATCATTCAAGGACAGATAACTCCAAAAACTTAACAAATTTCCAAATTTTCAATATTGCAAAAATAGGCTATGTTCTAAGGGATATATCTCTGAAGGTAACGCTTTAATCTGCAATATGAGCTATCGAAATCCCCCCTTTTTGCAATAATGCCTGATTTACAAAAGTAAGCTATGTTCTGAGGGCTATATCTACTAAGGTAACACTTTAATTTGTTTTATTTTGGTTGTTAATCAATATTCTTAGACTAAATATATAGCTGATAAAAGGTTTTGCTTTGCTTTTGAATACCATCTGCAATATGAGCTATCGAAATCCCCCCTTTTTGTAATAATGCCTAATTTGCAAAAAATAGCCTATATTCTGAGGGTTATATCTCTGAAGGTAACACTTTAATTTGTTTTATTTTGGTTGTTAATCAATATTCTTAGACTAAATATATTGCAGATAAAATGCTTTGCTTTGCTTTTGAATACCATCAGCAATATGAGCTATCGAAATCCCCCCTTTTTGTAATAATGCCTAATTTGCAAAAAAAAAATAGCCTATGTTCTGAGGGTTATATCTCTGAAGGTAACACTTTAATTTGTTTTATTTTGGTTGTTAATCAATATTCTTAGACTAAATATATTGCAGATAAATTGTTTTGCCTTGCTTTTGAATATCATTAAATGCAAATGACAACTTCTTATATAAACATTCTGTATAACTATGTCTTCTTGACCTGGTGCAACATATTTCAGAATAACTTGAAAAGCTTCTGTTATCATTTTCGAATAATATGACATTGAACATTAAGATAGACTTTCCCAAAGCAAACTAATCTGTGAATTCAGCATTGGAAAATGTTTTCATTGCAGAATTATATATTTCTTTTTGGGCCATATTGTCTTCCTCTCAGTCAGAGTATTTGGGTTCTCTGGGAAAATACCTCTATAGATTGTGATGACTGCTGAATGTCAGAATCTGAAGGAAAAAAATGCAATATTAAATCATTTAATGATTTATTGCAATCCATCTGACAGTGGTAACAATTATTGAATTCCACATAAAGTTCTCTTTATAGATTAGTACATAGTAAGGAGAAGATTCTTTTTAATAAACAGCTTCGCATAGCACAAAATAATGAGACAGCAACAAGTCAACTCGGAACATTGAGGCAAGTGTAGACACAGAGTCGATTGACACACTAATAAGCTGGACACCGAAAAACATTGAATAGTAATGTGCTTGATTCCCAAATATTTCAAGAAGTGATATTGCTGGTACCGCAAGGTTGTACAATATTTGTATATTTTTCGTTTGCTTGTTGTTGTTTAATTTTTTTTGGGGGGGGGGGGGGGGGGGGGGGGAGGGGAGGGGGTTAGGGGGCTGGTAGGACAGACATGACCTTCTTCTTTGGATATAATATCAACTGCTTTCAACTGTTGGCATGATACTGAGTCAGAATATATATGCAGGGTTCTCAATTTATAAAGTAGGGGGAGAGTTGAGTGCCGGAGGCACGAACCGAGCGCCGCAGGCGCAAGTGGCGGAGAGCCCGATAGGGGGGTTTCCCCCCTCTCTGGTAGGTGAGGGGTACTGGGGTTCTCCCCCGGAAAATTTTGAAATTCTAGATTGTAGGAGATGCATTCTGAGCTTATTTTGCCATTGAATTCTCCTAAAAATTTGGGTACTCTGAAAGGCATTTTTTTTGGTAAAATATACTACAATGTTGTATCAGTGGCAGCTGGTGAAAAACAACGTTATACAAAGCAATTTTCCAGGAAACTTTCATGACAAAATCAGCCTCAGAATATCTCTTCTGCAAGAAGAATTGAAAAATGTTGTAATATATAACTATAAATAACTAGAGGTTTCATATTTTAATCTGAATATTACTCTCACGTTGAATTATGAATGAAATCTCAAGGAATGTTGGCTTAAATCCAGTCCCAGTGAAACTTAACTTTTTTTGACCGAACAGAAGGTCCCGTGTAGATAAAAAATTTCACCGGACCTTCAGTGCTTCCACGTGACCTCCTTTCTTTAAACATTTTTTTTTTAAATTCACAAGACACAACGTCCAGTAATCTTTTCGTAATCATCAATGACATGAAAACAATATTTTTGACTTGCAACAAAATTCGTGCTTTACTACAAAAAATAGGATCACGAGTGATGCTACCAAGCATAATAGTAAACGTTCTCGCTTTGAAAATTATCCGAAAACTTTAAATAACCGAAAAACCGTTAAATCTTCATCGATTTCCTTGCTTGTTTTTACGTTCCATATAGGGATATCCCAGCTTTTGGAATGTGACGACTGCGCATCCTTCATGAGCAAATACTCCACTCGGAACGCTTCGCACATCTATATAGTAGAACCAAGTGAAGTCCGAAATGTTGTGTAGTAGAATGTCCGGAGTTCCCACCGTGATGTTGCCGGGAGTTAGATATATTTAGAAAATGGTGGATTTGTTAGTGTTCGGTTGATTGCAATAGTAAAAGTAATCGATTAGAAGATATAGATCAACAAAACACGATAACGACAATTCACATAAACATAAAAATTGTTGGAAAACACATGCTTGATAAATTTTTAACCAGCGAGAATGTGAAAGTAAACGGCGAAATCGTCGGTCGCCGGCACATTTTGAGAACCCTGTATATGGTTATGGTTCATGGGCAGTTATCTTTATAGTTCTATTTGATATTTCAAAAAATGGCCCCCTTTTGGTTCCTTATACATGTATCTTGAAAAGCATAAGAGCTAGATCAAAACAACTGATCCTAAAGTGAGAGCTAGATTTATACAGAATTTGATGAAATAAACCTCCCCACAATCTGTTCAGTAATAACCTACCATACATCTACCAAGATGATAAAACAGCTCAGTGATCACTGCCGTCTATATTATACATATCTTCATAATAATATTTCGAAAAATGTTGGTTTTGTATGGAGTTTTACTAGTTGCAAGCTTACAGCTAGTCTGGCAATGTATTTTCTTTATTGTTATTATGTAAAAGGTTGTACTACAAGTCCTGTGTACATTTACATTTCTGTGTGGTTTTAGTAACTCCCTTCAATGTTAATATTCAGTAAAGGCAAAAGGCCTAGGGGAATGATAAGCAAATCAAGAATCATTTTGAAGTTATTAATTTTTTTAATGTTTTATGTAGATCTAGATCCTTCCCATTTTTAAAATATATATAGATTAGCAATTGATAAGATTTTTACCTGCTGCAACTGTAAGAAATGTTATGGATATCAGCCAAAAATCTTTACATGTTGATGCCTGTATGCCTCTTAGTCTTGAACATTTCGCATAACTCTTTACTACTACTAGTACTACTAGTCTTAGCAGCATGAGGAGATCGGTAGGTCCTCTTCTGTCGTTTCCAATAGACTTCCAAATCATCTCTATGTCTTGGACATGCTTGAAAATTTACTATTGAAGTGTCTATTGCCAATATATAGAATAAGAAGATCTTCCCACATGTCATCACAAGAAGTTAGGCACCTAGGCCGTAAATGTCTTTGAGTTGGCTTGTTACATTGGACAACTGGGACACGTATGGCAGTAGAAGCATAATGTTGTGATGGGACACACTCTGATTTATACTAAAAAGCACATTTAAGCCAACCTTGGTCATCAGGAATGACATATTTACCACCTTGCATTCAAGCATGCATTTCCAATGTAAAACATTGAAGAGTATTTCAGGGGAGATAACTAAGTAAAAAAAATGGGGCACCATGAAGGGTATTTTAGTGATGTTTTGTTTAAATTTTGTAATAATTTGTTAATTAAGACTAAAACTAATGCAGTGTAAGTGCCAGTTTACATAATTAGAGAGGAATCAGGCGAATTAGAACTATAGCCATTGAAACATTCAAAATTGTCAATAAAACCAGTCCTTTGTACTTACATGATTTAATTACAATTAAACAAAGTAAATATTCTTTCAGATACCAAAATACTGCTAGTATACCATCGACCAGAACAACTAGGTATGGTATTAAAACTTTTAAATATTTTGCTGCCAAAACATGGAATGAGCTACCAAACCACTTTAGACTGGAAAATTCTTTTAAACAATTCAAAAACTTGATTAATTCATGGAATGGTAGCTCATGCCACTGTAATGCTTGTAGATAGCTTTAAAGCATAATTTTATTTATTTATTTGTTTTGCTTATCTGTGATGCTTTTGAAATCTGTGCTTTGTCTTTAATTATAGTTACTTTTTAGGCTGCTTATTTTAATTTATTTACTTAGTGCTTGAAATTTTAAATTAATTAGTTTAAATTATTTTTAATATAGATGTTTTAATTTTTGCTAGTATTTTTATGTACCTTGTATGTATGCATGTATGTTGTTTTTGTTATATGCATAGTCGATTTGAAAAGCTCTGTAGAGCTTGTGTTTTTTTATGTATGTTGTGATATGTATCGACTCTAAATAAAACTTTATTTATTTATTATTTATTTATGTGGTGCATAACATTAAGAATATTTTGGTGATTAAAGGAATATTTTACTCTGGTAGTTGAAAAAGGAGTTCCTTACGGCCACTTTTCACCCCTTTTATTATATTTGCACCAACTACAACACAGATATTATTTAGCAAGTATTTTTATGTAATTGATTCAATATAAATATGTGAGTTCCAGTCAGTATTGGTGGATTAATTAAAAAAAAAATCCTTCTATCAGTCAGAAATTTTCCCACTTTTGTCTTTAAAATCACCACTTTTCATTTGTTCAAAAAGTACTATAATACTCATTTGCAAAGCAAAACCTTCTACATACTGAATATTTTATCCCTGTCTGTTATAAAAATAACAAAAAGAAACAAATTTAGGTGTTACCTTACAAGTTATTAACTTTTAGTAACACCATACTAAATCATTCCCTTTTTACATCTCCTTATTTGGAAAGTTGGCACGATGCCAACTTGTATGCTTTAATGATTAAATTGACTTTAAAAGGTTGTTAAGATGTCACAGTTGCCTCTAAAACATAAAAACTACATTATTTGTCTCTTCAATCTAGAATACGGTGGTATTCAAAATGGGCAATTTTACACTTGAATATGCTTACTCTGGTTTTTGAATTTGTTCTAAAAATAGAAATGGCTATTTGTAAAAATAGAACGACCCATTTGCACTTTTGATGGTATTTATGGAGTCACTACATGTTACCCTTCAGGACACATATGACATAAATCTGATTTTCCAACCTTGCTTCTGGACGAAATCTTAAATTTTGCATGGTTTTCTCATAGACTAGTCCGAGATTCCTCTGTCGTCCGACGACATTATATATTTTTGCTAGAGCCGTCGGACGTCAGAGCGCAATATATACGGAAAACAGCTGATTTGCCTCACCAGCTGTGGGTCGGCACATTTCCACGTTTCGTGGCTATCGGATTTTATTAACGATCAGAAACCCTTATATAAATCGCTTCACCAATCATTTTTCTATTCATTCATAACCATCATACCCTCAGAAAGTGGTGTTACACTCCATTACAGCACGATTTTGCCTTGGATCCTATTATTACGCCATTTGACTTCCATTTTCGAATCTACACACGTGATCTCGCGATACTAACTGAATGATGACAGTAACGCATTGCATGATGGGAGCTAATTAATGCAGCGTGCCAAATTATTTGGAGCATTATTTGCATTCGTAAACAACATTCAAATCACATGGAAGACGATACATTTAAGCGTATTCTGCAGGACAAACAGTCCATCTACAGATCACAGCAGAGCAGAAGGAAATAATACAGAATGTGTTGGAAAGAAAAGATTCAATGGCAGAGTGTTACCAACGGGCTTCGGAAAGAGCATGTGTTACGTTCCCCCTTTTTGTTTTTGGACAAGGTACTACATTTTTTTGTCTTATGGTTATCTGTAATTCACTAAATTTGCTGTTAAAATCATTACCAATCAATATAATCAACTGTATTAAATTTTATGTTAATTGTTCTACCTTAACAGGCGCCTATGATTGGCAATAAAAATATTTGTTTGTTTGTTTATATGCAAATCATCTCCCATGATACATTGCGGTAATCGTAGTTTTCTCGTAGTCACGTGACAAATGTTTGAAAAATGGAAGACAAATGTCGAAATCATAGGATCTAAGGCAAAATCGTACTGTAATGGAGTGTAACACCACTTTCTGAGGGTAAGATGGTTATGAATGAATAGAAAAATGATTGGTGAAGCGATTTATATAAGGGTTTCTGATAGAAAATAAAATCCGATAGCCACGAAACGTGGAAATGTGCTGACCCAGAGTTGGAGAAGCAAATCCGCTGTTTTCCGTATGTATAGCGCTCTGACGTTCGACGGCTCTAGCAAAAATATATAATGTCGTCGGACGACAGAGGAATCTCGGACTACTCATAGACAAGCTCTTAACATACATTAGACGGCGTAAGTAAATTCAAATTTCAAATTCTTTATTAATAAAGAAAGCTCCACAAGGAACATGCATATATGAAAGAATGCACAAATGACTAGAACAAACAAAAGAATAAAACAAGGAAATACAAGGAAAATAAAAAAAAAATAATAACAATACTACAATTGTACCAGAGGGAGTCATACCCAAATATTTGTAGACTATATATAAACAATACACTGGTATACATACATGTATATATATAAACATGAATCAGCACTGTTGGTTATAGAACATAAATATATGCAGTTACTTATCTGATAAATCTCTTATTGAAAGGCAAGTTGTTATAAAATTTGCAAGATTTTTACAGATGTCTCTGTCTTCATTACTTAATAACCATATAAACTTATTTCTATCTGATAATTCCGGAAAAAATTTGTTATTTATATTAGAAAAGAAAGTATTTCTAGCAAAGGAATATTTATTACATTTAATTAATAAGTGTTCTTCATCCTCAACTGCCTCACAGTTACATTGTTTACATATTCTATTTTTAACTGCAGTTTTTGGAATTGTGTATCTGCCCCTTTCAATTTCAAGTTTATGTGCACTTATTCGAAAGCGTGCTAGGGTTGAGCGATTTGATAATTCTTTTATATTATCTAAGTATTTTTCCTGTTGGAATATAAATTTAAATTTACAATATGTACGTAATTTATTTTCATTTCTGTTAGTAGCTGGGTTTTGCTTAACTAAATTAATCTTCTCCCTCCAAATTTTTGCATATCTCTCTTTTAATTTTTTTCTTATTATATTTATTTCTCTTGCACCACAAGTAAGTGGAGATTTAAACATTTTCAACATATCAAGTTCTTTTAAAATATAATAAATACAACTAACCCAACAATGCTGACCATTATTATGCATTTTATTATTTTCATCTAATGCTGCTTTAAGTATACAATTTGTTTTATCTTCATGCAATCTAATCCAATATTTTATCATGCTAATAACAATATCTATATACAAAGGATATCTACCAAGTTCTCCAACCACTGCTAAATTTGAGGCTTTGCTACCCACCCCCAGAATACTCTTGCATAAATTTAAATTTAGCTTTTCAATTTTATGATCATTATATAAGTCATAGATAAGGTCATTTTTTACTTTTCTTGAGTTTACTAGTCATATTGAACATACCCCATACTTCTGAAGAATAAAGTAGCACAGGCTTCACTGTGTGATCAAAAGCTTTTAATATAGTATGAACACTGGGGATACCATATTTAAAAATACTTTTTACTTTAAAAAAGGCCTTCTGTCCTCTATTAACCAGGTCAGAAATTGCAGTAGAAATATTTGCACCACAACCTATTAATAGACCTAAGTATTTATATTCTTTGACACACTCTAATTTGTAATCATTAACTGAAAAAGAACATTTAATAAGTTTACCTCCTTTATTGAAAATCATTATCTTAGTCTTTTTATAATTCATTGATAAGCCCCCTTATCAAGACAATTTTGTAAACCCTCAGATTTTGTTGACATAAGCACTAAGTCATCTGCATATAATAGACAATTAATTGACTCTGACCCTAAGTAATGTATGGAGAAGCTGTTAACATACATTAGACGGCGTAAGTAATGTATGGAGAAGCTGTTAACAGGGGCGGATCCAGGATTTGTGGTTAGGGGGGGGGGGGGGGGGGGGGGGGGGCGTGAGTAGGCGAGGGGTCTGCGGACCGCTTAAGGTCCCCAGTGGAAGGGCAGAGCTCTGGTAGTGGACACAGGGGGCTAAGCCCCCTGGAAGCTCTGGGGTTTGAGGAATTACAGACATTTATTTGAACGACAATTTTGAACCAACCACACCATTTTTATCAAACCCAAAAAACTTGACTTAAACTTGTCTTAATTTTGTTGGATAATTGTTAACAGTATGTTTTTGTCAGATTATAAGAACCTAAAGTAAAACTTTTTTTGAACAACCGTGATGCGAATTGTTCAACTCATGACTGATCGATCACGATATTTTAACCCTTCAAAGAACTATTGGTTTAGTTTTAAAGCATTCCTCATTTCACTAATTGGTCTGTACTTAAGGTGCTTGTCCTTTCGGGTGGTTCTAGTTAATACCGCCCTTCCGGATGGAGCTTTTCTTTTCGTCGTTTGATTCATTCATTGAAAACGCATGATTCGACCGTTCTTGTTTATAGACAAACAAAAGCGGAAATTATCAATACATGAACTTGTTGTTGATTTCTGATTAGCTAACGTAACTAAATTAGATGATCAGAATCGCTTCATGCAGCATTACTGTGTACAAACTGACCCGGCAAAAAATGTTTGGACTCGTGCATATCTAATTCCGGAACGGAACCGGACTGTAAGAAGACTAGAAGAAGGTAAGAATTCTGTTTATTTATTTGTTTTTTGCATGAACTTGGGGGAAATAAATGCTTTATTAACCATTTCCTGCTGTCAGATGAAACATTTTGGCTATGTCATCGTATATTAATTGAGAAATAAGCGATAGTGTGCCGCAAAATGACGATCAGCTTGATCCCAATCCCGAATTTCGCTCAGTTTCTCTTTGAATTGCTCACATTGAATGGAACGAAATGTATTGAAGGAACGATTGATGAATAAAGATGACAAGAATCGTCACTTTGTGCTTTTATTATTAATTTAAGTAAGCACGGGGCGAAAGAAATTTTAAATTTAAACATATTTTATTGTCTAAATAATGACAAAAGGATCAGACACAAGTTTTTCAACTTAGTATTGTCTTCTCCATATACATACAATATACAATATACAATATGATAAGCATTATTATTACATTATTTCTCTAAAATTTTCGCATGAAGACATGAAACAAAAAATGTAGCAATAAAGCAGAATGCAACAATGGAATACCATTAAATGTAACCAATCAAACAGACCCGAGTATAAAAAAAGAAAACTGGGACATAGACCTATAGCACGTGTTGTTAAGTTATTGGATTGATAATACATTATTTCTCCAAATGTAAGTACTTTTAGTTCACTTTGTGTATTATAATATGGTATTAAAGATGAGTTATCCATTGTCGCATACTGTTGTAAACAAAAAGAAAAAAAAAGAAAGGAAAAGAAAAAAAGAACAATAGAAATAAACTTTCGGGGTCAGTCGCGAACGGTAAACAATATAAACATCAGCACACATTCTCATACAGTAGTCAATTTATTGTGAAACGACCTGTGTCTTGAATGAATTTTTGAACTTGTAAGAACATTTTTGTATTTTTTTCGTCGTTGAGAATTTCGTTGAGAATTTCATTGCCAGATAATAAAGTAAGCTCATCGATTGGTAAATCATTACTAATTTCTCGAATTCCTATAAGAAATGGGTCATGTCAAAATGGCAGGACCCGGTTTCGTGAATGATGTTACCACTCGTCGCAACTTCGGCTGATTCCGTACCTTCATCAAACCTCGTCCGTATTACGATAGCTCCCATTGGAACTACTTTTGGAAATCTTCAATGAAGGAGGTATTAAAATAATTTCACTTACGAATATTCGTCCAATAATAATATATTTTCATTCGTCGAAATGTCGGCTGATTCCGTACCTTCATCAAAGACCAATATTTTTCAAAGCAAACTCTATACACTCATCTATTGTCGCCATTTTAGAACTTATTCGCGGTGCGCAATATTGATTGAAGTGATACGTTTTTCCGGCGAAGAAATGTGACGCGTAGACGCATATCAAATACCGTATTACAGCCGAGGTATTGAGGAAGCGAAGCGGACTCACCAGAGGTTTGCCGATTGTGATGTTACAGCATGATGACCGGGATCAAGCTGATCATCATTTTGCGGCACATTATCGCTTATTTCTCAATTAATATACGATGACATAACCAAAATGTTTCATCTGACAGCAGGAAATGGTTAATAAAGCATTTATTTTCCCCAAGTTTATGCAAAAAACAAATAAATAAACATAATTCTTACCTTCTTATAATCCGGTTCCATTCCGGAATTAGATATGCACGAGTCCAAGCATTTTTTGCCGGGTCAGTTTGTACACAGTGAGCATTAATGTTAACATATTCGCCTTTGCTTGTCTATAAACAAGAACGAATCATACGTTTCAATCAGAATGGAATAATCTTTGAACTACTGACGGCGAATCCATATATGAATCAGCGAACACACCCAACGTGTATTTACAATGTGTAGGAATATTTTACTACAGGTTACGAGTTAACCATTCATGAAAAAGTTGTTTGTTGAACTGCTTGATTAACGTTGTATAACATATGCTTTGCGAATTTTAGGGGGGGGGGGGGGGGGGGGGGGGGCGCACGTCCCGCACGCCCCCTCTAAATCCGCCTCTGGTTAACATACATTAGACGGCGTAAGTAATGTATGGAGACGCTGTTAACATACATTAGACGGCGTAAGTAATGTAGGGAGAAGCTACTTACATACATTAGACGGCGTAAGTAATGTATGGAGAAGCTGTTAACATACATTAGACGGCGTAAGTAATGTATGGAGACGCTGTTAACATACATTAGACGGCGTAAGTAATATAGGGAGAAGCTGTTGACATACATTAGACGGCGTAAGTAATGTATGGAGAAGCTGTTGACATACATTAGACGGCGTAAGTAATGTATGGAGAAGCTGTTAACATACATTAGACGGCGTAAGTAATGTATGGAGACGCTGTTAACATACATTAGACGGCGTAAGTAATGTAGGGAGAAGCTGTTAACATACATTAGACGGCGTAAGTAATGTAGGGAGAAGCTCTTTGCATCACGTTTTGCAATAAAGGAAAAATGAATGAAAGAAATTAAATTAATGGAAGTGTGTATTTTATTTCATGATATACTTATTACTTTATCTACAATATATGATGGCTTTAATAAATTCAACATTACAATACACAGGTAAATGCCCCATTTTTACAAAACAATTGATGAAGAAAATATATTCAACGTAGTATTACAAATCTCTATTTTGTTGTTGATAATTTGAATATTTCAATTCTTTATTTATGAAAAATAATAAATTTAATTTTAATTCTCATGTCACAATATAACTGAAAGGTTACAGAAATTATGAAATAAATGAATATCTTTTTCCTTGGCATATTTGTGAACAGTGCACAATCTCTGATCAATGGTGTGGACACTATTACCCTTTTATTTGCGGTCAGATGATGGCGCTCAATATACTAATTACTTTTATTCCAGATAAATATACCTAATTATTGTTGTTTTTATCACATTACGTATGATATAAATATGACCCCATATATTTATTTGAAAGATAAATCACCAGGTTTTATTTTGGTGTTCAAATAATTTTTTTTTAAAGATCGTGTTTTCAATTTGGGTAGTAAATACCACCGTCCTATGTTCCATGAAAATGTTCATGTATATTTAATAATTTCGAGTTATCGCCCTTTTGCCATATTTTATATATATATATATATATATAATATAGGCGTTCAATATTTTTGTTTATGTTAATAAGTTCCTACATTGAACTTTGATAATTGTAATGACTTAACATGAACCCTTAGCCATGTTTTCTAGTATACTGACAAGAGCAGTGACCATTATTGATTGATTTATTGTGTTTAACGCAGTAAAATAACGCATGAGATATATATATATATTGTTGAATTTATTAGTTCCTTAGTAATGTATTGTTATGTAGACTACGGGTCAATTCTTTCAGGCAAAACGTACATACATGTATTAAGGTTATTCCAGAAACGCATTGCTCTAAAACCTTTTGTTATTATTTATCTTTCCAGTATTTTGACTTTAAGAGTATTTGATGAAGGTTATCCCAGAAACATGTCGTGCATACTAATTCGATATCTATGTTTTTATTACTATCACTAAATCGATACTTCTGCTGGTGGACTAGAAGTCCCCGACCAGTAAATCAGTGTCTCAGCATTGACATGGTTTATTAGATATACATGTGCATATACATTTTTGAAATATTAAGTTCCTTAATAATGTAATTATTATTAAAATTGAGGTTCTCCTCCCTCAGACATAGGTGACCACAGCTGGTTTTGGCCATGCTGTTTAGGCCCATGGTTATCTGGCTTTCCAATCCTTAATTTTGAGTATACCTGATTAAGATTATTCCAGAAATACATAGTGGACACTAAATTTGATATTTACGTTATAATTACTATTACCGGATCGAAACCGCTGCTTATGGACTGTTAGTCCCCCGAATGTATCACTCGCCTAGTAGTCAGTGTTTTGACGCCGACAAGGTTTATACGTTATATTTTTACTGTAAAATTCCAGTTCCTAAATTATATAATTATTATTAAAACAAAGGATGGATTGATTGATTGATTGATTTTTGGTAGTTAATACCACTTTCAGCAATATTTCAGCTATATCATGGCGACCAATTTTAGTGGTAGAAGAAGCCGGAGTCCCCGGAGAGAACCACCGACCATGGGCAAGCAACTGGTAAACTTTATTACTTGCGGTTGCGAGTCGAGTGTACCTTTTTTGGTAATTTACAAAGCAGGGCGCGAACCCACGCCGTATTGGTGATAGGCTTGTATTAGTTGTTAGGTAATCCAACTACCTAACTCATTGAGCCACCCGGCCCTAAAATAAAGGACAATCACCCCAGAGGTACATGATAAAGGTTCTTCTAGTAATACACCCTACACACGTACTTAGTTATCTACGTTTTAGTACTTCTATCGAGTCGCCTTATATACAGTTTTGGTGAATAATTCTTTTCCGATATGTAGCTCATAAAGACATAAAAAGGAGAGGAGGAATTAAATATATATATGATTTAAGTTTATTTAGATTGAAGTGCAGGTTATATCTCCCCTTATTCTATTGATACTTAGGAGATAAAATATAACTGGACAAATGCTCAAAAAGTAATATTTTGCCAAGTCAAATATACGTCTGATTATTATTTATTAACATTTTTTTATGGTTGTTTTACACGGGTGCTCCGGAAGGGTAGGTAGTACATGTTTCACTAGTGACACCCACCGTGTTACTTTTGATACAAACTCGTTGATAAGTCACGAAGTGGTAAAGGCTTATCACACTCAGACGTACCCTATGAGTGTTATGTGATAAAGCTTGTCAATGACTTGAGACAGGTCGGATGGTTTCTCCGGGTCCTTCGGTTTCCTCCACAAATAAAACTGAATACCACGATATAACTGAAATATTGTTGAAAGAAGAGTTTGATGATACCAAAGGGGTAATCAGAATCCGTATATCAAGGAAGAACAGACAACACAATTGCTAAAAGAAAAGGTAGAAAGGGACAAACAACGATCTACAAAACATACACATAATACTAAAGATCCAGTAACACGAACCCCACTAAACTCAAGTGCTCCGGAAGGGTAAGCGATTCCTGCACCACTAACACCATCAAACATACACACTTCGCCAGAGTCCTTTAGACAGGAGCTCTGCATTTGGAAGGCATTATGGAACAACAAGCCCGACAAACCTGAAAACATCACTTCGACCATTACGGGCCCGAGAGCGTGTTCAACAATGTTTCATAATATAACAAAAATTCTCAATTTGCTGTTATTGACAAGCTTAACGTCCAGCTCAACTGAGAGGGCCAATTCTTTCTTAAAATTGATAAAAAATATCATGAGAAGCACAATGGGTGAAGACCGACTAAATGCATTGCTGCTTCTATATGTCGACAGAGATATCAAACTCAACTATAATAAAATAATAGATGACTATGCTTGACGAAATCCCAGAAAAAATATCCTAATGAATCCTGTTGGTGACATTTAAACTGTACTAAGTTACACAAGTTAGTCGTCGTGAAAAAAATATCATTTGGCATTAAATACTGGTATTGAAATGTGTTTGTGTCCTTTATGTTTTATCTCAGATTACACTCAGAATGCACAATTTTGCTTAATTTAAAAAAAATTACGGGGGGGGGGGGGGGAGGCATGTCCCCGGACCCCCTAGCAGCATTCGTGTCTTCGGCACCCATTACGCCCCCCCCCCCCCCCCCCCTTCCTAAAAACCTGGATCCGCACCTGCAAACGTACCCTATGAATGCCATCCCAGAAACACGTACTATGCACATAATTAGATGCATGTATTTTTATTACTATCACTGGGTCGACTGATGCAAAGTTTGATGCATACTTATCTGTATATAACAAGCATGTTGTTCAATCAATAAATTAAGATTTAATCCCCCCCCCCCCTTTACTGACATGTCGCGTACAGAGACATCATTAACAATGGGGGAAAAGGGGGCAATGAAAGATATAATTATAATTAGATTGATAGCAGAACATTTTACCTTTAATTATTTTGTTATTTAAGACACAGTTTCAAAAAGTAATATTTTGCCAAGTTAAATATGCATGTTATCATATTATTTATTATCATGTTTATTTAGTGATCGATTTACATTGAAAACGTTTGTAAAATATAGTTTAGAGCTATTTTAACTCGGGTGTTTACAATATGTACATGGTAACTTGACCTGCATTGTATCCATTTAGATTAGGTTATCTCTGCTTTTCAGAAAATCAATGCATATAGTGTGTTTTAGGCGTCCTGTTTAGTCAGTGAAAAGAAATGGCCGACTTAACACAAGCTGATAATATTTGTGCAATATGTAAATCTGTGTATACGTTTCCAAGAATACTGGACTGTTTTCATATATTTTGCACACCTTGTTTAGAGCAACTACTTACAAACAAATCAACATTTTCCTGCCCTCTTTGTCGGTCAGTGTTTGCAACAAACAATATTGCCAACTTTGAACAGTGTGCATTTCAGGATATTCCGGAAAACGATGGAAAAACTGATGATGAGCCAAGCTGTGAAATGTGTGAAGCGATAGGTATTTATTCGAGATGTAAGGAATGCGACCAGAGTATGTGTAGAAACTGTCATAATTATCACTTGAAGCATAATACATTCCGAAGTCATACAATAGATGAGCACAAAGCGAAAGTAGAAAAATGTAATGATAAACCAGAAAGCAACTGTGATGAACATAAAAAGGAATATATTTTGTACTGCAAAGCATGTAATATACCTATATGTCAAAAATGTAAAAGATCTTCACATTCAAGCCACAAAGCACAACCACTCAAAAGTATAGTCAATGCCATGAAAGCTTCAGTTAGAGTATTCATATGTGGCTTAAAATCCAAGCTACCATACATTAACAGTTTCGTAGAAAATGCCAAATCTGAAGAGAAGAAATACCTGACTAACATTCAGCGGACACAAACAGAAATGAGAACGGCTGCTGTTAATATAAAAGATGTTCTGTGCAAATCTATAGATAGGATTTTAGCCCAGAATATGGCAGTGTTGGACCAAACCTCTAGTTTTGATAAGAAACTTATTCAGACTTGCATAGACGAAGCTGAGCCTGATGCATTGTCAACATTAAAATTGATAACCACTGCCGAGAAGATGGAAAAATTTGCTGAAGATTCGAACATTGCAAAATTAACAAATGGTTTATGTAGGCAAATTAATTTGAATGACAGCATGTGTTTTCAATCAAAGTTGAAGATAAGTAGACCAAAATATAATCCTGGTAACTTTGTATGGAAACCAATTCAAGACTGTGTAGGGACTGTGGAACGGGAAGAGGTACCTATGTTTCATCTTGAACTGAAATTGCCATGTTTTGAAATGTCCCAATTTCCGACATTGCGCAAATTTGATCAAATATACACATTATCGCTTGTAGAGAAGTATGGTGATAATTTATATGATAAAAGTGATTTGATCAACGTGTTTCCTGCCGTTGATAATAGTGTATATTTATCATGTTATGTTCAACGTGTTTTTGAAGATTGCGTAGGAATAATATATAACATGAGAATGAATGGTCAAAATTGTGGAAAGCAGAAGGGATTTTCATGCAAAAAGGAAGATGAATTCAAGATAGTTGGGGTGCACTCGGACAAGTTATATTTCAGGTGTAACAGTAATATTAAAGCAGCGGAAGTGAAAGATAGCAAACTTGTTGACATCGTAGATTTGACAATTCTTCTACCGACAGATGTTAGAGTTGATGTTTGCATGTTGAAGAGTGGACATTTTCTTATCTATCGAACAGACAACAAATTATTTTATGAGATACACGAAAGTGGCCGAGTGGTTAGAAAGTTTCCAATCTCTGAATCTATAAAGAACGCCAAATTCAATTCTACTAGCATTTTAGTGACAGACGAGAACCTAATACTACTTTCTTCTGCAGAGGAAATTTTTACATTTGCTTTGTCTGGAGAATGCAAACATTCATTTTGTAATGCAGGGGCGAATTTTTGTGACATGTGCAACGATGGCAGTGGGAACGTTTTCCTTGCAGATAACAACAATGACCGTATCTGTCTACTGGCACCAGATGGACATTACGCGCGAGATGTACTCACCTCATCTGATGGCACTTCTAAGCCAAAGTCATTAACTATTGATGGGTGTGGTAATCTTTGGATTTGATGGGGACTTACCAAAAGAAGATATCTGTCTTTTCGTATTTATAAATGACTGTTATCGTGTTCATATTAATACCAAAGAAGGATATATATCTTTTCATATTTATAAATGACTGTTACCGTGTTCATATTAACACCAAAGAAAGATAAATGACTGTTATCGTGTTCATATTAATACCAAAGAAAGATATCTATCTTTTCATATTTATAACCTTTGAACCGTAATGAGAGCGGGAGGTTTGGCGCCTTAAAATCTGATTCAACCCACCATTTCTTTAGAAATGCCTGTACCAAGTCAAGGTCATTACGGTTTTCACAGTTTTCCGGTTGTTGACTGATTTTGTCTGTTTATATAATTATGAGTTTTGACTTTCCCTTTGTGAGATTGTTCGGAGTTCGGTAATTTTGTTATTACCTTTATTCATATTTATAAATGACTGTTACCGTCTTCATATTAATACTAAAGAAGGATATATATGTCTTTTCGTATTTATAAATGACTGTTATCGTGTTTATATTAATCCTCATTGCGAACTCTACACTTTTGTTTTATTTAATACATTTGTGCATTATATGTTGCGGATATGGGGTGCACTCTCTATCGGATTGGAGTGGGTGGTAGTCTATAATACGGAAAACGTGACCCTGGACTATAGATGTTGTTGACTGAGTTTGTCTGTTTATATACTTATGAGTTTTGACTTTCCCTTTGGAAGATTGTTCGGAGTTCGGTAATTTTGTTATTACCCTTATTTATGGTAAGTGTTTGGAGAGAGATTCACGGTCCTTGCACATTAAAGACAGTTGTTGTTGGTTTCGAAAAGGAGTAGAAATATTGTAGACAGTTCAAAATACAAATTATCCATCGCTACCAATCTCTCCATTCTTTTCCAGTCACAGTCAGACGTCTTTGACCAATTGGCCATCCCTCCGTCATTTCTATGTAGTTTTCATATTGTTGAACTTTATTTAGGATGTGTGTGCCTTTTACTATTTGATTTACTGTAACTCTCTATACATTTCAATTAAGATATTATTAAAGTGCAAAAATAATGATTTATTTGTTAATATGTTATGTTCTGGAATATCTGTGTCAGAAATGTCGTAATCAGAATCCTGTCCTATTCTAATTTATGACTTATCACTGCATTTGTAACAGAAGTAAAACGACGGGTGTCACTAGTGGAGCAGGAACTATTTACTCTTCCAGAGCACCCGGTTTATATATGTATAAGATAAAAACGTGATATCAAATTTGGTGAGCACACCGCTTTTCTGGAATAACCTTCATCAATT
Source organism: Bathymodiolus septemdierum (assembly GCA_963383655.1). Classification (NCBI taxonomy): domain Eukaryota; kingdom Metazoa; phylum Mollusca; class Bivalvia; order Mytilida; family Modiolidae; genus Bathymodiolus; species Bathymodiolus septemdierum. Next base: position 5,480,618 of record OY726520.1, read on the forward strand.
CAAAATATTTGAAAGCCAAATAACTTAAAAGTCTTTGTGAGCAATAAAACCGAAGTGCCTAAACAGGATAGCCTTAATCGGCTAAGGTCACATATGTCTGAGGGAGGAGAACCTTATATATTTCACTTTGCAATCATCTAAGGATGTATATAATCTCCTACTTTCTTTATTAAAAATGAAAGGGGTATTCAAAATGTAAAATACTGCAAAATGCGTACTTTGTGTGTATTTCAACTTAATATTTGCAAACGACATTCGATCATGCTCTAAAATTATTTCGATCAAACATATTACATATGAATCCTCTATAATCAGTTTGAATGGAGGATTGTGGATGACCTATGCCGAGGACAGCTCGAATCATTGGCCGCATACCTCGGTATTGATACCATTCAAACATGCCCGGTTCACTTGTATCTAAATCACCGTTAGGATTACTAAGCTTTGCAAAATTTGTCCAGTATATTAATATTTCATCAGAAAGCTGCATATCGGGCATCGTATAGTTAAATCCAAAACTTTGAATATTTTGAAACAAATATGAAAGTTCAGATCCATGACAGGCACTTAGCGCACAATGAGGGGAATATTCACTTCCAGAAAGAAAATCCAACGATCTTCCGAATGCATACACCCATGTATTATTCACTCGCGTCATGTCTCCTGCAACACTTCGTGTAGGACAAATATAGACAAAATCTGAGATGAACTGGGTCAACTCTCGTCTAGTCTCTTCAGAGAACTGAGGAGAATATAAAGTGTACCATTGTGTAGCTTGATTAGGATTTATCATTGTAAGAATAGTAGAAAACGCTAAACTGTTTAAAGGTTGGTGATATGTTTTAAAAACTAAATCAGCGCCATCTGCCGTCGTCGTTCCAATAAGAAGAGGTATATCGTGTATCCTTGCATATCGAAATGCGACTTGTATATCTGATGGTACGTCATTGTTATCTATGTGTGGACCCCACGGTCGTAACCGTTGTAAAAAAGTTCCAGGCTGAGAATTTGTTTTTTGTTGAGCTTCTATAATTGCCCAAGGAGATTTCGACCTCATGCATTCTAAATTGGAGCATTCCAACGTCAATGAAAAGTTTTGTCCTTGGGCTCTCGCTTCAACCAACGTTTTCAGAGGTAAGCTGAAGGGGAGACTTTGAATAATTGCACTTCGAAATAAACCCAATGATTTTTGTGACGTCATATGAATGGCGACTGATGTGGCTCCAGCTCCGTGACCAAATATTGTTACCTGAAATATTCATATATTTTTATTACAATTACACAACTTCATTTATTTTATATACAACAACAGATAATTACAATTAACAACAAAGTCAATTTGGCAGTAATAGAAATATGAAAAATAATCATTATAAAATAAAATTTTAATCACATTGTTATATACATATCCACGCTGATTAACGGAATTCATATAATGAGGACAAATTGTATAGCTTTTGTATTGGTCTTTTTAAAAGTAAATGTCTTAACATATAATGCTAAACATGGTTACATAAACGGTAACCTGAACATCGAAAGTACTTCATATGCAAAATTTTAAACACCCTTATAAGGATATTGATTTCTATATACTGTCAGATTATGCTGTTTTGAGAGCTTCTTCAACATTGAATACTGACAGTTTTACATTCAAATTTTTACGTCCTATGGATAATAAGAAAGACAAATATCTTTTCTTGAAAAAATTGCGTCAATTACGCGCTCAAATTAAAAAGAAATTTCAATTTTTAAGTATTTGAGAGCAAGGAAACTAAAAGGACAAAAAAACAATAGCTAAGAATATCTAAGATAAGCTATGTCTTTAGGAGACGAATCCGTTTTATTTTAAAGCACTAAAGCAGTATCATTTGCAAGCTCTGACGACTAGCTTACCCCGCCACTTTGTATTGACATGCCTGTACCAAGCCGGGAAAGTGAGAGGTCATTATATGTATATTTAATTAGGGAATCACATTTTTTCTCTGTTTCCACGATTTCTAATGTATTAAAGCACGTGTCCTAAATGTCCATTCGATCATTTATCACCAGGAAATTTTGAACTGCATTATTAACAAATGACTGTAGAATAAACATTGGACTGTTTCCGTGGTAAACGAAGTCCAATATTGGTGATCTATCTTGATTTAGCATATTTACAGTTAACTAATTGGTTATTCATGCAGTATATTTTGCTCAGAAACAAGGTTTTTGTGAACGTATGTGACTTCTCAGTTGAACACATACTGTACAGTATTGCATTGTTACTCGGATGTAGATATCAAGGCGTGAGGTTTGGGTGGCCAGTTTTAGCTTGTCACATGTTGTGCCTAGTATATTACCGCCGGTTGCTGACGTTATATGTTTTTTTTTTTGATTGCGGTTTGACATGGTAGAAATTTGTATTTTGCCGTTTGACATGGTAGAGATTGGTGTGTTTGTTTGCCGTTTGACACGGTAGAGACTGGTGTGTTTGTTTGCTGTTGGACACGGTAGAGATTGGTGTGTTGGTTTTGTCGTTTGACACGGTAGATATTGGTGTGTTTGTTTGCTGTTTGACACGGTAGAGATTGGTGTGTTTGTTTGCTGTTTGACACGGTAAAGATTGGTGTGTTTGTTTTGTCGTTTGACACGGTAGAGATTGATGTGTTTGTTTGCTGATTGACACGGTAGAGATTGGTGTGTTTTCTGCGGTTTGACATGGTAGAGATTGTTGTGTTTGTTTTGCGATTTGACACGGTAGAGATTGTTGTGTTTTCTTGCTGTTTGATACGGTAGATATTGTTGTGGTTTTTTTGCGGTTTGACACTGTAGATATTGTTGTGTTTTTTTACGGTTTGACACGTTAGAGATTGGTATGTTTTTTGCGGTTTGACATGGTAGACATTGTTGTGTCTTTTTTGCGGTTTGACACTGTAGATATTGTTGTGTTTTTTGCGGTTTGACACGGTAGAGATTGGTGTGTTTTCTTGCGGTTTGACACGATAGATACTGTTGTGCTTTTTTACGGTTTGGCACGGTAGAGATTGGTGTGCTTTTCTACGGTTTGACACGGTAGGTGTTGGTGTGGGGTTTTTTTGTGGCTTGACACGGTAGAGACGGTAGAGATTGGTGTGCTTTTTTACGGATTGACACGGTAGAGATTGGTGTGTTTTTTGCGGTTTGACACGGTAGAAATTGTGTTTTCTTGCGGTTTGACACGGTAGATATTGTTGTGCTTTTTTACGGTTTCACACGGTAGAGATTGGTGTGTTCTTTGCGGTTTGACACGGTAGAGATTGGCGTGCTTTTATACCGTTTGACACGGTAGTTATTGCTGTGGTTTGTTTTTGCGGTTTGACACGGTAGAGATTGGTGTGTTTTTTACGGTTTCACCCGGTAGGTATTGGTGTGATTTTTTGCGGTTTGACACGGTAGAGATTGTTGTGTTTTGTGCGGTTTGACACGGTAGATATTGTTGTGCTTTTTACGGTTTGACACGGTAGAGATTGGTGTGGTTTTTTTTACGGTTTGACACGGTAGAGATTGGTGTGTTTTTTTACGGTTTGACACGGTAGAGATTGGTGTGTTTTTTTACGGTTTGACACGGTAGAGATTGGTGTGTTTTTTGCGGTTTGACACGGTAGAGATTGGTGTGTTTTCTTGCGGTTTGACACGATAGATACTGTTGTGCTTTTTTACGGTTTGGCACGGTAGAGATTGGTGTGCTTTTCTACGGTTTGACACGGTAGGTGTTGGTGTGGGGTTTTTTTGTGGCTTGACACGGTAGAGACGGTAGAGATTGGTGTGCTTTTTTACGGATTGACACGGTAGAGATTGGTGTGTTTTTTGCGGTTTGACACGGTAGAAATTGTGTTTTCTTGCGGTTTGACACGGTAGATATTGTTGTGCTTTTTTACGGTTTCACACGGTAGAGATTGGTATGTTCTTTGCGGTTTGACACGGTAGAGATTGGCGTGCTTTTATACGGTTTGACACGGTAGTTATTGCTGTGGTTTGTTTTTGCGGTTTGACACGGTAGAGATTGGTGTGTTTTTTACGGTTTCACCCGGTAGGTATTGGTGTGATTTTTTGCGGTTTGACACGGTAGAGATTGTTGTGTTTTGTGCGGTTTGACACGGTAGATATTGTTGTGCTTTTTACGGTTTGACACGGTAGAGATTGGTGTGTTTTTTTTTACGGTTTGACACGGTAGAGATTGGTGTGTTTTTTTACGGTTTGACACGGTAGAGATTGGTGTGTTTTTTTACGGTTTGACACGGTAGAGATTGGTGTGTTTTTTTACGGTTTGACACGGTAGAGATTGGTGTTTTTTTACCGCTTGACACGGTAGAGATTGGTGTGTTTTTTTACAGTTTGACACGGTAGAGATTGGTGTGTTTTCTTACAGTTTGACACGGTAGAGATTGGTGTGTTTTTTTACGGTTTGACACGGTAGAGATTGGTGTGTTTTTTTACGGTTTGTCACGGTAGAGATTGGTGTGTTTTCTTAAGGTTTGACTTGGTAGAGATTGGTGGGTTTTTCTACGGTTTGACACGGTAGGTGTTGGTGTGGGGTTTTTTTGTGGCTTGACACGGTAGAGACGGTAGAGATTGGTGTGCTTTTTTACGGATTGACACGGTAGAGATTGGTGTGTTTTTTGCGGTTTGACACGGTAGAAATTGTGTTTTCTTGCGGTTTGACACGGTAGATATTGTTGTGCTTTTTTACGGTTTCACACGGTAGAGATTGGTATGTTCTTTGCGGTTTGACACGGTAGAGATTGGCGTGCTTTTATACGGTTTGACACGGTAGTTATTGCTGTGGTTTGTTTTTGCGGTTTGACACGGTAGAGATTGGTGTGTTTTTTACGGTTTCACCCGGTAGGTATTGGTGTGATTTTTTGCGGTTTGACACGGTAGAGATTGTTGTGTTTTGTGCGGTTTGACACGGTAGATATTGTTGTGCTTTTAACGGTTTGACACGGTAGAGATTGGTGTGTTTTTTTTTACGGTTTGACACGGTAGAGATTGGTGTGTTTTTTTACGGTTTGACACGGTAGAGATTGGTGTGTTTTTTTACGGTTTGACACGGTAGAGATTGGTGTGTTTTTTTACGGTTTGACACGGTAGAGATTGGTGTTTTTTTACCGCTTGACACGGTAGAGATTGGTGTGTTTTTTTACAGTTTGACACGGTAGAGATTGGTGTGTTTTCTTACAGTTTGACACGGTAGAGATTGGTGTGTTTTTTTACGGTTTGACACGGTAGAGATTGGTGTGTTTTTTTACGGTTTGTCACGGTAGAGATTGGTGTGTTTTCTTAAGGTTTGACTTGGTAGAGATTGGTGGGTTTTTCTACGGTTTGACACGGTAGGTGTTGGTGTGGGTTTTTTTTGTGGCTTGACACGGTAGAGACGGTAGAGATTGGTGTGCTTTTTTACGGATTGACACGGTAGAGATTGGTGTGTTTTTTGCGGTTTGACACGGTAGAAATTGTGTTTTCTTGCGGTTTGACACGGTAGATATTGTTGTGCTTTTTTACGGTTTCACACGGTAGAGATTGGTATGTTCTTTGCGGTTTGACACGGTAGAGATTGGCGTGCTTTTATACGGTTTGACACGGTAGTTATTGCTGTGGTTTGTTTTTGCGGTTTGACACGGTAGAGATTGGTGTGTTTTTTACGGTTTCACCCGGTAGGTATTGGTGTGATTTTTTGCGGTTTGACACGGTAGAGATTGTTGTGTTTTGTGCGGTTTGACACGGTAGATATTGTTGTGCTTTTAACGGTTTGACACGGTAGAGATTGGTGTGTTTTTTTTTACGGTTTGACACGGTAGAGATTGGTGTGTTTTTTTACGGTTTGACACGGTAGAGATTGGTGTGTTTTTTTACGGTTTGACACGGTAGAGATTGGTGTGTTTTTTTACGGTTTGACACGGTAGAGATTGGTGTTTTTTTACCGCTTGACACGGTAGAGATTGGTGTGTTTTTTTACAGTTTGACACGGTAGAGATTGGTGTGTTTTCTTACAGTTTGACACGGTAGAGATTGGTGTGTTTTTTTACGGTTTGACACGGTAGAGATTGGTGTGTTTTTTTACGGTTTGTCACGGTAGAGATTGGTGTGTTTTCTTAAGGTTTGACTTGGTAGAGATTGGTGGGTTTTTTTACGGTTTGACACGGTAGAGATTAATGTGTTTTTTTACGGTTTGACACGGTAGAGATTGGTGTGTTTTTTTGCGGTTTGACACGGTAGAGATTGGTGTGATTTTTTACAGTTTGACACGGTAGAGATTGGTGTGTTTTTTACGGTTTTACACGGTAGAGATTGGTGTTTTTGTTGTTAGTTATAATGTCTGCCATTACTGTTTGAATTCTTATTTTCATTTTTGTTTACATCAAAATGGACGAAATACAAATTTACAGTCTTTGTCTTTATGGTATCCAGAATTTTATACTTCTTCATGTAATATTGTAGACTAACTGTTATACTCACATTTGTCCTCTGACCCCCAAATCTGTCGATGTTGCTATACACCCACTGTAAAGCTAATCTCTGATCAGTTATGCCAAAGTTTCCAGTCACCATATCTGTCACTAAAAATCCTAAAGCTCCTGAAATATAACATCTGATGTAATAAGGCGGTGTATTAAAAAATATATTGCATACCAATTTTCATGTCAATCTTATATTAAACCTGGAAATATGGTGAGGGTCAATGAACTCAGGTTCGGTTCTCAAGGTTTTAAACGCCACTTTCAACAATATTTCAGCTATATCGTGGGGTCAATTTATTGGTGGAGAAAACCGGAGTACCCGGAGAAAACCACCGACCTGTAGCAAGTCACTGACAAACTTTATCACATATTGTTGTACCGAGTACACCTCGCTATGAACGGGCTTCGAACTCACAAATTGAGTGGCGATAGGCACTGATTGCATAGGTAGTTGTAACTCAAAATGTTGAATTGTTAATATATTTACCGTTCTACTGGTGGTAAAATTTAGTGCGAATGAAGCGTTTGAAAAATCGTAGCAGAATTCATAAAGGAAATTGCCCTGGTATCCTACTAAAGTAATAATTTTTTGATTAGAAAACGGAAAATTTTAGTTTTCTCGAAAACAATACATTTTTTTAAAACACAGTAAACGAGAGTTTTGTGCAGAATTTTACTACCATTTTTAAAATATGCATTTCATCTAACAATAACCTTTCATTATTGCTGCACTCATCTGAAATTTGACATTTTCCCCGATTTTTACCGCCAAAATAGAGGTGGGAGTAAACTAACTAGAGGTAGCAGCCAGGTAAATCTTACCTTGATAGAGACAGAGACACGTGTACAGGCATATTTTGACACTCCATTTTTAAACTTTAAAATCTTTCTAAAAGTTCACATAAAATTTCTTCATAAACCTATTTTTTGACATCTTAACATATATATAAACATCGCAAGAATGGGTAAAACAAAGGACTTGTCAAAAGATTGTAAAAACATTGTGTTAAATCTATTCAAGTTTTTTCAGCTTGAGAAGGCCAGGGGAAGACCATTTTATTCCCCAGATAATTTGATTAAAAGAACATGCAAGGATGCTGGCATATCTTACAGTTCTGTGTATAGAGTTGTAAACTTTAAAAGTCCTCCTGAATCCAACAGACCGAAAGAAAGAAAGAAAACTCTTGATGATTTTGACCGTTGCGTTATTAAACGGACCGTTCATAGCATGTACAACAGGAAAATTGCCCCAACAGTCTCAAAAATTAAGAAAGAAATTGAAGATACAATTAAAATCTCGAAATCAACGCTTACTTTAACTTTATTAGATCTTGGTTATAAGTACAAAAAATCCGGCGATAATAGAAGGCTTTTATATGATCAGAGGTCAGTAATAAATGATCGGTGTAATTACCTCCGAAAAATCAGGAAGTTTCGAGAGGATGGGTATGAAATTGTATATTTGGATGAGACCTGGGTTAATCAGAATCATGCCACTGACTACATGTGGTTACCAGTTGATGGTTCTGATGCCCCAAAGATTCCTTCAGGAAAAGGTAAAAGGTTGATAGTTTTGCACGCTGGTAATCGTGAGGAGGGTTTGATTGATAGGTGTGATTTGGTTTTTCTTGCCAAAGCTAAAGATGGGGATTATCACCAAGAAATGAACGGGCCCATCTTTCTAAGCTGGTTCGAAAATCAGCTTATGCCAGCATTAAAAAGCCCAAGTGTTATCGCTTTAGATAATGCCAGTTATCACAACATCAAGACTGAAGAAACTGTTGTGCCAAACTTTAATCAGAGAAAAGCTGTCTTACAAGATTATCTTTCAAAACACAACATTCCTTTTCAGCCCCTTGAAACTAAAAAAAACAACTTTATGAAAAAATCAAATTTAAGAAACTCCTTTCCGTTTTTAAAACTGATAAAATTGCCAACCTACACGGTCACGAAGTTCTAAGAACCCCTGTTCGCCATTGCGAATTGAACCCCATAGAACTTATTTGGGCACAGGTTAAAGGGTTTGTTGCAGAAAACAATACAACTTTTCGTTTGAAGGATGTGAAAGAACTTGTTTATGGGGGGTTTGGCAGAATTACAAAGGAAGTTTGGGCGAAGGCAGAAGACCATGTATTAAAAATAGAAAAGCAGTATGGGAAAGAGAATTGCATTGATAGGAGTGAGATTCCCCCAATAATAATTGATTTTGATGACGACGAGTCCAGCGACGAGGAAACCTAAATCCAGTCCAACATGATTACATATTGAACGGGTATACCGGTTGTAAATGACAGATTGTACATAACGTTTTTACCTATAAAATTTTATTCATATCCAATAATTGTGTACTCTATGTCTAACTTCAGTGAATTTATTAGCAGAAAAGACCGTTCTTTTTTTTAATTATTTCCGAAAGATTGAAATAGTTTGGTCAAATTAAAAATCAGTAATTATGGAAATTTATGATTTCACGTTTTTTCAAAATTTTCGAGGTAAATCTCAGGTAAGCATGTGTATAAATGTCACGTAGTCAAATGCATTAACCATGAAGGGAACAATAGCCTTCTCCGGCACTTCGACGAGAGACAATAGACCAGCTGCGGGACCACCGTCGTTCCTATTGTTATATGGGATTACGTCCACGGTGAGTTGGCTGTCACATTTAACGAGCAAACTTGGCCTATTTTGAAGAACTTAGCCTGAAATAAAGACCAAAATAACGCCAACAATTGGTAATTTTTCAGATGAGCAGGGCCTTCAGAATAATTCCAACCGTAAATATTTATACAATTCCAAAATGGTAGTAAAATTCCTGACAAAACTCTCGTTGGATGCGCTAAAAAAAAATCTACGCTTTACGAAATATTTAGATTTTTCCGTTTTCTAATAAAAAAATTAATACTTTAAAGAAAATTATAAAGTATGTATCTATATACATAGTCATAGCTGTGGTTGCCAGTAGGTTGAACATTTTTGAGTTGTTATTTTTCTATTGTTATATGTTTGACAGTCAATTTGGGAAATTGAAGATTTTCAGAAGGGTGCTTCGTTATTTTTTTTTATTGTATTTTTTTTTTTTATTGTGGATGGTTATATTGTTGAATATTACTGTTTAAATATGTGTTGTCAATTATGTCAGTCAGTATAGTATCGTTCATGTGTAAGATATTGACCGTTTCAAACTCTCACTGTATCGGACAAGTGATGTTCATACACTAACATCCCACTGTAGACGTAAGACAAATAACAACGAAAATAAAGTGGTCACTTTACCATATTACACTACAATCATGTGCGAACATTACGAAAAACAATGATAACGTAACCATTTTAATGTATTCATTTCATGAAGGTGTGGACTCGACAAAAAAACCAATGATATCGTGGCTCTTTTAATGTGTTTCATTTCATGAATGTGTGAGCTTGAAGATCAACCTTAAAGTGGTCACTTTATATGTGTTTCATTTAATGTAATCATGAGAGAACAAACAACAATGATTACGTGGTAACTTTAGATGTGGTCACTTTAAATGTGTTTCATTTAATGTAATCATGAGAGAACAAACAACAATGATTACGTGGTCACTTTAGATGTGGTCACTTTAAATGTGTTTCATTTAATGTAATCATGAGAGAACAAACAACAATGATTACGTGGTCACTTTAGATGTGGTCACTTTAAATGTGTTTCATTTAATGTAATCATGAGAGAACAAACAACAATGATTACGTGGTCACTTTAGATGTGGTCACTTTAAATGTGTTTCATTTAATGTAATCATGAGAGAACAAACAACAATGATTACGTGGTCACTTTAGATGTGGTCACTTTAAATGTGTTTCATTTAATGTAAACATGAGAGAACTAACAACCCCCCCCCCCCCCCCCCCCCCACCCCCGATATTTTTTTTAATTCGCACATGCGTATTAACGAACAAATTATAGATATCCTTCCTAAGTGATTCCATGTATTCATACAGGACTATGGGGGAACGCAGACATCAAAATGTTGTTTCATGATATATAATTCTTTTCTGGAAGCCATCTATCGACTTTGACTTATGTCATTTGTCGTCTTCCGGTGACGTAGTTTACAAGGAACGCTGGTGATATTGACACAAGCTGGTTACTGATGTATTTTACGATTATGTGAGTATTTTACCTGTTTAAGTTTCTAAATTCAAAATGCCATCAAAATGAACAATATCAGTAACTTAATTACATCACCATCTAGTTATCCATATAAGAAAAACAACTATAAACATGAAGGTTATTGGATTTTGTTATGACATGCATTTCCATTACTGATTTCCAGTTAAAAAAAAATTAACAAGATTTTTCCTATTGTAATCGAAATAATTCATGGAAGCCATGTGTCTCACTTCATGTAAACTTGAGAGAACTAACAACAATCATAGCATGGTCACTTTACATGTGTCTCACTTCATGTAAACGTGAGAAAACTAACAACAATCATAACATGGTCACTTTACATGTGTCTCACTTCATGTAAACTTGAGAAAACTAACAACAATCATAACATGGTCACTTTACATGTGTCTCACTTCGTGTAAGCTTGTGAGAACTAACAACAATCATAACATGGTCATTTTACATGTGTCTCACTTCATGTAAACTTGAGAAAACTAACAACAATCATAACATGGTCACTTTACATGTGTCTCACTTCATGTAAACTTGAGAAAACTAACAACAATCATAACATGGTCACTTTACATGTGTCTCACTTCGTGTAAACTTGTGAGAACTAACAACAATCATAACATGGTCACTTTACATGTGTTTCACTTCATGTAAACTTGAGAAAACTAACAACAATCATAACATGGTCACTTTACATGTGTCTCACTTCATGTAAACTTGAGAGAACTAACAACAATCATAACATGGTCACTTTACATGTGTCTCACTTCATGTAAACTTGAGAAAACTAACAACAATCATAACATGGTCACTTTACATGTGTCTCACTTCGTGTAAACTTGTGAGAACTAACAACAATCATAACATGGTCACTTTACATGTGTTTCACTTCATGTAAACTTGAGAAAACTAACAACAATCATAACATGGTCACTTTACATGTGTCTCACTTCATGTAAACTTGAGAGAACTAACAACAATCATAACATGGTCACTTTACATGTGTCTCACTTCATGTAAACTTGTGAGAACTAACAACAATCATAACATGGTCACTTTACATGTGTCTCACTTCGTGTAAACTTGTGAGAACTAACAACAATCATAACATGGTCACTTTACATGTGTCTCACTTCATGTAAACTTGAGAAAACTAACAACAATCATAACATGGTCACTTTACATGTGTCTCACTTCATGTAAACTTGAGAAAACTAACAACAATCATAACATGGTCACTTTACATGTGTCTCACTTCGTGTAAACTTGTGAGAACTAACAACAATCATAACATGGTCACTTTACATGTGTCTCACTTCATGTAAACTTGAGAAAACTAACAACAATCATAACATGGTCACTTTACATGTGTCTCACTTCATGTAAACTTGAGAGAACTAACAACAATCATAACATGGTCACTTTACATGTGTCTCACTTCATGTAAACTTGAGAAAACTAACAACAATCATAACATGGTCACTTTACATGTGTCTCACTTCATGTAAACTTGAGAGAACTAACAACAATCATAACATGGTCACTTTACATGTGTCTCACTTCATGTAAACTTGAGAAAACTACCAACAATCACAACATGGTCACTTTACATGTGTCTCATTTCATGTAAGCTTGTGAGAACTAACAACAATCATAACATGGTCACTTTACATGTGTTTCACTTCATGTAAACTTGAGAAAACTAACAACAATCATAACATGGTCACTTTACATGTGTCTCACTTCGTGTAAACTTGAGAGAACTAACAACAATTATAACATGGTCACTTTACATGTGTTTCATTTCATGTAAACTTTAGAAAACTAACAACAATCATAACATGGTCACTTTACATGTGTTTCATTTCATGTAAACTTGAGAAAACTAACAACAATCATAACATGGTCACTTTACATGTGTTTCATTTCATGTAAACTTGAGAAAACTAACAACTATTAAAACGTGGTCATTTTATATGTGTTTCATTTCATTGAAGGTATCAACATGATGAACAGCGTTAATAACGTGGCAATATTACCGTATGTCTCATTTCATGGATGTGTGAACTCGGGAGTCTTTCATGTCCCCTCTTATAAAGCTTTATAAGGTTTGACATGTTCTAAACTACACAAATAACATTTGTTTGAATATTCATAACGAACTCAAACAAAGACAAACATGTTATTTCTTTACATTAAATCACATTTACATGGATTGGAATGTCCCTTGTAACAGGTAATCGTCTCCAGAACACATGTTCTTGTATTTATATATAACAACGAATGATTTGTCAAATTACAAAAATAACAAAGGGTTGAGTGTGTTGTTTTGAACTCTATCAGACCAATCAAGTACACTGTGATATCATAAAGATCAAAGAATTATATCGTTGGGCGTAAGCATATTGTATCGTCAGGTGTAATCATTTCGTACATCAGGTGTAATGATTTTGGACCATCTATCGTAATCATTTCGTACAGTCAGGTGTAATCATTTCGTACGTCAGGTGTAGTCATTTCGTACTGTAAGATGTAATCATTTCGTACCATCAGATGCTATCATTTCGTACCGTCAGATGTAATCATTTCGTACCGTCATATGTAATCATTTCGTACCATCAGACGTAATTATTTCGTACCATCAAACGCAATAATTTCGTACGTCAAGTGTAATCATTTCGTACCGTCAGGTGTAATCATTTCGTACCGTCATATGTAATCATTTCGTACCATCAGATGTTATCATTTCGTACCGTCAGATGTAATCATTTCGTACCGTCATATGTAATCACTTCGTACCATCAGACGTAATTATTTCGTACCATCAGACGCAATCATTTCGTACGTCAGGTTTAATCATTTCGTACCGTCAGGTGCAATCATTTCGTACCGTCAGATGTAATCATTTCGTACCGTCATATGTAATCATTTCGTACCATCAGACGTAATTATTTCGTACCATCAGACGCAATCATTTCGTACGTCAGGTTTAATCATTTCGTACCGTCAGGTGCAATCATTTCGTACCGTCAGGTGTAATCATTTCGTATGGCAGGTGCAATAATTTCATACTGTCAGACGTAATCATTTCTTACCGTCAGGTGTAATCATTTCGTACCGTCAGGTGCAATCATTTCGTACCGTCAGGTGTAATCATTTCGTACGGCAGTTGTAATAATTTCATACTGTCAGACGTAATCATCTCTTACCGTCAGGTGTAACCATTTCGTACCGTCAGGTGCAATCATTTCGTACCATCAGATGTAATCATTTCGTACGTCAGTTGTAATCATTTCGTACCGTCATACTAATCGTATTATATCGCTTAAGTCGGATATGATAAGTACTTGTTATATCAAGTAAACTTACATGAAATATAGGAACAATATGACGACTAGAATCTAATCAAAGACTGTGTATAGCTACCCTTCCCACATGCAAATAGTCCTATCATAAATATGAATTAAATGGTCATCATGGCCACGATCGCATTGTAGATATATTTAAATTAACCCGTTCAACTAGTGCCTATCACCATTGAAGGTGTTGATACGATTCTTACACTCAATACACTGTTACGTAATAAAGTGTTTTCACTGATTGGTAGCAGTGGGTAGTTTTCTCCAGACACTTCGGTTTGTCCCACCAATGAAAATGACCGTCACGATACAAGTTAAAAATTCTTGAAACAATTCCAAATCAGTTACTGTAGAGTGGTAACTACAGTACTATTAGTAAACACGAGTAAACATGATATTTACGACGTTTATAGAAAAAAACACATTTTCCAGTCTGATAAAAATTGCGTCAACAAACCCTTTTCATAATAATAATTCTCATGTAAAGATGTTGTTTCTTTTGTATACAGATGTAAATAACTATGATTATTATTGTTATGTTAGTAGAAAACGTTACATAACAACATTATATATAAACATAAGTTTATGAACATGTAACCCATGCATAAACTACAAGATATGCGTGTTAGCACACATGTACTACATTGTATATACCCGGTATTTTATTTCCAGTTTTGGACCCCGACATTGATTAAAAAGTAACAACAATTTACGAAAGAAAATATCACAATAAAAGAAGAACTACAAACAGAATACGAAATACAATGTATAATTCATATGTAATTCTACATCAAGAGCAAGTATTCAACATTCAACCCAACGTTAGATTGTTAACTGAACATACTTTCTTCCTCCATCAGTGAGATTAGAACTCACACCGTTCCTAAGATCCAGCCAAAATTCGCTTAGCATAACGACGAACATTTACTATCTATGCAATCAGTGCATATCACCACTACCGCTGTGAGTTCGAATCCCACTCAGGCGAGGTTTACTCAATACAGCATTATGTGATAATATTTGTCAGTGACTTGCGGCATGTTGGTATTTTTTTTCTCTGGGTTCTTCGGTTTCCTCCACCGACAAAACTGACCGCCACGATATAACTGAAATGTTGTTGAAAGTGGCGTTAAACACCATAAAATAAACAAAACCTGTTGAATAAATGAATCATTTAGCCCCCTAATATATATGGTATTTCATAAAATACAGAATACCTGATAAATAACAAAAAAAGAAGGAATTTTAAACATGCTTCGGATGGGTTTAAGCATCTTTTTTGTACTATTATCGTCATCTGTGATTGAAGGAAATATATTCAAACAGAGAGATAATAAAATTAGAGTGGCGTGTTGTGCTGCCCGCTACGATGTTCTCTTCGTCTTTACCTCCGGTTGTTTGTAGGAGGACTCGTGTCTTATTTGCGTTATTTGTGTTTATTTGCATATAGTGAGGTCCAACATATATTGTGTTGTATTATTTGTTTTGTTTGTCTTCGACTTGTGTCTTGTGTACCCAATGTTGCCAGTTTCTCTGGACTGTCCATTCTTGGTGGTTGCCCCTTTAGTTTTCTCTAACGTATATATAACATATCAACGATGATTGGGATAAGGGGATTCCGACCGAACGAACGCACAAGAAAACCTTAAAACAAAACGAACCTACCTAGTCTATAATTGAACGTTACAAGGATTACATCTCCCTTGTTAGCGAAGTGTTCTCCGTTAAATGCAGGAGCTCCACCAGACATTGATGTGAAGTCACCGCCATGTATAAACACCATTACTGTTTTTGTGCTTTCTTGTCTTACATTTAATGGTATAAATACATTTATAAAGTGGCAGTTTTCTGACATCTGAAAAGAAAATTGGTGTGCGAGAATAAACTATTTGTAAGGTTGCATTGGATGAGTAATAAAAATACAAGGGTTATGGGTTATGATTATGGTGTTTAACGCCACTTTCAACAATATTCCAGTTATCTCGTGGTGGTCAGTAACAATGCAAGAAAATGGGCCAATGAGGTTGTAGTATTGCATGTCTTAGCAACTGAAACAACTCAAATGCTTTTAAAGTTGTAATATCAGAGAAATCATGTTGTTTCTTGTTGTTTATAAAATAAAATATTTATTATTTACATGTAGTCATTTTATATTGTTACCACTTTTCAACGCCCCTTTAACATACAATGTCAAAATATATCAAATCTTGCTATAGTTTCGATCTTGGGAATAATTTCATCCTGTACAAAACCATTGATTTTTTAAAAAGATGGGTCGGTTTCTATTTTCAGAGAATCTTCATTGGTCATAAAGGGAATCCAAAGTCATTCTATTTCTTTTACACATAGTTTGCAAATGATCAAATGTTTTTCCTTCAGTCTGCTGTTTGAGTCACACAGTGTCAATTGATTCAGCATAAACGTAAAACATATATTGCTTTGTTATCTAGTTATCCTCCTCGACCTCCGCTTTCAATTTGTTCATGCCTTCCCAATTTCTAGAAATGAATCGTGGATGCAGTCTATCAGCTTACACAACCTTTTGACCGAAGCTTGAGCAACCGATACCTCCAATTCCTGGTAATTATGTAACCTACGTGACAAGTTATGATGAATGTACTTACATGTTCTTGACACACCCCCGGTGGATCATACTGTCCACATGGTGCTTGTAAACACATCGGCCGTGGCTTTGTAGCAGAAAGTACACCACCCCATGGAATCGGTGGAACAGCATGTTCCCACCTGGAAAGAAGACAAATTCAATTTATAACCTTTTAATGTCGAGTCCACACAACAGAGTCCGATGATAATCATCGCTCGAAAATACCCAAGCCCTGTTTATATACAATAATACCAGGAAATAAGGGTATCAATGAAGTTTTACTCTGATTACTTTGCATCTGGTCTAATACCGGACAGAAATTTCCTAAAACTGCACACAATTACTAGTATGCAATTACATTATGGCTTGCTTCAAATACATACAAATATGGATAATGACACTTTATTTTTCTGACAATATAATGGTTTATGAGTAATTCTTAACATTTCTGCAAGATTTGCTTTCATTGGTTCCAAATATCTAAATTATTTGACTTGGCAATTGTTTGGTTTTGAGCGTACAAGATGAAGGTTATTTCAGAAACGCGTCGTGAGCATTACATTTGATATCTACGTTTTTATTAAGAGCAACACTTTCAAGTGAGCTGGCTACAATATCTTTAGCATTACGTTTTTTTGGTACAATAGGTGCTTGGGTCTTTTCACATGCCCCTGTGATTTAATCTCTTGATTTAAAACAAATGCGAAATGTGCATTTAAGTGTGAAGTTAGGATAACAAAGGACTAAAACATAATTAGCCAAAAGTCGAGGAGTTCTAATTCTTTTACTGACTCATTATTATAACACCAAGATAAAGAGAGTATGTAAATAAGCAGTTAACGGGTATAACTTCACTGAAGATCATATTTCTGTTTATTTAAGTTCTTTAGTAAATATATATTTTAATCAAATGTTTAAGTAGACTTCTCGTTTGTCTAATATATTGAATGTGAAATGGGATTCAGTTGTATGTCCAGAGTGAAGACAACATTGAGGAAAAAACAGGCTGACTAACACCATATTACAAGGATTAATGATGGTTTCAATACATGGACCGGATGACTCAGAATTTGATTTCAGGACAGCCATGAACATTTGGGGAAACTTAGAAAGAGACATACCGGTATCTTGATTGAAAATGCAAAGGAATCAACAGAAAAATCAAAACTTTTGAAAAAAATTGTGATGAAATCTCTTTTGCTAAGGAAAATTACAATAGAAAGAATTAAGAGAGACATGTTGAAATATAAAGTATTCTTTGTATTATATTTGTCGCGATTACGCGTACTTAAGCGCAACGGCGAAAAAATGAAAACACACTATAAAAATCAGCAACAAAAAACAACCACCTATCACTGAGCAAAAATGGAGAACACTGGTAGTGTAGACATGATGTGTTTCATTGTTGGTATTTGTGTTGAGTTATTAATTCTAACTATTTGGGGGCCGTCGCGGTCGTGATCGTATTGTAGTTGGATGTATTATTACCTATATGCAATCAGTGCCTATCACCACTAATGTTGTGAGTTCAAATCCCGCTCATGCGAGGTGTACCCGATACAACATTATATGATAAATTTTGTTAGTGACTTGTGGAAGGTCTGTGGTTTAATTAACTCGTTGCAAAGTTTGCTAAATATACCTACAATTTGTTTTCCAAACGTTTACTCATGTATATATAGTAAAATAATGATTAACGACATTGAGTGGGATATTCCATTGAAATTTGTATATCTGGCATGTTATACACAAGTGAATTATTTTAGAACATATTGTGTACAAGGATTTGTATAGACACATCATGTCATATTACAAAACCAAGTGACTGGTACAATAAATTACAAATTGACACTTGGTGGTCGATTACCGGTCATTAAAACAAAAACATATGTACCGATGACAACAACAAATACACATAACATTTTTAAGAGGATTCGACAAATATCTATTGTACAAAAATAACAAGAATCAATCTATATTATGATGTAAAAAAAAATAAAAATAAAAAAGAATCAATCTAGACATTTTAACTAATCAATACTGAACATATAGATAAAAACATGTTCAAACCAAAGACAACGTAATCATATTCTTCTTCTTTAGTTTACAGTAAAACTTCAAAAACTGAAGATTACTTGCTGGTATATTCCTGCATGAAGTATGTTTTGTAGATCGTTGTTTGTCCTTTTGTAAATTTTCTTTTGGCCATTGTGTTGTCTGTTCTTCTTCGATATGCGGATTCTGATTACCCCTTCAAACTCTTCTTGATAGCACAGATCAAGTAATTTATTGTGACAAACGAAAATGTTTGAAACGATTACGTTACGTTGAGTTATAGAATGTTTTGATTGTACGAGTCGTGGGCTATCTCTATAAACACTATTGATATGTAGAACTGACTAGTGGAACTTGTCGGTGTTGGTTGTTGTATATTAAGGCCCGGGTAGCAATGTCTTTTCAATGTAAAACCGCATAGGTGGTGTCATAGTTAGTGTGATCTCCATTGTCCGGTAAAACAAAAGCAAGCTACAATTGGTATGTGTTGCTTCTCTGGTAAGCACGCAGTATTAAAGAGTATGAACAAAGAACAACAACAATTGGCTAGGAATCAGGATCATGTGTCCGAGTATCTACCCGTGGACTGTTGTTTCAGTCTAGCACTATAGAAAGCCAACTAAGTGTGTTCGTCTAATGCATAGCGTGCATCATCAATATTTCATTGAAATGTAGCTTGTTCTAGCCATGATGCATCTCTGAAATTTTGCTCACTTGCATTAACCAGTCACTCACTCACTCACTCGCTCTCACACACACACACTGTTTCCTATGACAACCATATATTTTACATATTTTTGTTAATTCAAATTCAAATTCAAATACTTTATTGGATAAAGCACAGTAGATCACATGTATTTACGTAATCCAATACAATCACAAACATACAAGGACATAGAATATAAACAAGTAATTGGAGCTAACTCATAATCTTAATTCATTAATTGTTGTTGAACGTCAAGTGATCAGTATTTTAACATTGTATGTATGTCAGGTACAAGCTGTGTAATGCGTGTAGATGAAAAGGTGGCATTGTGATCGACCACCAATGACTACTCCCAACAACTCATTCCTCATTATGGGTTGTTTCATGTTGTAATTAACATGCAGGGAACGTAGCATACTCCAATCACGAAACACTCATTCACTATCAGCCATGAGGGCGAGTTGTGTATTTGGTTCGTTCATTACACCAAAAATGCTACCTCTAGTTTCTATGCCCCGGAACATCCGCATATTATCATGATAAACATAGACTGCAAAGAATATTTGGCGTAAAGCAGCTATATGTCTACATTAAAACAGTGATCTAATACGTGTTAGCCCATTAGTACAATATATAGGTCTTATCATTGGCCGCCATACGATGTATTTTGTTATTTAAAATGTAGAGATTACTGTCCGAACACGATATACCCATATCAGAATATCTTGTCTTAAGCGGAAGTCACTGAACTTTTTTTCCAAACAATACGTAGGCGGCTAATATATTAGACTATGTATAAGTAAGTTATATAGACATTCGATGTCGATTCAATGTTTCATTTTTCAAATAAAATTTGGATTCTAGTTCACTATTGTTTCTTCGATCTCAATTGTACAGTTATCTACGGCTTTGTGATAGTTGTATTTGATATAGTGTACTATAATATGACAACCCTTACAAAGGGGACGTATACGCGACATAACACAAATGTACAAATTGTCTTCGTGTTTGGAGTATGACACGGTCCCGCTGTGTAGAAATCAACCTGCACCAGTTTCGAACGAGCAACATCTTAGGAGTCTTTCTTTGGAACAAATTTTAAAAAAATCCATCCAACATCTCTCCTTTAACTTATGTTCATTCCAACAACCATCCGTAAGCCCATCCAACTGTTATCCTTCCCCGAGATTTATTGTGTGTAAATTTAGTCAACAATCAATCTTACAGGATGTTGAATCGCCAAAGAATATGACGATACTGCATAAATAAGGTTATCTGATAATTTGCCAGTATATTTTGTCTTGTTGTGTAATTGTTCAGTATTGTCTGTAGTGTCTATAAAAAATGAAAATTACAACAAAAAAAACAACAAAAAAAATAATATACAATATATGTAAATGTCTGAAATTCTATACACTTGAGAATTAAAGTTATAGGTGCTTAGCACCACTTTTAATTGTGTTTTAAGCTATATAGTGGTTAATTGGTTGTAACGATTGGAGAGAGAGAGATAAACACCTACATTCCACAGGTCCATGACACATTTTATCACATACTATTGTATCGGGAACACATCAGACATCCATGGACGAGAATCTAACTTTCAATAAACATCGGTTGTATAGTTAAATGTTAATTAAACTACAGTCCGATGGTACGACGACCCTTTAAAGACCTGACCGTAAACAACAACTAGTCAACCATATATAGTTTACAATGAGGCTTTCATTCACGTTAAAACATGGGTGATAAAAATAATGACTGTCATTTATGATCAAATTAATAGACTATGATTGTGTACTTACGACCAATAATTATAATAACAACATATAAATAAACACATTCATATACGGTATATTTGCTATGTATTTCAATAAACTGTACAATAGATATGTTTGTAATGGTTTGTGTACATGTAACTCGTGTGAAGACAGTAGTAGCTTTCGATCATAGATAATGTATTAGATGATGTACAGTCTTAGGAGTTAAAATACAACGATACCGGATATGATACAAGACAAACGAAACCGAAGAGTGTATCACAATCAATAAAATCACAAAACGGCAAAATCAGACTTAATTATCATATTGAAATGGAAAAAGTTAAAAGGCCAATTTCTTACAAGCAGTGATTATGAATATTGTGAGAACCAAGATTAATATACCAGAAGCATGCCTGAAAGCAACTTCTACACAGAAACATTGATAGTGTTTACTATTTTAATAGGAGGTTTAACTTTGCAGTGATTAACTTCCTTACATCGTAATGTCTAACCTTTTAAACAAAACAAAAACATAAAACACATGGTAAAATCCTTAATTATCTTAACCGAAATCACTTGAGAAAAATGGAATTGTTAATTTTCTCATACAAACACGCTGTAATGGAAAACTTTCTCGACGAAACGCCTTGTAATTGCTAGGAAAAATTTCAATATGTTAAAGACCGTGTTAAAAACCTCAAATCAAGGGACAGACATTACATACATACAAAGCTAAAGATTGAGCAAAACTAAACGTATGGTGAAGTCAGGGTGTTTCGGAAGGTATACGGTTCTTGCACCACCAATGGCACCCGTCGTGTCACTCTTGTTCACCTTCTCATACAGAACCATTGTCATTGTTAAATTTCTCGCACAGAAAGATCATAATGAGTAACTTTCTTGAACAGAAATATTGTAAACTATATCTCTTTTCACAAAAAAGCATTGCATGACTAACTTTCGTAGAAAGGGACATCTTATTAATTGTAATCTTTCCCGTAATCGTCAACTTTTCCTAATTGTTAAATTTTTCATAATGGTCAACTTCCTCCTGATGGATAATTTTGTCGTAATTGTTATTTTGCTGGAACAGACATATTATAGTTGACAGGTTTCTCATAAAACATTTTATGGATAACTTTCTTGCATAAATATATCGCATTACTTAATTTTCTAGTTGTTAACTCTCTCGAACAAAACAGAACATCCCTATGGCTAGCTTTCCCGAACAAAACAGAACATCCCTCTGGTTACTTTTCTCGAACAGAACAGAACATCCCTCTGGCTAGGTTTCTCGAACAGAACATACCTCTGGTTAGCTTTCCCGAGCAGGACAGAACATCCCTCTGGTTAGCTTTATCAAACAACAGAACATCCCTCTGCTCAGCTTTCTCGAAAAGAACAGAATATCCATCTGGTTAGCTTTCTCGAACAGAACAGAACATCTCTGTGGCTAACTTTCTCGAACAGAACAGAACATTCCTATGGTTAGCTTTCACGAACAGAACAGAACAGAACAGAACAGAACAGAATATCCCTCTGGTTAGCTTTCTCAAACAGAACAGAATATCCCTCTGGTTAGCTTTATCGAACAGAACAGAACATCCCTCTGATTAGCTTTCCCGAACAGAGGCATATCATTGGTCAACTATCCCACACAAAAACAGAGAGCAATTTTGTTGTAATGGTCAGCTTTCATACACAGACATATGTGTATGATTAACTTTCTAACACAAATGCATGTTCATTGATAACTTTTTCACACCAAAACTTTATATGTCTCTTTCACTACTGACATTCCCGGCATCTGTAGCTTTTTAGGCATATTCACTTCATAAAATGATGCTAAGTACGAGTTATGCACAATTTGTCAATCAGCCGTTGACTCGTTTCCAATAACAATATGTACATCTACATGTAAAATTCTTAAAATTAAAACTGACAAATGGAAAATTATACGACAAATGTTTTCGGAATTCCTCGTGACATCCACAATAATAATACATGTACCTCTCAACAAAATAGTTGATAAATCAGGACACAGAGAGGTCAATGTCTGATGAGATGTTGCCACTTGTCTTACCGCTTAGAACTATAAAAAGTTGTAAACGTATAGCTTTGCATATTAATATTATTATATTAAATTTAGTCGGTCAATTACTTATCATGAAAGGTATTATTATAATTATTTCTAAATTTCAAGATATTACCGAAAATCATTTTCTAAAATAAAATCTTGTTTATTTTCACGCATGTTTTTGACGATTACGAGTTTCGTTAATTCAAATATTTTGTCATATTTGTTAAAGTTGACTGGCTATAAAATGTTACAGAATAAAATTTGAGAACATTTGCATAATCGCATCATTTCAATCAGAACTAGTTTTATTGAAGTACCTATGCAGAGCCAGTAAAGTAAGCGGTCATATATAAGTGTGTTGGGGGTATCGAATTTGGCTCTGCTTAAACTACGATTTTCCAAATAGATTTTGGAACTGTTCTACAAGTGTGGGATTTTTTTCATTTTTTTTTTTATATAACAGCAATATTTTTATATAAAAAATAAGGTGAAGTGTCACAATGTAATCGAAGTCACGGTAGTATGCTTTTTTATAATTTTTTTCTCACAATATCGAGTCAAAATCAAGTAACGTGAAACATGCATATCAAAGAAATTCTACAATGAGAAGTTCTATACAAAAGAAAAAAAAATGGAATATGTTCTAAAAACATACATGATGTAATTACTTTAAATTTTGTCAGAACATTACTTGAGGATTAGTTGCGTGTTAAATTTTGCGTACCTTTTTGGTTGTTTTGCATATGGAATTCCATAAAAGACAATTGCTTCCTCTGTCTGTACTCCTTGAACCCATCCATACTGAGTCTGTACATAAACTCCTTGTGAAAGTCGAATCAAAATGAAACACAAAATAATAATTTCCATCATACGACTTAAACAATTCCGTACTAGGACGTTGAATGGACATTTCCTTTAGCCCTGAGGCAGAACGTATGCATGTGATCAAATTTGTGTAATAAACATCTTCTTTTATTTAACAATATATTTAAAAGATCAAACAAATATAAGGTGATTTGTCAAATAGTTATTGTATCGTTTCTTTTTTCTTAGTGTGACGTTGTTGGGTCATTAAGTAAATTTTTAAAAAAATGTAAATTGCAATGAAACAGACATTTCATTTGAACACATATTTTTCATTTTTACTTTTTTTTTCTATAAATATCTTGTACTGTAAACATTTAAGGACACTAAAGTCTTTATGGAAAAAGGTAATTTTCAAATCAGTACGAAATCATAAATCTATAGCATCCTGAACTAGAAACAATACAGATTTGACATAAACATGATACTCACATGTAAATTAATAAAGGTGAAACAAAAATTACACAAATTATCATATTAACCTAACATGAACAGTAACTTATAATTAGTCATTGAGACAATTTACATTAAATTAAATATTGTAGTAGACTTGGTAATTTCAGAAAGCTTTGATATCGCAGCTCCAAAATTACACACCTTTTCATCAGAATTATTTTTCGTGAAAACAGAGACCTATATATGTCTGGTGCAAGCAACATTGAATTGATGAAGTTTTGCATTGTTTATTTGTAAATGCAGAATTATGCAGATTTCTCTTACTCGCAAAGTGAAACATAAACAAATTATGGTTGTATATTCCTACAAGATATTGGATTTTTTAACGATAAACGATTGGACGGATTTCCTTGCCGTATTACTTTACTGCACGAAAAATCAATTAGTAATATATATATATAGAGTTGATTACGGGTCGTCTGTAAGTCAATCATTTCAAAACCATGTCAGTTACTAGTACATTGTACCTTAATATGGATTTATTATATTATATTCATGTCCTTCATTGGGTTAAAGTGTATACTTTAAGTAATGCTTCTGTGTCATTTAGTCGAATGGTATCATTCAGTACTGTGAAATTTTGCAATTAGTGAATAGAGAAGCACTTGCTAAGTGCACATACGGACTAACTGCTGTGCACGTGTGTCACGTGAAATATTGTAAATTTTGGGCATTGGTCCCCTGATATCTTTGAAACAGTAAAAGCTGAAGCAAATCTGTTCGTTCTCTCCGGTAAAAAAATTCCAAAAAAATACTAAGTCGGTTTTGAAATATAAAAAATATATATCTCTTTGGGTGCTGGGCCCTTTTGACTTCTTTTTTTCTCGAAACCATAGGAGCTATGTCAAATCTGTTTTTAAAAAAAACATAATCTACTGAAGAAAATGTTTTATCAAAAGCGGACTTAAAATTAAAAAAAAAGTAAAATTCGTGTTTTACTCCCATTATGACATTTCTGAAATGGCACGAACCATAAAAATATTCTAGCAATGTACATTAAAAAAATCTTCATCAAAATTGGTTGAAAAACAAACAGTCCACATACAAAAGCGGGAACACCCTATTTAAAGAAACTATCATCTTTTAATGTTCCAGCATTTGTAATACGCTTTATGGTTATATTAGAAAATGATGAATTGCACTTTCTGATCTGATTGATTTGACCGCTTTGACACATTCTTGGAAATAAATCTGATGTATTCATGTATATTGTTACTTCATACCAAGTTTCATATAATATTTTGTTTGAGTTTTTATAAATATTTTGCAAGGAAAAACAATTAAATTGACAAGATGTTTGCTTTCAGAATAAAACTATTAGGATCACAGAATTCGAAGGGGGATATAAATAACATTGATCATAATGTAAGATGTCTTTTCTTGTTGATTGTAGTATTGGATAAAATAATCTTGACTGTCAGATACTTGTTCCTGGTACATTTTTGTGAAACTCATCTTGTTTCTAGTCATATTGCATCTGTAGATCCCTGACCACATAGATTCTTCATCTCATAAGTACACTTTAATCCAAATACAAGAGAAAGTGTTATTTTAGTGAACTAAAACAAATGTTTCATCTTCATTTCGTCCCAGAATCAATATTAATGATAGTAAAAGAGCTATATGTGGCATATCTCCCAAAAATTGAAACATTTAATGAGACTGAGACTCATCTAGGAAATTTACAAAAGTTGAAGGATCTTGATTCTAGAGTGTTCACAAGGATGTTATGCAGTAAAAATTTGACCCCTTGACCTTTGACCTTGAAAATCAATAGGGTTCCAGACTCCTAAGGACTATGTATGTAGCAAGTTTGGTCAAAATCCATTGAAGGATGTTGATTCTAGAGTGTTCACAAGGATGTTACACAGTAAAAATTTGACCAGGTGACATTGACCTTTGACCTTGACAATCAGTATGGTTCCAGACTCTCCTAAGGACTAAGTATGTACCAAGTTTGGTCAAAATCCATTGAAGGATGTTGATTCTAGTGTTCACCAGGATGTTATGTGGTAAAAATTTGACCCCTTGACCTTGAAAATCAATAGGTTCCAGACTCTCCTAAGGACTATGTATGTACCAAGTTTGGTCAAAATCCATTGAAGGATGTTGATTCTAGTGTTCACAAGGATGTTACACGGTACAAAATTTACCCAGTGACCTTGACCTATGACCTTGAAAATCAATAGGTTCCAGACTCTCCTAAGGACTAAGTATGTACCAAGTTTAGTCAAAATCCATTGAAGGATGTTGATTCTAGTGTTCACAAGGATGTTATGTGGTAAAAATTTGACCCGGTGACCTTGACCATGAAAATCAACAGGGTTCCAGATTCTCTTAAGGACTAAATATGTACCAAGTTTGGTCAAAATCCATTGAAGGATGTTGATCCTAGAGTGTTCACAAGGATGTTATGGACGGAAGGAAGGAAGGACGGACGGTAGCGTTACTACTGTATATCCCTTCGCAACTTCGTTGGCGAGGCGATAATAATGATAGTTCTGAAAAAATTCTTGTATTTCCAAATTTGAATTCAATTGTTCCATTTCACAGCTCCTGTGCTTCTAGTTTATGGGTTGATATTTTTCTCAACAACACAAAAAATTCGTCTGAGAGTCTTCTAGCATATTTATCAAAGTTTAAATTGAAATATTTTGACACTTCATATACCAAATCATACACCTTTGAAATAAAAAGAGACTGGTACAAACCGCAAAAAAACAAATGGTCAACATACAAGGTATAAAAATCGATAAATTTGATCTTGAAAACATATATTGAACTCCATATTAAAGGTCAATGTCAGTGATGTCCTTCATATACTTGTTTAAATTCAATTACATACAAAAGCACTAAGTCTACAGACAAAACAGTTTCGCCATAATTTTAGGTATGCCAATACAGCCCATGTCAAACTTTGAACACTCAAGACTCTGACCTCATAGACCCTGGTGTCCGCTTGTACTAGATTGAATCTCCATTTGAAGAGGGATTATCATACATATGCATGCCCGATTCTCAAGATTTCTATTTTAAATTTATTCTAATTTGCATATCAAAATGATTTATGTCATTTATTACTTGTATTTTAATTACTGGTTCTTAAAAAAAAAGAATTTTCCCCATGCAATACATTGGACCCCAGGGGCTCAGACCAATAGAATCTGTGACCTTTGTTTAAATCTAAATAGCATAAGAATATTTCAGACAAATTTCCATTCCCGATTCTTGAGAATTCTATTTTTAGGTTTATTCTAATGCTTTAGACCCCAAATGCTCTGACTCCGTCAAACCTTGGGTCCTCATTTGTGCAAGCTTGAATCTGTGTATTAAAATGTTGATTCATGCCATATAACTTGACGACAGTGGTCAACTCAGTACTAAAATTTATGATAAACGGGACGACTTCAATTTTAAAATCATAAATTTTCCAAATATGTGCAGCAAAATACCAGCTTCTCCTGCATATGGTGTTTACATCTCGCAATTGATTCGCTATGCAAGGGCCAGTAGCAATTATTCTGATTTCCTGAAATGTCATATTCATCTGAGAAGCAGGCTACTGGACCAGGACTATTAAAAGATTCACCTTATTCGATCTCTTAAAAAGTTTATATTCTAATACCAACATCTTATCGAAATATATTCCGTCTCTGCAGAGACGATGATAAACGATGCATTTTCAAATAGTGAAAATGTATAAAGATAAGGAGGTCAACAAAAATGTCAAAAATATTTGTTTATCAATGTGTGACGTAAAATTGTTTTTGACATTTGCTTCACTGGGTTTGGTACTGCTTTGACAACTATTTTACCTATATTGTTATAAATACTGTTATAGTGACAGCCGGAACCTTTGAACCGTAATGAAAGCGGGAGGTTTGGCGCTTTAAAATCTGATTCAACCCACCATTTCTTTAGAAATGCCTGTACCAAGTCAGGGTCATTACGGTTTTTACAGTTTTCCGGTTGTTGACTGATTTTGTCTGTTTATATACTTACGAGTTTTGACTTTCCCTTTGTAAGATTGTTCGGAGTTCGGTAATTTTGTTATTACCCTTATTTGTATCTTGACTGATTCTGAAGAATATAGTTTCCTTAAAGTTCACCTTTTGATATCTAGAGTCCCCACCATAGTCTCTTGATCTTTTGCTTGTACAAATCATTATGAAGTTGCACAGGAAATGATCCATTTCTATTTTTGTCCTTGAAAAGAACTTTTAAAGATTTACTTATTTTTCTCCATTCAGGCCCCCTAATAGAGCATCACCAGGGAAAATTAACTTCCTTTCTAAAAATCTGAATCTCTTTCAAAGACCATATCTGACTAGTTGGGTTCTTCTTCTTCCGTTGAGCGGCCTCCGTCATCTGATTGACTATTCTGCCACTTTGGGTGTGCGCATGTAAAAACTACAATGTGTGCAGAATATTTACAGTGAGGTTAAAAACGGCACTGGCAGCTTACTGACGGAGGCAAGCCTTGAAAGTTTCAAGACTCTGTGCCCCAACACTGGTGTTCTTTAGAGCATTCCAATCCTTGGTGGTTCTTGGATAGAATGATTCCTTCCGTATGGATGTTTTGCATGATGGAATGCTGAATGTCAGGGTGTTACAATTTCTTGATGGTCCTTGGAGTGGTATAACTTCGTCACTAGTGTCAACATTTGTTAGATTTTTCGTCATTTTATACATCATAGTAAGCTGGGATTTTGTTCTTCGGCTTTCTAGAGATGGCCATTCAAGCTGTTCGAGCATATCACTAACAGATGAGGTGTTGTGGTATCTGTTAGTTCCATTTGGTTCAACAGCTTAGTAGAAGATTAATGGATGAAGGACAGATGGCGTAATGGCAAAAGCTCACATGGCCTTTGGCCAGGCAAGCTGAAAACGCTAAATATTTCTTGTACCCATTCTTACGTATTGTGTACACAAGTATTGAATTAGGATTGAAGCTGATCAGTCCAAAT
The DNA here is from genome assembly GCA_963383655.1 of Bathymodiolus septemdierum. Taxonomy (NCBI): domain Eukaryota; kingdom Metazoa; phylum Mollusca; class Bivalvia; order Mytilida; family Modiolidae; genus Bathymodiolus; species Bathymodiolus septemdierum. The sequence continues at coordinate 5,510,114 of OY726520.1, forward strand.
AGTTTTCTGAAATAGTGTTGAATGAAAGAGGCATGGAATTCCCATAATCCTACCTACTTCAAGTTATCAACCCAAATAATTATGAATGGCTGGACCTGCATGTGAAGAATGTATATCCTATTTTTCAGTAGGGTGAGGGGATAACGTTAGTATCTTAACAAAGGCTAAACAGAGTCTATTAAAATAAAGTAGAAACACAAGAAAATAACAATCAATAATTTTTAATAACATAAAAAATATTTGTAATAGGTAAATGCATATTGTAGTACATTGTATATAGGTTTTCAGGGCTCACCAAACCAGGCAAAATACTCGCCCTATATCAACTGAAGTCGCTCTCCCTCGACTACAAAGCGAAATTAAAGTCTTTTTGCAAGTCACTCTTTCCTTGCAAATAATTTTCGCTTTATGGTAAAGCTGATTGACAAAGCAATTGTAATCAATGGGAAGATAACAATGAGAGAAAAAGGTTTTATTCAAGCAATAAAGATGGTTTAATTTGTTGATACAAAAGAATCGCGGCAAACTTCTGTAAATTTGGGGTACCTGTAATGTGCGAAACGAAATAGAAACGAAACGAAACCGAACGAAACGAAATAAAACAAAACGAAACGAAATGTAACGAAAAAAAATGAAAAATTCAATATGGCATGAAGACTAAGAGGGTTTAATAATATATTGATTATCCAAATTTGGAAGACTTAAAGGGTTCCCAGTTTTATACTATAATGATTATCCAAATTTATTATACCTCAGCATTTTTTATGTAAGTATTATTATCAAGTATGCGAAAGCACAGGCACTTGTTTCATTCAAAAAATATATGCCCCCTCCTCTTGCTTACTTCAAGGTAAACATCTGCCCTTTACCCCTTCCCCACTTCGCCTCAATATTTTTTCGCTTATTTGTGATCCTTTCGCTGACCCAATTATATCGTTACACTCCCGAGATATTTCTCTTTTCGACTGCCACATTTAAATATAAATACCGGGCACCCCTCAGACGAATTGGACAAGAATATTCAGCGAAAGTCGCATTTTCTATTTTTCAGTCACTGAAACAGATGGTCACTTCTATTAGAAACTAAAATAAAAAGGTGTTTTAAAAATCAAATGTCAGTAATTTGGAGTTGAAACATATTTTTATAATCTGCATTGGAACAATTATCTGTATTTTAAAGGCTTACTTTTGAGAGGAGATGATCAAATGGCCGGTCTAGAGAATTCCGAATGCATATGAAAAATCCAGCGCATCCGTTTCAATGACTTAAATTTTCACCAAGCCACTTTCGCTGAATAGTCTTGTCCAATTCGTCTCAGGGGGTCCCGGTAGGTATATTTAAATGTGGCAGTCGAAAAGAGAAATATCTCGGGAGTGTAACGATATAATTGCGTCAGCGAAAGGATCACAAATAAGCGAAAAATATTGAGGCGAAGTGGGGAAGGGGTAAAGGGCAGATGCTTACCTTGAAGTAAGCAAGAGGAGGGGGCATATATTTTTTGAATGAAACAAGTGTCTGTGTGCGAAAGTAGTAATTCTATCAGTTGTTTAAAATTTCATATAGAAAAAAAATGCCGAGGTATAATAAATTTGGATAATCATTATAGTATAAAACCAGAAACCCTTTTAAGTCTTCTAAATTTGGATAATCATTATAGTATAAAACCAGAAACCCTTTTAAGTCTTCTAAATTTGGATAATCAATATATTATAAACCCTCTTAGTCTTCATGCCATATTGAATTTTTCATTTTTTTTCGTCACATTTCGTTTCGTTTTTTTCGTTACATTTTGTTTCGATCGGTTTCGTTTCATTTCGTTCGGTTTCTATTTCGTTTCGCACTTTACAGGTACCCGTAAATTTGTACTGACAAAATTCCAGGTGAAAATTAAATCCCAAATCTAAAAATATACAGACGCTTCCTGTACCAAATTGGCGGTTGAATTGTGTTGTATTCTAATTATTTTAACAAAACTGGAGTTATTTGTAGTTTTTTAAAAGCTAAACAATCAACTTGTCAAGTTTGAAACACGTCGATCTTGGGGATATAGGAAATCGGGGGAAGGAAACAATCATTTAGATTTCATTCATATCTTTAGATTTCAAGGCAAAAATGAATAAAATCTAAAATGAACAAATATAAGATCAATAATAATAATAAAACAAATGCAAAGCATGAATTTAATGTTAAATATAAAGGGTATTAACAAGATATTAACAAAAACACACTTTAAATGCAAATATAAAAAAAAAAAAATGTGAAAAAAAACCCACATTTTTGCGAAAACATGTCTCTATGATGCTGTTGGAAGTCTCTCTGTCATGCCTTCACTTCTCTCTCATGGTCTCTGTGGGAGAAGTCAAGTCTCCCTGTTTTTTGCAAGTGTGGTGAGCCCTGATGATACGTTAACATAGACAATAATAAATTTGTTGTGAAATGTTTTAATGGGAAACATCAGTTAGCCAAGGGAGATAATACAAGTCTTCATTTTGTCCTTCAGATTCAAACACAGATCTTTCATTATTACTTTATCTAACTTAGTAAAGGGAGATAATCTACAAAATTCTTTCAGAATTAGCAGGCTTTTAGGAATTACATGAATTATAAAATACATACAAAAACTACTATTTTAATGTAAATTGTTGTTTGTTTGAAAGATAATACACTTGGCGATCTTATTTTAATTTTAATTTTATTATTTCTGCATTAATTTAAAACTATAACAATTACAGAACTAAAACATCTTTATCAACATTTGCTGCAGTACATTTGCATGAGCTTTACAAAATAAAAGTAAAGTCTAGATAAATAACAACAATTTTCCACTGAATTCAAAAGATTTAAAAACAAGAAGAATTCAAAAGGATTTTTGAAAGCTTTGGGAAAAATTGTAAATTAAGACATTTTTTTTAAATCTCAAAGGTTTATAGCTAGGACTAGAATTTTCAAAGTAATCATGATTAAGAGCATCACTATGAAATGTCATAACAAATTGAGCATTGATCAAACAACAAAAGTAGGGGGGGTCTTCATGATGGTTGGTAGTTGACTAACATCTACTTATGCAATCGGTTGCTATTACAACAAACATTTATGAGTTTAATTCCCAACCTTGGAAATGTGCAGTTGATACAACTTTATGTGATAATAGTTCATCAGTTACTGGTGGAAATTCTTTCTTTCAGTTTTCTCCCCTGATCAGTAATACTACTGATATATTGTAGAAATATTGTTGAAAGTGGTATTAAACACCTATAATCGCAACCCTGACAACAATATCACTACCGTAGACATACAGTCAAACCTTATTTAAAGGGCACATGTAAATGTCAAATCACTGCCTACAAAAGTCAGTTTAATTTTATTCATTTCATGAATAGTTCCTATAACTTGAATATGTATATAAAAGGTAACTTCTTATAAAGGGAACATTATCAGGTTTCCTTCAGTACCCTTAATATACAGACTTGAGTGTACTTGTAACTAATAATTTGCATGATCATGTCAGAAAAATATTCAAACATAAAAATACTTGCATAATTTTCTATCACATTTTTTGCCTCTTCAACAACAAATCCATTAACACTCCATTTCATTCAAGTGGAGATACAAATCAATTTATATTATTTCCGGGGAACAGTGATATCTGGCAAAATTTTAATTTAATTGATATTCACAATAATACTTGCGACTATCAACAAAATCATCGAGTATGAGTATTTGTTAACAAAACAAGTCATGTGACTGCCAGCAATTCAATAAACAGATACATATTTTAAAACTTTATACAGGTGCCATTAATAATAAAATATGAATGCCATAATTAACAATGCATATACTTGACAAAAAAATATGAAACATGAATTTTCTCATTCACCATAATTATCTCATAAATTTATTTTCTACAATACCATGGATTTATATAACAAATAAATATGATCACATTCTTCAATAACAATAAACAATGATCAATGTTAAAGTTGTGTAATAAAGGATAAAGAATATAAATATATTACCTCCCTTGTACAAATATTATGGACACAGTTTGTCTGTTTATTTTTGAAATTTAAAACAAAATTGTAGATATTATTCATATAATTTATGTGTAATAGATAATAGACAAATGATATATGAATTATATGAAACATATTTAAAACACATGAACCGAAAGGGAGATAACTTATCTTTATAAGGGGTTAGGGTTTTGGTGATAAACATCATTTTCAACAATATTTCAGTTATATCGTGGCAGTGAGTTTTATTGGTGGAGGAAACCAGAGTACCCTGAGAAAACCACGACCTGTTGCAAGTCACTGACAAACTTTATCACATAATGTTGTTTTACTTTTGATTTTCTTAAATATTTGCGACTTTATTAATAAATAAAAGTCAAATATTTACAGAAAATATGTAATGTAATAAACACTAAAATTAAGATAATGACTGTAGTTCTTATGCATTTTCAAAATGCAAAATATAAAATCAAATTAAAGTTTGTTTTTGCAGGCGTATGTCTCCCCCCGTCCCACAAACTGTAGTCAAAGGTAAAAAATCTATTTAGGTAACAAATAAAATTAAGCTTCAATGAATTGAATAACAAAAAAAACTGTTTTTAATCCATGAAACACAAACAAAATTTGATCAAAAGTGCTAAAGCAAGGGTTACAGGTACTATTCCATATTGTCATGGCAAAATTCCCCATTCCAGAAAATTACTCAGCCTATGTTCCAATGATTTTGAAGGAGTTTTGTTCTTCTAAAATCAATGGATTGGTGATGAAAAACTTTTCAGGGAAATAGTGACATTATGATAGACTCTTGTATATATATATATATATATATATATATATATAAAAGTTTCAGTATGGGATATTACACTAGAGTGTTTGCAAACAACTCCCACAAAATTTAGGGGATCAAAATTTCCTGGTAATATGCACAACTACATATGGTGTCCTTACTACCTACCAAGTTTCATGAAATACTGTTCAGTAGTTTCAGAGGAGTTGTGCTGACAAAAATGCAAGCTGCTTCAGAAGTATATTTCGGGAAATTTTTTAATTCAAAGGGGCATAACTCCCACAAAATTTAGGGGATCAAAATTTCCTGGTAATATGCACAACTACATATGGTGTCCTTACTACCTACCAAGTTTCATGAATTTCTGTTCAGTAGTTTCAGAGGAGTTGCGCTGACAAACTGTGTGACGGACAGTACAAAAACAATATGTCTCCCCAACAAAGTGGGGGGAGACATAAATATTACCTGAATACCATTTTAAAGGAATGAATGGCTAAACATGGCACAGTATTCATATTTTCATTAAAAAGTAGTTTTACAATTTTATGCTGAAAAATCCATATTTTTACTTTAATCATAGGATTGTGCAGCCAATTCTTTTTAATTCAAATGTTTATCAGCCATTAATATGGGAGAGAATTATGGCCTTATTCACTATAAAAAAAGGAAATTTTATTTGGTAATAAAATTTTTGGCCCAAATTGACACCATGAAATCCAAAAAACTACAAACAAATATGGTGTGGTCTAATTACAAGTAAATGTATGTTTCAGTACATAAAAAACTTAGTTATTTTACTGTTATCTGTAAATATAAATAACAATTTATAATTGAACCTACAAATACATTTGTGATGTGTAAAATCTGATAAAATATGTGAACTAAAGTGCATCATCTTCAATTGTGTGTTAAGACAGATGTAAAAGGGAAATGACAAGATATTTGACTTAATCATCTAATTTATTGTTAAAAATGAGAAAATCATCATAAATATGGACACGTTTATTTACTTTTAAACTACAAAAGTGAATACAGTTGGGTCTTGTATATTATACTAGTAGTCAATGAACTACAGTACTTACAGAATACACTGGGTCTGTGTAAACCTTATAAAACTACCAGTGGATTGACTGTATATAATTATTGAACTACCGATACCTGTTGGATGACACCTGGTCTGTTTATATTTAAGGAATTACCTGTTGGGACAGCTGTGCACAGTAATAGAATTACCTGTGGGACAACAATTTGTCTATTTATCGTCAATGAACTACCTACGAGATACCTGTATATAGGTTGGATGACACTTGACCTGTCTATAGTCAGTGAACTACATCTACCCGTGGAACGACACTTGACCTGTCTATAGTCAGTGAACTACATCTACCTGTGGAACGACACTTGACCTGTATATGTAGTCAATGAACTACATGCACCTGTGTGATGACACTTGACCTGTATATAGTTAATGAACTACATGTACCTGTGGGGTGACATCTGACCTGTATAGAATAAATGAACTACAAGTACCTGTGGGATGACACTCGACCTGTCAATAGTCAATGAACTATATGTATCTGTGGGATGACACTTGACCTGTATATAGTCAATGAACTACATACCTGTGGGATAACACTTGACCTGTATATAGTCAATGAATTATATGTACCTGTGGGATAACACTTGACCTGTATATAGTCAATGAATTATATGTACCTGTGGGATAACACTTGACCTGTATATAGTCAATGAATTATATGTACCTGTGGGATAACACTTGACCTGTATATAGTCAACAAACTACATGTACCTGTGGGATAACACTTGACCTGTATATAGTCAATGAACTACATACCTGTGGGATAACACTTGACCTGTATATAGTCAATGAATTATATGTACCTGTGGGATAACACTTGACCTGTATATAGTCAATGAATTATATGTACCTGTGGGATAACACTTGACCTGTATATAGTCAATGAATTATATGTACCTGTGGGATAACACTTGACCTGTATATAGTCAATGAATTATATGTACCTGTGGGATAACACTTGACCTGTATATAGTCAATGAATTATATGTACCTGTGGGATAACACTTGACCTGTATATAGTCAATGAATTATATGTACCTGTGGGATAACACTTGACCTGTATATAGTCAATGAATTATATGTACCTGTGGGATAACACTTGACCTGTATATAGTCAATGAATTATATGTACCTGTGGGATGACACTTGACCTGTATATAGTCAATGAATTATATGTACCTGTGGGATAACACTTGACCTGTATATAGTCAATGAATTATATGTACCTGTGGGATAACACTTGACCTGTATATAGTCAATGAATTATATGTACCTGTGGGATGACACTTGACCTGTATATAGTCAATGAATTATATGTACCTGTGGGATGACACTTGACCTGTATATAGTCAATGAATTATATGTACCTGTGGGATGACACTTGACCTGTATATAGTCAATGAATTATATGTACCTGTGGGATGACACTTGACCTGTATATAGTCAATGAATTATATGTACCTGTGGGATAACACTTGACCTGTATATAGTCAATGAATTATATGTACCTGTGGGATAACACTTGACCTGTATATAGTCAATGAATTATATGTACCTGTGGGATAACACTTGACCTGTATATAGTCAATGAATTATATGTACCTGTGGGATGACACTTGACCTGTATATAGTCAATGAATTATATGTACCTGTGGGATGACACTTGACCTGTATATAGTCAATGAATTATATGTACCTGTGGGATGACACTTGACCTGTATATAGTCAATGAATTATATGTACCTGTGGGATGACACTTGACCTGTATATAGTCAATGAATTATATGTACCTGTGGGATGACACTTGACCTGTATATAGTCAATGAATTATATGTACCTGTGGGATAACACTTGACCTGTATATAGTCAATGATATTATATGTACCTGTGGGATAACACTTGACCTGTATATAGTCAATGAATTATATGTACCTGTGGGATGACACTTGACCTGTATATAGTCAATGAATTATATGTACCTGTGGGATAACACTTGACCTGTATATAGTCAATGAATTATATGTACCTGTGGGGAAACACTTGACCTGTATATAGTCAATGAATTATATGTACCTGTGGGATGACACTTGACCTGTATATAGTCAATGAATTATATGTACCTGTGGGATAACACTTGACCTGTATATAGTCAATGAATTATATGTACCGTGGGATAACACTTGACCTGTATATAGTCAATGAATTATATGTACCTGTGGGATAACACTTGACCTGTAATATAGTCAATGAATTATATGTACCTGTGGGATGACACTTGACCTGTATATAGTCAATGAATTATATGTAACTGTGGGATGACACTTGACCTGTATATAGTCAATGAATAATATGTACCTGTGGGATAACACTTGACCTGTATATAGTCAATGAATTATATGTTCCTGTGGATGACACTTGACCGTATATAGTCAGTGAATTATGTATGTACCTGTGGGATTAACACTTGTACCGTGTATAGTAGTCTATGAATTGATCATTAATGAGTGGTTCCTGGTGTATATAGTCAACAAACTACATGTACCTGTGGGATGACACTTGACCTGTATATAGTCAACAAACTACATGTACCTGTGGGATGACACTTGACCTGTATATAGTCAACAAACTACATGTACCTGTGGGATGACACTTGACCTGTATATAGTCAACAAACTACATGTACCTGTGGGATGACACTTGACCTGTATATAGTCAACAAACTACATGTACCTGTGGGATGACACTTGACCTGTATATAGTCAACAAACTACATGTACCTGTGGGATGACACTTGACCTGTATATAGTCAACAAACTACATGTACCTGTGGGATGACACTTGACCTGTATATAGTCAACAAACTACATGTACCTGTGGGATGACACTTGACCTGTATATAGTCAACAAACTACATGTACCTGTGGGATGACACTTGACCTGTATATAGTCAACAAACTACATGTACCTGTGGGATGACACTTGACCTGTATATAGTCAACAAACTACATGTACCTGTGGGATGACACTTGACCTGTATATAGTCAACAAACTACATGTACCTGTGGGATGACACTTGACCTGTATATAGTCAACAAACTACATGTACCTGTGGGATGACACTTGACCTGTATATAGTCAACAAACTACATGTACCTGTGGGATGACACTTGACCTGTATATAGTCAACAAACTACATGTACCTGTGGGATGACACTTGACCTGTATATAGTCAACAAACTACATGTACCTGTGGGATGACACTTGACCTGTATATAGTCAACAAACTACATGTACCTGTGGGATGACACTTGACCTGTATATAGTCAACAAACTACATGTACCTGTGGGATGACACTTGACCTGTATATAGTCAACAAACTACATGTACCTGTGGGATGACACTTGACCTGTATATAGTCAACAAACTACATGTACCTGTGGGATGACACTTGACCTGTATATAGTCAACAAACTACATGTACCTGTGGGATAACACTTGACCTGTATATAGTCAACAAACTACATGTACCTGTGGGATGACACTTGACCTGTATATAGTCAACAAACTACATGTACCTGTGGGATGACACTTGACCTATATATACATGTAGTTATCAAATTGAATCCACAATGAAGCATTTCTTCAATTTAATGCAACAAAAAACAAATAGAATAATTACAATAATGAAATAATTACCTTTGTGAATTTAAATAAAGGGTGATGTATATTTGCATTGATGTGTGCGGTGGAGTTCGGTGATATTTGTTTACATTTCTACATCTGATTTGTCATGACAACAACATTTGAGTTACCAACTCATAATTTCACTATCGCTATAAAAAATTTGTACTGACATTCGCAATTGGTTAATTCAAATTTTATGAGGACGATGTGAATGTGGAGTGCAATATGCAAAGGTAAGTTTTTAATTTTTGATATTGTTGATGAAGAAAATGAGTACCCATAAAATTGTAGAGGATCTTGCAAGAATTTTTCTTGTAGCTTTTTCTTTCCCTTGGTTACCCAGTAGTTTCAGATAAGAAAAAAAAAATGTTAAAAACTAATAAAAACTCATGTGACTGCTCTGGCAAAGCAAATCAAATTTGTGTCTAGTTTATGCTTTTCTGGAGGTCAAAATTTTTGCAATAAATAACAAACACTTATTAGATGCTAGCTCTCTAGTGAACGTGAGAATTTCTGTATCCAATCTATGTATTTCTGCCCCAAGTTTTTGTGAAATTTGTCTTTGCTGGTTAAATCACTTTTTGTAACAGTATCTATTTCTTTCAACAGTAACACTTGTCTCTCATTTTCTAACTTGGTTTTCTTTTGACTAACGTTAAGAACAATATCATCATCAAATTCATTCTGTGGATGGAAGAGCTCGACCAATGTTCCTGCTGCATAACTCTGACACAAATTTTGGAAAATAAAACGCCTGAAAATAAATAAATAAATAAATAAATAAATTACAATATTACATAATGACTAGAAATATCCATATTTTAGCTAAGTAAAGTCCAGAAGTCAATAAATTATGGTATTCACCCGCTGGAAGTAACATTCACTGAATGACGCCATTGATGTCATAAAGCATTTTAGTACCTAACATATGAAAATGCTGTATTTTGATTGGATAATCAGTGTGAACTATTTTTGAACAGTACACTTGACAACGGGAGACTATACATAGCGACGGGAACAATACCAGTTTCAAACGATTTCCCACGGGGACTATACCTGTGGCATAGATTTCCCCACGTAATTTTTATATATTTTTGTCATGATTTATCTCCCTTAAAATAGACTTGCGCTGTAGTCTGCTGTCAACATGGTCAGGTTTGGCAATGCAAATATAATGTTACATTGTAAATTTTATTATTATTATATTGAGTTTTGAGTGTGTTTTTCTTTTATGTCTGGAATGGGATGTTATGTACTAAATATATTATTGTCTTCTCCCTCGAGAACAGTTTTCCTAGTGTTGTCTGGTGAGGTATAGTGCCCTCGTCGTTGGCTCAGGCACTATACCCCACCAGACAACACTATAGGAGAACAGTTCCCTCAGGAATAGACAATAATAGAATAATAGTATGTAATAAAACAATTACAGCTTTTGTATCAGCGAATATGAGTTTTCACTGACCTGCAAAGCCAATATTTACCTCAGCCTTCGGCTTCGGTTATATTATTTTACAGGTCAATAAAAACTCTTATTACATAATGACTGTAAATATCTGTACTTTAGCTAAGTAAAGTCTAGAAGTCAATAAATAATGGGATTCACCTGCTGAAAGTGATATTCACCGGGTGACGTCATAAGCCTTATAGTATATGTAATAAAACAATTACAGACTTTTGTATCAGTGAATATGAGTTTTTATTGACCTGCAAAACTAATATTGACCTCAGCCTTTGGCTTCGGTCAATATTATTTTACAGGTCAGTAAAAACTCATATTCACTTCTACAAAAGTCTGTAATTGTATAATATTCACTTCTACAAAAGTCTTTAATTGTATAATATTTTAAACATACATAAAGTTTTCATAAGAAATATCCTTATTTAATCATAAAATGAGGTAAGTTATCATCGTCAGTAATTCACAACTGATCATCATACTCTCCACTCATCATCAGTGGCTCGATTCATGTGAAAGCCATCGTTTCGGGTTTGTTCCATAACTGTGTTTAGCAACATAACATCACTTAAATTTTCCTATTAGATGGATTTAAGATATTATAAAAGATACAATGTGACTAGTCAATATAGCATTTATTGTCGATAAACCATGGGTAATTGCCATCAGCTCATTTCTTCGAATCATTCTAATTAGCAACGAAATCACTTTTTCTTCAAAAGAAACTGTGTCTGTGACTGTGGTTTGATTGGCAGTGAAACAGTTCATCAGTACAAATCAAAATATTTTGACTCATGAATAATTCATGACTACAAGGATTTCTGTCAGTTGACCCAAGGTTGTTGAGTGGAGAGTAATTGGAGTGTGATCAGCTGTGGGTTACAATGTCCAGTCATTAAATGTTTCAAAATCTTGTTCTATTTGTGAAATTACATATTTTAGCTGTGAATTTTACAATTTTCTCTGAGGGCAGTACAATTTTTTTGGCAGTAAAATGTGTTATTATAATGTAATTAATGACATCTTGAGCAGCATTAGTTTTCAACAAAATTAATAAAGTATTCCACATTCATAACTATATACATTGTAATAATGTTTTCAGTGGCAGATAATACGAAAAAATATTTTCCAACTCTCATCATATTTTCTGACATGTTGGGGGAAACACATGTAATATGCCATTTTAACTATTGCTCTATAAGGAAGTCTTAAAAATATATGCCAAATATCAGTACAAATATAACAATATAAACTTACATAAAATATAATAATAGACAATAAACACATAGTATAATCATATCAAGGAGCCTTGTGTCCCTCTAACTTAGGTTTTTCCTCACCAAAATCATACAAGGCTTGAAGCCTATGATATCAAAGAGCCAAGTATCGCTAAAATTTTGATCAGATCTGCCGTCATGGTAATATTACAAACCTATGATACCAAAGAGCCTCATGTCATTCAAAACTTCAGACCAGATCTGTTGTCATGGTAATGATACAAACCTATGATACCACAGAACTTCATGTCCCTCAAAACTTCTAATAAGATCTGTTGTCATGGTAATGATGCAAACCTATGATACCAAAGACCTCATGCCCTCAAAATTTCTAATAAGATCTGTTGTCATGGTAATGATACAAACCTGTGATACCCCAGAGCTTCATGTCCCTCAAAACTTCTAATAAGATCTGTTGTCATGGTAATGATACAAACCTATGATACCACAGAGCTTCATGTCCCTCAAAACTTCTAATAAGATCTGTTGTCATGGTAATGATACAAACCTATGATATCACAGCTTCATGTCCCTCAAAACTTCTAATAAGATCTGTTGTCATGGCAATGATACAAACCTATGATACCAAAGAGCATCATGCTCTCAAAATTTCTAATAAGATCTGTTGTCATGGTAATGATACAAACCTATGATACCAAAGAGCCTCATGCCCTCAAAACTTCTAATAAGATCTGTTGTCATGGTAATGATACAAACCTATGGTACCACAGAACTTCATGTCCCTCAAAACTTCTAATAAGATCTGTTGTCATGGTAATGATACAAACCTATGATACCACAGAGCCTCATGTGCCTCAAAACTTCTGATCAGGTCTGTAATCATGGTCAGTTCTTTCAATATTAGGTTTTTATAACAGACAGAGAACTGTTCTTTTAAATCTGAAGACTGTTTCTGTAAACTTGTCAGTAGAAATTGTCTATAATGGAATCCACTGTGATCAGAGATGTGCTTAGACACCCAGTGTTCTGTTGTATGTAATTCACCAAATAAGACCTTAAAATAGTGATAATTCTGATGCAGATTAATGTATATCAGTTGGGTTTTTTTTGTTGGAAAATGCTGGTTTTAAGTAACTACATTGTACATGTACATCTGTCCATGCTTAATAATTTTGTGACATAACAAAAAATACATACTGTTGAAAAAAAAAAATATCATATGCACTACTTGAGGGGTTAGCTATATATATAAGGGTTATTGTTATATAATTGCAATTTCACCAACATTTCAGCTAAATGATGGTAGTCAGTTTTATCGTTGCAGAAAAGAGTGAGAATTTCATGGCAGATTTCACATCATTTATCTGCTTGATATGGACATCAAAATATATTGGTTCATGTAGATAGGTAAGACTCCTTGCCAGGTTTTGTTCTTCATGAAAAAGTGTTTTTGTTAAGAATCATTATTATTTGATTTTAGGGCCTGGATGGTTACAAGCCCTTGTGCTGAGACGTGTACTTCATAAAAATGTATGTGATAAATTTTGATGTTGATTTTCAGAGGTCAGTGGTTTTCTAAGGGATTTTTCTTGGATTCCTCCAACAATAAAAGTGACTCATCATGACCTACATAAACATAAATATTTTCTTCAAGAGAGCGAGTGGTTGTTTAACACCAAGTAAGCAATTTTCATCCATATTATGGTGAGAACACACTATATTGCAATGAGATAATGATGATGATGTCTGCTTTGTACTCGATCAACATGCTTAGTTGAAGTTTTATAGTGCTACCTAACTGAAACAAACAGTCCATGTGTAGACATGTCGCTTCACTCAGACATTGTCTTGATTCTGCGATAACAGTCTTGACTATTACAGTACTCCTTGATGCTTAGCTGAGAAGCAGCAAATACCAATTTCATAGTCTTTGGTTTGACCTGACGATCTACCACATTCAAGGTCAGCACGCTATTCATAACACCATCGATGAGTTAAATATGTCAAAAGTGGCTTATAAAACACTTAACAACTCTATAAATGGAAAGAACTTGTTTTGAGTGAATTGTGATCAATAAATTTTATACATTGTATTTTGTTCAACATGATTGAGTGAAATATATTTACCTGAACATATACACTATTCCTCACTTAAATAATTGTCAGGTCAAGCTATGTAAATAGTAAAATCATCAAATACTTAATTAATTACCTGAATTGAACAACTGAAGCAATGTTTTAAAATCCATATTCTATGACTCCATGCATTGTAGTTCGATGGGTATTTTTCACTTGCTTTTTGACAGTATCTAAGTTCTCTAAATGCATGTTCTTTATAGTCTGGTTGATTTGTGGCAGTGTTGGCATTGTCAATATTATATCCATTTTGTACACCAGGATCTAAATTAACATCTATGGCATCCATGTTTACAAAGTTGTTATAACAATTTAAACTACTGTTACTGATAGTACTACCACTACTGTTGACCAAACATGAATCAATTAATGTCTGAAACAGCCATTTCCTGTAAAAACAAATATGAAAAGAAAGTTTAAACAGTGATGGTCAACAATTCTACCAGCATCAACAAAACAAACAATCACCTCTCACCCCAACTCATTTAACACAAAAAGACCATGACATATGACATTGGAAATCCAGGTCCTGACATTGGGGCAGGCACAAGAATGTGGCAGGGTTAAACCATTTCATGGGATCCCAACCCTCTTCCTCTTGATAATACTATTATAAACAAAATATGTTTTATTACAGAAATAACTTCTCTAAACCCCTAAAACAAAAATGATTTGGTGTATGGTGTAGAGAAGTTTCTGTGTACAAGTTTTTTTGTTTTTTTCTCCTCTGATTTCTGATCACCAATGTACATGTATATATATCCCAGTAATATTCTAAAACATTACCAGTAGAGTAGTGAAACTATATTGGAAATTGGTAACAGCCATGATGAACTTTGCATCAAAATCAAAATAACTCTTTCTAATGAAGTTATCTAAGAGGAACATTTCTGCCAAAACGTTTTCCTTTTGGCCTACTAGCTTTAGTGACTACATGTAAGTGTATGATTATTGTTTAATGCCAAGTCAGCAATTTATTTAGCTATATCATGGCAAGAACAAGTTACATTTGATGAGATGATGATGATAACCACTTTGTATTAGACCAACGCTTAGTTGGATTTTCATAGTGCTAGCTCACTGAAACAACAGTCCCCAGATTGACACGTTGCTCCACTTGGACACGTTATCCTGGATTCTGAGCCAACCAGTCTATGCTCTTTCTCCTTAATGTTTACCGGAAAAGAAACAAGTACCAATTTCATAGTCTTTGGTTTTACACCACTGGGGTTCGAACCCATGTTAAAGTATGACAATGCCTACAATGATGACAGATGAAAAGCTATGACAACAGACCATACAGACCTTTGAATCAGGTGAACAAAATATATAACACAGTAGCCCCCTCCCCACTTCTTATAAGGTCACTCTCACCAAAGGCCCCCCCCCCCTCCCCCCTGATCAGGCCAGATTTCAGATGCACTAAGATAGTAAAATATTAGTAAACTGTCTCCCCCAAGAAAGGCAACTCCTCTGATAAGGCCACTTTTTTTTTTATAGAAGGGGAATCCTTACAAGAGGGGGACTATATATATATAGCAGAGCTCCAGATAAGCTGCGTGATTACGCAATGAAAAATGACAAAAACTCAATACAAACTACTTTGCCTGTGTGCATAAACTCAAATCATATCAGCAGTTACGCAATTGAATGTTAAAACATCGTGTATTTACCCTTATCTATGTAACAGTTCGCGTAATTCACTCAATTAATAAACATGTTGTTGCGTTATTTTCACCGGAATAGCTCTTTAGTCTTCATTTTGACCCACATCCAATGGAGAGATATTCCGAGTAGTAAACAGGATATCATTACTTGCTCCCTAATTGGAGGACTATTCTATAGTTGCAAATCTGGTTCCCTGTCAAATATCAATCTCTTATCCTTACGGAAAAGCAGTGTGATGGTTGGAAACAGTACGTAATATCGCCAGCCACGTTTCGAAGGGGTAAAAAAAGCACCTCTACTACAAACCAACTATTCCCTATTTAATTATTTGAAAATCGACAAAAGTGCTGAGGCAAAACGTATTTCCTCTCGGATAGTTGACTCAGTTATTGACAGGACAGTTTATCATGGAACAAACTTTGCACCCGATATTGTGAATGAAATAGTAAACAATGTAGCCCGAGATGTTGGCAGTAAGTTACAATAATAATGATGACTCTTTATCTACTGAGAAATGCATTTACAACATCTGAAGTTTCAATAAAAAAAAATTCAATCAAGCTTGATATATGATGTTGCCATTGAGTCCAGCACAAATATTGCAACTGTGGGTGGGAAACAAAAGCAGGTTAAGCAATATAAACTGTACAACACATATAATTTAAAATCTGTTATTTTAACCCAATACTTTTGGACAATTGTGGGTAAAAAACCCAATTGAAACCTAAATTAGTGAGTGAAAAAAAAAAAAAATTCTTAAAAAAATTAAATCACCCAATTTGTTTAAAATTGAAAGGGTAAAATGCCCAATATGTCATTTCTTATCTGGAGCTCTGTATATAGTATATTTTATTATATTATCTTAGAGACTTTGATATATATATATATATATATATATACAGTCAAACCTGTCGTAACAGTCACCTTTGTATAATGGTCACCTGCTCATAACGGTCACTTTCGTGCTCTCCTGTGCATTTTACTATATATTTTAATTCGATATAGCGGTCACCTGTTCAATGTGGTCAGCGGTCACCATTTATTAGTAATTTCCAGTGTAAAACCTTTGTATAACGGTAAGTTCATTTTTAAAATAATACCGGAAGTGATTTCGAAAGTTCGGTATTTTTCTCAAATGTACAAATAATCCTGAGGTGTTACAAAATATATTGCTTAATTTAATTAACTAAATAAACAAACACTATTAAATTTTGTGAGTAATAAATTACATAAAGGAAAGTTTATACCCGGGGGTTATTGAAGATATTTATTCATTACGACGAGAGTAGAAATTCACTCACCAAAATTATTTTGTAGCTAGTCCATCATGTCAAAATCATCAACATCCGTAAATAGGAAAGCTTTGAAATTAGACGACAAAGTGAAAATTATCTGTTTGAGTATGTTGGGCTTTAATACAATGGGTTATAAATCGTTGTGATCGATTGTGGGAAAAGTTGTTGAGCTGTGGGCGAGGAGAAGGGTGTTGGTCGTACCCAGATAATGAACATTCTTTAAAGAAAACGTGAGATTCAATCGACGATTTTGAAAACAATGTTTCCAGTTCAACATCGTGTTACTGGAAATTGTACTTTTGTTTATTAAATATCTTTCTTTATTTATTTGTATGTTTTATTCAAATCATATCAGATTGAGATAAACATAAGATGTGATTAAAAATGTTTATTTACAACTAATGCAGAATATTTCGTCGAATAATCAAACCCCTTCATATAAAGGTCACCTGTCTATAGTGGTCATTTTGTCATACTCCCCCAGGTGACCACTATAAACAGGTTTGACTGTACAGTCAAACCTGTCTACAGTGGTCACATGGGGGAGATTAACAAAATGACCACTATAGACAGGTGACCTTTATATCAAGGGTTTTGATTTTTCGACAAAATATTGCACGCTAGTTGTAAATAAACATTTTTTCTTTACATCTTATGTTTTTAATAATGTTTTACTTGTTATTTTGTTCCTGTCGTAATATTACTCTTGTTTACATTTATTGTTGATGAAATTATCTCAATATGATAATAATTAAATAAATGAAGATATTTAATAAACAATTTCCAGTAACACGACGTTGAACTGGAAGCATTGCTTTCAAAATCGTCAAGAATCTCACGTTTTCTTTTAAGAATGTTCATTTTCTGGGTACGACCAACACCCATCTCCTCGCCCACAGCCCGACAACTTTTCTCAACATCACAATGATTTATCGCTTTCACTTTGTTGTCTAATTTCAAAGCTTTCCTATTTACGGATGTTGATGATTTTGACATGATGTACTAGATAACAAATATTTTTGGTGAGTGAATTTCTACTGTCGTCGTAATGAATAAAAATCTCCAATAACGCCCGGGGATAAACTGTCTTTTATGTATTTTACTATTCATAAAATTCATGGAGTTTGTTTATTTAGTTAATTAAATTAATCAATATATTTTGTAACACCTCAGGATTTTTGGTACAGTTGAGCAAAATAACGATCTTCCGAAATCACTTCCGGTATTATTTTTAAAATAAATTTACCATTACACAAAGGTCTTACACTGAAATTTACATATAAATGGTGACAGCTGACCACATTGAACAAGTGACCGCTATATCGAATTAATATATAGTAAAATGCACTGGGAGAGCACGAAAGTGACCGTTATCAGCAGGTGACCATTATACAAAGGTGACCGTTATGACAGGTTTGACTGTATATATATAGCTACTGTACCTGTGACTAAATGTTTCTGGACTTTTAGGATGTTTCCCCAGTATCAATGCACCAAGCTTCAGATCATCAGCTATTGAGAGGTCTCCACTTTCAACTAGTTCCTTCCTGTAATAAAATCTTTCTTATTTAACAATACAGAGACAATGTGCTTGAATGAATGAAAAAGATTAGCTGATCATATCACATATTTTCAAGTTGTCAGTCAATTTTTCTAAGCAATATTTTATTGTGCTTACGAAAAACAACGAACATTCTTTTGTATTTAGAGTGCTACCTGTTATCACCCAAAATTCATAAGAATAAGAATATTTTGCATTGTCAATCACATCGCCCAATAAAAGACAGAACAATCAATATTACAAATTTATATAATAATGTTGTGTTAGCAATGACTATGCCACTATATGGCATAGTCATTGCTAACACAACATTATTATTATTATGCTGACTGTTACATGTATATGTAGACAAAATATATTGAGAACTATTACAATAAAGGAGGTCCTGATATTGGTGACTAATATACTGGATCAGATAGTCTTGAAAGTGTGAGAATATTCTTTGTTTCATTTAAGGCTTTAAAAATATAAAGATTTTTGAAGTTTGAACAACAATAACAAGTATTAAAAAACGTTTAGACGACTATCACTACAAAGTTAAGAGATTCTGAATAGACCAGTTTTTGTGCTAGAAATTCTGAAAAGTGTCTGAAAATTCTGAAAATTACTCAAAATTCTGAACAGATTTTGAGCATTGCTGAAAATTCTGAACAGATTCTGAAAATTCTGAAAATTGCTGAAAATTCTGAACAGATTCTGAACATTGCTGAAAATTCTGAACAGATTCTGAAAACTGCTGAAAATTCTGAATAGATTCTGAACAGATTCTGAACATTGCTGAACATTACTGAAAATTCTGAACAGATTCTGAACAATATCTTTCTTCTTAAATCCATATATTTTACTTCATTTTCATTAGATTTTAACTAAATATAGAATGTGATATTTCATTAATTAATTATTTTAAAAAAAATTAGAACAGCTTATATTATTTCATTTCTCATTAAATTTGACATTTTCTTTATTTCAATCTTTCTTCTTAAATCAATATATTATATTTCATTTTCGTTAGATTTCAACTAATTATGGAAAGGGATCAGAGAAAGGATATTTTACTAATTAATTTTTTAAATTAAATTACAACAACTATATTATTTCATTTCTTATTAGATTGGTCATTTTCTTTATTTCAAATTTTCCTTCTTAAATCAATATATTTTACTTCATTTTCATTAGATTTTTACTAAATATAGCATATGATATTTCACTAATTAATTATTTAAGAAAAATTAAATTTAAGCAACTATATTATTTCATTTTTTATTAAATTTGTCATCTTTATATCAATTATTTCTTCTTAATTCAATGTATTTTACTTCATTTTTAAAATTAATTAAAAACTTTGAAGTGGCCCCAACTTAAGTGCTAAAACAACAGTCTACACTATAAGTATGTAAGTAAGAGCAAAACAATTTTTTTGACCTGTATGTCATAAAACAGTATGGTATCAATTGCCAATTGATAAACCTGTATCCAGTTTAAATATATTAGAGTGGTGTCATATCCCTGCATGGATTCTGCTGAAAATTCTGAACAGATTATGAACATTTTAACTAAATATATCATGTAATATTTCACTGATTAATTACATTTTAAAATTAAATTACAACAAATATATTATTTCATTTCTCATTAAATTTGACATTTTCATTATTTCATTTTCATTAGATCTTAACTAAATATAGAAAGGGATATTTCACTAATTATTTTTTTAAATTAGATTACAATAGCTATTTTATTTCATTTCTTATTAAATTTGTCATTTTCTTTATTTCAATTTTTTCTTCTTAAATCAATGTTTTACTTCATTTTTAAAAATTGATTAAAAACCTTTAAGTGGCCCCAACTTAAGTGCTAAAACAACAATCTACACTCACTATAAGTAAGTATGTTTGTGAGAGCAAAATAATTTTATTGACCTGTATATCATAAAAACAGTATGGTATCAATTGCCAATTGATAAAACCTGCATCCAGTGAAATATTACATGATATATTTAGTTAAAATGTTCTACTCTGTTCAGAATTTTCAGCAGAATCCATGCAGGGATATGACACCTCTCTAATATATTTAAACTGGATACAGGTTTATCAATTGGCAATTGATACCATACTGTTTTATGATATACAGGTCAAAAAAATTGTTTTGCTCTTACTTACAGGTGTGAAACCTATAATTAATTTCTTTAAGGTTTTCTACTAAATTTGTGTTTTTTCGAGCCTACCTGGCCATTTTATCTTAAGTTTAACCTTTCGAAGACCATACATTTTCTGAAACGTCCATGATTCCTCTACGTTCTGTCAAAATATCAGGCCATGTTTAAAGTCTTGCAGTGAAATGCCAGGCTATGGAAAATACCTACTCTAAAAATAGCTCTGTCATCCCCCAGAAATTCCCTATTTATAGGTCATGCATCAATTCCTCCATATCCATATTAAAATACAACTAAATCAATCAAATTTGGGCTCAAAATAATCCTTATACATTTAACTTCAATTATCAATTTAATTATTCCATTCCATTCAGTATTTGTCACAATACAACAAAGTGAAAGGAACTTTTTTCTTTAAAAGGGACTACTTTTGTTATATGTTCTTAGCTCTGATTGGTTGAATTACTGGTTTGACACCTACATACTTATAGTGTAGATTGTTGTTTTAGCACATAAGTTGGGACCACTTCAAAGTTTTTAATTAATTTTTAAAAATGAAGTAAAATACATTGAATTAAGAAGAAAAAATTGATATAAAAATTTAATAAAAAATGAAATAATATAGTTGCTTAAATTTAAGTTTTTCTTAAATAATTAATTAGTGACATATCAAATGCTATATTTAGTAAAAATCTAATGAAAATGAAGTAAAATATATTGATTTAAGAAGAAAAATTTGAAATAAAGAAAATGACCAATCTAATAAGAAATGAAATAATATAGTTGTAATTTAATTTAAAAAAATTAATTAGTAAAATATCCTTTCTCTGATCCCTTTCCATAATTAGTTAAAATCTAACGAAAATGAAATAAAATATATTGATTTAAGAAGAAAGATTGAAATAAAGAAAATGTCAAATTTAATGAGAAATGAAATAATATAGCTGTTCTAATTTTTTTTTAAATAATTAATTAATGAAATATCACATTCTATATTAGTTAAAATCTAATGAAAATGAAGTAAAATATATTGATTTAAGAAGAAAGATATTGTTCAGAATCTGTTCAGAATTTTCAGTAATGTTCAGAATTTGTTCAGAATCTGTTCAGAATTTTCAGTAATTTTCAGAATCTGTTCAGAATTTTCAGCAATTTTCAGAATCTGTTCAGAATTTCTAGCACAAAAACTGGTCTATTCAGAATCTCTTGACTTTGTAGTGTATGAGAGATTGACAGATTGGATCTGACCCCTTGCACATGGACTACATGTAGCTATATATAGCTCGACAGACAGCTGAAAACCCAACCTTCCCCGCGTGAAACTTGCATAGTAGATGTACTATTTTCGCATAGTATAATATCAACGCTATATAATTCTTTGTGATATATGCCAAAATATCGTATGAACTTATATTACAGAAGAAATTTACAGAAAGCATAATAATACACAATATACAAGATGATTACATAAATGATTATATTGTCATTGATTTGAACATCATAATATCATTCAATTGCGTGTCATATAGAAAAAGGGAAAAAAAACAGTGTACTTATCATGTAATTTATAAGAAAGTAAGTAATACTGGTAGATTAAACCAAGCAAAAAATATATCAGTACATGTATCACTAAGTAATACCTAAAGTTATGTCTCACTGTCTATGACAATTATGTTAAACAGTCTGTCATCTTTGTTTTGAACAGGTGGCCATGGTAACATAAGGTTAAAGACAAGCAAAAAGATGGATGGAGATACATCATATAACTTTAATTTACCAACTGTAGGGAGGGGGATAACAATTAAAAAAAAATTACCTGACATTCCATACTGTAGAACAGTCTGGGTTGACTAAAACAATGGCTCTAGTTAAACTTATCAAATCTGTAGGACCTATTGTAAAAGTAATATACTGCTAAAGACAAGCAAAAAGATGGATGAAGAAAAATCATGTAACCTTAATTTACTAATTTTAGAGGGATAAAATTAAAGTTATTCATAGTGCTTTCCTTATGTTTAACATTAACCATCAGTAAGTGTTCCTTATATTTAACATTAACTAGCAGTAAAACATAATTTGCTATTAAATGAAACTAGCATTTCATATATTTAGTAAATAGAAAACAAATCTGAATGTGAATAAAATTCAGGAGTAACATGATGAAAAATTAACTGTACATTTACTTTATCTGGAATATAAGACTTGTAATGCTAATTAAAACTAGGAAGAACTGTTTTAGATACCTAAAACTTATGTCTCCCCTTAATGCAGCCATCTGTACAACAATAAGTTACACATTATGAGTTGAATGATACTATTTAAAAAACATTTGACCTTGAGGTCAAAGGTTAAGGTCCCACGAAGGTCATTACAGTATGCGACAAACTGCCTTATGGTCATGCACCCACATACCAAATATCATTGACCTATCTCGAAAGACAAAAATGTTATGGCCCGGACAAGAAAATACTATTTAAAAAACAATTATTTGACCTTGAGGTCAAAGGTCAAGGTCCCATGAAGGTCATTATGGTATGCGACACACCGCCTTATGCTCATGCACCCACATACCAAATATAATTGACCTATCTGGAAAGACAAAAAAGTTATGGTCCAGACAAGCTTCGCTGAGAAGAAGCAGAAGCGGAGGAAGAAGCGGAAGTGGAGGAAGAAGCGTAAAATAAGCAGAAGAAAAAATCAGACTAAAACAATATGTCTCCCTTCGTTCGAAGGGAAGACATAATTAAGTCAGAATATTTTGTAATCTCATCAAACTATAGAACAGATCTATTGAAAATACAAATGAAACAGCAGTGATACACGTATACTGACAGATAACATTTCATCTATTGCTTGCTACATTGTATATATAAGATGATTTGAACATAGAACAAACAATAATACAATTATTTTTTTTCACATAAATTTCTTTCATCTTTAAATTTGGCCATGCATGGACTAAGATTATTTATTCATGTTCAAATTGTATATTTTTTTTTAAACCATTTTAGATTATTTAGGGCAGCTTAAGATTGGTAGGTAGGTACACAAACCAGTTTTAATTGGTCTGAGTATACATTTTGAAAGGAACAGCATACATGTACTGCAGGTTGTCAGCGACTTGCAACTGGTTGTTTTTTCCGGATACTCTATCTGGTTTCCTTCTCCAATAAACCTGACTACCAGTAACCATGATACAGCTGAAATATTGTCGAACCATAAACCAAACCAATCAAACCATGTACTGCAGTACAAACTATGATTTACTTCAAAATGTGATGATATATATTGATCCCTGACAATAGAGTTAAGACAAATTTTATACTTAGAAATTTAGCAGTGGCTTCTTTCATTCTCCATGTCAACAAGGTTGTGTACGCATATTGATGAAGGATTTTCACACTCCACATTTCCAATCCAAGTTTGTGATCTTGAAGAATAAGTGGACTTCTGTTGTGTTTTGGCTCCAATACAGGAAGGAAATCATACTCATCACTGAAAATAAAAATGATGAATCAGTTCTATATTGTATCATGCTTACATTGTTTAGAAAAACATACATGTACTGGGACCATCACAGCACTGTTAATACCAGCTGCAGCATACTACATACTGTATACTACAACAATGAAAGCAATAGTACTGTATTTAATACAAAGTAATCATACAAGGAACAACTGTTACAATTCTAACTGGACATCTTGAATCAAAAAAAGTATTAAAAACATATAATACAGTTTACAGACAAATTGAGCTCAAATTTAATGAATTGAGACAAAAAAGCATGTGATTAAGTTTAATTTACACACATAAAAAAATGGGACAAAAACAGTTTATTTTAAGTTACATTGTATTTTGGTTAATCCATTCCCTATTTTATTTAATAAATTAAAAAAAATCTCTGTACATATATGTACAAGTTTTTATTGGGATGCTACAAGTACATGCAGGAATATTTCAACAGTAAAGATTAATCCTCAAGGGAACCCCATGCTGGGAATAGAATAGGAGCTAGTTTTTCTGCTGAAGTATACAGCTCCTCTGATAGAGGCCACCCACTGGTAGTGATGGAAGAGCTAAATACACAACTTGCCCTTATGATGGGACATACATGAAGTCATCATGTAAGGAGAAAGTCATGTTTCTTGCATTTAAAAAGACATTTTCAGGAGCTCCCATTGAGCAATAGTTTGCAAGGAGTGGTATACTTAATGTTATGAAAAGAACGTTTTAACAGTGATGGTCAACAATTACACCAACATCAACAAAACCAACAATCATTGATATCTCTAGATCTAACCACAACTCACTGAACACACAAAAAAGGCCATGAAATATGACACTGGAAATCTAGGTCCTGGCTTGGGACATGCACAAAAATGTGTTAAACCGGTTAATGGGATCCCAACCCTCCCCTTTTGATAAAGTTCTGGACCTCCAATGGTAATACGTACATGTCTATATATAAACAAATGATAAAAAACCTGCACAGATTCCCTTCCACTCAAATAGACCACATACTACATTGTATCACAAAAATGAATGACAACATCAAGTCAAGAAATATTTATTTATTTCAAGTCGATAAAACACTTGAAATAAATATTACATAATCATGGACATTATAATAGCAGGGTCAATGAATGATCATAGTTAACTAGTACATTTTTTTTTGTAGCTAGGAATCGAAGGTAGAATCTGTTGGTTTAAGACCTTCACTCTTTGAACAAAAAAATAATAACTGATACTTACCAACAGATTTAATATCAGTTGGTAGTCATGAACATATATGGAAATCAGTCTTTGCACTTACCCACTTGCCCAAAAACCGGGACAAGTAAAACTGGATTCGGACATGTGAAAATTATGAAATAATTTGTTTGAATAAATAGACAATTTTTCTAAATTTGACATTCGGGCCAGTAGGTGAAAAAAATCAATGCAAAAACTGGGAAATCTACCAGTTTTCTAGTCTGTAAAGCCTCAAAGGTGATTATTGCGTGTAATGTGCATGTTTTCTTTGCTCAATAAAAAATAATTTTTACACTATCATTTAAGTACTGTGACACAAATGATCTTATTAGCACATCATGGTATTTGCTAATTGAAGGAGGTGAAACCTTCAGGGATCCTCAGGATTTTACCTCTATTTCAACGGAAAATTTGAGTTATATTTTGATAATTTAAAATAAACTCTGGCTAATGTGGAAGCCAGCAAATACCTAGACGTAACCATCAATATGAACTTATCCTGGGATAGACACATAGATAACATCGTCGGCAAATGAAACAAGACACTAGGATTTATCCGCCGAAACCTGTAAAGTCAAAAGCATATACAGCTATAGTAAGACCTATAGTGGAATATGCTAGCACAGTTTGGGATCCATCTAACCAAAAAAAGATCAAGTCCATAGAACAGGTGCAGAAAAGAGCAGCAAGATTTGTGCACAACAACTACACAGACCGAACACCAGGCTGTGTCACAAATATGGTAAAATCTTTAAAATGGGAAAGTAGAAAATCAGCAAGACTATAAGCATGCTATTTAAGATCCAGCATGACCTTATCGACATAGATAGATAGCAATGTCTGATACCAAATGACAACCGGACCAGAGGTAAAAACCGCTTCTACCAAGAAAGATCAAACACGGATACCTATGGACAATCATTCTTTCCTAAGACCATAAGAGACTGGAATCAACTTCCAACTAATACAACATCGGCAGACACAATCGAAGGATTCAGAGCTGCTCTAAAGTCAAGCACTGGAAGAAAATGAACAACATAGTGTACATAATTTTAATTGTAAATTGGGGATTATTTTAAATGTAAATAGTTTATAGAAAACTTGCCGTGTTGCCCGACACTGCATTTCAAGCGGAACCAAATACATTCGTTTAACGAATCCGGTTCCTTACCTGGAAGAAGAAACCTTTCATATGATTTGAAGAACATCAAAATAAAGATCTGATTTAGTATAAATCAGAACCAGAGGTCATGAGGTGAATTTTAATTGCATTTAACTTCTAGATTCTGTTGAGAATGAGATGCCAAAATATCCATCGGAATGCACCGGGTCTGGGGGTCAGATTTTGAATTTCCAGAATACCCTTGATAGAGCTTGTGACGAGATTAGGATGGAGATACAGACAGAAAATTCCTTCCAAAACCTAATCAGGCTAATAGTAATGTCAATGATAATCTCAACGAGATTAAATCTGATGATCGATATTAGAAGTCAAATGATTATTTTACATTAATTTAATTGCAGTCTATGTAGAATCAAAAGGATTTCGTTGGTTTCACTTCTAGACATTTTCTGTGTAGATCTCAAATGCTAATTAGTGATTGGTCAATTACATAATGTGATGAAATTCCGGAAAATCGCATGCGTTGACATTGTTTTAAGTTTTTGTTTTGTTTGTTTGTTTACATTTTCTTCGATCTGTATCACGCATTTTTGTTTCAACAGTGTAACAAAAATTTTACATTTACGGTATATGCTATTAGTTCCACAATATAATGGCTTATTGACATCTTTTACTCATTACATTTCAGGATCCTTCCGAAAAACACTGTTTAAATCTGAAAGTAAACGACAACCTCTGCTATCAGATGACATTTTGGATTTTGTTATTATCACGTGACGTCTAAAAAATTTAAAACAAAACAACATTTAAATTTGACACTGTAATTTTAACTTTTGCTTCCTTGTTAACTTCGAACAAATTTCTACTTGTATTATTTGATTCTTAATAATTAATTTCCTAATATCCATAATAATTATTGGTTGTGTTCGGAATTCCACAAAAACTGACCATTAGATCTCTAAATTTGCAATCTTCCCGAGGGTTACACCTGCACTGGTTCATAATAACAGAACAACTTCAAATGCAGCTCTGCTAAATTGGAAGTATATATATCTTTATTTCTGGTAACCTTTGTTAAAACAATGGTATACAGATAACAAATTAAATACATACATAATACACAACAAGATACAAAACAATACATAATAAGAAAACAGCTATATACAATATTTACAAAATGGAAGAGAGTTACATTTTTAGCCATGAGGGCAGACATTTTCATTATATATCTTATAAAGGTGCAAAGTTTTTTGTTTTTGTTTTTTTTTGTCAGATTCAAGTACCAAATTTCAGAATATTACAATTTCTAAAGTATTTTTTATCTATTCAAGTCTTTCTTTTTTCACTGAAATAGTCACATTTTAATAAATAATGGAACTCATCTCCAAGATCTGCTGTGCTCCATAAATTACAAATTCTGAGTTCCCTAGGTATGTTGTTCCATCGTCCGTTTTCAACAGGTAGTTTATGATTATTTAGCCTAAAGCGACAAAAAGTAAATATATCCCTATCGTCGAGGATATTAAAATAATTTTCAAATTCAAATTTATTTTTAAAAAGACGATAATTTAAAGTTTTTGAGCCGGTGTTACATACTCATTTTTCTCCCATACTCATTTTTCCGCCCGGAAAAATGAGTATATATTCAGTTTCCCCCCCGGAAAAATGAGTATATATATTGAGAATTCACCCCGGAAAAATTAGTATATACTGAATTTTCCCCTCGGAAAACCAAGTATGTGGACGAAGTGACAAAGGTAAACGAGGAGAGAAGTAGTGGGGAGGGGGTAATAAGGAGGAAGATGATGAGGACGCAGGAGAAAAGTATACGGAGAAGGTAATTAGGAAGAGGATGGAGAAGAAGGAGGAAGAGAGGCAGTGAGGAAGAGTTAATAAGGAGGATGGAGACGGAAGAAAGACAGAGCCTAAAGAAGTGGATGATAATATTACAGGAAAGAGAAGAGAGGTAATGAGGTGGCGGATTGAGAGGAATGAAGGATGGAGAGGTGGTGAGGAAGATTGAGAGGAAGGAGGGAGAGAGGTAATGAGGAAGATGACTGAGAGGAAGGATGGGGAGAGGTAGTGAGGAGGATGGATAGGAATGAGAGAGAGAAGTATTGAGGAGGAGGATTGAGAGGAAGGAAGGAGAGCGGTAGTAAGGAGGATGACTGAGAGGAAGGAGAGAAAGAGCTAGTGAGGAGAAGGATGGAGAAGAAGGAGAGAGAGAGGTAGTGAGGAGGAGAATGGAGAGGAAGGAGGGAGAGAGGTAGTGAGGAAGTGGATGGAGAGGAATAAGGGAGGAGGATTGAGAGGAAGGAGGGAAAGAAGCAGTGAGGAGGAGGAGGGATAGAGGTAGTGAGGAAGTGAATGAAGAGGAATGAGGGAGAAGTAGTGAGGGGGATTGAGAGGAAGGAGGTAGAGAGGCAGTGAGGAGGAGGAGGGAGAGAGGTAGTGAGGAGGAGAGCAGGGAGGGAAAGAAGTAGAGAAGAGGAAGAAGGAAGCAGAGAGGTAGTGAAGAGGATGGAGAGGAAGGAGGGGAGATGTAGTGAGGAGGAGGATGGAGAGGAATGAGGGCGAGGAAGGAGGGAGAGAGGCAGTGAGGAGGAGGATGGAGAGGAAGGGTGAGAAAGGTAGTGAGGAGGATGACTACTTTAATAAATTTCCCCCGACAATGCCTTCAGTGGTTCTTGAAAATCGATCAATCAGAATGTTCAAAGTCTACTATCGATCTGCACCAAAGTAACAACACTTGTGTAGTATCTCAAAGTTAAATTGGTTGAATTATGTTCAGTGGTTCTCAAGGAGATGACGAAAATGTAATTCATAGGTTTTCAAAGCAATTTTGACCTTCGCTGTCGACGAATTTTTGAACAATCACGTGAAAATCGGCAAAAATTAGACTGGAACCCCCCTTTTTAGCTCACCTGACTAAAAGTCAGGGTGAGCTTTTGCCATCACATTGCGTCCGTCGTCCGTCCGTCCGTCCGTCGTCCGTCCGTCCGTCCGTCGTCCGTCCGTTAACTTTTTACATTTTGATCTTCTTCTTGAGAACCACTGAAACTTTTGCTTGCTGAAATGATAAGCAAATCAAGCTCGTCAAAAGTCTTCATTTGGATGAAGTTGTACGGCAAACCCTTATAGGAGTTATTGCCCCTGAAATGTCCAACTTTGCTGTTTTTGGCCATTATCTCGAAAACTATAATAGATAAAGAAAAAACTATTGCTGAAAAATGATCAATGTAAATGCCAAAAAGGATTGGCATGACATTATCTATTTGTAATTACAAAAAAATATACATATGTATTGTAGTGGCTCAGGATTTCCATTTGAGCGATTCAGGCTCCTGGGAGCCTCTAGTTTTAGAACCCCCCTGGAACCCCCCTTTGAAAAATTTCTGGATCTGCGCCTGGATAACAGTTAAAAATAGGTCATTGCTAATTACCGGTATTATCAGTCCTGTAGGAGTGCTCGTACCCTTTATGAAAGACACGACTACTTTCTGTTTAATGATTGTAATGGCTAATTTTGATGATACTCTCAATCACGAAGTTGTAAGGGGTGTAATATTTTTGACCCGTCCGTTAACTAGTCCGTCCGTCAGTCCTATTTAGATTTTCAGATAACAACTTGAGAACGGATTCAGGTTTTTTTCAAACTTACCACAAATGTTTACTGATGACTATTAAAGACAGATCAAGTTAGAATTTGGGTTAATCAGATTTCTTAATCTTGAGTTATGGCCCTTGATTGACTGAAAATAGACCATTTCGTCTGGTGTTGGAACCTTTTTTATGAGCCCATTTTATCAAATGAAAATCTGTCCAAATGTACGTATTGGGTGCCTCAAAAGCCTCACCGTTCGGAGTAAATCTGAGGGATTGAAATATTTTATTTCTCCATCTTCAAGATCAAAATATTTATTTTCAACATACTCCAGGTCAAAATATTTATTTTAAGAATCTTCCAAGCCCCACCCCCTACCTCCCTCAAAATCAAATGGTCGTCCCCTAGGCCAACATTTTATTTGATTGTATAGTCTATCAGTGCAAAGGGGGAGAATTGAGTATGAGGGGGAAACTTCAGTATATACTCAGATTTCCCCCCTAAAAATCAGGGGGGAAAGATGAGTATATATTGATCTTTCCGGGGGGAAAATGAGTATATACTGATCTTTCACGGGGAAAAACTAGTATATACTCATTTTTTCCGAGGGGAAAAATGAGTAGGGAGAAAAATGAGTATGTAACACCGGTATCAATATTCACATGCCAGGTTTGTTGAAGCTGATCTTGGAGACAAGTTTTAACGGAGTTCTTAAGCCATTGTTCACTTATGAAATACTGGTTCAGCCATACATATATGAAAAGCCACATTCATTTAATATACTCTCTACATAATTTGGCCATGAAAACTGACAATCATTATTTTGTGATAAATATAATAACCTATAAGAAATAATACAAAATGTAGATAGCTTAGTATCCTTTCCAGTAATCAATTTCGCCCAGTATAAGATATTTCTAAGTTTAATTTCTATATCTAAAGGATAACGACCAAGCTCCCCATATATCATACAGTTTGGAGTTGTAGTTTTTAGATGAAGAATAATTTTGCAAAATTTCAAATGTACCTTTTCCAAAATGTCATTATTGTCGGAACCCCAGATCTCACAGCCGTACAATAATATGGGTTTTACCAATTTATCAAAAAGATCAAGTTGACAGTTGATAGAAAGATTATGTTTCCTCCCCTTTTTTTTTATTACTTCATACATAGCTTTAATAGCTTTTTCAGAAAGATGATTTTTACAAACTTTGAAACTTCCAATCCGAGAAAAATAAATTCCCAAATAATTGAAATCTTTAACTATCTCAATATCAGTCCCGTTATAATTAAAAATAAGATTTCTTGGTAGTCGTTCTTTAGAAAATACCACTATCTTTGTTTTATCAACATTTACTTTCATTTTCCAAGTGTCACAATATAAATAAAAGTTATCAAGTAATGTTTGAAGATTGCTTGAGGATTCTGCCATAAGGACAGTATCATCTGCATGCAAGATGATAAACAATTTCATAAAAATATCTAACCTGCTATCAAGTTCATCAGAAATAGAATTCAATCCCGGAACATTTTCATGTATGAAAAAGTCTTCCAAATCATTTAAAAATAACGAGAATAGAAAAGGGAATACATTTTCCCCTTGTCGGATCCTACTTCACATGGCAAATATTCAGATTTATTTCCATTATAAAATAAACAAGATTTAATATTCTGATACATGTTAAAAATAACTTGATACATATTACCATTTATATTATTCAAAAGCATCTTATACCATAAGGCATCGCGCCATACTGTATCAAATGCTTTTTCAAAATCACCAAAAGCGCAGAATAATTTCTTTTTCTTATTTTTTTTTTTTTTTTTTTAGAAAAGAATGAAGTACAAACATACAATCAGTTGTTGAGTATCCAGATCGAAATCCGCATTCGTTTTAGTGAAGCTAAAAATTGTCTGTTATAAATTTTGGAGTAGTTTCTGTAAGATAATTACAGTAATGGTTTTTGGCGTGCTTTCCCTTCTGTCATCCGAAAATAAAACCAACAATTGATCTGGATTTCGTATACATCTCACAAAATAAGAAAATAACAATTGCATATTTATAGTAAAGGCTTATCTAAATAGCATTTTTTTCTTTTCTACTGTCACCTTTTTCCTCACTCAACATCATCACAATTATTAAAATCTATCACAGATTATATGAGTAACCCAAAATGTAAAAAATAAGTCACATTGGGTGTTCCTTTTGGTACCCATACACTCCATAGTCGAGAATATTGACCATCGGCGGAAATTTTGATTTGCCATTAGTGAACCAGGGTGTGTTTGGTAGAAATCCGAACGCGCACAATATGAAGAAAGATGTCTGCGCCCATATAATGCTTATTTTTTTTATTTTTTTTAGCTGCTATCTCCAATGATTGCAAAAACGCAAAACTTAGGAGTGTAAACTGTTTTCATATTATTGTAGTTCTTTGTGAATGCACATCAGAGAATTCACAATGAATAATAGACAAAACATTAATCGCACGTACCGTCCTAGAAATCCTCGTTTTTCTCAAAACCAGAGGCCATTCATTCGGCCGCAAGCTCATTATAATGAACCTCGAATTCATCAGAAAAATCGAAACGAAGATAGAGATAATTTCCCTTCAACTTCACCTAGTAATTTTGCAGATCAATCGGTAGCTGATCAAAATATTCACCATGGTTCAACACCAATTCCAATGGATTCCTCTTTTCCTGTGATGCAGAACAATCAGTTGATTAATCAACCAAGAATAAGACATCCCAATCCACAGACATGGCCAATGTCTTCAGTTCCAGAACCACAATTCAGAACAAATGTCACCGGTACGAAAATGCAACGTGGTGGAACCCAAAGGATGCCTTCGATTCAGGCGACACACGTACCTGTAGGTTCAGGTTTCCACCAACCGTTGGATAATTCCTCAATGAGAACAGAAATGGTCACCAGTACACCTTCATTTGAAAATGCAGATTTTTCTAACACAATTCAACCATCTATGCAAAACCAGTATATTGATGATAACCATTTCACTCGGCAACCAGATAATATAATTCCTCAAAATGTTAGAAATAACAATGAGCTTTATTTTCCAAAGGCACAAGACAACCAGTCTCAGCAAGTTCAAATTCCAGGTTTAGACCTTTGTCCTGACAGCACAGATCAAGCACCATTAATACAAGAACAGCATCACCCTGTATTAAAACAAAGACAAGAATTATCCATGCAAAACGTAGAACATACTGGTTTAATGAATTTTCCTTTGCAATCAGAACCAATGATAGATAATAGACAACAAAACTATATGGGATTTCAAGATATTCAAACATCACAAGTTGGAAGATTTCAAAGTTCAAATTTGTCATCACCAATGATGTCTCTTCCTACACCACCAATGCCATTTCTTCATCCTGAAACACAACATGACAGTATTACACAACCAATGAACAATAGAATGCCAACTCCAATAACACCACAGAATTTTCAATTTGAGAGATTACCTAATTCAAATATGTTTCCACCTTCACAAGGACTTGCTCCTATGCAACAATATCCAAGACAGCCATCTCAATTGAAAACATTTACAACTGAACCTCGATTTCAGAGTGTAAGACAACCATATCATGATCAATCGAGAGGAATGTTGACACAATTTCCACCCATGCAACAGAACATGAAACCACCATTGCAAGACAATTTGAAACCAAGAGATTACAAGAACAGTCCAATGACTGGGGAAGAAATGGACATGCAATGGATAAATAACTGGTTAATGAGGAAGGGAAAACAAAAGATGAAAGAAAATAATTATTTACAAGCTGATACAAATGTAAGAATTGTGTACATGTGGTAACATGAAAAATAATTTGATATTAATTAGTATATATAATATTTATCTTGATATTGTACATATGATATTGTTTTGAATGAATTAAAACAATTAAGATGTCTCTAACATGTATAAAGGTCTATTGAGCTCATATATAATACACAATGGTATATTTTTTTATGACAGTACAAATTTACCTTGGGTAGGTACATGAAGTAAGGCTAACGTATGACAATTTTATGTTTTGTTGTAACCTGAACGTCACACTAAATGAAACTGCCTCTCTACCCAAAAATGTTTTACCAGGAATCACAAAATTACTATTTTTTTTCAAAATCAACTGTTTTTCAGATTTTTTTTTTTTTTCTGAATTACCCTGGCAGGAATATGAAGTACAAGGAAAAATGTTTTGTTTATATACATGTAGCTATTGCAGGTGTTGGAGTTCATGTATCTAAGTACAAGAAAAGTGCTTTTAAGTGGTGTAATGGTTAGCATGCTCTCCTTGATTGTGGTAGATCATTAGTTTGAACCCTGGTCACATCAAACAATAGCCTATGGAATTGGTATTTGTTGCTTCTCTGTGAAGCACACAGTTTAATAGGATAAGAGCAAAGGCTGGTTGTCTTGGAATCAGGATAATATGTCTGAGTGGAGCAATATGTCTACCTGCGTACTGTTGTTTCAGTGAACTGGCTCTATAAAGACCCAATTAAAGCGTGTTTAAGTGTAGTACAAAGTAGACATCATCATCTGACATCATTTCATTGAATATAGCTTGTTTTCCCCATGATATATGGTAGCTGTAATCTTGCTCATTTGGCCTTAAACAACAATCACTCAGTCACTCAAATCTATATATTATACTGCAGGTTTATATAGTACAAGACCACTGTTCTGTCTACATTTTCTCTTGCAGGTGTATGAAGTACAGGAAAAGACCAAAAGAATGATGTTTTTAATGGCATCACTACAAAAACAGATAAGACTGTTGTCACAGTGTGATAGCAGTCAGTTTGATGAAGAAATGAGGACAGCATCAAAGTTAAAAGTAAGAGAAATGGCAGAAAAAAAAACCAGTCATGATATTGGATTATTTGGTAAATTACTGATACATATACATGTACATGACAAATTCATGAACAATATTTCATGGCATTTTATTTTATTCTGTGGAAGAACCTTTTCACGGCTCAAAAGAAATAGTTCTTTTGTAATGCATAAGAAAAGGAATAACAGTATTGTATCTGAAACAATATATTGCTGGCATCAAATGGGGATTTGACAGTGACAAATATTCGTTTTACAGGCTCACCTCTGCATCGCTAATGATAAGTGGTTGCAAATGTGACTGGTGACTTTGCAAACACAATAATATTATTCCTTACCTGGTAAATTATACTCCAGCCAATGTCTAATGACCACACTGGAACACTGGATAAGCTACATTGTGTCCTCAAGTCATTAACTGGTAACTAGTTATTAGGTACAGTTGGTAAGTTATGGTTAAGCCAATGACTGAAAGTTATAATGTACAATTGGTTAATTATGCAAAGGACAGTGACTGGTGACCAGCTATAACTTAGTATAAGATACAGTTTGCTAGCTATGCTCAAACCATGGCCAGTGACTGGTGACTGGTTAAGTACAGTTGGTTGGCTATGCTAAAACTAGTGACTATTTACATGTACATACATGTACAATTTGGTTAAATTCATTTTGAGTATATATGACTATTGTAAAACTGAAAAATATTTTTAATTCAGGAAGAAATGGATTCCATCAAGAAATATTTGTCAATGGTTAATAAAGACACTCTAAAGATAAAGGTTAAAAGACGGGCACAGAAAAGGGTTTGTACTATTGTATTATATTTATTGATTCAGTGAAATATTTGTTTAGGACGACACAATTCTACCAAAAGGGATTCAGGACTATAGATGATCTTGTATATTATACATGAATTCTTTAAGCTACCATACAGAAAACAACAACTACAAGAAAAATATAACAAATACATGTCTTAATTATTAAAAAAATAGGATGCACAATTCATTGCTTTTCATTTCACTCTTTCAAAATTAGGGAATATAATTATGAAAACTATGCATGTGTATGTGTTCTTTTCTAATTCAATATTGATTCTAATATGACGTCTCTAATACGGCACACACGGTAATACTCAACAACTCTATATTTAGCGCAAGTGCAGTACACAACAAATCTGGCTGTTCCGATGTGACTCCCGCTGTGAAATTACCGTGATGACCTAGTGTAAACAAACAAAACACCGGCATATAAGGTATTTTTAAAGTCCTTAAAATAAAAATTTCCCCTCAGTTATAAATAAATATTCTGTAACTAAGTATTTTTTTATCATTTGTTTTGAAAATTTACATTTGGGGATCCCCAGTACACACACATACATTCCATTGATATGTGTCGGCCATGATTCATGAATAACCGGAAAATGTACTAACCTTCATGTTTTCCTACGTATACATTGATAACTGGACGGTGATGTAATTAAGTTACTGATATTTTCCAATTTGATGGCATTTTGAATTTTGCTACTCAAGCAAGTAAAATGCTCACAAAATCGTAAAATAAATCAGCAACCAGCTTGTGTCAATCAGCGTCCCTTGTAAACAACGTCACAGGATGACGATATATTACAAAAGTCAAAGTCGATAGATGGTTGTCTTAAGTATTTATTCTGGAATTTTTTTTTATGTCAACAGTACAAGCTTTTTTTTCCATTGGTATTTATTTTTTTTATTTCATATCTAGCAATAATTGTCGATTATTAACAACTGTTCAAGTGTTCGATATTATGTTTGACAACTCCGCTCCGCCATCTTGTTAGCACACGAAATGATGAACGAATGAATTCCGACTTTTTTTTAAATATTTTTATGCAGGAATTGTTCAATCGAATCTATGTTGGAAAATACACAATAAATATGTTTTTCATGTTAGCATCCATATCTTTGTTTTAAAATATCTCGTTCAAATACAAATAATTCATTCAATTCAAAATTTCCGAAGGAGGTAAATGGAACAGCCATCAAATGCTGTGTGTATACAGTTCACGAATGGTTAAAAATTACCGTATTTGTCCTATTAGAATCGAAATAATTCATGGCAGGCATAGAGTTGTGCAAATTTACACATGGGCTGGGCCTTTATATTCTTAGATTTTACCCCTCACTACCGCTCGGGGTAAAATTCGAATATAAAGGCCCAGCCCATGTGTAAATTTGCACAACTCTATGCCTGCCATGAATTATTTCTTAAATATATCATAAAACCTTGACTTTAGTGCTATTGTTTTCCTGAGTAGTCATGACTAGAAGATAAACTAGCTGAAAATTAAACCAGAAAAAGGTTTGCGTGTATAAAAGATAAATTTATAAAAAATACTGAATAAAAAATAATTTAAGTCTCTGCACAAAATAAAATACTGTGGTGGTTAAAAGTCACATGTTAATTCCTGTTTGATTTTTAACCACTGAATTGATCAATAATTCATCATACTACATATGATTACAATATATTGAATATATTTGCTGAGTAAGGTTTTGGTGTCCATTATTAACCTTTTAACCCTCTGAAGCATATAGGAACCAACTGTAAATTACCAGTAATTGGCAATATGCAGGTTAATTGGAGCCTCTGTTTTGATTAAATCTCCCAAGCAATGTTTGTAGCCACATTGGTTTTGGTTCCTATCTTTTTTTATTATCAGTATTATTCTTTCATCTTTTCCAGATACATTAAAGTGTAGACAACCTTTCTCACTTATACTTGAAGTTTATGCATGTAGTGTGTGTGAGGACTGGATGTCTAGTTGGTCCTAAAAAAAATTCATTGTTTGTTGGGCTCTTAAAAGTATAAGTTTTGGGGTCAGAGCAAGACTGGGGTCTAATATGGAATTCTATGTGAAATCTAAAGACTCACAGTTGGGAGGCTTTTTTTAACAGTTTATTGTTAGACTTCACTATTTTTCTTTTTATGAGAGCACTGGACCTGTTGAATCTTGAAGTGAAGCATATCTAGGATATTGCTTGAGTGATTACAGCTGATTTTCCTGTCTCTATTTAGTATTTCCCCTATTACCTTGAAGTTTCTCAAAAATTGTATATTTTCTGTTAGATATATGTATTTGTAGTTTAAATTGCATATGATCTGTGGTCAGTGAAAAATGTTTTTCAAAAAATTTAATGTTTCTTGAAAATACAGTACGAAAATTATACTACATGTACCGGTATATGAAATCATTATATAGGTATAGTATTTTCATAACAATGTTTACATCTTATTTTCAGTATGTGTAAACAAAAGTTGGACATAGAGAACACGATATCCTTTCTATTGACATATCCTTTACATCATTTACATATATACAGATTTGACTACAAATTACTTTGTTTGTAGACAAAAGTCTTGTGAGATTTTATTCAGGCATTTGAAAAGTAAATTCTGATTAGCTGGTGATCATAAAAAAATATAAAAAAAACAAGAAAAAATTCAAGACATATTAAAAACAAATGTTAATTTTAAATTCTTTAAATTATTGGAAATACAAATTAAATATACAAATAACCAAAAATTATGGAAACCAAATGTTTGTTTTTATATGATGGGAATAAGGTTTTGAAATGTTTGAAAACTTTACCTGTAGAACCATCTAGAAAACTATGAATTATTAAACAATTAAAGATCTTTTTTAAGCTGTGGATGGCTGTTTTTTTTTCATTTTATTTGTCAGTCATTGAAAAAAAATCTTATTACATGAACATGGAGCTTTGTTATCGTAAAGAAATATGAAAATAAAAAAATACATTAATTAGCAACTTTCACAATCAAGAGTATAAAGCAAATCACAGGTTGATAAAAATGAAGAAATTTTGAAAATTCTCCAATAAAAAACCTTCATGAATTTTTAAAATGTGTATTGGTCATGTATTTATTTTTCATGAGAATCACATGATTTTGTTTTATATGAAAAGATAATCATGTTTTATCTTTATAAACCAAAATCATGTGTCAAATGGGTATAACAGAACTGATCATGTTCAATTATTTCTCATTGAGTTATTCCCCTTTAACCATGCTTCTTGGTAAAATATGTCACATGATTAAATTTATTGTAATTAATTGATGTATTATTGCTTGTTGTCTTTTGTAGGAAAGGATAAAAATATGCTAGTCCTGCTATTCTATCATTTTCATTCAGATGAATAGCATATTATGTAAACGTTTGACTATAACTGAATAGAACTGATGCCTTAAAAATAACAAAATCTATAGAAAATTGGGAATACTATTGATATTAGAATAATCAGAGATAATTTTTGTTTTTAATAAAATAGATATTGAGCATGTTTTTTCTTCAAAATTTGAATTTCAAATGATGCTGCATTATAATAACAAAGTTGTTCCATTCATTTTAATTTGGTACATACAAATATTGCATGTTCTATAATGGCCAGAAAATCATTTTTTATCTATATAATTAAATTATTAAATATGAAAAAGTATAGAACCTTTAAAACTATATATTTTAAAAGTTATGGATCATATGAAATTTTCTTATATGTACATGGTCTCTCTGTTGTATGGAGTAAAGATAATTGAGTCATCTGGAACAGAAAATTACCTACTATTATAAGATATAATCCTTTAATATATATTATACCCCCACTCATAGAGAGGGGGCTATATTGCAATCATCTTGTCTGTCCGTCCGTTCACACTTTCGTAACAGATATCTCAGCTTCTACTAGAAGAAATGATTTTATATTTGATATGTGGCTTTGGCATGGTGACTTGTACCGTGTCTCCCCTTTCCAGGTTTACTGCACATCTACTTCCTGTTTATCGTGTGACTTAGAATTTTTCATGTTTGCCATAATGAAAATTTTCATAACAGATATCTCAGCTTCTACTAGAAGAAATGATTTTATATTTGATATATGGCTTTGGCATGGTGACTTGTACTGTGTCTCCCCTTTCCAGTCTTACCACACATCTACTTCCTGTTTATCGCGCGACTTAGAATTTTTCATGTTTGCCGTAATGAAAACTTTCGTAACAGATATCTCGGCTTCTACAGGAAGAAATGATTTCATATTTGATATATGGCTTTGGCACGGTGACTTGTACCGTGTCTCCCCTTTCCAGTCTTACCACACATCTACTTCCTGTTTACCGCGCAACTTATAATTTTTCATGTTTGCCGTAATGAAAACTTTCGTAACAGATATCTCAGCTTCTACTGGAAGAAATGATTTTGTATTTGATATGTGGCTTTGGCATGGTGACTTGTACCGTTTCTCCCCTTTCCAGGTTTACTGCACATCTACTTCCGTGTGACTTAAGAATTTTTCATGTTTTTACGGCATTTTCTGGTAATGAGTGTTGAGATATATACAAATTTGACACAAATGAACGAATGGGGGTATTCTTAGCATGACGTAGTGTGCAACATCTTGTTTTATTTTCTGCCTTTTATTTGGCTTTTGTTTATTTTACTAAAAAGAAAATTTTACTTGAGATTGAATCATCACAATATGATTTCAATTAAATAACTAAAAAAAACTTGAAGAATAAGTTTTTATATACCATATATCAACATCTTTAACTTTTTTTTCAACAATATTTAAGTTATCATGGCTATCAGTGTTATTGGTAGAGAAAACCAGAGAACACAGATAAAACCCCTGACCGATCTGCTGCCAGTGACTTACAAAATTTAGTTGATTAAATTGTATCAAGTACATCTTGCTACAAGCATGAAACAAACTCACAAACATTAGTGACGATACATGGTCAACAAATGATTGTAGAATATTCCATTAGGATATCAAAACATTTCATAAAATTTGTTGATGATCCATTCTACTGTTACTTCTAAACCACCTTGTTATCCTACACAGATAAAAATTGTTCTAGACAGTGTTTTATAACTACCCAAAGTATTCCCATTAATAATTAAGAAATTAATAATGAAAAATCAAGGGAGATAATTGTTCTTCAAAGGGAGCTAACTCATCAATTCTATCCTAGATAGATGAAGCAAATTATTAATTGAATTGTGTATAGCCATTAATCATGTATTACATATTATAGGAGAGGATGAGAAAACAAAGACAAGAGAAATACTTTGACAAACAGAGAGATTTAGAGAAGAGAGAACAACTTCATAAAGAGATTGATGAAAGACTGAACAAAATGTACAAGGCTAATGAAGATAAAAGACAGGTACATTTAGCACATGTTATCAGGATTTCTGTGACCATGAGATGAAGAACAGCAATTTGTAATATGATAGTTTTTCTTGGTGTTCTACACATTTCTTTTGTGAAATTTTATAATTAGTGTTCTATAAGAATTATGTAATTACTTTTGAATTAAATAGTTTTCCCCTGATCCTTTCAATGAAAAAGTATCCCTTGACAATCACTAATACATATATGTAATATAAAAAAAATGTGCATTATATTGTATACCAAGTCTTTATTTATTTCATATAGATGTAATTTGTAAACTTTAAATGTCTTCACAGTTAGCAGATGTATATAACTGATTTGACAGATTATAATACTACTGAACATTGTTACTAAGCACATGCACACATACACACACACATATATTTATTGCTTAGATGCCCGTGAAATACTGAGTTTTCCAAATGAAAAAAAGGCCAGTTTATCACTCGGTGAAATAATCACATTACCAACATCATCACAAAACGAAAATATCATTGAGCATCTGACAATGAAAAACAAGTCTTATAAAACGCAAATATTGGTGTAAAATCTATGTTATAAACAGTTTAGCTACTCATAACGGAAAACTCATGGTTTATGTTCGATACTCAGAAAGTAGGAGTAGTTATACAATAAATAAAAATAAAGTATGTTATTCAGGTTTTAGACGGATCATAATGTGATATACCCTGGATGTGTAGTTATATCTTCTGGTAAAATAAATGGATATAAGAGTGGTATAATTTCATTTGTTCTATTTTAAAAGAACAGTCTCTATAAAGAGCAACTTTCTCATTTAACAGAAAAGTTTTATCACACATTAAAATAGATGATACAATTAAAAGAAATGGTGGTCTACAAAATTGTCAGTGACAGAAAAATGTAGAAACTTTTAATGTTAAATTTATATTCTCATTTCAGTTTTTTTTTTTATTATTGTTTTATGTAAATTGAACTGTTGTATATTTTGTCCACAGGAAATAGAGTTAAAGAAGACGGCAGATAAAATTTTAAGTGAAGTTAGAAAGAAAACACAAGATGTAACAAGGGCTACAGATTTACTGAAAAATCTAAAGAAACTTAGAAAGCTGAGGAAAGATAGATTGTTGCAACAGGGTCAGTATTTTCTACTTTCACTTTCACTTTCTCAAGTATAAAAGGTAACTGTTGATGTTGCCGGGCATCCATGGTCATGATCATATGATGGTTTAATTTATATTTGTAATATATTTTGTTAATCAGTGGATGATACCAATAGTTTGGCACTCATTCATTTGGACTCGCTGTGACACAGGTCCTAAAAGCTTGCCAAACGCTCATTTTCGACCTATTTCTAAAGCTCGTACAAATAAGTTTTATTTATACCGACAATGTACGTATATTGGCTATATATAAAAACAGAAAAGGAATTATTAATGTGTATTTTATGATTTAATACCAGCAAATTTTGACATGCAAATAAGATATTGAATTATTGTACTTAAAGGTGTTCATTCAAAACAAGAGACAGATGTAGATTTTGAGGACAAAATACAGGATTGTTTAGCAGTCCTTACTAAGCAGAAGGAAGTTTATAATGCTGAGAATAGAGCTCTACGAGTAAGTATATAGTTAATTATGTATGACATGTAGTGTCCATGTCACTAAAGACAGGTATTAATCCTGTAATTATCATATGTACTAATCAAATAAAATACAATTCAATAATATTTCTTTTACTACATCTTGTAGATTTGATTTGATTTTTGGTGTTTAACGCCACTTTCAGTAATATTTCAGCTATATCATGGCGGCCAGTTTTAGTGGTGCAAGAAGCCCGAGAGAAACATCGACCATGGGCAAGCAACTGGTAAACTTTATCACTTATGGCTGCGAGTCGAGTGCACCCTTTTTTAGCTAACCTTGCCAAAGGCAAAGTGAGCTTTTGCCATCACTTGGCGTCCTTCGTCCGTCGTTTGTCGTCCGTTAACTTTTCACATTTTAATCTTCTCCTCTGAAACCCCTCGGCCAAATGAACTGAAACTTGGTAGGAAGCATCTAAAGATTGCATATTTTGTCCCGATCCATTAACAAACATGGCTGCCACAGGCAATTCTTGTTTCTGATCGGCCGATTTTTAAAAATCTTCTCCTCTGAAACCGCTTGGCCAAATGAACCAAAACTTGTTGTAATTTACAAAGACGGGTGCGAACCCACGCTGTATTGGTGATAGGCTTGTATGAGTTGTTAGGTAATCCAACTACCTAACTCATTGAGCCACCCGGGCCCTTCATCTTGTAGAATAATTTTAGTATTTGTGTGGCAGAAATCATATTGTGTTAGATTTTCTGTGGTTAAGGTTGTTGTCTACTAACAACAAGCAATACACCACTGACATGGGTTTCAGTGTTATAAGGTTTCTAGACACCCACCCATGGTCAGGGGTTTCATTAGTCAGATCTTTGTATCTGTCTTGGCTTTACTTTCTACATTAAGTCTGGTAGTCACGATATAGCTAAAATAAATTTTTAGAATAAAAAAAAATGAAAAACAAAA
The DNA here is from genome assembly GCA_963383655.1 of Bathymodiolus septemdierum. Taxonomy (NCBI): domain Eukaryota; kingdom Metazoa; phylum Mollusca; class Bivalvia; order Mytilida; family Modiolidae; genus Bathymodiolus; species Bathymodiolus septemdierum. The sequence continues at coordinate 5,554,311 of OY726520.1, forward strand.
AACACCAAAATAACAGAACAGTTCCAAAATCCAGTCATAAAATTGTACCAGTAGAAACAAAGGGTATATCAAGACCTGAACTCATATGCTGCACATAACCGCTCATTTTCATGGCTAGATATAGGTACTTCAATCAAAAGTGTATTGGATTAAATTCATCTTATGTGTCCAAACCTCCCCTCTTATTAAATGATGGTGTCATGCAAGTGGCTTCCACATGTGAGCAAAATTCCTACATACATAACCGGGCGCTGCAACAAATAATACTAAATAATAATAAATAAATAATAAGTCCCAATCCTGAACCCTATGTATTACATATTTTTGAGAATGTTTGACTACTTATTTGTTCCTTCTATCGTCACCTTGCAACTATCCTGATGTGATAATGTTGAATTTGATTTAAATGTTTATTAATTTAATAAAGTATTTTTCCTTTCATATCTAAAATCTATACATAGAGTTTTGTATTATATTAGGTAATGCTTGAAACTGAACAAGAAGAAAACCAAGAGAAAGAGAGAGAGAAAAGAAAACAAATTCTACACAGTCAAGAATTGAAAAAACAGAAGAAAAAGAATCGGTTATTGTTTGGTGATACAGGTAGATTTAATATTAATTTCTCTAATTATGTGTGATTTACACCTGTAGAAAACTGTCCATTAACTATGTGTGATGGGAACAAATAGATTTAAATGTTCTGATATTTGCCTGTCAATCAATAAAGAATCTAAGTCACTAAAATAGATTTAAAAACACAATTTCTCCCTTGTCAAGGCTGATGGTATTAAATGAAAACAATAGCTATTATCAGTTAAAAAATACAAATGCATCTACATGTATTATTCATTTCTCATATTTTTACTGCATATATTACCATTGAGAGGAACAGTAATTTCCCATAGGAAACAAGATAATGTTTTATATCTTTAGTGAAAGAAAAACTATTAAAAACCACTTTGTAGTTACGGTAACATTATATTAATATGATATTACCTGATTAACTTGTCTAAAATTAACTGTCTACATGTGATTGACAATGGGATGTTAGATACCAGTCTATTGTGGTTCTAAAGCACAATAAAATGATAAATTGTTGAATTCTAGATGATCTTTGACCTCTCAGTAAATGTTTACTATTTCGACCAAGCTTAAATAAATGCATATCTGTTAATGTTTTAAGTAATCATACATGCTTCCTCAACAACTAAATACGGGCCCCACAAAAATTTGATGAAAATGGCATAAAGGAAATTTTAGATCAGTCGATCATTGCATTGCTTTATTTTTGTGAAATATTATTAGATATTTCATCCAGAATGCATTAAGCATTGACTTTCATTTGTTTTTCAGAACCTTGTGATATTAATGACCCCATGTTTGTATTCAGTCAGTACTATGAGCAAGCAAGCTTAAACTTAGACTCACTAATCCAGATCAGGTATGAACAAACTATTTTAATATTTCCGAGGAGTGAATCTCAAAGTCTTAGACATAGGTGTTATTTTTATATCATGATAAGAAAATTTTGAAGATACCAAAGTGGTAATGAGAAGCTACAAATCAAAAAAGGACAGAAAATGCATTGGCCAAAAGAAAAGGGACAAAAGGACAAACAATGATCTACAAAGCATTATACAGAAAACTAAAGATCAAGCAAAACGAACCCCTCCCCAAAAAACGGAGATGTACTCAGATGCTCCAGAAGGATTAACAGTTCTTGTATGCTAGTGGTATCGTTCTTATGATTATGTCAAGATAAGTAAAATCTTGATAATATACTTATAACCAAACAAAATAAAATAACAATAAATTGTATTTCTGTGGACAATGGCAAGAAATTTAGAATATCTAGATAAAAGAGTGTGTTAACAGTATAATGATTAAGACACCATGTAGTGTGAATTAATATGAAGTTGTTGGTGTCTATTTTTGTAGGTACTTGAAATTAATAATGTTATATGCCCAGATTGAATTCTGAAGTTTAAATGATACAGGTTTCATATTTGGTTTCTCATGAAGACCATTATTTTATTTTTTTATGTAGATGACTAATTGATATTTGAAGTATTAATTGTCGTTTTTTTTATCCTTTATTTTTCAAGACAACATTATAAGAAAATAGTATATAATTTATAGTGAGATATTTTTTCTACCATTTAATTGTAAAAGTTTTGCAATATATTTTTTTAGATATGACTGGGATAGATTTTGTGTCAGTGATACTACTCCAGGAGGAACCAGGATACCTGATGGTTTTGTTATCCCAGAAAAACCATCTAGTAATATATGGGCTTCGTCATTAAAGGAAGAGACGTGAAGGACTTTCATGTCACTTTGTTTTGTAATCATTTATTAAAATAACGTACAAACAAAAGATTTCTGCTTGGATTACCATTATTGCTGGACAAAAAAATATGTGCTTATTAAATGTTGTGTTCTCAGAGCAAACCAGGGACCGTCGTGATCGTATGGTATTTGGATTTACAACTACCCGTGCAATCAGTGCATATCACCACTAACGTTGTGAGTTCAAACTCCATTCATGGCGAGGTGTATCTCGATACAACATTATGTGATAAAGTTTGTCAGTGACTTGCGACAGGTCAGCGATTTTCTCTGGGTACTCCAGTTTCCTCCACCAATAAAAGTGACTGTCGAGATACAACTGAAATATTGTAGAAAGTGGTGTTAAACACCATAAACCAACCAACTAACCATCAGAGCAAACCATGTTTATTTACAGAGGTTAACATGCTGTAGTACTAGAGCTTGTTAAATCAAATTTAGTATTATGATGTGTACAATCAGACCACCAGATTCAAAAAGTGACCTAATAAAACATCAGATTATGTTAGGCTACTAATTTGTCATGATATTAATCAACTAATTTTATAATCAAGTGAATGAGTGATTGTTGTTTTACACCAAATGAGCAATTTTTCAGCTATAACATGGTGAGAACAAGTTACTTTTGATGAGATGATGTCTGCTTTGTACAGGAACAACAGGTTTATTAGGAACAACAGGTTTCATTGGATTTTTATAGTGCTAGCTCTCTATAACAATAGTCTGCAGGTAGAAATTTCGCCCCACTCCTACACATTATTATGAATCCTAACCAACCAGTCTTTTTTCCTTGTACACCTTAATGTTGCATTCTTAAGCAGAAAAGCAATAAATACCAATTTAAAAGTCTTTGGTTTGACCTCACACTGGCACTTGAACCCACAATCTGCTGCACTCGAGGCAAGCATGCTCACTATTACACCACAGGCACGTTTTTTTTTTACAATGAAATAATTATGATGACCATATAAGATATTGATTGTTCATGTGATAAAACAGGTCCTGTATTTGACATCAAGGAAAGATAATCCAACATAATTTCAATAGGACAAACTGAAACCTGAACACTTGTTAAATGTGTTTGAATGGCCTAACTTGTCTGTATTTTGAAAATGAAATTGTGACATACTTATGTTCTTTTGTTAAATGCCAAGTTAGAGAAGTATTCACAGAGAAACAACCTGCATACAAGGCTTCTATTATTTTAGAATGATGGGTTTACGAAAATCTTATCTTTTATCGAAACAAAACATCTTTTGAATAATAATAAAAATAATGTTTAAAATATGTGAAATCATTACTTTTTATATAATAATTAACGCCGTACAGATTTTCTTTAATTGTTGATGGCATGCACCCTTTTTAAACATGGCAGCTGTATGATTACTACCTGAGATGCAACATTGTGAAACATTATTTAAGCCATAAATATGTAGGAAATTTTGAAAAGATTATAAACCATTCTGATTAAAAAAAAAATATTTGCTGAATTCAACTCTTCCAATAAGATGACAACTGCTATGGTCTAAGAGAGTCCAAAACTCCACTGCTACTAGTGAGGTAAAAATATCTGCTAATGGTGTCAGCTTCTTTAAATTTCTGAAAATTACCACCAGAAATTTAATCAGCAAAAAAATGTAAATGCAGCTTTTATATTGAAATCTCTCAATAAAGACAAAATATGCATCTTAGCAATGTTCTGTTAGATATTGAAAAACAAGAATTTATTATTTTTTTTATCAAATTAAAATCTTTATTGAAAACTGTATATTTGTTAGTGAAAAAAACGTAAGTACCAGTATCCTGGCATCATTAATATTAGTAGCTTGTCATATAAATAGTGTTAGTCATTTTAGTACAATACAATTAATACTGATCAATGATTTTGAGAATTTTAAATCTATGAAGCTATATTTTTATCAGTGCCAATGATTACATCATAATTAGACTGCTAAGGTGATAGGTGTAATTTCTTAAGACTAATGTCTCTAAATATTTTCCTGTTCCCTTTCTAAAGGACATTTCAAAATTTACCATATACAAGTTAATAAACGTTAAAGAAAAAAAACCGAAGGTACAATTCAGAAACTGGCAACATTGGGCACCAAGACGAACAAAAAACGCAGAAAATGAAAAAGATGAGCAATATTGACCCCTGCAAGAAACCGGGTTGTGCCATATTTAGAGGATTACCAGCACTATTAGTGAAAGTTTTAAAATGGAGTTGAAAACATTTAAATGCATGTTTGTTTAAATCAATTAATTGGGATATAACAAGTGTTATTTTAAGCTGACAAAAATTTATTGTTGTCTCTTCACTTTTTCATACCCCCACTCATAGAGTGGGGGCTATATTGCAATCACCTTGTCCGTCCGTCCGTCCGTTCACACTTTCGTAACAGATATCTCAGCTTCTACTGGAAGAAATGATTTTATATTTGATATATGGCTTTGACATGGTGACTTGTACCGTGTCTCCCCTTTCCAGGTTTACCGCACATCTACTTCCTGTTTACAGTGCGACTTAGAATTTTTCATGTTTGGCGTAATGAAAACTTTCGTAACAGTTATCTCAGCTTCTACTGGAAGAAATGATTTTATATTTGATATATGGATTTGGCATGGTGACTTGTACCGTGTTTCCCCTTTCCAGATTTACCGCACATCTACTTTCTGTTTACAGTGTGACTTGCAAATGAATGAGTGGGTGTATTCTTAGCACGACGTAGCGTGCAACATCTTGTTTTATCTTGGTATTAATTTTCCATTTATCACACACTTGTGACAGCTATTGGGATAAACAATATAATCTATATGAAAAAGCATTCTCTTGATATTAATATTGCCATACTAGATATTTTAAACAAGAGTTAGAAGCATTTAGTTGTAAACAGAGTAATATACATTGTATGTTCAAGTTTAACAGCTCTCTGAAGTTTTCTTAATGACGATTTTTAGGGCTAGGGTATTATTATAGACATCATAAGATTATATGGAGTGTGGTTTCAAGCCTACTAAATAACAAAATATGACAGTTATTCAACTAATGATGAACACAATCAATTATATGTAGTTAAGACCAGTACAAGAGTGTGTTTCAAGCCCATTAAATAACAAAGTAAGAAAGTCACTTAACTAATGATGAAAACAACCAATTATCTGTAGTTGATTAACATCAGGACAATTGCCAAAAATATATACAAAAGGGTTATTTAAAAAAATAAAAGACCCACACAAATGTATCAAGAACATACACTGACTAGACGAATTGAAAATTATTGATTATAATGTTGTTATTTTGTTAATGCAGATACTAACCTCCATAACAGACTCTATATAACTCCCCCCCCCTAGAGTTCAGAATATTGCAAATGAACCTCTGCCTCACCGGAAGAAGAGATGTCTGACATACGTATAAGATTCTAAAGAAAATAAATCACAGCATTGAGTTGATCAGATTTATGTACTTGGTACCAAACTATATAAATTTTACCAAAAATTTTAAGTTGAAACAAATATTAACTACAAATTTGAAACTTAATTATAAGGCGTACACGAAAAAGAGAAAATAGTACATCGTTGACACAAAAGGCGGATGTCATTTAAATTTTTGATCACCCGGCTTGCACTGCAAAGCATTAAATGAGAACTAGTTTTGTGTTTTTTTCTGAAAAACAGCAAAACGAGTTCTTTTTATTTATTTTGAACTTCAAACATCAACTTCAATTAATAATCATTACTCATCAATTTTTAAATTTAGACTGACGGTAAGTTAATATATGCAAATGTCGAGACGTAGCTATTCTGTTGCTCAATAACTGGCAACAAATCTTTATAGCTGTTTCTTACAGAGTTTTATGACAACAATTTACTATTCTGCAAACAAAAACAAATATTTCGATCGATATGACTGCAAAATGTTTCTGCAAATTTGCTGCAATAATGACTTTTAGGAAGATCTAGATTGCTGCAAGCGGCAAACATCACCAAACATTCACTTTGGTTTCTAGCAAATAAATATGATTGATGCTAATAATAGCGGCAAGTTGGTGCTAAAATGTGTATTTCGTTGGAGATAACTGAACACATTTCTGAATTCACCAAGATACATATATACATGTATTGCATGCATAGGCATATATCATATCAGTTAATATGCCAACCGTTCTTATAGAAAATCAGTGAGGTGATAAGTAAATGTAAAATATTGATTTATAGTCGGGTGTTGTTCATGTTGATTGTTGTCAAACTAAATGTCTTCACATTTTTAGTTTAGTGTTTTTCCCGTAAGCTCGAATTTATGCTATTTGTATTTATTTACGTATACTGGTGTCCAATACGATCTCCATATCATATGATATTCGTGTCGTTTAACTGTAACACGACGGGTGTCGAATGTGGAGCTGTAACTGCTAACCCTTCCGGAGTACCCGAGTTCACCCTAGATTTTTAGTGGGGTGTGTGTTACTCGATCTTTAGTTTTCTGTATAGATTTTGTAGAGCGTTTTTTTTGTCCCTTTTCTTTTAGTCACTGTGTTGTCTTTCCTTCCATTTACGGCTTCTGATTACCCTTTGGTTTCTTCAAACTGTTCTAAACATGTACCGTCGGTGGGATTGTGGGTTTACAGTTGCGTCGCCCGTCGAACCCCCTTTTTGGCTTCGATTTCCTGACCGGATCAAGACAAACATTATTTTAGTAGTGTCTATCATGATCGATTGCTATTTATTGGGAAATGAATTATAACTGTTTAAAATAAATTCATTGTTTTCTTCTCTGTGGGTTAAAATATGTATTCATAGTGAAATGACAGAAATTGCAATGAGCATTTACTCATGTCTCAGCTTGACTAGATGCATTTGTATGAATGGTCACATTTTGTCTAGCTCTTTAGATCATTTCACTCCATAGAATCCAAAGAAGTGTTATTTTTCTGTTTACTGGAAGATTTAGCATGGATTAAATCATCGATTGCTTAATAAAATGAAAACAAAAAATACCACACTGTCGGAACAGTTCCAAAATCCAATAGAAAAATCGTAGAAGGAGGCAAAATCGATAAGTTTAACTGACATATTTTTTTAACTTTTTTTCCAGACAGATATATCATTAGATAAGGTTCCCAAGTTGATCGTTATTGTCTGTCTGTTGTGCATGTCTAAGTAAATTAAAATACATCATATTCAGACACTCCATTTAGGATCAAGGATCTTATTTTTGTCCAGACGAAGACCTAATGAAAACAAATCCATATACATGTACTGCATTAGGTAAGACAGTCGAACCATTGTGTGGAAGTCTAAAATAATACTTATTTTACGTAGAAGTTGCCGAGTAAAATAAAAACATCATATCGTTAAAAAGACCAGAAGGGACAAACAGTAATCAAAATTCTCTAACATTCTGCAAATATCTTGATTTTTAAAAGCGTTGCACCACCACCACGGTTCATAATAGATATCGTGTTGTTCCTTTTGTCCAATTACATTTCTTCATGTGTTTGTTCCGTGTTCTGATTTCTACTACGGTTTTAGCGTAAACCGTTCGGTTCGGTCTCTACACCAATATATTTTGCAAAAAGGTGGAGGTCATGTTTTATTTATTTCATTTGTTTTTGCATACATATACTGGTGTCTAAGACGAGTTTCATGTCAGATCATGTTCGTGTCGTTTGAACAGTAACGTGACTGGTGCTACTAGTGGAACAGGAACTATTTACCCTTCTGGATCACCTGAGTTCATCTTCGTTCTAAGTGGGGTTTGCGTTGTTGATTCTTTTGTTTTCTGTATGGTCGGTGTCTACTAAATGTGTGTCTTTCTGCACTATTTCTTGGTCGTTGTATTGTACGTCCTTCGAATTGCGGCTTCTGATTATCCCTTAGATATCTTCAGAAGTTTTGCAATTTGATGCTTAGATTTACCAACCACACAGAAATCTAAAGAATGAACAACGCAAATCCCACTTAAAACGAGGATTAACACAGGTGTTCTAGAAGGGTAAATATAAATAGTTCCTGCCCCACTAGCGGCACCCGTCACGTTACTGTTAAAACGATGCGACCATGATCTTATATGAAACTCGTGTGAGATACCAGTATATAGCTTATGGTGTTTAACGCCACCTTCAACAATATTTCAGTTATTTCGTGGCGGCACCAGTATATGCATGCAATATCTAATGAAATAAATAAAACATGACCCGCTTTGCAAATATATTGAAGTATAGACCGAACCGAACGGCTTACGCTAATACCGTAGTAGAAATCAGAACACGGAACAAACACATGAAGAAATGTAATTGGACAAAAGGAACAACACGATATCTATTATGTTCTGTGGTGGTGCAACGCTTTAAAAATCAAGATATTGGCATAATGCTACATTATTTTGATTCCTTCTGGTCGTTTTAACGATATGATTTTTTTTATTTTACTCGGCAACTTTGACGTAAAATAAGTAGTCTTTTAGACTTCCACACAATGGTTCGACTGTCTTACCTAATGCAGTACACACATATAGATGTGTTTTCATTAGGTCTTCGTCTGGATAAAAATATGATCCTTGATCATAAATGGAGTGTCTGAATATGATGTATATTAATTCACTTAGAAACTTATAGAAATACAAAATGTATACATAAATAATCAGTCGAGTGGATAAAAAATGAATGATACAACAGACAGACAATAACAATCAACTTGGGAACGTTGTCTAATGATATATCTGTCTGGAAAAAAAGTAAAAAAAATATGTCAGTTAAACTTATCGATTTTACTTCTGTCTACGATTTTTCTATTGGATTTTGGAACTGTTCCGACAGTGTGGTATTCTTTGTTTATCATTTTATTTAACTAAACAATCGATGATTTAATCCACGATAAATCATCCAAGAGACAGAATACTTATATAAGTTAACACGCATTAGACCGCAGTCTGTCTAAACTAGATGTATATGTTGTATAGGTATGTCAACATTACAAACAATATATTGTACTTGTACATACTATAGACTGATGGATCACCATGACATTCACTTAGTGTAATGTAAGTGCAAAGAGGATACTGTCTTTCAATTTTTTTTTTTGTCAAAAGTATGTCAAATTTAATATTGGCAGTATGTATAAGGTACAGTACTATTGAAAATTGAAACAAAAAAAGCGATCCGTATTGGATATAGCAGGTTTCGTTTTACGCCTGAGTACTCAGGTGAAAGCCGAGATGCGTAACACCAATACCCTCATGATCACCTGAGTACGATAACGGGTAAAGAAATCCTTTATATGCAATACGGGTAACTTCTTTTGTTTCAATAGTAATGTATCTAACTTTTATAATAATGATGTTATATATAGAATTTAAAAAAAAGTCGTGAGAACAGTTTTGTTTATGAACGAGTTTACCTAATGTTCCTATTAGAGCATTGGTCACAAGCATCGGCCTGTTTCAACGGCCTCTAACAGCGGACGGTGACTGATATTAGAGACCGCATTTACAAAAGCATTGCTGGGTGTATTGTTGTACAACCTGAGATACAGTCCTAAATGAAACATCCATTTAAACTCGTTCAATTTAAGTAGTATATTTGAAGATTTGAAATAGCAATACATACATCAAAATAAAAGAAAGAAAGAAAGAACTGCATGATTCATTATGCAGAGGAATTCAGACCTGAATGATCTTGAACAAAGACAAGACGGATTTAGATATATGGCAACGACAGTATTATGCATCTAACGGAGACACGATGACCTCGTAATAGTAGGTAGATTTTTTACACACATGTTTAAGTCGTAGTTTAGGTCTTTGGCAATCTTGCTTGAGTAGCAAGCTACACAACTACAATCCACAATCTTGTTTATATGTACAGACATTGAAATAACATATCTCTACACATACTCTATTAGTAGTTAAGTATGGATATTGCTACTCAAGAATGGAAAGTTCCCAATGTGAAAAGTAAATTTACACATATCATAGCACATAGTTGTCTCTCCGTGAATTTCATGGCAGGTTCCAAATATGTATCTGATCAGTTTGTGCCAGTAATGTCTGCACGTGCAGGTAAGATATATAAGCTGGATGATGTCACTAAAACTAGGATTCATCAGCCACAATACATAATTTATCAAAGGATAAAATTAAAGGTCATGAATATTTCTGTTAAACACCTATGAAAAGTCTACCTATTTTAAATAAAATGTAACTTATTCCAGTAGGAAAGCACAGTTCGTGCCCACTGGAATATCAATAGGTATATATATTGCTCCCTAATGCTATCGTCAATATACTTCTGTTTCCATATTTCCCCCGAAATATACTTACTCATACAATGCGCTAGAATAGTGTAAAATGTTACGACATGACAGTTTTCAATTAATGTTAAAGATGTTTGTGATTGGAATTTCAAATATTGTAAAAATCTTTAAAATATGTAAGTAATAACATCTCTGCTCCTAATTTGTTTTAGCGCTCGTTGCTGTCATAATCAGGATTTTCTAAAAAAAAAAAAAGTTCAATGAATACCAAATATCTGAACAAAAGACACATGTCTTTAAGTCGATATTAAATAAATAATAAATTTGTAAATAATGATATCACGAATGATCGTATTCATAAAAGGGATAAAGGTTACCCCCTTCAAAGCATTTGAATTCAATCACAGTTTTTGTAAGGTGTCCGACCTTTTGCTATTTTAATTCTTTGGTTATTAATTGTTATTATTTTATCTCTCCAAATCGTCATTTTGTTTTAGTCCTCATAATACACATGTGATTTACATATCAGGATTCTGAGAAAGAGATGTTGTGTGACACCAGATGCGAACATATTCTCCCATTCGCGTCTTTTGTGTGACTTTCGCTTTGTATCACAAAGAAACTTCATAATTTTACTCTTATATCATAATAGAAGGGTTGTATAGCATCAGTTGTGACAAATTATTGTCTATAGACGTGTCTACATCCATTGAACTAAAAAAACACATGATTGTTAAACTTATCTACTCGACATCTTCCTCTTAAATCAACCGATATTTCCGTAAAGATAGCTATGATTGGAACAAGTAGATATCGATTGATTCTTCATCTATGTTATAGGTCATTGTATTGTCGTATCTTTCGATATAAGACTTCTGATTATCCCTTTATTATCTTTAAACTTAGACTTCTGATTAACCCTTTATTATCTTCAAACTTAGACTTCTGATGATCCCTTTATTATCTTCAAACTTAGACTTCTGATTATCCCTTTATTATCTTCAAACTTAGACTTCTGAATAACCCTTTATTATCTTCAAACTTAAACTTCTGATTAACCCTTTATTATCTTCAAACTTAGACTTCTGATTATCCCTTTATTATCTTCAAACTTAGACTTCTGATTAACCCTTTATTATCTTCAAGCTTAGACTTCTGATTATCCCTTTATTATCTTCAAGCTTAGACTTCTGATTAACCCTTTATTATCTTCAAGCTTAGATTTCTGATTATCCCTTTATTATCTTCAAGTTTAGACTTCTGATTATCCCTTTATTATCTTCAAACTTAGACTTCTGATTATCCCTTTATTATCTTCAAACTTAGACTTCTGATTAACCCTTTATTATCTTCAAACTTAGACTTCTGATTATCCCTTTATTATCTTCAAGCTTAGACTTCTGATTATCCCTTTATTATCTTCAAACTTAGACTTCTGATTAACCCTTTATTATCTTCAAACTTAGACTTCTGATTATCCCTTTATTATCTTCAAGCTTAGACTTCTGATTATACCTTTATTATCTTCAAACTTAGACTTCTGATTAACCCTTTATTATCTTCAAACTTAGACTTCTGATTATCCCTTTATTATCTTCAAACTTAGACTTCTGATTATTGCTTTATTATCTTCAAGCTTAGACTTCTGATTATCCCTTTATTATCTTCAAGTTTAGACTTCTGATTATCCCTTTATTATCTTCAAACTTAGACTTCTGATTATCCCTTTATTATCTTCAAACTTAGACTTCTGATTAACCCTTTATTATCTTCAAACTTAGACTTCTGATTATCCCTTTATTATCTTCAAACTTAGACTTCTGATTATTGCTTTATTATCTTCAAGCTTAGACTTCTGATAATCCCTTTATTATCTTCAAACTTAGACTTCTGATTATCCCTTTATTATCTTCAAACTTAGACTTCTGATTATCCCTTTATTATCTTCAAACTTAAACTTCTGATTATCCCTTTATTATCTTCAAGCTTAGACTACTGATTAACCCTTTATTATCTTCAAGCTTAGACTTCTGATTATCCCTTTATTATCTTCAAACTTAGACTTCTGATTATCCCTTTATTATCTTCAAACTTAGACTTCTGATTATCCCTTTATTATCTTCAAACTTAGACTTCTGATTATCCCTTTATTATCTTCAAACTTAGACTTCTGATTAACCCTTTATTATCTTCAAACTTAGACTTCTGATTATCCCTTTATTATCTTCAAACTTAGACTTCTGATTATCCCTTTATTATCTTCAAACTTAGACTTCCGATTAACCCTTTATTATCTTCAAACTTAGACTTCTGATTATCCCTTTATTATCTTCAAACTTAGACTTCTGATTATCCCTTTATTATCTTCAAACTTAGACTTCTGATTAACCCTTTATTATCTTCAAACTTAGACTTCTGATTATCCCTTTATTATCTTCAAGCTTAGACTTCTGATTATCCCTTTATTATCTTCAAACTTAGACTTCTGATTAACCCTTTATTATCTTCAAACTTAGACTTCTGATTATCCCTTTATTATCTTCAAACTTAGACTTCTGATTATTGCTTTATTATCTTCAAGCTTAGACTTCTGATAATCCCTTTATTATCTTCAAACTTAGACTTCTGATTATCCCTTTATTATCTTCAAACTTAGACTTCTGATTATCCCTTTATTATCTTCAAACTTAAACTTCTGATTATCCCTTTATTATCTTCAAACTTAGACTTCTGATTATCCTTTTATTATCTTCAAACTTAGACTTCTGATTATCCCTTTATTATCTTCAAGCTTAGACTTCTGATTATCCTTTTATTATCTTCAAACTTAGACTTCTGATTATCCTTTTATTATCTTCAAACTTAGACTTCTGATTATCCCTTTATTATCTTCAAGCTTAGACTTCTGATTATCCTTTTATTATCTTCAAACTTAGACTTCTGATTATCCCTTTATTATCTTCAAACTTAAACTTCTGATTATCCCTTTATTATCTTCAAACTTAGACTTCTGATTATCCTTTTATTATCTTCAAACTTAGACTTCTGATTATCCCTTTATTATCTTCAAGCTTAGACTTCTGATTATCCTTTTATTATCTTCAAACTTAGACTTCTGATTATCCCTGTATTATCTTCAAGCTTAGACTTCTGATTATCCTTTTATTATCTTCAAACTTAGACTTCTGATTATCCTTTTATTATCTTCAAACTTTTCATATATCATTAAGACGTACGACGCGTGTCTGAAATAACCGTTATCAAGCATGCTCAAAGCCAAAAGAATGGAAAGTCAAAACATTGTTTAAATCATTATACTACAGTATAACATTTATGTTCTTCTTTGATAAATAGTTGTTTCCTAAAATTTCTGGGATTCCAGTGGAAATATTTAGGAACATATGACTGCCTACCAGTTTTAAACTGTACAACGCTCCACAGCGAATTACAATATTATTGCTAAGACTATACATAAGACATACTATTGCCATCTTATATTAATTCTAGACACTTAGACGATATCTTGGCTATAAATAGACTAATCTGTATTTGATGATATTGAAGAGTTACGATTCTCGCGGGTCAAGTAATCATCAGGTATTTTTTTCAAAGTGATCTAGTTTATGGTTTTTTGGTATTACGGATGCATTACAAGTGTTTTTTAAATCCAAGTTTTATTTAATATATAGAGGAAACTTTGTTACAGCTTATATCTGTTTATTTGTATAATTGTTCTTAAAATTATGCAATGATGGACCATGTTCAGAAAGCCTACAATAACCTTAAAGTGAGACAAAAAACAAACCTCCCCCCCGGGGTTTATCACTAGGTGTACTCGATACAACATTATGTGATAAAGTTTGTCAGTGTTTGGGTCGATGATTTTCTCCGTGTACTCCGGTTTCCTTCACATATAAAACTGACTGCCACGATATAACTGAAATATTGATGAAAGTGGCGTTAAACACCAAAACACAACCAAAACAAAAACAACATCAAAATTCGAGGACCGAGGAAACTCGGTAGTGGCACATTTCAGAAAACTACAAATATTGTCTCTTTTGAAATATAGATCAGATTAATACATTTCTCGTTACAGAGAAAGTGATTCATAAATCGTTCCTAAAGTTTTTATTTGTTTTACATTTATTTGTGTACACCTTTTTCGTGATAGAACTGAGCCGTCTTTGAAGAAAGGAAGGTTATCAAAATGATATTACTTCATGTAAAAATATACTTAGACACTTGACATTTTTAAACTTAACAAAAATCGGTCGATGACAATTAAGATAACATTTTCTTCACAATAATGTGGACTGATGACATTTGTGATTACATTCGTGGAGACTAGTGCCTCGGCTGTTATCGTCTAACTTGTAGTCTATGACGATCCCGGTGCTGTTGATTCGGCGCCGATTGTCAGTCTCTAAGTTCTGCTTCGTAGGTTGGGTAGTAGTGCATTAGTGTAGGATCATCTGGGTCCAATACCCTTGTTTACGACTCTGTCGCATCTCTGTAAACGGTTTTGTTACAAACGTGTGTGTGGTACAAACCAGTTATGGTACGTATTGACTACGTACTATAATAACTAGCTTCCAGGACTTCTGGAGCTCGCTGCAATACTTGGTAGGTCTTAACCGTAACGCTACTGCCGCTTATGTCTGATCTGCTTTGTGTAGCTCACGTTCTCTTTTGTTTTGCTTTGCAGATCAGGCCCGTTTCTCTGGTTGTAGAGATTGTCTGTTGTACATGTGCTTCTGCGTTTAAACTAATAACGGCTTGATTCATTTTCGCCTTCCATTGGTCTAAACGCTGTGAATTTCTTTTCCGTGTGGAAGAAGGCAGGTGCTTCTTTTTTGGGGCCTGACTAGCTATCTTTCAATTTCTTAGCCTTGTTGTAGTTGAAGGAAATGTGCAGCTCTTTATTGCGCTTTTATCTGAGTTGACACTGGAGATATATTGACCAAAAACATTTGATCCTGTAACCCATGTGTGCCCACTAAAAGCCATAATTACCATCTTTCGCTTTCTTCACTTTGCCTTGTGAAGCTTTGAAGGAGTGGTTCATGTTTACTGAGGTTGGTTCGTACAATTGTTAGTAATTATATCTCCCTAGCTTTTTTGTATCACCCTATAGCGAAACAGATAATGGCAGGGACTGTCGTGGTGGTGATCGTAAGGTAGTTTGACTTAAAACTACCTGTACAGTAAGTGCATATCACCACTAAAGATGTGAATTCAAATCCCGCTTTTGGCGAGGTGTGCTCGATACAACATGATGTGATAAAGTTTGTCAGTGGCTTGCGACAGGTTGGTGGTTTTCTTCACAAATACAACTGCCCGTCATGATATAGCTGAAATATTGTGGCGTTAAACATCATAACCATGAAAATAACCAGATAATGCTGGTGGCATATTACTCTGGTGCATGGTATGAATACATGACCTGTTATACCATATACGATATCTAATAACAAAGTTACTATGCATACTGCTAAATCCCAAATCACATAGTCTAAATTAAAAGCCATTCATAGACAAACTGACTTCTGTGTTTGGCAAGGTTCAATATTTCTGTACTTAGTGCAGCAAGCATAATATTTCATAAATATTTAGTTACCTCTATAAGAATTCACATATTGATTTAGGTGCTAGTTTCCATTTTTCATCTGGTTAAATAAAGATCTCGGCTTTTCAGTGCTAAGTTTTAATTGGTGAACAACGAGGACAAATTTTCTAAACAAAAATTCTATTCTAATTCAGTTACTTTATTGGATCTATAGCGACAAAGTTAAACTAATATCATATACTTACATAATACCATATCATATTGTCTTAAACATAGCTTAATCTGATTAGAAAGGAAGCATTGAAAATAAATGGAAGATTTATTTGTTAGAGTTTATCTTCTTGATATTGATTTCATGATGTATTGTTTTACTTGAATTGTTACAAGGTTACTGCGTCGACTGAGAGTGGTGTACATGACATTTCACATTGGAATCTATTGACCGAATTTTCTCAAGGTCGGTATGTTTATCTTGTTTTTTTCTCTTGTCAGATTGGATGTGGAAACTATTCTTGATATTTCCAATACGTATTGTCGCTGTTCGAAGAAATGTTTGAAGATACCAAAGGGGTAATTAGAAGCCATAGCGTGACAGACAATGTAATGGCCAAGCGAAAAAAGGACAAACATGATCGAAAATACACTACGCGAAAAGGATTCAGCAACGCGAACCCCATTAAAAACTGGGGTTGAATGTATGCTCTCCGGAAGGGTAGGCAGTTCCTGCTCCACACGTGGCACCCGTCATGTTACTCTTGTTACAAACCCAGTGACAAGTCATGAATGAGGAAAGGGCAATATCATGATTACGACAAACTGAACATATCCGTGGTCATATGTGACACAGATTCTGCAACTGATAATCGTGGGCTTGCGTTGTCGATATAAAAGTTTTTAATTGCTGGAATTGGTTTGGGTACTCGTGACTTAAAAAACAGTGGTGTCCATAATTGATGATGGCTATGCGGACTTGTTGGCATCTGATATATATATACAAAATGTATAACAAATGTCAGCCATGATATTCTAACATTAATCATCGTTTTTTCAAGTGATGCTTGCCTGTTATTGTCTGTCTTGTTATCCAAAGTCTTTAATTAATAATAATGATGATTACTCTTCTTGTCAGAGAATGATCTTATACGGACTTAAAATTGAATATTATATTTGTTGTATAAATATGTCTTTATTGACAAAAAAAATAATACTGTATGCTTAAGGGGAATTAAATAACAAGTGATTCAATAAAAGCGTAGATATGAAGATTAATGCACTCGACGAGTTTCTGGATATAAACTTCACCGGGTATTCTCAAAGTCAACAGATTGAAAAGACAAATAACTTAAAGGTCTTTGGGAGCAAGATAACTAAAGGACCTAAACAGGGTAGACAAAAATCTGCTACGATCACCTCTGGTGGAGGGAAATGAATTTTAGTTCTGGTAAATATTTACATTATTTATTAACTGGAAATTCCAATAAAAATATATATATAATAAACAATATCAATACCGAAACACTGGCTAATGAGCGGATGATACCATCGGGAGGACTAATAGTCCATAAACAGAAGAATGGACTAATAGTCCATAAACTGAAGAATCGACCCAGTGGTAATAATACAAACGTAGGATATCTTAGAATACCATATGCCTAAATTCTATATGAATAATATTTTGAATGTTTATGTGCTGAATATATATTTACTACACTGCTGTATTATAGTGTACAGGCTGTGTTGTATATTATTTACCTATATAGCACTATTAAACCGCTATAAACTAATGTAAAGAGTTTGTTTTTGACGAAAGTAGGTACTTGTTGATTCTCCGTTAAGCATGAAGCATTATGGAGTAAAGGCTAAAACTAGTTTGTAATATGTTCCTGTGGAGCTACATATCAACCAATGTACTATTGGTTCAATGAGCTAGCACTATCAAAATCATGATGTAGGTCGTGTACTAAGTAGATATCGCTTTCATGTGCTAACAAGGCGAAGTCACACTTCCGGTTCAGGAGGATTGTCACTCTCATTTACATCAGGACTGTTATATCAAAATTATCACACCGTTGTAAGGATTGCATTGACACAAGAATGGAGTGACTTTTTCTTCTAGTTGGAGGAAGCATACTACAAGAATTTGATAATGCTTGAATTTAAGTGGTGAAAAATAGCAGCTCATATTTGCTCATTTAGATTTTCAAACTATCTTCAATTTAATACATACTATGCTACAGTTGTTACATGATGTTAAGTAAACATGGTTAACAGTGAGTATCTTTTATTTCATGACAAGTTAAAATATATATTAAATAGTTAATTTCCTGTTCCTACGAATGATACAGTTGAAGGACATCACTGTTGTAATACTCGCAATTGGACGGCAAGATGTAATTTTGCTCTTTTCTATTTAAAACGTCTTTTTATATTAGATTAAAATCATATTTCCTTGCTGAGATATATCTAAAGGAATAGTCTGTATTGAAAGAAAATCAGAAAATGGACTTGCATTACTATATATAAATATCAGGGAATTTCCTAATTATCTTGTTATTTGTCTGGGGAGACCCCAAAGAATGTATTCCTTTCGCCACTACATTGATGCATATACTATAATGCACTATGTAATCCTGATACACACAAAACCCTATTATCTTATTTGCTATTGTGAAAAGGGAAAGTTTCAAAAGTGTTTGTCAACAATTCTACCAATGTCGACAAAACAATCAGCTCTCCCAACAAATCATTGAACATAAAAAGATCATGATATATGATGCTATATTTACACTCGCATTATTATTAATATTGCAGTCCCACGGCCACCAATCTCTCTAACTCATATTCAAATGATATGCTAACGGTAAAGTTATCGGGATTTCCGGATATGCATTGGCGGGATCTTTTCATGTCTACAAGGAGGTATGTTGCACATTATTATCTTGTATTCAAGCACGTTTTACAAAAAGGGCCATGTAATTCGACGCAATTTAAAAATTCCTAATGCCAGAGTAAGCCGTTGCGTTGACTGATGTGCCGTAATGACGCTAGAATCTTTCTCCTGCGTGTTTTATTAATCAAAAGAGTTCGATCGTGTAACTGATTGACTGAAGCACAGTCTACAAGCAATGGTGGTGTATGTCAAGTATCTTTTTATGTTCCAAAATGAATATAAAAGACTTGTCCACAGTGTAATTTGTAGCATTGGCTATTGATTGTTGTATGTCAATTCAAATGATATGAGTTATCGGGATCAGAAATGAGGCTCACAAGGGAATTTCCATGAGGGTTTTCTCGCGTGCGTTGATATAACCATGCGACCTAACGTCGAACGGAATGAGTATGTAATAATAGCTATTAATATACGTACATGTATGTAAATTTCGTTGGTATACTGATTATCGTGTTAGCCTCGAGTTTGGTATGATCTGTAGATCTAGCCTCGGTCGGGCTAATGTGATCGAGTAGAACGACATGCTTTGCCATGGATCATTGCGTCAGTGAGCTAGTACTATAAAATGATAGTACTGAACGTGTTGATTGATGTGAATAGATATTTGGAAATAATAACACACAAAACGAAACGTTCTGAACAGGAAAAAGATGCTTTTTTCTGCATATTGTTATGAAAACAAGGGTATGACCGTCTGTCAGTTTGTATACCTTTTGCATACATTTGTAGATACTTATGATTGATCTGCTGATGCAATTTCCCGCTGTTGCTGTGGAAAGTGGGCTCTATTGAAGAAAATGATTGTACTTTAAGCTATGAATTAATAAGAACTAAGAATTATGATTATTAATTTTGTTAATAAATATGTAATATAATAGCTTGAACTTTAGACATTGGTCAAGAACTGACAATAACATTGTCAACCGAATTAGAGACAAGGAAAGTTACAATTGATTATAGAATGATGTAATAGACTATTTGTAGCTTTAGCTTAATAATTGTATGACATCTTTATGAAGTAGAAATTATCCGCTTAGACGAAATCAATTGATATAAGAAATTAGATCTTATTCTGCAAAATTGAGTTTGTCAAATATTTGCTGAAATTGCTATTCTTGTAGTTTTTATTATTTGTATGTATTTGTATTTTAACAGTACATGTTCGCTATGATAAATAACTGCGCTTTGCGATGTTAATGTACATAGGTAACAGCATATGCAGCCTCACGCTTAGATCACATGGACGCCACTGCTATCTTTCTTTGGTTCGCTAAAATTCTTGAGTTATGAATATTATTTGCGGCATCAATTTTTACCGTTTATTTTACATTTGCTACCTTTAAATGCCTCATTTTCTACATGCATTAAGATGACAATAATTGGTACTGTTCCAATAATACAAGAGATACGTTCTGAATAGGGAACAGAAGCTATTTTTACAGGATATTGTTAAATAAGAAGGTTTGACTGGTCAGTCATTTTGTTTTGTTTTGTTTTTTTTGCATATGATTCTATGTAAACAGTATATTTTTGATTAATCCGTTTGATTATTCCGCATGAGTTAGGTACGGTGGGCCCTATATAATATACTGATTACATTTAAAGCTTAGAAGTAATAAGGAATTAAGATTTGCAATTATTAATTCTGTTATCAACATGTAATATAACGTTTTAAGAAGTAGACGCATCTTTTGTGTTATTGGAACATTGGAGGCAAGAAAGTTTACAATTTATTATTTCTTTCTCTTATTCATTTCAAGACATAATTATGGATTTAGAATTATACGCTTAGACGAAATTAACTACTATTAAATATTCTATTGGAATAATGATAACTGGATTGTCAAATATTTGATGAAATTGGCCTCGTTTCATTTTTATTGTTTCTATTTTTATGTTCATTATAGCATTACATTTTCATCGTAATATATAACTGTGAGTGTGCGAAGTTACTTCCTTTGACTGGCCACAGACAACAACATGTGCAATCTCAGATTACATGGGCGCCACTACTTTAGTTCTTTTGTTTACTGAAATATCTTGTGCTAAATATTATTCTGGTATAGGTGTTCAAAAGAAAAGCTAAAAACAACCGATGACAATTCATACAGAACAGTAGTGTTAATATAGTCCACATGAATGAACAAGACAATATGGAACTTCCTGTCAGTAATAGGGTTTCTGTGAGCGGTATATAATCAAGGTAGACGAGGAAGTATTTCACTGTCTATGAATTACATCACATAATGTCCACTCTACAAGACAGCACTCGTTGTATTATTCTCAAAAATGTCAAACATATTTTTTTATCAATGTGTGACGTAAAAGTGTTTTTGACATTTACTTCACTGAATTTGGTACTGCTTTGACAACTATTTTATCTATATTGTTATAAATAATGTTATAGTGACAGCCGGAACCTTTGAGCCGTAATGAAAGCGGGAGGTTTAGCGCTTTAAAATCTGATTCAACCCACCATTTCTTTAGAAATGCCTGTACCAAGTCAGGGTCATTACGGTTTTCACAGTTTTCCGGTTGTTGACTGATTTTGTCTGTTTATATACTTATGAGTTTTGACTTTCCCTTTGTAAGATTGTTCGGAGTTCGGAGTTCGGTAATTTTGCTATTACCCTTATTTATATTTAAGCTATGCATCCACGTTACTGAACAACATCTATATATTCCTAATTCAAGTAGTTGGGTTCTTTATCAGGATACAAAGACTAAATAAGGCAATTGAATCTCAATAATATTGTTAATGAAAATCGTTAGATAATTTAGAAACGCGTCGTGCGCGCTAATTTTGATATGTACGCTTTATTAGATATATAAGGAAGAATACAATGTATTATGTAGTCTAATTTGTAGGGAAGAATTTCTATAATACCACTTATTGACAGTGAATTACTTCCTGTTATACATAGGGAATAAACCAATCATAGAACGCCTATTATTTACAGGAATGTAGATTTTATCTTGTTCGTCCATACAGATAAGATTATATTAACACGATTGTTCTGGTTGTATTGCCATTTTCTATTCACTCCTCTACTATTTCTATAACTATGCCGCAAATACTATTCACAAAACAAAACTTTCAGCGAACCAGAGAAAGATAGCAGTCATCTAAGCATAACATTGCGCTTGTTGTTATCTATGTCCATGCCAAAGAAATCACATCGCAAAACGTACAGTTGTATATTACAGTGAACAAAATATGATGCAAACAATAACAACAAAATATAAAAATTACAAAATGGAAATTTCATCAAATGCTTAAGAAACTAAATTATCACTATTACAGTATAATATTTAATTTTTAATATCAATTCATTCGCTAATATCGGGATCTATTCCCGGATATTTGTGGGGTTGGTGTTACTCATCTGTTTAATTCTCTGTGTTGTGTTGTGTTTTTAACCTTTATTTGTTTCGTTTATCTTTGTCCTGTGTCTTGTATGTCCAATTTTGCCAGTGTCTGGATTTCCCAAAACGTTTATTTTCATCTAAACGCGTAAATCTCAATCCATAATTATGTCGCCCCATTATTTATTTAAAGCTACAAATAGTCTATTACATCATCAATTCTAACCTTCCTTGTCTCTAATTAGGGAGACAATGTTACTGTCAGTTCCGGAACAATTTCTACAGTTTAAGCAATTGTATTATAAGCCTATTGTGGTAGATCACGCCCATTGGAATACCTCATATTTACGATCTCCCACGTGTATGAACGAAGTCAGCCGATCACCTTTCGAAGGATACCGAAGACACCCACAGATTCCAGAATAAAACCCCATAGCAAGATAGATTTACCGGAACCACCAACCCTACCAGACGTACTTATAACTTGTGCTAAGCTGAAGGCTGAACTTGTATTGTACCAGTGTGAGATTACTCCACAGTTAGTGTTGTTGGTAAGTTTAATGTAAATCACTATTCTATTGTTTTAATCAATCTACCACAATGGCGTCGTCGATATACGGTTTAAATGTAATTTTTGTTTAAGTTTCGCGGCTCAAATACCACGTGTTGCGAGTCTATTGTTGTCAAATAGCCCTGACAGTAAGAAAAAAATATACACACATAACAATAGAAAATACATACCCTCCCATGAGTGTATTATTTATTTATGACAGTAAATAAAACATTTATTGTCAAAAACCAAAGTTTATATTTCTTTGGTTAGTTGATAGTACAGCTGCCATTTTCCCCCCAATAGTTTTTGGGCAAGACGGAAGCGGTCATTATATAGACCGGACGTTTGTTTGTTAAAATCAAAATAAACATATTGTCTGTCAGCTGTTGCGGAAATATAAATAGAAGTTATACATACTGCAATTTATTTTAAGGCTGCATGCCTTAGAATTTAAATGAATTCAACATTATACAGAAAGGAAGTTAGTTTGTTAAAATTAAAACAAACATATTGTCAGCTGTTGAGGAAATATAAATAGAATTTATACATACTGCAAATTATTTTAAGGCTACATGCCTTACGATTTAAATTAAGTCAACATTCGATTGTTGTATCCAGTTAAGGTTTCACACCTTGCAGTATCAGAGTTATTTTCATCCACTTGTCCATATAAATATTAATTAGTTACTTAGATAGTAACAATAATACTCAAACTATAGTTATGGCTCAACCTGCAAATTGCTACACATGCACAATTTAAATCAGTCAATAGAATAGACCAATCTAAGTCAAGAAGATTAATTAGGAAAAGAGATGAAAAGGGAATATTGTTGAAAGAAGATTTTGTGGAATGCACAGGGCGTATCAATGGAGGAGGTTGAAGAGTTGATATCCCAAAACGTGGTGGATTTTGACCCAATTATCACAAAAAAATAATTAGCTGACGAAATCAAAACACAACTTGAACGTACCTTGCGATCAGCCAAAGAAACTCAAATCGAACTACAAGAGGCACAAGCTAAGATAATGGAAGGCTTATCAGTTATTCAACAAGCTCCCCAAAGTAAAGAAAATTTTGTAACACAGATTGATCTTCAGAATCTAAAGAAAGAACTGTCAACTGAGCTAAAAATGAACTGGTGGATGACGTTAGATCTGTTAAGACAACTCAGATCGGACTACAAGAAGCACAAGCTAAGATAATGGAAGCCTTATCGGTTATTGAACAAGCATCTCAAATTAAAGAATATTTGGTAACACAAATTGATCTTCAAAATCTAAAGAAAGAACTGTCAACTGATTTCAAAAATGAACTAGTGGATGAAATCAGAAAAATTGATGAGGAAATAGCCAAACTTTCAGAAACACCTATGAATATTACACAAGAGTTGCAAACTTTTTCTAATAATTTAAAAAAAGAAATGGCTGAACAACTTAAAGGTTCCAGTGAAGAGGTTGTTAGAAACACTGACAAAAGACTACAAAAACTTCAAGAAACAACCATTATACAAATTAACAATGACATAGCCATTTTAAATAAAAAATGTTCTACACTTGACAGCAAAGTAAATGAAGTGTCGAGTGAAGCCAAAGGAGAAAGATCAGTTCAAATGATAGATTTGAAGAGTAAACTAGAGAGTATGGAAGAAGCAGTTGATAGACAAAGAAAAGAAACAAGAGAACAAATTGACTATTTGTCAGAAGATGTTGTCCATAAACTGGTAGTTAATACTCAGGTATTAGATGAACAAAAACGGGACTTGGATGAAAGAATTAATATATGCAAGAGGGAAAGGACTTCTGAAATGGTGGAAAAACAAATTGAAATACAAGAGGTCTTATTTGGACTAGCTGTAGCCATGAATGAGCCAGAAGAGAAAATACATACAAAAATGAAGATACAAACAGTAAGCAAGCCACTTCAAATAATAGACTGCTGGAGGTTATAAATAACTGGGGCACAACTCACCAGCCTAATAAAACATCAATGGCAGTAACTAGCACACCAAAAATTAAAGATGATTCATTTTTCGATGAATATTCCGTAATACAGCAATATCAGGCTGAAAAACAACTAATAAATGAAGAAGACAAAAGTAAAGGTAGATCAAATGAATCCAACAACAGGTCAAGAGGGAGGTCCAGGTCAAGGAAAGAAGATAACACAGTAACCCAAAAAGTCAAAAGTGATACCTCAAAAAGAATGAATAAATCATCATCAAAGAAACATACAAGGAGATATTCAACATCCTCAACAGATTCTAGTGATGGACAGCAATCTAGAAGTTCATCTTCAGACTCATCCATAGGTCATTCTAAAAGCCCACAACATCCAAAGATGTCCACATTTGACGGGACTGGTAAGCCATCATGGGAATCCTTCATTTATCAATTTGAAAGAACAGCCAATAGAAGACACTGGAGAAATAAAAGAAAAACTGGTAGATTGCTTGATTGTTTAAAAGACATCGCTCTAGAATATGCAAGAAAAGTCAATAAAGATGATGACTATGATTCACTAAGAAAGAAAATGAAACGACGATTTGGTAAGAAACCAGAACCGGTTACTACGAGGCGACAATTACAATATGTGAGACAACAAGAAAATGAAAGCTTGGAAGATTTTGCACATAAAGTATATGTATCAGCACTGGATGGATATGAAAAATGTGAAGACGATGCTTTAGAAGACATAGCCACAGAAGCATTTCTTCGGGGGTGTAAGGAAAAGGAAGCAGCAATAAAAGCAATGGAGAAAAACCCAGTATCTTTGTCCAAGGCCATTAAATTTGTTAAGACATCGCTAGCAAATCCAAAGGTTATTTTTGGGTCAGCAAAAGCTTCCTTGACTCAAAGACAGGTGAGCTTTTCAGATACAGAAGGTACTAGCTCAAAGGAAAAGGAAAGCAGTCATATGCAAAAACAAACATGCTTGGAGCAGGAAATAAAAAAATTATCCTCATTGGTGGGTAAATTGAGTAGCTCGATTGAGGACAATGTTGTAGAAAGAAGGACAGAAAGACAAATGTCATCTTCTCCCGTTACAGGCTAGACGCCTGGGTATAAGTCACCTCCACACTATATGCCCCAATATCGCTCACAATCACCAGTGCAGACATATAATAGTGGAAGATTAGCACCACAGTCTGTCAAATTGAGGCCATAATGGTATTCCCCCAACGGAAGACAACAATTTTCACATAATAGGGGTGGTTATCAGAGCCCGAATTTTAGGGATCAAGGTAGAGGTCAAAGTCAATATCAAGGACAAAATAAAGGCTTCATACCTACCTCAGAACGCCCATTGACTCAAATGTCTTCTAGAAAAGAACATTTAAACGGGAAGGGATCAGAGTAGATGACCAACATCTGGTCCAGAATGAAGGAGGCCAATTAAGTCAAAATTATGATGCAGAAGGGGTCAAACAAGAAGGCCAATGTTTGTCCCAAGAAAAGGAAGGCCATTATACAAATGTACATGAGTGGGAATCTCCAATTTCGTGCCAGACTCTTGGACGGGAATTTTAAGGCTTCATGCCTTAATGAATGGTTGTCATGATTTTGGTTGCTCTGTAAGATACTGTACATAATGTATCAATGGAATTTCATATCATATCATATCATGATGGTTATTAATGTTTTATTGATTCAATCAGAGGGATATTCCTTTGAGGCATATCAAGTCAGTGATATGTGTTTTGTGATGCTGTATCCAGGTGATATTTGGACATTATTCTGAGTTTTGCTATGTTGGATTGTGTGAATTTGATAGTTTGAATTTCTATGTTTATATGTTTTATGGTGTGCTATTTGACGGACCATAATGTTAACGGCTGAATAGAATAATTAATTATTCTGGATTGATTTTGATAATTGAATTGTGTAATTAGATTGCATTTCGCACCTTACGGATAAGTTGCGTCATTTTTGCTGTACATTTTGTACAAAAGTGGTGGTCACTTTTTGTGGCTTGATTCTGTCATTAAGGAAATGACATGATGTGGGATTTTTGTAGTTAATTAAGTTGTTAGGAAGCAATTCGTTATTCATGGTCAATGCTGATTGGATTAACTGTTCATAACTAACACTACCTTGCGACATATTTCTCAAAAGGAACTTAGAACCTGAAACCACACTAAATTACTCAAGCTGCTTACTGAATCATTTATAATAGTTACTAGTAACTCTTAACAATAGCCTTTGTGGATGCTGGACAATTCATTTAAAACTACTGCTCACCATAGGATCACAGCTTCACTGTATAGGGAGGAGTGTGGTAGATCACGCCCTTTGGGATACCTCATATTTACGATATCCCACGGATATGAACGAAGTCAGCCGATCACCTTACGAAGGATACCGAAGACACCCGAAGATTCCGGAATAAGACCCCATAGCAAGATAGATTTACCGGAACAATCAACCCTACCAGACGTACTTAAAACTTGTGCTAAGCTGAAAGCTGAACTTGTATTGCACCAGTGTGAGATTACACCACAGTTAGTGTTGTTGGTAAGTTTAATGTAAATCACTATTCTATTGCTTTAATCATTCTACCACACTATTAACATATATAATAATCTTTATTATTAATTTCTAATTACTTCTTATCTTAATGTACAATCATTTCCTTCTATAGGGCGCAATTTGCACACATAAGCGCAACCATGCATCAACAAATACATTTTAAGTATACTTTATACTTATAAGTGTATGCAACAGATGTAAAAACTGATCGATCGTCATATGTTTTTAAAAACAATATCCAGTCAGAATATCGTCGATAGCCTATGGCTGAATACGTTCCGATTACCTTAGGGGGAGTATCGGAGCTCGATCAGTCGTGGATTACTAACAATGTTGTCTGTATGACACATTGAGAGAAATGTTTGAAGATACCAAAGGTGTAATCAGAAGCCGTAAACCGAAGTAGGACAAACAAGACGATTGTCTCAAGAAAAATAAAGACAAGAGAACAAACAACAATCTACAAACAACAATCTACAAACAACAATCTACAAACAACAATCTACAAATAACAATCTACAAACAACAATCTACAAACAACAATCTACAAATAACAATCTACAAACCACTAGTCAGTAATTAATTTTTATTTATAGCATAATGGTGAAAGGTATATCGTACTTTGATAAGGAATTATTCTATTTTGAGAAGAAAGGCTATTTTTTATACTTCTCGTATTTGTTTGTTTTGAAACGAAGTAAAAACACACATTTCCCATGTGGAAATTAATTTCTGATAAATAATAGAAAAACAATCTACACTTCCCATCCGAACAAACAATTAACAGTTTTTGGTACACGTGAGTAGTCGTGCACGTATAATACAGGATAACTATATGGTACTTTAGTTCTCACATTAGACAAGAACGTGATAATAACAATAATATATCATTAACAAGTTGTCATGTTCACTTACATGTTTCACAGTTTTCCGGTTGTTGACTGATTTTGTCTGTTTATATACTTGTGAGTTTTGACTTTCCCTTTGTAAGATTGTTCGGAGTTCGGTAATTTTGTTATTACCCTTATTTAGCAATCATCCAGCATTACCTTTGCACAAAACCAACATTAACAGAGCAGCAAATAGTAGAATTATTATTAGATGTTTTCCTATCTATCTTTTACTGCTTTGCGCGTGTATACTGTTCGTTCCTATACTTAAAGAAAAAAGAAGCATCCATCTAGTTGGCTGTTTTATTTTTTCAGTTCATCAATATATTATTGGTTATGGTAGTGAGTAGTTTTAGCAATTCATTTTCAGATATGTAATGTACCAGTATAAAATACTTACTCATATACCAGTGCATATATATTTCTCATGACAAGAAACAAAAATATAATAATAGTAATAAATACCGGTATGTGGAAACCATGACATGAATTAGGTTATATAGCAATAGGTATTGAAAAGATGAAAGTAAACAAAAGAAATCATGTGATAACAAAAACGTAGAGATATAAATTAGCTTACAGGATGAGTTTCTGCAACCACTTTCACAAGGTACTCTCAAAGTCAAAAGATTTAAGAGCAAAATAATTTATGTTTTTTCTCTATATTTTGTTCTATTCGATTGTGTGGTATTTTTTGTTTTTCATTTTTAAGTTTGTTTCAATATATAAACAGTCAAATGATGATCAATGGATTTGGGAAATGTTTTCTTTATGTGCAGCTGCCTACATACATTATTCGATGAATGAGGAAATAAAATCGCCTTTTATAAACAGTGATTTGCTATTTAGAGGTAGAGCCTAAATCAGGTGTGACTATTCATTATCGAAAATATAAAAGTTAATTGTCTGAGCTTTAGAAACAAGTAGAGAGGCCAGTTTCTTGACAAGTAGAGAGACCAGTTTCTTGACAAGTAGCTATATATATATATATAGAGAGAGAGGCCAGTTTCTTGACAACGTTTCTTGATTAATTATTCTCAGGTACACTCACAGTCAAAAGGTTGTAAAGCCAAGTAACATACCATTATTTATGTACAATGACACAGAAGGTATACACAGGATAGTCACCTTCGGCTGAGGTTACTGAGTGAGATCAACCTTAGATAAGTGATGAGGACAGAACATCAGTCGGAACATCTATTATATATAAGAACGCTACAGCATCCGAAGTTGAGGTGAATAAGTCAAGATTACAAAGATTAACATTGTTCGAAAGAAACTTAGCTGTTTGATATGAAAGACAAAGTTGAACTAGTACAAACGAACAATGAAATAAATATGATCGACAAGATAATTGAATATGTAAGGGTATATAAGAGAAAGAAAAGGATCTAAAAAAATTATAAATGATGATTAGAAATGAATTCTTACAAATGTGATCTTTAATATTTTGTGCGATTTGCTTTTTAACAACATGATATAAGAAAATACTGACAATGAAAGTTATTGTCTAAAGAATACATACACATAACTGTCCAGGGAATACTGAAAATATTAAGGACAATGTTTTCGCATGATATCCCATATTTCAGCATTATATTAATAAAGTGTCTTAATATAAAAAAAAGAAGACATTCAATGGGCAATCAAACACGAACAAATTCCCCTGCTAATAACAAGTTGTAAATAAATATTTAACGCATTCAACAAATATCAACATGAACGTTGTTAAAATATTTATAAACACAACAATTGTTGTCAGGATCTCCAATACGACGTCATCCACTGGAAAAAAACATGTATATAAACTATATAATGGTATATTTCCCGATATATTTTACTTTGCACATGCGTATTGAGGGAAATTTATGATATTATTTCTGAGTGATTTCATCTAATTATACAGCACACTGGAAACATTAAGATGTTTGTTTTGTTTCTTTGTATATTCATTTTTGCTTTGGATGAAAATACTATTGCCTTTGACTTTTGTGAGAAGAGTTTGAAGATACCAAATGGGTAATAAGATTCCGTAAATCGAAAAAGGACAGACAAGACAATGACAAAAAAGGCCAAAAGGGCAAACAATGATCTACAAAATATACACATAAAACTAAAGTTCGAGGAACACGAACTCCACTGGTGGCACCCGTCGTGTTAATCTAGTAACAAACCCGGTGACAAGTCATAGTTGAGGAAAGGATCGGGAAGTGCGTACGACAAGTGGAACATGTCCGTGGTCACTTGCAACACAGATATTCCACAACGGTCAACCAAGTCATGGTGGTTACCGTACAACTTTCGAAGTGTTGACTTCAACTTAACCAATAGGAAGCCTTTGTTCTGTAGTTTACTTGATAGCATTCCTTTGACGTTGTCTCCAAGGAATGCTGGTGACATTTACACATGTTTGTTACTGATTATCTTAAGATTTTATGAGCATCTTACTTTTTTAAATTGCTAATATATAAATGCCATCAAATTGGAAGATATCAGTAAGTTAATTTAAACTCGACGTATTTGGCTATAAAGAAAAACAAACACGAAGGTTAGTGGACTTTTATGAGATGCATTTGCAATCTGTTTCCCTTAGAGAAATCTGCTTGATATTTCCTATAAGGATCGAAATGATTCATGGAAATGATAGTTCGTATGACATCTTAACACAAATAACACTATTTTCGTAGCATTAAATGTGCTACGAAAATAATATTCCATGTTAAAATCTACTACACACTTTCATGAATTATTTTTTACACAAGTAGATAAAATTTAGGGGACAAATGTCACAACCTTTAAATCTTAGACCTATTGTTATTATTACCCGTGTACTAGTGATTGATATTAATTGTAAGTATATATAATAGTATTATTTTTAGTGCTTCGGCACTGACATAGTTTAATCGCATCGGTTGTGTAATGGTTAGCGTGCTCACCTCGAGCATAGTAGATAGTGGTTAGCGTGCTCACCTCGAGTATAGTAGGTAGTGGTTAGCGTGCTCACCTCGAGCATAGTAGATAGTGGTTAGCGTGCTCACCTCGAGCATAGTAGATAGTGGTTAGCGTGCTCACCTCGAGTATAGTAGATAGTGGTTAGCGTGCTCACCTCGAGCATAGTAGATAGTGGTTAGTGTGCTCACCTCGAGTATAGTAGATAGTGGTTAGCGTGCTCACCTCGAGCATAGTAGATAGTGGTTAGCGTGCTCACCTTGAGAATAGTAGATAGTGGTTAGCGTGCTCACCTCGAGCATAGTAGGTAGTGGTTAGCGTACTCACCTCGAGAATAGTAGATAGTGGTTAGCGTGCTCACCTCGAGCATAGTAGATAGTGGTTAACGTGCTCACCTCGAGCATAGTAGATAGTGGTTAGCGTGCTCACCTCGAGTATAGTAGATAGTGGTTAGCGTGCTCACCTCGAGTATAGTAGGTAGTGGTTAGCGTACTCACCTCGAGCATAGTAGATAGTGGTTAGCGTGCTCACCTCGAGCATAGTAGATAGTG
Source organism: Bathymodiolus septemdierum (assembly GCA_963383655.1). Lineage (NCBI taxonomy): Eukaryota > Metazoa > Mollusca > Bivalvia > Mytilida > Modiolidae > Bathymodiolus > Bathymodiolus septemdierum. Next base: position 5,586,268 of record OY726520.1, read on the forward strand.
GTTAGCGTGCTCACCTCGAGAATAGTAAATAGTGGTTAGCGTGCTCACCTCGAGCATAGTAGATAGTGGTTAGCGTGCTCACCTCGAGCATAGTAGATAGTGGTTAGCGTGTTCACCTCGAGCATAGTAGATAGTGGTTAGCGTGCTCACCTCGAGAATAGTAAATAGTGGTTAGCGTGCTCACCTCGAGCATAGTAGATAGTGGTTAGCGTGTTCACCTCGAGCATAGTAGATGGTGGTTAGCGTGCTCACCTCGAGAATAGTAGATAGTGGTTAGCGTGCTCACCTCGAGTATAGTATGTAGTGGTTAGCGTGCTCACCTCGAGCATAGCAGATAGTGGTTAGCGTGCTCACCTCGAGAATAGTAGATAGTGGTTAGCGTGCTCACCTCGAGCATAGTAGATAGTGGTTAGCGTGTTCACCTCGAGTATAGTAGATAGTGGTTAGCGTGATCACCTCGAGCATATTATATAGTGGTTAGGTGCTCACCTCGAGCATAGTACATAGTGGTTAGCGTGCTCACCTCGAGAATAGTAAATAGTGGTTAGCGTGCTCACCTCGAGCATAGTAGATAGTGGTTAGCGTGCTCACCTCGAGCATAGTAGATAGTGGTTAGCGTGCTCACCTCGAGAATAGTAGATAGTGGTTAGCGTGCTCACCTCGAGTATAGTAGATAGTGATTAACGTGCTCACCTCGAGTATAGTATGTAGTGGTTAGCGTGCTCACCTCGAGTATAGTAGATAGTGGTTAGCGTGTTCACCTCGAGAATAGTAGATAGTGGTTAGCGTGCTCACCTCGAGTATAGTAGATAGTGGTTAGCGTGCTCACCTCGAGCATAGTAGATAGTGGTTAGCGTGCTCACCTCGAGCATAGTAGATAGTGGTTAGCGTGCTCACCTCGAGCATAGTAGAGTGGTTAGCGTGTTCACCTCGAGTATAGTAGATAGTGGTTAGCGTGCTCACCTCAAGCATAGTAGATAGTGGTTAGCGTGCTCACCTCGAGTATAGTAGATAGTGGTTAGCGTGCTTACCTCGAGCATAGTAGATAGTGGTTAGCGTGTTCACCTCGAGTATAGTAGATAGTGGTTTCGAGCCCCGGTCGAATAAAACCAAAGACTATACAATTGGCATGTGTTGCTTCTCAGCTAAGCATGCAGCATTAACAGGAGAAAGAGCAAAGACTGGTTAGCTCGGAATCAGGATGTATGGGGCGACATTTCTATCCGCGGACTGTTGTTTCAGTGAGCTAGCACTATACAAATCAGGCTAAGCGTGTTGGTCTAGTACAAAGCAGGCCTCGTCATCATGTCATTGAAAATTAACTTGTTGTCGCCATGATATAGCTGAAAAATTGCCGTGTTGGCGTTAAACAACAATCACTCACTCACTAACTGGCATACTTTATAAAATGAAGTCATAATTGTAATTATACAATAAAGCATGTAATTATCATTCTGAATTTTTCTGAACCCGTCTAAGCTTAATGAAAAAACACACTCCTATGGTTTCCTAGATATCTTATTTATGCTTACAATCATACAAGAATGATGCACTATTTATAATTAACTATGATTATGGTACAATAGGAAATATTAGCAACACGCTTATTTACCTTTATTTACCGCATATGTACAATATATACTTAGCTTTGGTAATATATTGCTATATATATGGTAAATAAGGGTAATAACAAAATTACCGAACTCCGAACAATCTTACAAAGGGAAAGTAAAAATTCATAATTATATAAACAGACAAAATCAGTCAACAACCGGAAAACTGTGAAAAGCGTAATGACCCTGACTTGGTACAGGCATTTCTATTTGATATTGCCGAAATAGTGTTGACGGTGATGTTTGACATTCATAACACCAATTGGTTAAGAAATACAATAAGGCAAGAGCGTTTTGACCAATTGAATTGGTAACATATTTTTTTTATGAATAAAATTCTTAGGTATGTTTTTGTTGTCCAACGCCAATATGTTTATTGGTAGGAGTTGTAATACATCTTTTGCTTTATGTTTCATATACTTCCGGTCGTCGTACATGTGATGTTCTATCTACATTAAACCGTCAACAATTAATTAGTGTCTATGCTTAATGACTTGTTCATATATAGTGTACATTCATCTAAACTGGTGCAATTGTAATTGTACTTTTTAGTTATATGTATATGGAAATATTGTCCGATGCATATATTATATCTATATTTATATATGTGCGAGTTTTTAATGAAATGTACCATAAAATTGATATTTGTTGCATCTGTGCTAAACACAAAACAAGAGTAAGAGTGAAAGTAATAGCAAATGACGGTTGGCTCGGAATCAAGATAAAGTCTCCGAGTGGAGCAACATGTCTACAAAGGGACTGTTGTGTCCGTGAATTCTTACTAATAAAATCCAACAAAAATTAAATCAACATCTGCTCATTGAACTGCATTTTGTTCTCGTCATGATGACTTGGCGATAAACAACAATAATGCACACATTCACTCTATTTTAAGTCATAGAAAATTAACACTTTCTTGTTTTTCCATTTCGGTGTGAATGAAGTATTTCCTCAACTAATTAAAGTATCAAATAACTCCCCCGGACAAATACAACCCTATTCCACCAACGAGAACATAAACAAATCAACAAAACGTATTGTCTTACTTTACATTATATAAGATGAGTTGTATCGAAAAGACAATATTAAACACCATCACTCGCTTTAGATTTAATAATATTTCCATGTCTTGACGTCTTTAATCTAATTTAAGACGGATATATTTTTTAAACTCCTTATTCAAAATAAGCATTAGCAATAATTATCAACATGAGACGTAATCACGATATACTGTCAAGACAAAAAAAACATTAATGGATTTGAATGGGAAATTCAGTGTACACCAATGATCCTCTAACCTGACTCAAGTATTCGTTCTATATTACATTTTCTAAAAGGATTTTACTGGAAAGCAATGTCTTATTAGAGCGAAAACAACAGACAGCTACAATAAACTTATAATTGCATTGTCTTGCAATAATATATATCTCTTCAATTCTAGATACATGATCGATTTGCTAAGTAAACTCTTTGACTATTCAATTATTTGATACGGGCAGATCGTGGATACGCACCCAGTGATGAGCGATACACTAACCGACATATGCAAACGCGGTGGAAGTTATTCAAACCAAAGTCATTCGTTTTTATCTGAATATCAACTGTATTTTTACAGACAGATTCCATATACTTTGACAAATCGTGAAACCTTACACATAAGATTAAGGCTACGACAAGATTAAATTTGAAACATCAATCACTGACGTGTTACAGTGTCAGTTCCTAATTGTAGATTCTGTATTTCCAGTAATTGGTATATCGATAACATGTATATAATTGACATACAGAGCGTATTATGTAGATCACTACAATTCACCCAGTTCTTCATTGTTATTGACTTCCAAGTTTAATAAATAAGAACCTATCCCTAACAAAAGAAAAAAAATTATGAAATTTCAATAAATTCATGTTGTGAAATAAAAACTTAGACATCTAATTTAAGGTACACGAACACGTTTCTAAATTAACGTTCACTCATAGTCAAAAGATTTGAAAGCCAAATAATTGAAAAGTCTTTGTGAGCAAGTAAACCAAACAGCCTAAATGGGATAACCAAAATCGGCTATGCCAACATATGCCTGATATTTTATTCAATTACATTATGTAGGGAATGTAAATTTCAATTATATATATATATAATAAACCATGTCAGTGCAGCAATACTGACCACTGGATGATATCTTCGGGCATTAATAGTCAAAGTTGATTTCTTTGAAAGATAAGATTTGTTTTTATTAAACTTATAAAACAACCCCATCCGTGAGCTAACACTAGTTTAATAGTTAATAGCTCTTAAATCATAAGCTTTATTGATGAGATTCCACAGTTGTAATGTGTTACTTCCGCGAACACATAATAAACCAGCATCATAGTTATGACATTAATGATCTTCAAAAAAAATAAAAATATAAAAAATCGCACTAATTGTGCAAATGGCATTGTCTGAAATTGTACTTGGCAAATTATTGACACAGTTACTGGATCTCTGCTGCTCTAATCTAAGCAATTATGTCTAAAACAATCCACAGGATCAACACAGGATGTTATAAATGTCACGTCTCAAGCTTCCCATGTTATATCGCTATAACATCTAGTTAGATAACCTATATAGAATGGTTTATTTCATAATTTCTATGATGGAAATAGGAACATCTTGGTACTACCAAGATTAATGGTAAAACAGACTTGTCTATTATATGCATCATATTGACATTGCAAATAGGGCGTATATTCTATGATTTCTGGTTAACACGCAAAAGTTATATAGAACACAAAAACTTAATCACAGCCATCTATCTGGTATAGCGGAGATAATCTGTTAGAGGTAGCAAGGAGTTTTAAAACTGTGGTGAGTATTTGTTTTTCCTACGATGTTGTTTTGTTTTTGTTTGACTACTTGTCATCTGACTGCTTATCCACAAATATTGCCTCAAAACTCGAGCTCCCAGCTAACTGTGTTGTCAGAAAATATTCGGCCTTTTTGACATGTTTGATTTACTGCTCTCACACGACGCTCATTCAAATGAAAGTCAGATGATAATGATGAAGCGCAATGTAACCTAGGACTATTGATAAACTACGAATGTCTTAACTCTGAAAACTCTAGTATATCTGGCATATGCAACGTAATGTAAATAACATTTTCGATTCACGAGTAAGCACATTTCTTGATCCTGATGGCGACTAAAAAGGACAAATAGATTATAAGATAAAACCTCCTGGATACATTTAAAAAAAAATTAAATATTGACGTCCGCGGTTACTATGCAGGGTCATTACGGTTTTCCCAGTTTTACGGTTGTTGACTGATTTTGTCTGTTTATATACTTATGAGTTTTGACTTTCCCTTTGGAAGATTGTTCGGAGTTCGTTAATTTTGTTATTACCCTTATTATTAAACCTCTCTATATATATGTATCTAGGATTGGTCCGATCAGCGGTCACATGACTTTGACAATTGCGACGTTTCCTTCGACATCCCCAAAAATTCACCGTGCGAGGTAAATAATAGCATTGTCACCCTCGACAACCCCAACTTGTTTCCGCTTAGGTGACGATAACCGGAAATCGTCTGTTGTGTAGAAAATATGGCAACTGCAGGTCGGTTTGCCGCTAGCTCAGAGGAACTTGGAAAATGTACTTACAGACATCCTATCTGATAAAGGTAATACTATCTGATAAATATATACTTCACCTTTAATGTGAGATTGCTCTGAGAAATCCATTCTCGCAAAGCAAATCAACTATAGTATGTTTATTGAGGATTTGATAACGTGATCAACAATTTTAGACTGTTGTCATAAAGGTATCACATTTTGTCCGTTGTTCGGTTAATAAAACGATTATGGCCATTTTAGTCGGTGGACATCCAGAATTGTCAACTTGTGAAGGTTGTTTTCCCTCGGGCTAAAGCCCTCGGGACATAAGAAGGCCATAATTGTATATTGAAAGTGTAACATTAACTGTTTTTTCACATATCATACAAATCTGTGGTCAATTATACAAATGAGGAAACACCTGATTGCGTACTGATGGTTTTATTTTGAACTATTGCCATTGCAAATCATAAAGCGAATGTTTCATCTTCAACCATAGTGTAATTTTGCATCATTATAAAGACATTGACACTCGTTTTCTACAGTAATTCGAAATTCCCATCGATCTAGGTGCTAAGGAAGGTACAACTGTCCTGATGCAAATTTATGATGATGATATTTGTGAAATAGTCTGATAGGTCGTAAGATATTCATCGCACCAACATAAATTAAATCGTAATCGTAAATTTGTCATGAAATGAAGTTATTGTTGAGTATTGTCATTGTACAATACCATAGACTTTCCTTTCTGTTACTATCAATAAAAGTAAGGATTGTGTCTTGTCAACATCACCGTATAAATAAAAGTTTGAAGAAATCAAATGACCGGTAATTAGTAACCGTAAATCGAAGGACAGACAAAGGTAAAAGGTCAAAGGACAAAAAATTACCCACAAAACACTTCACAGGAAACTAAAGATTGAACTCAATCACCATTTTCAGGTATTTTGTCTTGTTCGCCATCACCTCGTCAATCACGAACATCATGTAGAGGTATTTTTATCTACATGTATATAAGTAAGCAAGGTTATCAGAAATGAGAATATTCTAAATGCATGTGGATTAGTGACTATGAAACGTATCTTTCTTCTAGATGTTAATAAGGTGTATCGTGATTCATATATCATTTTAATCAGATTCAGACAATGGTCTCGACTGATAGCTATATTACTCTAAGGGCCTTAGTTTTAATATTATCCCTTTCAATTTTTGAACGTGCACCATAAAGGTTATTTTAGAAACTCCTCATTCACAGTAAATTACATATACAAACTTGTTATTAGAGAAGTGATTGACGTCTTAAGATAAATGAAATAGCAAGTAATGTAATTTAGTTAAACTCATTTATTGATGGTCGTTCTGTTTAATACTATTGAACTTTGCATCATTTTAATTATATTTTTATTTGTGGTCGTCGCTCATTGTAATTATTGAAATATACCAAAATCCCTAAAAAATCAATAGTAATTTAGATTAATAAATTTAGAAAATAAACTAATATGTCATGACCTAGACATCTCTCAGATTATGTGGTATTCTCCATTTGTGAAGTGAAATATTCCCTTTTAGCAGTAAAATATTACGACAGTCACACTACCGCCCGTACTTGTACAATTGTCGACAATTTCTGTTTTACGTCCGTAATTGTAAATTGTCGACTGCCATTAGTATATTTCCGTACTTGTAAGATTGTCGACAATCACTGTTTTATGTCCGTAATTGTAAACTTATCGACAACCACTGTTCTACGTCCATAGTTGGAAAATTGTCGACAATCGTTGTTTTACGTTCGTAATTGTATATTATTGTCGACAACAACTGTTTTACGTATGCAATTTACAAATTATCGACAATCACTGTTTTACGTCAGTAATTGTAAACTTGGCGATGGTTATTGTTTTACGTGCGTAATTTTAAAATTGTTGACAATCAGTGTTTATGTCCGTAATTGTTAATTTATAGACAACCACTGTTTTACGTCCGTAGTTGGAAAAATGTGGACAATCATTGTTGCTACATGCTAATGAGGCAGACATCCTTCAAGGGCTTCTCAAGAATAAAGATAGATTAGAATTAGCCAAAACCTTTAATTCCAGCTTCCGCTATATAGATGATGTTCTGTCACTGAGCAATTCTCTATTCGGTGATTATCTAAATCGCACCTATCCAAAATGAACTGATACTCAAAAGTCTTCTTCTTACCTTGACCTTCAACTTGAAATCGACAACACAGGAAGATTAAAAACAAACGCGATGACTTAACATTTCCAATAGTCAACTTTTCCTTCATAAGTAGCAATATTCCAGCATCACCAGCGTATGGAGTTTACATTTCACAAGTCGCACGTTATTCTAGAGCTTTTCTAGAGTGATTTTCTGGACAGAGCTCAGCTGTTGACGCAAAACCTACTCAAACAAGGCTACGTTGCTCCTAGGTTGAAGTCATTGCTACAAAATTCTACGGTTGTCATCACAATCTGATTGATCGTTACGAAATATCCATATCCCAAATAACAATAGATCTTTTACTTTTTACGTAGATATTTTTTCTTCTGTCACTGCCAAGACTTTTACCTGACTGTATATATGAGTAACACGGAAGGTGTCTTATAAGAAACAGGAACTGCTTACCCTTCTCGAGCATCTGAGTTCACCCATGGTTTTGTTGTGGGATCCGTGTTTCTCATCTTTTTAGTTTTTTGTGTTGGCCTATTATATGTATTTGCGATCTGAGTTGCATTTTGTGATTTTCGCTGGGATTTCCGCATTAAAACGATGTTCGGTTCGTCTTTACCTCCAGTTGTTTGTAGGAGGGCTCATGTCTTATTTATGTTATTTGTGTTTGTTTCCGCATAGTGGTGTCGGACACACATTCTGTTGTGTTTTTCTTCGTCTTATGTACCCCATGTTGCCACATTATCTGGATTTTCCATTTTTTGATTGCCCTTCGGTATTTTCAAACGTTTATTGTTTTACACCCGTGATGTTTCAATTGTGGAAAAACATTTTAATGTCTGCTTTATCAATCATTCTAATTATTTATTCAACATATATCACTTGGAACAAAGGTTCTCTTTCACCATTTATATTTTCGCGACCACTGAACATCAATATTGACCGAATCAGAGCGTATTATACATTGATAAGCAGGAAAAATATGCTGTTATATTTCAGCTATTGTTTTTTTTTTACGAAAACAACATTACAAGCTACATTGTATAAGTCTACATGCAGATACAATTGTAGCAGTGGGATGCACATATAGGTCGACATTATGATTGTCACAAGGATATATAAATAGATAAGAAGAGGTTTTATTGCTTAGAAGAGAGTCACCAATGACTAATCCCAGCAGGCAATTTGCTTATTAGGAAAATAATGGAATGCCATTTAAAGTACAAGCAGCTTTGAAGCATCCGAAATGAAATAGATGACGTTGAGTCCTTAAGAACATTTGTCTGTTAGAGACTGTACACAATAACAATGGAATCTCTGCTTTCATTCTATATATCGTGAGTAAACCATTAAGCTTTGAAATAAGGGTCATGGTCACCGAGTGATAAGATATTTGACTTTCAACCATCACTGAATTTGATTCGCGCACAATATTCACCTCAAGATTCAAGATTTCCAGACACTTACCCAATGAACTATTTTTATGAAGCATCTAATTGAAATGTAGGAAATGTCTTATGAATTGCATACGACGAGTTTGAAGCTACCAAAAGATTAAACAGAATTCGTAATTCGAAGAAGGACAGACAACGCAATGGCCACAGGAAGAAAGACAAAAGGACAAACAATGATCTACATAAAATATCTTATGAACAAAACTCTACGACAAGAGAGATGATTAACGGTAGACATCATGACTTGGTTAAATGTTACGGAGTAACTGTGTACATTATGACTTGGTTAAACGTTACGGAGTAACTGTGTACATTATGACTTGGTTAAACGTTACGGAGTAACTGTGTACATTATGACGACGGATATATTTCGTTTATTTTAGTCACGATGATACATGAATTATCACACATGTGAGGCAAGAACAGCTGATTCTAATGGGCGGAGTGTTGCTCTTAAGTTTCCTGTGTTGTGTCCCTTTCTTCGATTTATCTCCTCTGATTTTCCCTTTGGTATCTTCAAGTCTTTCGTATGACATTTGTTAGATATAATGTATAATTTATGAGATTTACTATGCACTGAGCGAATATATTGTTATAGAATATATATATATAAGAATGACTTACAACAGATGTGTTTCGTGTTGGGCACAATTTAATCCTTACATTATGAATCAGGTTAACACGATGGAAGGTGTCTCGTGTCTTTTTTATATCACCTACTGTTATAGTTAGTGCTACAGTACATCAAATTGGATGTTTAGCGATGACAACAAATAACAGATCCCATAGGAGTAATCAGTTATAGTCTGGTCAAGCACTTTTATGGATAACATGATTGTCCTGTTTCTTTTAAATGATTCAAGATTACATAAAAAGTCGTGTATTTAATATTTGAACGATTGTTTATGTTTGCAAATTAAACACATTAGCACAGTTTAAGCCATGAAGTTCAAATCCCACTTTAAAGTTTTAGAAATAAGTGAGATATTGTCTCGTTTTGCAATACATCATTTGTATGAACGTGCAATGCACATCAATAGAGTACAATCAAAAGGGAAACAAAGCAATGAACAATAGTAGAAAATGTACACCAAGACAAATCATGATTGCTAAATAAGAGTTTCTCCTGAACAAAAGGATGAGTTCATTGTATAATCAATTTTAAATTTTTTCAATGTGGAAATTGAATTTGCTATAACTGTAATACAATAACGAAACTATGTAGGATTTGAGGCTGTATATGAAAGCTTATGAATTCAAATGTTCCATTCGATTACAACATATATTAATAAGATGAGTCTATTTAATTGAATTCTCCAAATGGAAAATTATATTGTAGCGTTCAATATATAGAGAATATAAAAATAGACATTTTTATTAGTTGCTAGACAATGTTGATTAAAAATGATTTAAATAAGTTTCATAGGAATATTGGTCCCTATACTTACTTCGGGCAAGCATAGTGTACATCATATCATACATAGGGGCTCGGGTGGCTCAATGAGTTAGGTCGTTGGATCTAACATTTCATAAAAGCATATCACCAATACGACGTGGGTTCGCGCCCGGCTTTGTAAATTACAAAAAAGGGTGCACTCGACTCGCAGCCGCAAGTGATAAAGTTTACCAGTTGCTTGCCCATGGTCGGCGATTCTCTCCGCGTACTCCGGCTTCCTCCACCACTAAAACTGGTCGCCATGATATAGCTGAAATATTGTTGAACGTGGCGTTAAAACACCAAAAATAAACAATAAAAAATCAAATCATATCGTACAATGCTATATAGTCATAACATTTTACCCTCACAAAACATGATCTTGTGTGCTAAACATCAAGCAAAATGGGAAACTCCTTTTATTGTGTTTAATTGCTTAATGTAATGAATGTTTTGCTAATGATGTAAAAGACCTTTAAATCAACGTGATGCTAATGTCTTGTTGCAGAAATTGGAACGATATGATGTAAATGTATAACTAACGAAAAATGGTGCTGCTGTTTTAACCCACACTGATCACAAACTCCTACCGAGTGCAAGGTCGGAAATTCTTATTTGGCCAGGTCTTACACTATATAATGAATAGCAAGATTACGATATGTCAAATCCTAATTAAAAATTACAAATGAAAAGTGAAGAAATAAAACGGAAAACAAACAATATCATACCGCGGAACAGTTCCAAAATCCACTTGAAAAATCGATACCCCAAACACATATTATACATGAACGCTCGCATTCCTTGCATGGTACAGGCACTTCAATAAAAAATGGCAGCGCTAAGCTAGGTTTATGGGCCCCAACCTTTCCTCTTATTTTGTCTGTGTCATCTTGATAATGCCAACATGTTCGGGAAGTCTGTAATTAACAATGTCAATTGCAATTGCTGTATTGATTTGAATACGAATTAGTAACGGGGTGTTCCAAAAACAGGTTGCACACAGCATTCAATTTGAAAGCGGTAGTGCATATAGTCTCTTGCGAATGCGAAGCATATTCTTTCACAGCGTCTGTATAAATGGTAAGAGGTCATTTAGTAACACGTCATGGAGTGTAGCTGACGAATATAGAGCTACAAAGTATTTTAACATAGAAAAAGATCAGTTCATGGTACAAAGTGTAATAACTATCCCCTTAAGCATAATTAAATACAATGATGAAAAAAATTACAATGACCGTGGTTGAGATTTCTTAATCTGACGCAAAGCTGCTTACCAATGTAAACCGTACATCGTTGACTGAGCCTGATTTAATATATACAGTGATAATTATCAGCAACATTTTACCAATATAAATACCAACATATATATTCTTCTGTCAATGACCTAACGTTAAAAGATTCATGAAAAAGCTACATTGTTCGGGAATATTTATATACCTCTGAACGTCTGAACATTATCAACCAAACTGGGGTTTTTTGCTTTGTTTATCTTCATCCTGTGTCTTATGTTTCCAATGTTGTCAATGTCTCTGGATTGTCCATTTTTTATTGCCTGGTCGGTTTTCAGCTTACAGTTTCACAATTTAATCACAAGTATATGCTTGTTGGACATTTTGCTTGCTATATGAACAGTTTGAAGATACCAAAGGGGTAATCAGAAGCCGTTAATAGTAGAAGGAAAGACAACGCAATGGCCAAACGAAAAAGGACAATATGACAAACATTACACCTAAAACCAAAGATCGAGCAACACGAACCCCACTAAAAGCGGAGGTGAACTCATGTGCTTCGAAAGAGTAGGCAGTTCCTGGTCCACATGTCGCTTCCATCGTGTTACACTTATTACAATACTCGGTGATATGTCGTGAATGAGGAAATAAATATATAATAACAATCAATGTGTCGACTGCACACAATTCCAACAAACATGAAGGCTCTTTATCCGACACTAGTGGATGTAACAGATGGAGATAAGACGTTCGTCATAACAAGACTAGCGAATTGTTTCTGCAATGAACCAACGCAGTCGGCAAAAATTTCACCGAGGTAAAAATATCATCTTAAGTATGACACTGCTTGGTTGACATTTTCAGAGTGTATGTCTATATTTAATTCCAATGATACCACATGAAAAATGGTTCGGAATCTCGATAATGTGCCCGAGTAGACCGACATATGTACCCGAAGATATTTGTTTTCAGTGAGTTAGCATTTTAAAGATCCAATAAAGCGTGTTTTTTTCCAATTTAAAGCGGGCATCATCGCCATTTCATTGAATGCATCTTGTTCTCTGACAATTTGCTCACTTGGCGTTAAACAGCATTCGCTCGCCCACTCTTCTCGCCGTGATAACACTGATACATTGTCCATGTATTGTTATACATCACACGTATCTACTCCAGCTATACTAATACACCTGGTAATTCTTAGAAAATTGAGAGATTATATTTGATATCCTTGAAAAATGTTTTATTAATATCAAGGATACAAAATACATTAACAAAGGTAGGCCATTTAGAGTTGTCGTCCATGTGAAGGTAGGTTGATTATTTATATTTCCTTTCTTAATGCATAAAATAGTAATGCTATTTTATTTACAAACATAATTTCAACGCGATAGTTGTAAATCTCTTCAAACTACGTAATAATTATAGGGTGCGTTTGATTTATAGTCACATACAAGAAGTAAAACGATGTTATTGACAATATGTGGTGGTGTAACTCGTTGTATACATTTGATGCGCTTAAACATGTATGTCATTTGTAAGGAACATATTATGTAACTGATAACACAATATAATTATGACATTTATTATAATTAGATCATCTACGAAACGTAATGAAATGTAATATTTTGTAGACCGTTGTTTGTCTGTTCGTCCTTTCGTTATTGACTTTGAAAATGTCTGTCCGTTATCGATTTACAGCTTCTGATAACCATTTTGGTATCGTCAACACTTTCTTATTGGTAGACTGCATATAACAAATTGTATTATATATTTGAAATAAGAAATATTGTTTAATTATGATATAGCGACAACTAATTGACGGTATAATAACATGAAAAAACAAAAAATGACAACCGTCGGAACAGTTCTAAAATACAATAGCAAAATAGAAACAGAAAGAGGTAAAATAGATACATAGCTACTCATTTTCCTGTCTTGGTACAGGCATTTCAATAAAAAGTGACCGTGTTAAACTAGTTTTATGAGCCCATACCTCCTTTCTTATAAGACCTTTTTATCACACATACACATGTATCATTTCTGTCAAATATATTTCATTAAGCAATTACAAATGTTTGAAAATACGATCAGTGGCAGTGATGTTTATATTGTGTTACTTATATTGTGTTACTACTAAGTTTAATTTTTGCAATATTTATATGGACATAAAAGTGAGTTCCAATTCAAAATATTCCACAACATAATTGCACAAGAGGTAGGTAAGAGTTATGGATGGTCAACGTCTCTTTCAATAATATTTTAGCTGTATCATGTCAATCAGATTTATTGGTTGTGGAAACCGTTGTACATGTAACCTGGAGAAAATATCCAATATTTTTTAAGTATTCATAACGTATATGGATTACATAATCATGGTCACGGCGGCCACTACACCTCCGGAATTTCTGAAATATAACAGACAGCTTAAACAAATATCAGAAATCAAATATGACGTGAGCTGGGCCATTTAAAAGATTCTGCATAACAAATATTTAATTGTGTTGTCTGGACGCCATGTAGCTGAATAAACACTAAGATCGGAATTGTCTTTGACTAACGTCACTCTTACCTACACTGGTTCTATTTGAACAGTCAAATTGTATTGACTGAATAACTGTTTGTTATATACGGTCACTAACTGCAAGATATAGATTTTATGGTATCGGATTCATTTTTTCACAGTTTTCCGGTTGTTGACTGATTTTGTCTGTTTGTATACTTATGAGTTTTGATTTTCCCTTTGTAAGATTGTTCGGAGTTCGGTAATTTTGTTATTACCCTTATTCATGTAAAGTGACGGTAGAAACCGTTCCCGGTATAATTGTAGACTTCAAAACGATTAGAACGACGATTGGTTCTGCTCGTTTGTAGACAATTTGCTAGGTGTTTTATACTTTTTGCTATTGCAGTATGAGCACAATATATGTACATTGTCGGTGAATATAAAATGTATTTTTACTCGCTGTGAAGCAGGCCAGAAAGGCTAACGAGAGGCCTGCTTTTCTTACTATTTCTAAAGCTACTACAGATAGATTTTATATTGCCGACAATGTATGCATATTGTCTCTTTATATCTAGAATTTGGCTTTAAATTTATATCAATCGAAAAGATTGAGCCATCTGACTAACATCTATCTATAAGTCGAGACGCTAGTCAATTTCACGCCCATATTTTTTTGGCGAATTTCGTTTCGATTATATAATTGCTCAATTGTTTCAGGACGAACACAGTGTAGATGTATTCAAATCAGAATGCTCTATTAGAAAATGCACTTTTACGAAGAATGGATATGGATTCAGGAGAATGTATCGCAAATACATATGAATCTGATATACATTAACAATAAAGAAGCATCGGATTCATTGTTTTCAAAATACATATAAAGTTGCATAACTAATTATTTTAAAAACAAATGGATTAACGAGGCAATTTTAGAGCATCGTATCTAAAGGGTGAAGGTCGATGTATAAAGAAGGATTATAAACCTTAACATTCTGTCATTTTGCAGCTGAATCATCATAAATCTTTTGCTTTACATGTATGTAGTTTGATAATCGATGACTTCAAGCTGATATAATTTGTCAAAATGCGATTATCGCTAAATAGACAACATATTCATAGTTAATATTTAATTATAGAAAAATCTTAATTTATAAATGCATTTCAGCTTATACACCTACATGTTAACATTTAATATACGTAGTTCCTGTGGCAAATAAAATAAGATAAATATTACTTGTTTTATTTCTTGTTGTAGTTTTGCTTTTAGTGCTGTATTAAATGATCAAATTGATTAATGCGTTGGTCTGTGGCATGTGCAATTGCAATTATAATTTTTGATTTGATATCAGAACAGACAATTCGAACACATTACGACAGGAGGTCATAACTATACAATATAGGTAAAATAATTTATACAAAGACACGGCTACGATCACAAGGTAGTTTGCTTGATTAGCTACCTATGATATCAGTGTCTATCGTCACTTAAATTGTGTATTCAATTTCCGCTTGTGATCAGGTATGCTTTCTTACGTCATAAAGTTTGTCAGTAATGGTAGGTATGTTGTGTTGTTTCTGCGAACTGTGAATTCTCCACAGAAATAGGGTCTATTAACGGGGTATCATACACTACAGGGAGATATATCTTTAAAATCAGTTGAACGTTTTGATCATATGATATTTGTATGCAGATTTCAAGCATCTCGGTGATCAAAACCACAGAGAGAAAAGCTGTTATGTGGCTAGTGAATTTATAGCTCTGAGTCTGCTGGTTGGAATTTGCTAAAATTTTTATATTTATAACAGTGGATATATTCAAACACACTGCCAAAAAAATAAGAAAATTAAACGAGCAGATCAAATTTTACCTGAAGTGTATGGTACCACCTTAAACCATTATTAATTTAAGAAATGTTTGAGGACACAAAAGGAGCAATCATAAGCCGAAAATTGAAGAAGAAGAACAGACAACACAATGTCCATAAGAAAAAGAACAAATAATGATCTACAAAGTACTATACACATACAACTTAAGATCGAACAACACTCACACCATTTAAAAATGTGATGATTTCATGGGCCCCGGAAGAGTAGGCATTTTCAGGTCCACTTGGTCACTCCGCCATTACTACATGTATCTCATAAAAACGTAATGAGAGTAATACAAGCAAAAATATAGGATTTGCAGTGCTTAGAGTACCACAGCAGTTTCCCCCCACATTATATTGCATTAGGATAAGCCTGATCAGATATTCATGTTGCTTGCTTGGTCATCTACTTTTCTTACTTTTGAAAAATTGAAAGTTCAACTTTATTTGAAACTGGATTGAACGCGTAAAGTGAACAAAAAGTGTTAATTATTTCAAATTGTGTAAAGTAAGAGTATTGACGAGGAACTACAATACGCATTACGTCATATCGCACCTTAACACTTAACAACCTCCTGCACTCTTAGCAAATTGCACTTACATTCAAAGAATGAGAAAACACTTTCTAGATATATGTTTATTAAAACCCCATAGCCTGAACACAAAAACAACAAACAATGGAAAATAAACATAAACAACTATGATAGTAGTTCCTTAATCTATTTCTCAGCTGGTTGTCAATGAATACAGACTGTCTCTTACTGAATCGGCTTTATTGTTTACAGCGGAATCTGTTTTGTAAGTACAATACCAGCGGTTTAAACTGACTGTTTTTTTCTCTAACTTGCAATAAAGGACCTGGAAATCTGACAAGATAAGGTCGCTGACCACAAGCCTGACACTAATTCTATAGGATTGAGTTCCATTAGCCATGTGCATCCTTTCGTTGTCAAGACACTTACCAAAGGCTCATCATGTTAACGATGTTGCCTGGTAGCAACGGCATAGCCTAACTATAACTGAAAGTGACGTAAAACATAAATGCTATAATCCAGGAGCTTTGCACTTCGTGTACGTCAAGTATTTTAATATATGCACATGAAATACCATCATTCTAATCACTATGATTCTATTGATGTCTGTCATAGATGCTTACCTTTATTCTTGGCATTGCATTTTATAGTGTTGTCTTCACAATGTTATGCGACCATGCAGAGACATGTTTTTGCTTTATGTTTATTATGTTCAGCGTCCATTGAGCAATCTGTAATCGTTTTATATTCACAAGGTTCAGGGTCAATTGAGCGACATGTACTGATTTTATGTTCAATGGTTCAGTGTCCATTGAGCGACATGTACTGATTGTATGTTTACCGGGATCCCTGTCCAGTCTGCGACCTGTATTAGTTTTAATTTCGGTGTTCACTGAGCGATATGTAGCTCAACCCTATAGAGGGAAGTCCGCCACTAATAATATCTGTGGTACGTCATTAAAGATGAAATAGATTGCTTTAGGTGTCATTTTATGAATCATCAACATATGTTAGAACTTATTCTGTATTCATAATGCATACACTGTCGCTCACAGCTGATACAATCATCTGCCCTAACAATGTCCGATATATGGATCACCTTTTAGACCCCCCTA
Organism: Bathymodiolus septemdierum; assembly: GCA_963383655.1. NCBI lineage: Eukaryota > Metazoa > Mollusca > Bivalvia > Mytilida > Modiolidae > Bathymodiolus > Bathymodiolus septemdierum. The sequence goes on from OY726520.1 coordinate 5,603,789, forward strand.
CTTGATCATACGTAGCCATTCTTCACGGTAACTGCCACATAGCATATCTGAAAAAGAAGCAAGACATATTTTGACCGCGCTACTCCTGTGAATTGTCATGTATCATATGAGCTAATCACTGCTATTATATCACGGTTACACGAATTTAATGGGTAGTTAGCCTCAGAGGAATCTGATCAAATTTTGTGAATCTCAGTTATTACATAAAATAGTAAAAAGTATTATTTTCAACGAAAGCAATCTAAAACAATATATATCTAATTAATGAAACTAGAATCAATGTGATTTCGATGCCAACATTTCTAGATGAAATATTCTGTCTGGATTTGTTTTGCTATTATAAGTGACAAATGGGCAACAAATGTGATCAAAAACCTTCATCACAAATAATTTTCAAGATTAACTGAGATTACAGAGTTGAATAAATATAGGGAATCGTTTTGATTGTGAGTCCAATGATGTCACGAAAATGTTAAACTAGAAATCGAAATTGCTTCCAACTCATGTTGCTTGTTTGAAATGTGACCTGCTTGTTATATGTATTGCGAGCAAAACGACCATTTTTTAAACGGAATCTCCGTATAAAGTTTAAAGATGAACACATAGTTGACAGACAGGTTCGTAATTTTGATTTATTTTGATTATTTCCTCTCACAATAAACGGTTAGATTCGGTTAATTTGATTAATAAAATGCATCTTGAATCGTTCGTCAGGTAATGTGATACGTTTTTTTTTGTATTGCAATCATTACGACTTTCGGGTGATGGTGACACTAAGTTATATTGCTTAGCAATTGGCTTCCATCACATTTAAATACAACTGGAATTATCTCTTGTATTATTGTATTATTGTAGAATATCCATTTCATTTAAATAGCATAACAAAATATTATAAATGCAATTTTATACATGTATTAACTGCTCACCGAGTGAAAAAAAAATCCAAATTACACACGAACGGAAGCAAAGGTAAATGTTGAACTGCAGCATTAAAAGGTATAGAGATTCTCAATATTAGAAAATAATTATCACATTGAAACATAAATAACTAATATAACTATTATATTAGAACATTGATATCTTAAACCAATAGTGATATATACGGGCAAACAACAAACACAACGTGATAACTATTGCGTTGAAAACAGATCACAGGTAAATTAATGTTAGACTTTCTGTGGTTTAAGATAAGTTTTAGCAATCAATATTTCGGTGATATTGGGATTATCATGGCATTTTGGGATGAAAGTATGTATCGCAACGGTCGGGAATCAACCTCAAAACCTTATATAGTAACAATAGGCGCGGACACCAAATGTAGATGTAAATCTAACCATCATGCGATCATGACCAGGACGATGACTTAATCATATTAAAAGACGATTACTGTTATCAGCACATGATCTTACTTTTCTGAGTTTTCATGGCGTTCGTCTAGTCCGAATCATAATTCTTTTTGGTGTCTTTTAAAATATGTTTTTTGTTTTTTGCTATATTATATTTATTACTAGAATTTGATAGTTTACCTTAATTAAAATCGATATCAAACCTAGTATGCACGACGCGTCTCCGGAATAACATCCAGCAGGTACGCCCAAAGCTAAAATATTTGAAAGCCAAATAATTTTAAAATCTTCAAGAAAACTAATTTTACTCAAATGGAACTAAATAGGTTTTGTCCTTTTAATTGTTATTGACAGAGAAGGGATACGTGTTTGGTTGTTTGTTTGATGGTGTTTAACGCCACTTTCAACAATATTTCAGTTATATCGTGGCGGTCAGTTTTATTGGTGGAGGAAACCGGAGGATCCGAAGAAAACCACCGACCTGTCGCAAGTTACTGACAAACTTTATCACAAAATGTTGTAAGCCTCGCCCTGATCAAGATTCGAACTCACAACATCAGTGGTGATAGGCACTGATTGCATAGGTAGTTGTCAATTCAACAACCATACGATCACGGCCATGAGGCCCCCGAGAAGGGATGCAACAAATTATTAAAATTACAATAACACATTTCTAAGATAAATCACACTTAAATTCCTGTGGAAGACAAAGTAACATGACCCCTCAAGAATTGATAGACTATATAGCTCTTGGATTAAATTAGAATGGTCTATTAAATAAATCAAATATCAAAGAATTTTGTTAGAATGAGGAAATTAATGGGCTTTACGACTAAAATAAGCAACACAACTATATAAATAATAAATAATGACACCTAAAATGTATATTAAATATATATATGTTTTTCTATTAAGTTGTCTTAAAAGTTGTAAAATTTGGTGAGTGGATGATGGTTGTACAATGTCAAGGGTGCAATTTCGCAGCTATATCATGCCGATACATTAAAGAACACTTTTTTCGCGAGGTGGTGATATCTGTTTTGATTTTCATGTTCCCAAATGTTTTAAGTTATTGACTTTTCAATCACGGTTATTCCAGAAACGTTTCGCGCGAACTAAATTTGATATATTTGTTTTCTTCCCTAATAGACCAACACGCAAAACTATGTTTGTGTTCTGTGTTAGCTAACTGAAACAACAGTCCACTGCTAAAAATGTCACCCTACTCGTACATATTATTATGACGCCGTGTTTTCACAGAGAAACAGTATAAACCAATTTAATAGTCTTTGGTTTCATCAGACAGGGAATCGAACCAATGATCTACTGAACGCGAGGTGAGTGTGCTAGCCAAAACAACGCTGAGACAGGGTGTATGGCTTAGATAACAGACCACAGCATACTTACAATTAAAAAATCAACCTCAACCTTTCTAAGCCACAGAATTACTGTTACAGATTCTGAGATGAGAATTAGCCCTTATTTGGCAAGATAACTACGAATGGAATTAAAGTTAAGAATCCAACTGAATCTCGAATGGGATTATGCAATGAAATCACCATTCGTACTGAATTAATGATGCTTATCTTTACATAAGCGTGGTTTCAATATGACATAATGGCACACATTGTTCTCTATCTTGTTTTTCACCGCGTTTTTAATACGAGTAACACAGCGGCAGACACTAGTGTAGCGGGAACTGTTTACCTTTCCGAAGCACCAGAGTTCACCAGTTTTAGTGGGGCTCATCTTGATCAATCTTTCTGTCGACCATTGTTTTGTGTTCTTTTCCTTTCTCTTTATATCATTGTATTGTCTGCCCTTACTCAATTTATCGCTTCTGATTACCTCTTTGGTATCTCCAAACTTTTCGTATATGTTTTTATGGCTTTTGGTATATTCACTTCACGAATAACATTTAAATGTTTCGGTATTTGTGAACTGAATTGATTTATCATTATCCACGTGATTCACATTCAGTATATTACAGTATCATTATTCGTCTGTGTGAGTTCGTTAACAAGATTATAACGGTTCATTTAGCTTCAGCTAACTGTTAACCTTGATTCTCTTCAATTCATTTTCAAAATATCTTGCGTAGGACAATATCTAGATAATAAGAATATTAACAATACTGCTTGAAAGTTAAACTGAAATAAAGACAAGTTCAAGGACGTTTTGTTCTTGTCATATATCAACACAATATAGCATTACTAATATAAAGGTAGATATAAAATTTAGTGCCATCGACGCGTTTCTGGAATAACATTCACTAGGTACGCTCAAAATCGAAAGATTGGAAAGTCAAATAACTGTTCTTCACAAAAACTTTCTACGCTGTTGCAAATCAAGATATTGGATTGGAAAATATAATATGCACATGTTCATTGTCCGAATTGTTGTTTGCTAAAATTATCTACGGTGGTGTGATGTTACTCTTACATTTACAAGGCAAGACATCGAATATCAAATGTTCATTATACCCCCCCCCCCCCCCTTTCTCTGTTCACTAACGATGACTTACCCCTTCAATGTATAGCTACTATTTACACGAACGACAATTAAGTTTTGTAATGTTCTTTTTCAATACTGTGAATGAATGTTATTTTTTTTTGGCATGGCTTTGTGGTGTTTTTTCTTCATGGTCGGGTCTATCTGCGCCTGTGTTTCATGGTTGGGTATATCTACGCCCTTTGATATTAAAATTACTTGTATTATTTGTCTTCACACAATAATCTTGGTGATATAATTGTCCAACGATCGATACATATTATTAAATGAGGTTATTATCGCACTATTACAATGTTTTAATAGATTGACATACATTCTGTTATCAACCTTTTTCTTATCAACTATTCTGGTTCACCCTGTTTTTTTTCGTTTGGGGGGGGGGGGGGCAGGGGGGTCCGTGTTACTCATCTTTTTAGCTTTTTATGTTGTGTTTTTTGTGTTGTTTGTCTTCGTTCTGTGTCTTATGTACCAGATGCTGACAGTTTCTCTTGATTGTCCATTCGTGATGATCCTTTCGGTTTACTCTAACGTTTATCAGAACGATTAGCTTTGTAATTATCCCCTCTAATAGTTCTTCGTATAATTTTGTCAACTTGTCTGTTCTTATCACGAAACATCACAATGCTACATTTGTAAATGAATAACAATATAATAAAAAGGAATTAGACACAAAACAGTCAAGGTAATTAACTACTATACCACAAACTGTTAATTCCTCTACACACATGCTACCCAAGTATCTAATTATCAGGTGGCAAAATTATATGTAGCTTTGGGATAAGTAAAAAGTTCAAGGAACCTGTGTCATTCACTTCTCAATGCTCATTGACATCATTTTGCTCTACAAATTGATATAAAAAATACATATTTTCCTAACAAATAAATGGAATGAACTGAAAACATTTCAATCTATTAAAAAAAATCACAAATGGAAAGCTGATTAATTTATTATTCGCTTTAGAATGATATAAATTTTGTGATTTTAACTAATACAATTAAATATGTTTGACCAAATCCTTGAAAAACAGAAATGCTCTATATTGATAATATGTATAATCTGAACATCTGTATATGGAAAACACACAGCTTTGTCCAAATGGTGTACCGTCAATGTTGAATCCATTTCATTAAAATGTCTATTAAATTTATCTATTATTCAAAGTAAACGGTAGTTTCACAAAAGTAACACGACAGGTGCCACATGTGGTGGAGAAACTGCTTCCCTTTCCGGTGCTCGTGAGTTCACCCCCACCTCTAACAAATATTCTACCACATGACTTTCTGTTCTCCTGAAAAGCAACATCAATACAATTGAACAGCTTGTCATAAATTTTAATAGGATTTGCGAACACAATGGAGTAAACTATTTTTGAAGTTAACTAGTTCTGTTGTATAGTACAGGATAAAAAGAATTTGAAGATACCAAAGAGGTAATCAGAATCCGTATATCGAAGAAGAACAGACAACACAATGACCAAAATAAAAAGTACAAACAACATACACATAAAAGTAAAGAACGAGTACCACGAACCTCACTAAACACATGTGGCACCCGTGGTGTTAATCTAGTTAAAACTTCGGTGATGAGCCATGAATGAGGAAAGGGCCGGGAAGTATTTACGACAAGTGGAACAAATCCGTGGTCATATGTGACACATATATTCCATAGCGGTTCACCAAGTCACGATGACGACCATAAAAGGTTCAAAGTGATGACTTCAACTTAACTACCTTGGTTCAGTAGCTTCCTTGTTAGCAGCAACCCTCTATCAAGGAAATCCTGATAGGAACCACAAACTCTGGAATATCGTATCAACTGAAAGATATATACTCCATATGCAGTTGCTGCTGGAATGTTGCTACATATAAATGGAAAGTTCACGATAGGGAAAATGAAATCATCTCTTGTGCCATAAAGTTTCGTTCTTAACCGCCCCTCACTGTCAATTTCGAGGTGTAGGTCAAGGTACGAAGCAGACTGTCTGTATCTGTGGTATTCATTATTTCAAGCTCAATGGGATAGATGCGATCAACGAAATAACCAAACCTAGATTTATTTAGTGAAAGAACATCATCTATATAGGGGAACGTGCATTGAATGATCGGGCTAGCTTCTTTTCGTTTTTCTTGAGAAGCTCCTGTATGAAGTCTGTAAACCTCGTTCCGTTGATTGTAATAATTTATTCGCTGATGCATGTAGTTGTGATTTTTCTATCCTTTATACTTTCTAACCTTCCTGTCATAAATACATCGACTTACATGAGTTGTAGTATCAATTTCTTGACTAGACAACATTTATGGGTTTTTTTTTGCAATAGTTTCGTCAATTGCTAGAATTCAAATGGGAACTAAATGAGTTCCTCTCATTGTTGATTTGTTTTAATACTGCTACCAATCTCAATTTATGGTTAAATCTCACAACCCTAGTATATGCACTCCCTGATTAGTTTATGCAACAATAACTGCAGGCATCCTGACGGTAGCCTAACTATTTCTAGTCTTATATTTTACATTTGTTAAGCAAATTTATCTCACGGAACTTGCGTTGAATAAGATATGAAAAGAAAATGTCAACAGTGATGGTTAATTCCATCAATTAACGCACTGAACACAAAATGACTACACCATATGACGCTACAAATCGCTCTTCTGGCTTCGGACAGGCACGCACAAAAATGCAGCCGGGTTAGACGGGCTAATATGATCCCAACCCTCCCATTTTGATAATTGGAGATCCAGCGGATGACAAAACATATAAACAAAGATAAAAAACTACACAGATTCGCTTCCATTCAGAAGACCACGTACTATCACAAGAATGAATGACAACATAAACATGGGCAGTACAATAGCATGGTCAATGAATGATCGCTTGATTGATTGGAAGGTAGAATATGTTGGTTAAAGACAATTACTCCTTTGACAAACTATCATAACCAATAATTCTAACAGATTTAATATTAATTAGTTATGAACATGCAAAGACATTAATGGGGCCGTCGTGGTCGTGATCGTATGGTAGTTGGATATATAACTACCTATGCAATCAGTGCCTATCACCACTAACGTTGTGAATTCGAACCCCGCTGATGCGAGGTGTACTCGATACAACATTATGTGATAAAGTTTGTCAGTGACTTGCACCGAGTACACCGGTTTCCTCCACTAATAAAACTGACCGCCACGATATAGCTGAAATATTGTTGAAAGTGGAGTTAAACACCATAAACCGAAACCCAAAGCAAGGAAATTAATGGTCTTCGTGGGATATCAGAATAAATAGGGGTTGGGGTATTGTTGTTTATCTTCACTTTCACTAGCAGATTATCTATATTTTAGTTAAATAAACCTGCCTTAGAGGGCGAGCTATGTTTGGTCATAGCCTTTACGAATGATATTTTTCAAGCATGGCTGCATACCTAGTGAATTGTTAACTGTAAAATTAGTACAATAAAATTATTTGTGTTTAAAAATTATCAAGTATTTTTGCAGCTTAGGTGTGTCATATTTGAACTTTGTAATTTTGTTAATTACATCGCTAGAAAAAACAAGGATGGAAAGGGCAACATTAAATTCATTTCAGTTTGTGTATTTAAATATATCCCTTTCTCAAGGTAAATTTAACATGACAAAAAAGATGATTTGTCTTACCTTATGGTCACATTTCTACGTCGAAGTCGCTTTGCTTCATGATATGTCGTGCACATTTCTTAGTTAGTTCGTTTTTTCCAATATTTATAATGATGTTTCGGACTTTAATTAACGTAATGTCGCGATAAAGGAAATACAACACCACAGATGCCGTCTTCATAAATAACTGAAAACTTTAAGAATAAATTTATTACAACTATAAAGCTTTTATATATAGATACAATTCTACAGACAGAGATGTGGTCTTTAACGTTCTTGTACATTGACATAATTCTACAAGCAGCGATATGATCTATAAAGTTCTTGTACATTAACATAGTTCTACAGACAGCGATATGATCTATAAAGTTCTTGTACATTAACACAATTCTAGACAGAGATATGATCTATAAAGTTCTTGTACATTAATATAATTCTACATGCAGAGATATGATCTATAAAGTTCTTGTACATTAACATAATTCTACAGACAGAGATATGATCTATAAAGTTCTTGTACATTATCATAATTCTACAGACAGAGATATGATCTATAAAGTTCTTGTACATTGACATAATTCTACAGACAGAGATATGATCTATAAAGTTCTTGTACATTAACATAATTCTACATGCAAAGATATGATCTATAAAGTTCTTGTACATTAACATAATTCTACAGACAGAGATATGATCTATAAAGTTCTTGCACATTAACATAATTCTACATGCAGAGATATGATCTATAAAGTTCTTGTACATTGACATAATTCTACAGACAGAGATATGATCTATAAAGTTCTTGTACATTAATATAATTCTACATGCAGAGATATGATCTATAAAGTTCTTGTACATTAACATAATTCTACATGCAGAGATATGATCTATAAAGTTCTTGTACATTAACATAATTCTACATGCAGAGATATGATCTATAAAGTTCTTGTACATTGACATAATTCTACAGACAGAGATATGATCTATAAAGTTCTTGTACATTAATATAATTCTACATGCAGAGATATGATCTATAAAGTTCTTGTACATTAACATAATTCTACATGCAGAGATATGATCTATAAAGTTCTTGTACATTAACATAATTCTACATGCAGAGATATGATCTATAAAGTTCTTGTACATTGACATAATTCTACAGACAGAGATATGATCTATAAAGTTCTTGTACATTAATATAATTCTACATGCAGAGATATGATCTATAAAGTTCTTGTACATTAACATAATTCTACATGCAGAGATATGATCTATAAAGTTCTTGTACATTAACATAATTCTACAGACAGAGATATGATCTATAAAGTTCTTGTACATTAACATAATTCTACAGACAGAGATATGATCTATAAAGTTCTTGTACATTAACATAATTCTACATGCAAAGATATGATCTATAAAGTTCTTGTACATTGACATAATTCTACAGACAGAGATATCATCTATAAAGTTCTTGTACATTAACATAATTCTACAGACAGAGATATGATCTATAAAGTTCTTGTACATTATCATAATTCTACAGACAGAGATATGATCTATAAAGTTCTTGTACATTGACATAATTCTACAGACAGAGATATGATCTATAAAGTTCTTGTACATTAACATAATTCTACATGCAAAGATATGATCTATAAAGTTCTTGTACATTAACATAATTCTACAGACAAAGATATGATCTATAAAGTTCTTGTACATTAACATAATTCTACATGCAGAGATATGATCTATAAAGTTCTTGTACATTATCATAGTTCTACAGACAGAGATATGATCTATAAAGTTCTTGTACATTAACATAATTCTACAGACAGAGATATGATCTATAAAGTTCTTGTACATTAACATAATTCTACATGCAGAGATATGATCTATAAAGTTCTTGTACATTAACATAATTCTACAGACAGAGATATCATCTATAAAGTTCTTGTACATTGACATAATTCTACATGCAAAGATATGATCTATAAAGTTCTTGTACATTAACATAATTCTACAGACAGAGATATGATCTATAAAGTTCTTGTACATTGACATAATTCTACAGACAGAGATATCATCTATAAAGTTCTTGTACATTAACATAATTCTACATGCAAAGATATGATCTATAAAGTTCTTGTACATTAACATAATTCTACAGACAAAGATATGATCTATAAAGTTCTTGTACATTAACATAATTCTACAGACAGAGATATGATCTATAAAGTTCTTGTACATTGACATAATTCTACAGACAGAGATATGATCTATAAAGTTCTTGTACATTAACATAATTCTACATGCAAAGATATGATCTATAAAGTTCTTGTACATTAACATAATTCTACATGCAGAGATATGATCTATAAAGTTCTTGTACATTGACATAATTCTACAGACAGAGATATGATCTATAAAGTTCTTGTACATTAATATAATTCTACATGCAGAGATATGATCTATAAAGTTCTTGTACATTAACATAATTCTACATGCAGAGATATGATCTATAAAATTCTTGTACATTAACATAATTCTACAGACAGAGATATGATCTATAAAGTTCTTGTACATTAACATAATTCTACAGACAGAGATATGATCTATAAAGTTCTTGTACATTATCATAATTCTACATACAAAGATATGATCTATAAAGTTCTTGTACATTAACATAATTCTACAGACAAAGATATGATCTATAAAGTTCTTGTACATTAACATAATTCTACAGACAGAGATATGATCTATAAAGTTCTTGTACATTAACATAATTCTACAGACAGAGATATGATCTATAAAGTTCTTGTACATTAACATAATTCTACAGACAGAGATATGATCTATAAAGTTCTTGTACATTGACATAACTCTATAGACAGAGATATGATCTATAAAGTTCTTGTACATTAACATAATTCTATAAACAGAGATGTGATCTATAAAGTTCTTGTACATTAACATAATTCTACATGCAAAGCTATGATCTATAAAGTTCTTGTACATTAACATAATTCTACATGAAAAGATATGATCTATAAAGTTCTTGTACATTAACATAATTCTACATGCAAAGCTATGATCTATAAAGTTCTTGTACATTAACATAATTCTACATGCAAAGCTATGATCTATAAAGTTCTTGTACATTAACATAATTCAACATGCAGAGCTATGATCTATAAAGTTCTTGTACATTAACATAATTCTAGACAGAGATATGATCTATAAAGTTCTTGTACATTAATATAATTCTACATGCAGAGATATGATCTATAAAGTTCTTGTACATTAACATAATTCTACAGACAGAGATATGATCTATAAAGTTCTTGTACAAATCATAATTCTACAGACAGAGATATGATCTATAAAGTTCTTGTACATTGACATAATTCTACAGACAGAGATATGATCTATAAAGTTCTTGTACATTAACATAATTCTACATGCAAAGATATGATCTATAAAGTTCTTGTACATTAACATAATTCTACAGACAGAGATATGATCTATAAAGTTCTTGTACATTAACATAATTCTACATGCAGAGATATGATCTATAAAGTTCTTGTACATTATCATAGTTCTACAGACAGAGATATGATCTATAAAGTTCTTGTACATTAACATAATTCTACAGACAGAGATATGATCTATAAAGTTCTTGTACATTAACATAATTCTACATGCAGAGATATGATCTATAAAGTTCTTGTACATTAACATAATTCTACAGACAGAGATATGATCTATAAAGTTCTTGTACATTGACATAATTCTACAGACAGAGATATCATCTATAAAGTTCTTGTACATTAACATAATTCTACATGCAAAGATATGATCTATAAAGTTCTTGTACATTAACATAATTCTACAGACAAAGATATGATCTATAAAGTTCTTGTACATTAACATAATTCTACAGACAGAGATATGATCTATAAAGTTCTTGTACATTGACATAATTCTACAGACAGAGATATGATCTATAAAGTTCTTGTACATTAACATAATTCTACATGAAAAGATATGATCTATAAAGTTCTTGTACATTAACATAAATCTACATGCAAAGATATGATCTATAAAGTTCTTGTACATTAACATAATTCTACATGCAGAGATATGATCTATAAAATTCTTGTACATTAACATAATTCTACAGACAGAGATATGATCTATAAAGTTCTTGTACATTAACATAATTCTACAGACAGAGATATGATCTATAAAGTTCTTGTACATTATCATAATTCTACATACAAAGATATGATCTATAAAGTTCTTGTACATTAACATAATTCTACAGACAAAGATATGATCTATAAAGTTCTTGTACATTAACATAATTCTACAGACAGAGATATGATCTATAAAGTTCTTGTACATTAACATAATTCTACAGACAGAGATATGATCTATAAAGTTCTTGTACATTAACATAATTCTACAGACAGAGATATGATCTATAAAGTTCTTGTACATTGACATAACTCTATTGACAGAGATATGATCTATAAAGTTCTTGTACATTAACATAATTCTATAAACAGAGATGTGATCTATAAAGTTCTTGTACATTAACATAATTCTACATGCAAAGCTATGATCTATAAAGTTCTTGTACATTAACATAATTCTACATGAAAAGATATGATCTATAAAGTTCTTGTACATTAACATAATTCTACATGCAAAGCTATGATCTATAAAGTTCTTGTACATTAACATAATTCTACATGCAAAGATATGATCTATAAAGTTCTTGTACATTAACATAATTCAACATGCAGAGCTATGATCTATAAAGTTCTTGTACATTAACATAATTCTAGACAGAGATATGATCTATAAAGTTCTTGTACATTAATATAATTCTACATGCAGAGATATGATCTATAAAGTTCTTGTACATTAACATAAATCTACATGCAAAGATATGATCTATAAAGTTCTTGTACATTAACATAATTCTACAGACAGAGATATGATCTATAAAGTTCTTGTACATTAACATAATTCTACATGCAGAGATATGATCTATAAAGTTCTTGTACATTAACATAATTCTACATGAAAAGATATGATCTATAAAGTTCTTGTACATTAACATAATTCTACAGACAGAGATATGATCTATAAAGTTCTTGTACATTGACATAATTCTACAGACAGAGATATGATCTATAAAGTTCTTGTACATTAACATAATTCTACATGCAGAGATATGATCTATAAAGTTCTTGTACATTAACATAATTCTACAGACAGAGATATGATCTATAAAGTTCTTGTACATTGACATAATTCTACATGCAGATATATGATCTATAAAGTTCTTGTACATTAACAAAATTCTACAGACAGAGATATGATCTATAAAGTTCTTGTACATTGACATAACTCTATAGACAGAGATATGATCTATAAAGTTCTTGTACATTAACATAATTCTACAGACAGAGATATGATCTATAAAGTTCTTGTACATTGACATAATTCTACAGACAGAGATATGATCTATAAAGTTCTTGTACATTATCATAATTCTACAGACAGAGATATGATCTATAAAGTTCTTGTACATTGACATAACTCTACAGACAGAGATGTGATCTATAAAGTTCTTGTACATTAACATAATTCTACATGAAAAGATATGATCTATAAAGTTCGTGTACATTAACATAATTCTACATGAAAAGATATGATCTATAAAGTTCTTGTACATTAACATAATTCTACATGAAAAGATATGATCTATAAAGTTCTTGTACATTAACATAAATCTACATGCAAAGATATGATCTATAAAGTTCTTGTACATTAACATAAATCTACATGCAAAGATATGATCTATAAAGTTCTTGTACATTAACATAATTCTACATGCAGAGATATGATCTATAAAGTTCTTGTACATTAACATAATTCAACATGCAGAGCTATGATCTATAAAGTTCTTGTACATTAACATAATTCAACATGCAGAGCTATGATCTATAAAGTTCTTGTACATTAACATAATTCTACAGACAGAGCTATGATCTATAAAGTTCTTGTACATTAACATAATTCTACAGACAGAGATATGATCTATAAAGTTCTTGTACATTAACATAATTCTACAGACAGAGCTATGATCTATAAAGTTCTTGTACATTAACATAATTCTACAGACAGAGATATGATCTATAAAGGTCTTGTACATTAACATAATTCTACAGACAGAGATACGATCTATAAAGTTCTTGTACATTAACATAATTCTACAGACAGAGATGTGATCTATAAAGTTCTTGTACATTAACATAATTCTACAGACAGAGATATGATCTATAAAGTTCTTGTACATTAACATAATTCTACAGACAGAGATATCATCTATAAAGGTCTTGTACATTAACATAATTCTACGTGTAGAGATATGATCTATAAAGTTCTTGTACATTAACATAATTCTACAGACAGAGATATGATCTATAAAGTTCTTGTACATTAACATAATTCTACAGACAGATGTGATCTATGAAGTTCTTGTACATTAACATAATTCAACATGCAGAGATATGATCTATAAAGTTCTTGTACATTAATTAAAGGTAATAACAAAATTACCGAACTCCGAACAATCTTACAAAGGGAAAGTCAAAACTCATAATTATATAAACAGACAAAATCAGTCAACAACCGGAAAACTGTGAAAACCGTAATGACCCTGACTTGGTACAGGCATTTCTAAAGAAATGGTGGGTTGAATCAGATTTTAAGGCGCCAAACCTCCCGCTCTCATTAGGGTTCAAAGGTTGTACATTAACATAATTCTACAGACAGAGATATGATCTATAAAGTTCTTGTACATTAATATAATTCTTCATGCAGAGATATGATCTATAAAGTTCTTGTACATTAACATAATTTTACATCCAGAGATCTGGTCTAAAAATTATGTACATTAATATTATTCTACATGGTGAGATCTGGTCTATAAAGTGTCTGTACATAACTACAACTTTTCATACTGAAATATGACCATTTCTACATGCTGAGATCTGACCACGAAAGGTATTTCCATCAACTTTTCTATGCAGAGGTTATTAACAGAGATGGAAATATTAAATCTGACACATCTAAATTTATAAAATCTTTAATAAATCTTATTCGTTATATTCTATAAAGTAGCACCTCTCTGTGACAGGTTTTCTGGTCTAAATATATAAGTAATTTGTTGGGAGAACTACTAGATGAATTATTATATCAGTACGTTTATAAATGATTATGATGGTGTGGTATGTTTTATTTTTCATTTCAATCTATATTATATTACTACTTTATATCAATAATAAATTCCAACAAATTGATGATCTGTTTATTCTGGTCTTCATAGAAAACCATTAATTATATTGATGCTTATGACTAATCTGTTAGTAGTGTCAGCTATACCCAAGAGTAATTGTCTTAAACCGAAAGATTATAACTTCTTGGCTTAAAAGAAACAGAACTATGCACTTTTTGTACAGAAACTAAAGAGAGTCTATTGCATCTGTTTTGGGCATGCACCTACAAGTAAAACATTTGGTTTTCATTAGTAAATGTTTTTGAAAATTGTGGTCTTAACATGCAGTATATAAATGCACCTAATATTATATTGGGTAAGAGAAATCCTTTAGATCCAGATAACACTAATAATCAAGTCATTTTGATTTTAAAATATTATTTATGCAAATGTAGATGTTTGGGTGATAAACCCAGTATTAATGGTGGTCTAAAATACCTGAAATATAGCATTAAAACAGAAAAGACAACCATAAATTTCCTATCCCCTAGACAAAAAGAATATATATGTAAAAAGTGGTGGCCATTTGAAACAGTCCTTGGTGTTTGATATTTCAGTCCAGTGTTGCAAAATGTTTGTTTTGATAAATTAAATGCCTTTTGTCTGTGTAAAATTGTATATGCATGTCATATGTTGGTTATTAGTCTGTAACGAATATTCACGGTCTGTTTTATTGTACCATGAATGTTTACGCTGTCGTTAATTTGTGTGATAATGTTCTGTCTGTTTGAGTGAAAAATAATTTGTGCAGGTGTTTTTATTGTTTGTTTATATTTCCATTGCGTTAGAGATAAAATTACCCAAGAGAGGGTTGGAATCCCATTTACTGGTTTAACATTTCCAATTGTAGTGTGTCCGTCACAACGCATGACCTGGCGGATGGCTCGGTATTTGTAGGGTTGAATGCTGGGAGGCGGTAGATAGTTGTTCATTTTGTCGATATTAGTGGACCTGTTGACTATCACTGTCTACACCTTGTTTGCATAGAAATGTTACAGACATCCACTTTTAGAGTGCTATTTGGAATGTTAATTTGTGAAACTGATGTCACCTCAATTATGATGAATAGTATTGTCGCAACCGCATGTAAATCAATACGGGAGTTTGGAGTTAGGAAGTCTTTTGTGAAGGAGGTAAAATAGGACTATGTATATTTTCTGCCGCCGTTGGACGTTTATTCAATATAGCGGATTTTACTTTGTATTATGTTCCTTTGAATTGAACATTGATGCAGGAAAATATTAAAAATATAATACCCACAGCCATTTATATATATATTCTTTCTTATATGACAAATAATAATTGGCTTGTCTGTATATTATGTTACTGTAAACATTGATACAGGGAAAATACCGTTGTAAAAAAATAAGTATATTTTTCTTTTAATGTGACAAATAAAATCATAAAATGTCTATTATTTGCATTAAATATAGTCTGTTCAATTTTATTACATAAAGCAGGTAATTTTACACCTGAAATGTTCAGTATCATCTACGGTAACTAAATTTGAACATTACATCCGATACTGCACAATATTATAGCAAAGTTTCTTTATCTGCAACTTCAGCTTCTCATGAATAACCCTAACCTAGCCAGGCAACTATCAGTGATAGCATAGAATATGAAATTAACACGCAACCACTACACAGTAAGGTATAAAAGGGAAAGCTTTTTCTCCGTTGATGATGGCAGCTATCTGTGAAACAAAGGGCGCAGCCATCTTAAAAAAGTGTCCGGAAAATGAGACCCGGATGTAGAACTTATGTACTCTTAATGGCTAAGAGCTAGACACGAGACATAGCTCTTCCCCTAACTCCGAACTATCGTATAAAAGTGCAGACAATATTTAGTACCCACGGGCATCTATGAAGTTAAAAATAATGCTTCAGCATCTAATTGAAGACAAACAACAGTGAACAGATCTTAATCTCCCTGCCCTTTTTGGTAATAACATATTATTACTTTTTCTATAAAGGTCAGTAATTGTTACTGGACAGTTTATATCTTCATCGTCTTCCAATCTATTATTTATTTGTTTTATTGCTGAGAATATCTTTGTCTATTATTTCTTGAATTGGAGAGAATTATATCCTAAAATAACAAATTATTACTTTTTCTAAATCTAGAAGAGACTTAACAAGCCTTTCCACAGCGAAACAAATGATAAAAGTGCTGTGTGATATATGTTTTTACATGAAACACTTAAAATGAAATCTCCAGAAACACACGACTTCTAACTATTGGATTAAACCCTTTATTAGGCGGACAGATTAACATCGAATTTTTAAATCCAAATTTCTTCTATTTCAAAATAATTTGAAAATGGTTCTTTTTCTTTCTGTCATATTACTGATCATTAAAAGCAGATAATATATCCCCTTCTGGTTTTATCTAAGATTCAGACGCCGTTATTTTTATCAAAAGTTGTCATGAATCTATAATTGCCACTAAATACAATAGTATTATCATTATTATATTTAAAATAATATTTGTATTCTGATTTCATTTTCATTTAAATTTAACTTTGTGCAAGATGGAAATTATTCATTCGTTTTGCTATTATTTGCGTATCATTGCAAAGGTGATTCCAAATGTCTATGATAAATGAACAAAATCTAAATGATATTTATGCTACTTGAAACTCAAAAGTGTTTCAAAGCTACTGTAGTATTGAAATGCACCATAAACATAGCCGATTGATTGTTAGCTACTTTTTAACATTAAGTGGCAATAGATCATGTATATTCAGGACGGTAATAAGTTCAACAATATTGACAAATTATAGAGAAAGTAATTACGAACGGGACAACGAATGATTAGTACAAATGGAAAGAATGGAGAGTTGAGTAAGGATTCTACAAAATAGCCTTTTGTTGCGACTTCAATATTCTTGTTCGAAAGGATCTTCACCATGTTGGGAGCGTGTCACCCTGTTACAGAGCTGAGCTACTTAAACAGGTATCACTAACGAGTGGGTGATTATTGTTTAACACCAGCTCAGCAATTTTTCAGCTATATCATGACGACATCACTAACGAATTAAAAGATATGTATGATACATCAATATGTAAGCATGGTATATATATATATATACATCGATGAAAAAACTCTCAAATACTTAATACCAGACAGTCCCAAACCTGGCAGATTCTATCTTCTTACCAAAATCCACAAAGCCAATAACCCAGGTAGACCTATTGTCTCTGCTAACGGTCATTCCACTGAAAAAATCTCAGAATTTGTGGATTTCCACCTTCGCCAACGTGTTGAAACTCTTCCATCTTTTATCAAAGATACCACTGACTACTTACAAAAAATGGCAGCTCTGAATCCTTTACCATCCAACACTACTCTGGTCACTATGGATGTCACCTCCCTCTACACTAATATTCCTCATTCCGATGGCATCGAAGCCTGTAAGGAAATTTGGGAATCTCGTTCGGTTAAAATGCCACTTACCGACTGCTTGGTTACAATGCTCACGATGGTGCTTGCAAAGAACAACTTTACTTTTAATGGAGACCATTACTTACAAATAAATGGCACAGCTATGGGCACCCAAATAGCTCCATCTTATGCTAATATATTTATGGGAAAATTAGAAAAACAACTGCTCGAATCGTCTATTGAAAGACCGCTTTCTTGGTACAGATTTATAGATGATGTGGATATGAAGTGGACTCAGAGTGATGAAGAATTACAGAACTGTCTTTCACGTGCCAATAACCAACATCCCTCCATCAAGTTCACTCATGAAATATCTAACACTACCATTTCCTTCCTCGACACTTTTAGCTCTTTATCGGAAGGTGTACTATCCACAGATGTATGCTCCAAAACTACCGACACCAATCAATACCTTTTGCCTAGCAGCTGTCATCCTCCTCATGTGACTAAGAGCATACCATACAGTCAAGCTCTTAGAATCAGGCGAATTTGCCCCACCGACAAATCTTTGAAAAAACGATTGGGTCAACTTAAAAATAATTTGAAAAGAGGGGGCTACAAACAAAATATTATCAAGAAAAGTTTTAGCAAAGCTAATAACATCTCCAGGAGCAGCTTACTTAAGTACAAAGAAAAACAGAAATGTAAAAGAACCCCTTGCGTCCTGACATACCATCCCTGTCTGAGAAACAGCTTCAACACCATTCGTGGGCATTGGACATACGTCGAAAAAAATTCCAAACTGTCCAAAGTCTTTCCTGAGCCTCCCATGGTTGCCTTCAAACAACCAAACAGTCTGAAAAACCTGTTGGTGCGGGCAGAGATGTCAAAGCCTAACACAACTATAGGCAAGAGTCACTCTTGTGGAGACAAACGCTGCAAATGCTGTAAACATATGCAACATTCGTCATCATATACCAGTCAGGTTACCGGAAAACAGTGCACAATATTTTGCACTGTTAATTGCAAGAGTGCAAATGTTATTTACATCCTTGAGTGTTCCGTTTGTGGCCTCCAATACGTTGGCGAGTCTAAGCAGCCCTTCCACAAACGTCTGAATGGACACAGAAGTAACCTTGCAAAAAAGACATTTCTTCCTGTGAGCCAACACTCCAGACTGTCTGACCACAGTCTCGAGGATTTCAACAGAATGAAAATCCTCATCATTGAACAGAACTGTCTGTGGAGTGATTTTCAACGTGAGAATCGGGAAAGATTTTGGATTAAAGAACTCCGTGTTTTACATCCGGACGGTATTAACAGAAAACAATAAATTTTTATGTATATTTTCTTTCACAGTGTTTATAGTTAACGAATATTTTACTACTGTCACAAAGTTAAAGATTTGTGCTCACCACCTTTTATTAACGATTATCCTTAGCATTCTCAAATGCGTCACACTTTACCAGGTGACAATTATACCATCATATCTTTACAGTGAAATGAGGGAGTAAAAGATTTTTAAAGATTTTTAATACGTCACACTTTGTCAACTGACTATTTAGTGAGTTGTAATTATACCATCTAATCTTTACAAACTCAGTCTAACTTTGATAGACACTGAGGATGGTCATTTGTTGATCGAAAATTTTGGCAATATATTTTTTGTAACACGTTTATCGGATACCGATAAACGTGTTACAAAAAATATATTGCCAAAATACGATAAACGTGTTACAAAAAATATATTGCCAAAATTTTCGATCTTGCACAATCTTCTAGACTTCGATATATATATTAAAAAGTCAAATGAAATCCGTATGCTGGTACATATAAAAGAAATTATTAAAAAAAGAACAAAACGGATTTTTCACAACATTCTTGTACTAACGTTTTCACTGCTGTTGCAGATCTTCAGGGACAATGTTTATAAGTGTATATATATGACGTTAACACTATTGTTAACGTCATATATATACACTTATAAACATTGTCCCTGAAGATCTGCAACAGCAGTGAAAACGTTAGTACAAGAATGTTGTGAAAAATCCGTTTTGTTCTTTTTTTAATAATTTCTTTTATATATATATATATATATATATAAGCAAGTGACAACCATACAATATATCTGTCCCACTGGATCTCAAAGTAACTAAGGATACTAGGTTAATACTAAATATTATATACGTCTGTATATTATACAAACGTTTAGAAGCAAGTGACAACTATACAGTGGGACAGATATATTGTATGGTTGTCACTTGTTTAGACGTTTGTATAATATACTTTATTTCCTGTGACTGTATAATGAATTCTTCATTATCCAATACAATATATTAAAAATTGCTGAGTTAGATTGCTGTCAAATTATAATATTAAGTATATATGTACCATCTACACACGCTGATGCACATGTCTTACGTCTATCCCTAGATTTGCCTTACGAGAAAAGGTAACACTACGATTATTGAAGCTCCTGTTATAGGGAGTGGGTGTGGTCGAGTGGTCTAGCGTGCTGGACGTAGGGCTAAGCGAATGGTGCTGCAGTGTATCAATGGTGTGGGTTCAAATCCCGTCGAGGGAAGAACAACAATTTGACAGCTTTAAAATCTAATTCTAACACTGTTTGGTTTAATTTTCAGACGTATATAATATTTAGTATTAACCTAGTATCCTTAGTAACTTTGAGACCAGTGGGACAGATATATTGTATGGTTGTCACTTGCTTCTAGACGTTTGTATAATATACTTTATTTCTTGACTGTATAATGAATTCTTCATTATCCTATACAATATATTAAAAATTGCTGAGTTAGATTGCTGTCAAATTATAATATTAAGTATATATGTACCATCTACACACGCTTATACACATGTCTTACGTCTATCTCTAGATTTGCCTTACGAGAAAAGGTAACACTACGATTATTGAAGCTTCTTCTTTAGGGAGTGGATGTGGTTGAGTGGTCTACGGCGCTGGACATAAGGCTAAGCGAATGGTGCTGCAGTGTATCAATGGTGTGGGTTCAAATCCCGTCGAGGGAAGAACAAAAATTTGACAGCTCTAAAATCTAATTCTAACATTGTTTGGTTTAATTTTCAGACGTATATATATATATATAAACGTCTAAAATGTTAGCACAACGATATCAAAAAAATATGTTAAAATGTAACAAAAATAACTAAGTCTACAAAAAGACTAATTATAATTAAATCGACCGACAAGCTTCATACAGCGTATATATATATATATATATATATATATGTACACGATATAATTCCTCGTTTCATATTTCTGTCAATACATGTAACCACTTTCGCCATCCTACCCTATGCATCATTCGTGATAACTTTCATCATTCTGCAACAATATGTTTTCCCGGAGAATATTTCCTCTGTCAAGAGAATCATTTATATGACGTAGAATGCGACACAATTTCTCTGACTGTCTTCTTTCATCAGACCCACAGTAATTGTAACACTGAAGGTTGTTATATCGCTTTAAAATATATAATAATTAAAAGAAGAATATAATGAATATTTTTCCAGCTTAAGATCATATTGCTGTCGGCTGTATAATAGAGCAACATATAAAGTCACCATATTGTTTATCGTCATTCATTTTGTGATATCAGGTGGTCGTTTTGAGTGGACGCGAATAGTGGTGTTGGAAACACAGTTATCAAGAGGGGAGGGTTGGGATCTCATCAACAGTTTTCATACGGCCACATTTTGGGCTTGTCCGGATCTAGATTTCCAACGTCATATGTTGTGGTCTTTTTTGAGTTCAGTGAGTGAAGGTCAGAGGTGATTGTTCACTTGATTGCTATTGGTGGAATTGTTGACCATCACTGTTTTATTGCTTTGATTAGATGGTTTAGGAAAATAACAAATACCTTCGTAGCCGAAAGTCTATAACTGTGAACAATTTTAATTAACAGAATATCATCAATACACACCTGGATGTGAGGTTAAAGACTTTTGCTACTGTAATTCTTTTGTATTAAATAAGTGCTTGTGTAACCTGTGAGTCATAGGAGTAAAGGAATAGATCGACAGGGAGATGAAGATTACGAAGGTTGAGTTAACCAATCTTATTTTAAAGACTCAGTTTACTTTAATAATACAATCTATAAAAAAGCATTAATCAGCTATACAAATATTGACTGCCTGAATAAATATCTTGACATTTATCATTATTTGAAGCTTTAATGATCTTAAATTCGATAGAACACATAAAAGAATAAATGTGTTTATATCATCAATATTAATCAATCAACTCATTTCAGAAAATGTAAAGGTTAGAGGTCATGCCCATTGCTTTATGACATATTTCGATATAACCGACAGTGTGGTATTTTTTGTTTTACATTCTATCACATTTCTATATATATAGGAATATCATGTTAAGAAAAAATGTACAACGTTTCTAATAACTAAAATCAAATTAAAAAGAAAAAGAAAACCCTCAGAGAACTCTTAAATATTATTTTAATAAATAAAGGGACATTTTGAAATTTGACAGAAAGTGACTTGTGAAGAGGTGTAAAGTGTTTCAGATAGCGAATACATGCAGCTTTAGCTAGAGTACAAGGGATGGGATAGCATGAAGACGACGTGATAAAGATCAAATATACATATTTTAAGATATTGTTGCGTTTTTTGCTCCCCTGTGATCTATTGACGGGTCAATAGTCTTCAAGAGACTATTGAACTAACCTTTGAACCGTTTTTTCATTGGATAAGAATATAATTAGATGCATGGTTTGTCAAATCAATTTATGTCACACAACGATGAATTGACAATACGTAAAACGCAAAAGTGAATCAGACGCTTTATTTACAGACGACAACAAAAATGGCCAAACGATTTGCGTCCGTGGAGAACGAAGAGCTGGATAATATCCAAAATAACAGGAATTCCACCAACACAAAAAACGTAATTTGCATGGCCACGAATGTTTTAAGGGAATATGCAAATGAAAATTCAATTTTAATGGACGATTTCGAACAATTACCAAAGCAGGACCTGTGTGAAAAGCTCCGAACATTTTATGCCTCTCTACGAAATAAAAAGGGCGAATTCTACAGTAAAAATTCCATGATTAGTATCAGGTATGGCATTCAGAGACACTTTCGAAAAGTTCGTGAGTTTGATGTGGCTAATGATGCAGATTTTAAACCCGCCAACTTGATGTTTAACGCCATGTTGGTAAAATTGAAACAACTTGGCTTTGCAGTAACCGTTCATAAACCAGCCATCGCTAAGGAAGACCTTGGGAAGTTTTACAATTCATTTGACTTGAATTCTCCTGTTGGACTGCAAAACAAAGTATTCATTGACTTTATGTTGTATTTTTGCAACCGGGGCAGAGGAAACCTAAGAACTCTAAAGAAGGAGGACTTTCAGTTTTTTGGAAGAAATGATGAATGATACGTACAACTGAGAGATCACTTCACGAAAAACCACAGTGGAGATACTAATGATGATGAGAGTCAGGGGGGTCGATTGTACCCTGTACCGGGTCACACACTTTGCCCAATTGCTACACTCCAGAAATACCTTGCAATCTTGAATCCTAAAAATGAATGCTTTTGGCAAAGACCCAAGCTCGGAGTATCGGAAAATCAGACGGTTTGGCATGATAATATTCCAGTGGGACAAAACACACTAGGTGCAAAAATGAAGACTTTGTCACAGGAACTTGAACTATCAAAAATGTATATTAACCATTGCCTGAGAGCTACTACTATACCACTCTTAGATGAAAATGGTTTTGAGGCAAGACACATCATGTCCATAAGTGGTCATAAATCTGAGTCCAGCATCCGAAGTTATTCGAGGATTGACAATGTCAAAAAAAAAGAAGGATGTCGAGTACGCTCAGCAACATAATTAAAGAAAATACAGGTAATTAATAATTAATGAGATACGGTCATAAGCCAAAATAAAATAATTCCTAGATTATCCATTTTTCTTAAAGTTTGGGGGATCCATTTTTTTTTAAAAAAATTCTTGTAATTTTTATTACTACAGATACAGTATATTTACATGTACCTGTATGTAATTTTAAAGTGTTGACTCAAAAACCAAACACGGGGTGCGAGGACTTGAAATACACATGGGATGGAATGACTCAATGAGTATACTAGTACATGTATCTAGGAATTAAGTTTATTTGGCTTAATATCTAATAAAACGAAGAATCTCTGAATGTACTGTGTCGCTCCTGGCACTCACTGAAGCTGATGAAACCACAAAACAACATACAACATATTTTAATGTATTTGCATTGTCATCATGTACATTTACCCTGAATTCATACACACACATTTACTATATACATGCACAAAGATGTAGATTGTATCTGTTGAATCATGTTTGTAACTGTTAAACATTACAGAAACTAGTCAACTTTCAACTTTTGAATCCTTCAAATACAAATTGAAACAACACTACTATAAAAATGCTAAACCCCCCTCCTATTATAATATTGGCAACAGATATTTAAATATACTGCATACTAGAATAAGGAATAATTGTAGTGCGTTACATAATGATCTATTTCATGCTAATTTGATTCATAGCCCATCTTGTTCTTGTGGATATTCCACAGAGAATGCTGAACATTTTTTAATGTACTGCAAGAGGTTTGATGCACAAAGAAATATTCTGTACCGTTCTTTATTAGCTGCAAATGTACACATTGACTTAAACACCTTGCTGTTTGGAAGTCAAATTTATAATATTGACACAAATATGCATGTATTCATTACTGTACAGACATATATTAAGAAAACATGTCGCTTTTCTTTCCGCTGATTATCGTGAATGTAATCAGGTAACAATTGGTTTGTGGCTGACCTGGTGTGAATTAGTAAATGTTGGAATACACACGTGTGAGCACTTTATGCTAAAATATTTACTGAATAAATAATGATATTGTTATATATTTTGAAACTAAATTTTAAAAGATCCCACCTTTACTGAATTAATAATCCCACTACATTGTATAACAATTATTGATTTTCTTCATTCTAGGTGTGTTCTATAAACTAGTCCAATTATTGTAAAGGTCTGTTCGATTTGTCATTTGGCAAATATCAAATTGTGTTGCACTCGTACATTTCATGTTGTTGTTTTTTTCTAATTATTAAGAAAGGCTGTAGCTTTTGTGTATCTATGTTCAACTGTATTTGTATATTGTTTATATAAAGGAGAAGATGTTCTAAGTTGGACAACTTGCATCTGATCCTATTGTCATGTTTTTGGACAATAGCATATGCTTAAACTAGAAATTAGTCTTTATTGGGTGTATTGGTATGGTGAGCGTAATTGTGTCATTTAAATTGTACTGAAATATTCTCGATTTTTATTTTATTTTTGTCAATATTCTTTAATATGCTTATGGTTTTTTAAATGGTAATGTCAGCACCTCATCTGAACCAGTAGTCCTTGGTAGTAATGACAAGATGGATACAAATGTGACTAATAAAACATGGAACCCACTTATGGCTATGGAAAAATCCTCCTTACCATTGCAACATGCAGGTAAATATCGACCACATGTACAATTGATAATACACGGACTCTTAAGCATCACTACAAAGTACACCCAAAACACCAATTTTATATTTTTCAAGCCACCACCAAGGGAGATAATTTGCCAAGGAATGATATTTACTTTTTCCATGACAACTGTTGATAAAGTCGGGAAAGGGATGTTAGCTGGACATGTGATTTTCAACATGTTTGCTGCAGTATTCCGGTCTTCCAATCATCTGGATTCTATCATCACTGATGAAGAATCAATGTTTGAAACATGCATGTATGGTGCATTTAATTTTAGCATGTTTAGCACTGGTATATTAATACACTTTAATTGCTGTATACAATGTAAACATGATACATGTAGCAGACATTGTAGAATAAAGAACAAATGAATTCATTATCAGATCTTGGAAAAATTGACAAACTGACATTTTGCAATAGAAATCAGAGCTTAGTTTTAACTTTTTATCGTAGGAATGAACATGATCAATAAGGAAAGCATAGATCCACTCCTTGACATTGAGATTGCAGATTTTTTGGAATTGAGTGCTTCACAGGAAGAGATCCTTATAAAATCTCTGGAAATAGCCTCAACAGAGAAACACACAGCCGTCGGAAATACCGGACAGACATGCAATGCAACTAAGACATACACATATTCTCGCAATTTAACTGTTCCCATGAAAATAATGAACAATTTTAACAATGTTGGTGAAATTCACATTCACTGTCACCATGATCACTGAAATCCAGTTTTGTTTTTGAAGTAGTTCAGAAGGACAGGATAAAAAAAAAGTTAAACGTTTTCAATATTCCACTTGTTTATTGTTATCTAATTCAACAAATAAATCATTTTCATCAGTTTTTCTACAATATATACATGAATATATTTAATTCAAGTCCGCTAACTTGCTTCTGTTTAATTAGGAAATAAAACAGTTATTTAATGGGTGTGTGTATGCAATAGACCAAACTATTTGTCCTGAGGTGCTGGCAATGACCAAGTGTTCTATTGCATGAGGCCAACGTATAATATTAATTAAATTTATCAGGTGCATACTTCTGCATTTAACTTCCTCATTGGTGCTCGATCCAAAACAATTTTAAGATACATAAACATTGAACGTGAAACAAAACAACAAAAAAATGCGCAAGCATTCAACGGCACCCAACCAATTATATGTATACTAAATTACCTACTCTAATGTAAGCATTAAAAGGAGTGTTGTAAATAATCACGAGGGACTATCCAAATTTACGCGTAGACAAATAAGAGGTATAGTAAAAACAGTGTTTTTCATGCTGTTATACATTTCACAGTTGCAGTAGGATCAATATTACATTAATTAGCATAACTCATTACCTAAATAAGGGTAATAACAAAATTACCGAACTCGGAACAATCTTACAAAGGGAAAGTCAAAACTCATAAGTATATAAACAGACAAAATCAGTCAACAACCGGAAAACTGTGAAAACCGTAATGACCCTGACTTGGTACAGGCATTTCTAAAGAAATGGTGGGTTGAATCAGATTTTAAAGCGCCAAACACCCCCCTTTCATTACGGCTCAAAGTTTCCGGCTGTCACTATAACAGTATTTATAACAACACTTGAACAAAACAGGTAAAACAGTTGTCAAAGCAGCACTAAGCTCAGTGAAGTAAATGTCAAAGACACTTTTACGTCACACATTGATAAAAAATATTTTTGACATTTTTGTTGACACCAATTATAGTAATGACTTTGAAACGGTCCCTAGCATAGATTTGAGCAATAGTCTTTACTTCAGGCGATACAAATTACATCTGGGAATCTTTGCTGTTTTGATATTTGAGTATATAAAAGAATATATATACTCAGACACTTATCAAATAAGGTAACTGTACTTTTATTTCTGTTCTGCATTCCATAGTAACAGTGGGGTCTTCATTTTCACAATAACTAGCATAATTCATACCCTAATGTGACTGTACATGAGAAACAGTCCCTAGCCTGCAGTTGATTGGCACATTTAAACTTTGTACTTCTGTCGATAATCGCTGGGAATATATCTTTTTCCTTTTGATTTATGAGAGCATGCAATTATTATTTCTAAAAGTATAGCTATCAACAAGAAAGTAAAATACAGATAAATTATTCTTACAAATACTGTCATTGTTCGACTTTACATTACGCATCGCCAAGCTAAACTACATTTCAACAGTCAACTCCCAAATTGATGCCGGAAACACAATATTTTTTACACTGACGAATGATCTTTAACATGTCTAAAAATTCTCTATAGAAATTCAGAATATTGGTATCAATGCATTCATAGAAGATTATTCTTTCTTTCCAATTTAATCTAAATCTATTATTATGATATATTTGTTTTACAAACAATGCTATATAACGAAATGTACCCAAATTACAGCACGGTGTTTGGTTAAAGATAGCACTTGCGGATATTTCAATTTAATCTTTTACCAAAAAAAAATTTATTTTAGCAAGCTTACTATGATTTCCAAAACCATATCTCAGAATTTTGATATATTTCTTAGTTTCAGGATTATATGAGAAATATTTGAAGATACCCATGACATAATCAGAAGCCGTATATCGAAGGACAAACAGACAATATATATATATATACTTTTAATTGTTGGATTTCGAGCATTTGTTTTACGTCATGAGATTCAGAGGAATTGATATTTGTAGAAATAAATTATTAGAAATCTGTGAAATGGTCATATAGAATATACTCACTGGCACAACATGCACCATAATTAGGTCATTAATGGTGCCCATACTGGTCGAGGACCAATTATCGCCATTTTTCTTTTGTTTTTGTCAGATAATTTCTATGTAGTCCAATACACCCCTTCAAGCGCTTCATAATTTTGAACGTTACCAATCGACTTGCCTTGGACGGAAATATAAATAGTTTTTATGCGCATTCTCGTATCAGGGACCCTTTGTGAAGGTCTTGTTTTTTGTCACTCAATCTGGGGGGAAGAGTACCAATTATCACCAATCACCAATCTGCTATATTTTTCTGTTAATAATAGCGACTGGCATTTCCCTCCATTTACGTGACTCCCCGCGAGGTTTATGTAAAGAGGTATGGTTTCTAATGGGGTTTTACCTGATTTCTTTTGGATTAGCCAAGATACAAATGTAGGATATTGCTGTCTGCTTTGTCACCATTTATTATTGTCATCTGCAAAAAAGTGGCCAGAAAATTCGTGTGCGGTCGCAAGTAACGTGCAAGTTGGCGATAATTGGTCCTCGACCAGTAGAGTTGCTAATTTGTGTAAACGGTGTGAAGTCACTCCTAGAATGAGGGTGCGAAATGCCAAAACATATTAGCTGTATAGGTGTTTTAATTCTCTTTTTACATATCTACTAATAATTCATCAAGATATATACTGTCCATCCCCTTTAAACTCTACGTTGGTATTTGCCGGGAGACATACTTCGCTAGTTTGCTCTACATCTGGAAGATCACAGATCATCCCATATGTAAACTGTATGAGGAATTGTCCAGGTGCATAGTTTGTATGGATCTGTGATATTAAAGTTAAGGTCAACCTCCTTCAGGGCAAAGGTCACCGTTACCGATTTTGGATATCCTGTTTAGGATTTTTTGGTTTACTTTTTCTCAAAATCTTTAAAATTATTTGACATTCCAAGCTTTTGACCATGAAGATTATTCCAGAAATGCGACTTGCGCACTAAATTAGATATATATCCACGTTTTTAAGTTACCTTTTAAGGAAGAATTATATATATATGTGAGATATTTATAGAAATGAATTCATTGTTATAGAATTTCCACGTATCTGTATATACTATTTCAGAAACCAAGGATTAGCTATAGCTAAGAAGAATACAGTGTACACTAATTGTAACAGATCATTTACTCTACCAACAATAACGAAAGTACAAAGAAAAGGGCAAAGAATAGAAAAACTCGTACAACACAAATCCACAATATAATGGTTGAAAACACCAGTAAAGATCTTTTTAACTTAGATTATGATTCATATCAATCACGTCCGAAATTAAGGGAGGATCATTACCCCCATTTGAATTTTAATATATTGGCAAAACATGCATAGATTGTGATACAACAATTCATTTCTTCGCGCTTTTCTTTACTGAAATAAAATTCGTTCAATTTATATTTAGATGTACGGAACTACCATTTGATTAAATAAGATAAGAAATAAAACTGGTATACAAGGCAACACATTTCATTAAAAGATCAATGATTATCCAGAACTTCAGGAGAACATCTGACACTTTAAAAAGCTTATTGCTTTGACAAAAAAGGTATTGAAAATAATTACTATTTATATATAATATATATAATCCTTATAACTATCATAGGCATGTCAAATAAATTAAAAAAAGAAATTCTATGAAACCTGATTGTCACATAGAACTAACACTTCACATGATCATTTGTTATAAAGTGCACACAATGTAAATTTACATGTATTCAATCAAGTAGAATAAAATTCGATTAGATTTCAAAAAGAAGTTAACGTTGTAAACAAAATAGGATTTAATTTAAACAAGACCTCATATGAATGAAATAGAAAATTGTGTAAGAAAGGAAATTACATCTTAATAGTTTTAGAATGTGGGATGAAAATGTAACTGTTCCATTACATGAAAGGAATCTCTTGTTTATTTTGTAGTAGAATTGTTCAATACAAGATATAGTTAATCAAAGACAAAAATATTCCAGTTCTTACTGTTTTTTTACTATACTAAATTGCAAAGTGGTCGTCAGAATTTTTTTTTTTCTCATGAAAATAGTTTGGATCGAAAAACATCACACATGGCATTTGATGATGTTTTTCTCATAGCAGAAATATAAAGGGTTCTAAGACGCTGTTAATAGTAATCTTGAATATACATGTATTCAATCTTTATAAACCATCGTTTGTGGACGCGTTCGTATGATATTAGAATACAAAATAATTTTAGAGTCACATGTCATTTTATACGTGTTTTGATTGGTTTAAAAAGTTGAGGTTATTTTCCAATGTACGGAATCTGAAAATAAACGTCATTCTCAAGGCGTCGCGTGCCGTTGTCATCAGGTGATTTTCTTTAAATGAGTACACCTTTGGGGTTATTTAAATTTATTTCCGATTATTTGCCTTATTTTGAAAAAAATAATATATTTTTCAATATCATAGCAAAAAAAGTTTACGTTGTGCACAATCTGATTGAGATTATTTCTTCATGAACCGAACAAAAATTGCGATCAATCCTTAATTATATCTCCTAATGGAATCAATGCCTATCGTCACTTTGTGTGTTTGATAGAAACATTAGCGATGTTTAAAGTTTGGCTGTTATTTCCAGAGGTATCACCACATGTATATTGTCTATCCTCATATTCACTTTACGATTTGATTTGATTTATTGTGTTTAACGCCACTTTCAGCAATATTTCAGCTATATCATGGCGACCAGTTTTAGTAGTGGAAGAAGCCGGAGAACCCAGAGAGAACCACCGACCATGGGCAAGCAACTAGTAAACTTTATCACTTGCGGCTGTGAGTCGAGTGCACCTTTTTTTCGTAATTTACAAAGCCGGGTGCGAACGCACGGCGTATTGGTGATAGGTTTGTATGAGTTATTAGATAATCCAGCTACCTAACTCATTGAGCCACCCGGGTCCTTTCACTTTACGTGACAAAGATATATTTGGCTATTGCAAACATAATTTAAACAGAATATGTACCAGAAGATGCGTAAGACAAAGTCCATACTTTATAGATAAGGGCTTCACGACGATTGCCTTGCAAGGATCACCTGGTTCTTAGATTCTTTCCACATATGTAATAGTATGCTTCATTTATGTTGCTTTGTCAATCCTTATTGTTATTTGTATACTGTTCCTTCTACTTGGTATTATACCTGCATCTTACGGGCGAACTCCTCTCATTAATTGTAAGTTATGTTTTATTTATATTTCATATATATGCTCACTCTAGATTAAACGAAAAATATAACTTGTATTGCTTTGTGTTGTTCATTCTCCTAAAACGATGACATTTGTCAGACAGTACATACATCAAAAGTATACGCCTTGGGGTATAGAGTCAGTTTCAATATTCAAATCGCTGATTGAAAATGACAAAAACATATAGACAGTCTAATTCAGAGAGCTTAAAAACATTTTAATGTCTTATGAGAACTTAAATTTTTCTTAAGGAGGGAATATCTGAAGAATATATATTTTACTTTCATTAGACCAATTTTGGAATATTCATCTCTGGTATAGGATAAGTAGGGGAAAATTCACTCTGATAGATAAGGGAAACAATTGAAAGCGCTTTTTATTGTTACAAGTCTGGCATGATAACAAACACGGAATACACAATCAAGTTATAATAGTTATTGACTGTGGTCCAATTATAGTTAAGATGTTTTGTACTTTTTGAAACAAATTGCAGTTTGCATTTCGCTCATACATTATATATATGTACATTAGAAAAAGAAGGTATAAACAACAGTTATGAGCAACAATTCCACAAATATCAACAAAAAGGACAATCACTTTACACTTCAAATGATGGAACACCCAAAAAAAAAACAACGATAAAAAACATTAGGAGATCCAGGCTCTTGCTTGGGACAAACACAAATCTTTATTATAAATGAATATGTAGCTTTCGCTTAATAAATAGTCCACTATATATTATAATTGCTTTTATAAAGGAAAATGTTCTAAGTTGTAAAACTTGTATAAGAACTTTTAAACTGTAAAATATGTTCAAGCTGATAACTAATATACAATATCAATACAAAAATAAGAAATATATATGCTTCATCATTGCTATATACTGTATTAGCATTGGTGCTTTTATTAACAGACTTAATAAATTAAAACTGTGATATAGAAAAAAGGTCATGTGTGGCTGAATGCAGATAAACCACTGTGTATGATGGACGAATCAAACACACAACTTTCTTTAAGGACGGGAAGTAATGGAATGCTTCGCATGTACAGAATACTATATTTCCTGTAGTTGACAGCATACGTATCCTACCAATGGCTAACGTCTTGTTTTTGTTTATATGTTCTGTTTTGTAATTGAGTGTACATTTATGACATAATATGTAGAACGCTCTTCATTTACTTTAATTTATGTCTAAGTGTAATGTTGGATAGTTTCTCATGTTCATTGACTTCGATATCATTTCCTACTATCTATTATGCTCTCTACCTTTTAGCTGTGTATGTCAAAATACGCGTCTACCCAAGTGATATCAGTTTGTCCTACACGATTTATTGCTTTTTTATTTGTAAACTGGTTATTTCTATGAATTTGCCAGTTTCTAGATGACTATTATCCCTAGATTCATAATATATGGTTGTTTCTTTAGAGTACATATTATTTATTTCTGAACTGCATCGTTTTCATTTAGATGAACCATTCCTAATATTCTTCTGTCTTCTCCTGAGGTCAGATTCATAGCAACACACTGTCCTAGATTCACCATTTTATCGCAGCTGTTTTTATTGAAGTGTCTATATTTGATACTGATGGACGTCATTTGACTTTTAGCGTTTGTAAGTTAATGGATATCCTGTATATAACAGGCCACATCTGATTCTGATATATATGTTACTAACTTATCATGGAACACTTACGAAACACTTAAGGATCGTTTCACTGACATTTCCCCCGACATTCATTGACAGAGAAATGTTCATTGAAAGTAGATAAATTTCTCGATTTTATCAATCAAATCAAATCAATTATGAACAAGCTTTCCGTCTTTTATCACCTATTATATTATCAAATACATTATTAATAATATATCCCGTAAATTTTATTTTTTTCAATGCTAAGAAATACCTAAGTAAAAATGATATATATTTTGTAGAAACAGTAATGTACTGTGGTAATCTTTTGTCATGTTCACTTGTACTTAACCATTATCCTTTTCTCCATAATTGTGTTACTCTACTAACTTGCCTTATGTGGTCCGTTATAATTGGTAATAGAAAAAACTTGATGGTAGCTTCCCGTGATTACTCGACATTTTTCATGGTGGTGAATAAAGGAATCATCCATAGGCATAGGAATGTACTTGCAAGTGTGCGGGGCAAGCTTTAGAAGTGGGCTAAAAAGTGTGAGGGGCAACCTTTAAAAGTGAGCTAAAAAGTGTGAGGGGCAACCTTTAAAAGTGGGTTAAAAGGTGTGAGGGGTGGGGAGGGGGCTTCAAGAAATGAACAGAAAACTTTCAAAACTATTAAGCCAGAACAAACTAATTCTTGGCTTCGAAACATACTTTTTATCTATGCCTATTTTTACTGAACATGTGTTGTGCTCATGGTAAACTTTCTGGTTTTTTTTCTAAATTGTAGCCAAAAAATGTGGGAGCAAACATAGTTGTGTCCCT
Source organism: Bathymodiolus septemdierum (assembly GCA_963383655.1). Lineage (NCBI taxonomy): Eukaryota > Metazoa > Mollusca > Bivalvia > Mytilida > Modiolidae > Bathymodiolus > Bathymodiolus septemdierum. The sequence goes on from OY726520.1 coordinate 5,637,987, forward strand.
CCCCCACTTTTGACTCCTCTCAGTCCATCCACTTTGTAAATAACCTAACATACCAATAAACTTGGCAGGAGTGTAAAATAATATCTACGAGTGAAATAAGATATCTTCAGATAAAATAGGGGCCGTCGTGGTAGTGATCGTATGGTAGTTGGATATACAACTACCTATGCCTATCACCACTAACGTTGTGGGTTTCAATCCCGCTGATGGCTAGGTGTACTCGATACAATATTATGTGATAAAGTTTGTCAGTGACTTGTGACAGGTCTCTGGTTTTTTCCGGGTACTCCGGTTTTCTCCACCAAAAAAAAATGACCGCCACGATATAACTGAAATATTATTGAAAGTGGCTTTAAACACCATAACCCTATCTATCAAGATTACATATTATACTGTATATCTATTTCTAAATATAATATGGCACAGGTTGAGAAATAGTATACTTCACTAGGCTTCAATTCTCTGACTGGAAATACTCTTATCATTAATAATGAAGCAATTATTACGAATTACATGATCAATTATAGCATGGAAAAGTACTTGTAGTTCCTAAATTGTGGTTTTCTCGGTACCTAAATCGCACCTACATACTTATGGCCAGCCTCCTAATTTCTTTATTGCTTCAGCGTGTCCAAGAAATAACGAGCAATTATATTATGGATTTTTGTAACTTGGACCCACCTCTAGCCAACGAAATCTGTCTAGAATAACAATTTATTTATTCCTTGTAGAGGAGATGTGGATTGCAGGGCACAACCCTCTAACAATGTTATGTGGATAACTAGAATACCCCTTCTACAGACTCTCAATGCAGTAAATAATATTTAATAGAAAACTACCTTGCACACAAAAGACATGATAAAAGCTTGGGTTACATACATTAGTAGATACCGATTACAGGTCGTTAATTTCTCTGATCACTCTTTTGGACCCCCATAATAAATAACAATTTGAAAAAGCATAATGCACAACTACATTGCACACATCATATGTTGTGCAAGTTTCACTTCAATCCGTTTATTGGCTATAAATGAGTTGTGAATTGATGGGTATATAATAAACCTATCCTAATTAATGTCATAAATATTCCCATTCAAACATTCTCGGCTGCCATGAACTAGTGCCATTTATAAACGTTGTTTTCAATTATTTATTATTAATTTTAGTTTATTCTTTTAGTTAGGTTTATGAATGAATTTATTTCATATAATGAAAAAGGTTTTGTTTGTTTGTTTCTCCTTCTAGTTTGTTCTGTATGGAATTATGTTAAAAGACATTGTATTGGCCATAATCATTTCTAAATTTAAAAGCTTACTCTTGATTGGTTGTTTTAGATACTGAATTTCGAATCTCAAATTTCAATATCTGATATTCGAGATCCGAAATTCAATATCTAAATATTTAGGATACTGAATTTCGATTCTCGAATGATCCTTCTGGGTTTTCGTAAACACTGCTAAAAACTGTCAACTTCATGTGTCTATTTTGTATTCTCAACAACTGATTGTCATGCGGACGGTCATGTTAGTCGTTAGATGTCATAGTCGATAGACAAGATGGACACCCTTGTGTGTATTTAGGTTGACTTTTCTGTCAACGCCATCTGTCAATCACCATGACATTTTTATTCCTGTAAACGTTAATCATTAACCTCCCAATGGGATAACTATTTCATACTTATCTAATTTAATGTTTGATTATTGAATCATTTTTGCGGTGTATTAAATCTTTATAAATTTTGGAAATGATTTACGACCTAAAATAATTAGATTTGTATTTCAATAACGTTTAATAAAGTGATATTATGTTGCCAGTTTCTCTGGACTCGCCATTTTTAATTGCCCGTTCGGTATCCTCTAACTTTTATTTTCAATAATAAGTACACGGTAGAAATGCGGTCTTTTATGTGAGACAAACAATAATGATGCTTTTTCTTGTTCTTTTGATACCCTGTCTTAATCGACGTATACACATAGACGAAGTTGCTCAAAACGTTGCATAATCTACCTCATGGATAAATAACCTTTTTTAATGGAAATCTATCCAGTGGTTAATTATTCGTTGCTCAAACACGAAATAGCACATTGGCAAGTTATCCAGCGGATATTGACTTTACTATTCAATAGCAATATTTAATAATAGTAAAATGGATGTTGTCAAATGTGATTAACCCTAGGTTTTCAAGAAGGCTTATCTGTTCAGTTGATGTCCATGACATTGATCAAGGAAACAAGTAGACAAGTGCTGACAACTGTAATGCTCTTAATTTTGATAGCAAATACGAGAATACATGTACGTCTGTAAAAGAATAATTCAATAATCTGTATTTTTAGGAAATATATATGAAAAGGTTTATGTATATGAAACATAACATATACATTGTGGAGAGAGCGGACCGTCGAAGGATCAACTGCACACCCCCAAGAATAGCTAATGAAAGTTATCCCCACAGAGCACTTTTCAAACCCATGTTTCTAAGCCAATGTAGAACAAGAACAATACATATTTAGGAGAGATAATAAGTCAAAGCTGTTTGTGTCTCGGTATTGCCATGATTTATTCGATATATCTATTATTCAAATTTAGTTCTTAAATATATAGGTTCTCCTCCCTCAGGCATAGGTGACCTTAGCCTTTTTTGCTATCCTGTTTTATGACCTTTGGTTTTATTGCTCCAAACACTTTAAAATTATTTGGCTTTTTAATCTTTCGATTTTGAGCGTACCTGATGAAAGTAATACAGAAACGCGTCGTGCGCACTAAATTGTATTTTATTTCAAGATTCTAACTATACCTCCTTCTTTCGCTTTGTTAACAAACGAGCTAGTTATCCATTCGGTATACTCTCATTAGCACATGCGCCGGTAAATGTGACTGACTTTTCCATTGGCAGCATACATTGTGTGCGACATTTTCCGCAATCGTAAATATAAATTACCGTCTTTCAATCAAAGTATACTACCGTATTTGTACTCTTAGAGATATCAGAATCGAAATAAATCATGGAAGCCAGAATTTGTTTTGAGTTTTAACATGAATTGGCGGATAATAGTAAATTTTATCCCTCGCTTCTGGCTCGGGATAAAATACTACTATCCGCCAATCCATGTTAAAACTCCCAACACATTCTGGCTTCCATGATTTATTTCTTAATTAGATTATTACCACAATAATTGCCGCTTGCCAGCGTCATCTACATCTCTGCCAAAAATATAGTTACAAAACGATCGTTCTGTTCTTCAAATTTAGTAAAAAAAAAATCATTAATCAATAAGGTTTGTGCTGGATAACGTAATATACATGTTAAGTGATGGTGTGAGTGTCCAGTAATAGATCCCTATGGTATTACAATCGAAGAATAAGAGTTGGCAATCTAATAACCAACACCTCAAGTCAGAATGTATTACTCTGGAGATACTTTTACATAACATTATCTCGTTTAAAAAAAATATATGTCGTCAAATTCAGTGAAACGTAATTGTTAATACGTTAATTCATTTCAATCATAATAATTGATGTCAAGAGTGACACAGTTAGAATCCCATTAATTTCGCCATAATGTGTGTCGTGCTTTCAGTGGATTGAGGTGAGAGGTGGTTGTTCGTTTTATTGATAGTGGTGGATTGCTGAAAACTTTCCTTTCATAATTCTGTATTCTTCTATACACTAAAGTTGTAAACTCTAGAATCGGTTGTTCCTATCTGGATTGAGAAATGGATATAGTTATGGCAGTATATTGAGGTTCGAATATGGTTAATACACCTAGAGCTGGACATGCTAATCATATGGGTGTAGCTGGTACCTTGTTCTAGTTATCGTGGAAAATGGCAAATATCAATTCATTTGTTCTGTTCTTTGCTGTGCTGTATTGAGATTCTTGCATTTATACAACTTTCTTGATTTTGAGAATTCACAATGTACGATACTGTATTTATAGTGTTTCAGCTAAATGGTCCACTGGATAATAGTGTTTAGGTCCTCATATTTTCCCACTAACAAAAAAAAACAAGCAATGGAATCATTTGCTTTATAAATGTACTTACATAAGCACCAATAAACTAGTAACTTAACGTACTACGTCTGCATCCTTGACGTTTGTTTGTGAAGCCAACCTCTTACGACTCCAATTTTGGGTTCGTAACCAGAGTAACACGACAGGTTCCACTAGTGGAGTAGGAACTGTTTACCCTTCCGGAGCACATGAGTTCACCCGCGGGTTTTAGCGGGGTTCGTGTTGCTTGATCTTTAGTTGCCTGTAGTGTTCCGTAGATTATTATTTGTCCTTTTTCTTTTGGCTTATGTGTTGTCTGTCCTTCTGTGATTTACAGATTCTGATTACTCCTTTGATATCTTCAAACTCTTATTCCTGCATGTGTCAGCAATGTATAATACATAGCGTCGACCGCTAGGTATGGCAATCTTATCAACGAACGAATTATTAAACTTTAAGGAGGTTTGTGACAGTACATCGACTTTACATAGTTATCACTTAAAACAAAATATACAAAAAACGTAATGATAATGAATTATTCCGAACCTCATGTTATATATGAAATTGAAAAATTATTGGAAAATGTAATTTTCTGCGTATTAAATGCTTTCTAAATACCACTATCTTGTTTTGTGCTTTGAATCTATTAATAATAAAACATGAAAAAACATACATGATTTGGATTTGCAGTAAACAAGAAAATGGTATTTAATATTAATACTTACTTTCAAACATAAAAAAAAATACTTTTTGAAGAAACTTATTACATTACATGAGACTAATTGAACCAAGCTTAATGAAAAGAAAATATAATTACGAATTCCGAATCTCATTTTTGAAATCTTTATTAGAAAATGTTCTTTTTATGAATATTGCATTCGTTTTAAAAACCACCGATTTTGTTTTGTTTCTGCTTAAAATCTATTAATGTGTAATAATAAAAACGGAGATATTAAATTTAGTGCGTACGACACGTTTCTGGAATAACATTCATCGGCTACGCTCAAAATCGAAAGATTTGAAAGCCAAATAATTTGAAGTTTTGGAAGCAATAAGGGCCTCAACAGCATAGCCAAAATCGGCTAAGGTCACATATGCCTCAGGGAGGAGACGCTTAGTTTTTATTAATGATTGTATTGTTTAGGAACTGTAAATTTCAGTAATAAATATATCTAATAAACCAGGTCAGTGCCGAAGGACTGACTACTAGGCGGATGATAACCCCGGGGGCTAATAATCCACCAGCAGAGGTATAGACCCATTGATAGTAATAAAATATAAATATCAAATTAATAAGGGTAATAACAAAATTACCGAACTCCGAACAATCTTACAAAGGGAAAGTCAAAACTCATAATTATATAAACAGACAAAATCAGTCAACAACCGAAAACTGTGAAAACCGTAATGACCCTGACTTGGTACAGGCATTTCTAAAGAAATGGTGGGTTGAATCAGATTTTAAGGCGCCAAACCCCCCGCTCTCATTACGGTTCAATGGTTCCGGCTGTCACTATAACAGTATTTAAATACAGGAACAAAATAGGTAAAATAGTTGTCAAAGCAGTACCATATTCAGTGACGTAAATGTCAAAAATATTTTTAAACCATACATAATTTCACGTTTCATTTGCTTGTATTTTAATTCTAGGACGTTCAAGCATACACACACGTTTGATATATGATTAAAGACTGATACTGTTACCAGGTATGTTAAATTAATTTTACTCAGTCCTAGTAGATTGATTCTAGTATTGTATCTGTTAATTAACGTATACAGTAACAAATACAAAAAATATTTAAAACTTCCCATCATCTTGAGTTTGCTACATCAATGTAAATAAGCTTCCGTACGTCATTATATTGAAGCAATAGTAGGACAAATTCAATCGTAAGTAACACATGCTTCTCTACTCATATGTTTTATAGACCACTGTTATTGTGATTACACTGAATACTCCATCTGACATTTACGTCAATCAGTGTGGTAAGATCTTATATATTTCTTCAATTAATTAAACTATGTAGCGTTTTATTGAATTCACGCTTATTGACAATTGAATGAGTAGACCATAATTCCACTTTCCACCGATTATAGCGATAATTCAATTTGAACGTTAAATAAACACAATACTGCATTATAAATTTTAACGTGTTTAATTTGACGTCAAAATATACAGTCGGACATCATTGCTATGAAGTCGAACAGACCGCAGACTACTTCAACATATCCGAGTGTTCGAGTTATCCGGTATACGTTGACAACTACTACAGACGGACATAACCTGTAATCTCAATTAACCAATGACACATATTCTCCGAATTCAAGACAACGAGGTTTCATTGTAGATATGTTGGAACATTAAAATACTACCATAGTGAACGGGCCGTCGTGGTCGTTACCGTATGGTAGTTGGATGTATATCTACATATACAATCAGTGTCCATCACCAATAATATTGTGAGTTCGAATCCTGCTCAGGCGACGTGTACTCGATACAACATTATGTTTTACAGTTTGTCAGGTCGGAGGTTTTCTCCGGGTACTTCGGTTTCCTCAACCAATAAAACTGATCGCCACGATGTTACTGAAATATTGCTGAAAGTGGCATTAAACACTATAACCCCCTCCCATAACGAACATTGGATATTCCCCTCTGTTTTGCTAAATAAATGTTGAAATGTATGGTCATATCGACCAATGTACAATTAGTCTGACATTCATATATTAAAGTGCTAACATAACACTATAATGGTTAGCAACAATATGTATATTAATTGATACTGTATGACGTCGTTTTATTGACATGTTCATATCAGACTAAACACTGGATCACGTTCACCATTATTCCAAACAATGATATTTATTTTATATGATCACTCCTTACCATTTTGCATTGAAAATCCAATAAAATGCTTCATCAATAGATAAATGACCCATATCGTATATTCTCTCTTGACAATTGGAATGAATGAATACATCCTCCTTGACTTTTTCTACGATGATTTAGCATTACGTGATCCACATCTTTGTTTTAAATGGGACCGCGATTAATTGACCTCGCCTCGTTTGTTTGTGAGTTAAATATGACAAGGCTTATATAACTACATTTTTAATAACAAGTTTTTGTTGATGTTTAGTTGGTTTGGTTGGTTTATGGTTTTTATCGCCACTTTCAACAATATTTCAGTCATATCGCGACGTTCAGTTTTATTGATGGACGAAACCGGAGTACCCGGAGAACACCACCAACCTGTCGCAAGTCATTTTATCACATAATATTGTTTCGAGTGCACCTAGCTTGAACGGCGTTCGAATTCACAACATTAACATTCAACAGTGAGAGTCAAGATTCGAATGCACCATGCATCAGAATGTGAAAAATTCAATCACAATAACAATTCTTGTCATCTCTGACAGGTCCGTGGCAACTGTGTTCTCGTATTCTGTAAGAGTTGACCCCTATTACGCTGGACAATATTTGGACCTACGTATGAAAGTCATACATGTAGCTATTTTGGCAAACGCCGCCGCCTTAGAACTTGCAATTTGTTCACTTATCCGGTGTCTGTGACGTACAATGGTTTCTCTGGTGAATTATGTTGCAACCTAATATGACGACCCTACTGCTGTATAATATGGTGTGGCTCACCGGTTTGGGTCCGACGGAAATATAATTCGCTTTTTAATCAGCGTCTGCCTTCCATGTTGTGACGTTCAGAGAAATGATATAAATAGTGTATCTCATGTGTCAGTTCTAATTGTCACGTTTCGCATGCATGTTTTGTTTTTACACTAATCACTTTGATATTTAAACAAATGGTTAACATTTAGAAGTATCGTATCTACTCAATAATGACACAATTTATAAGGAACATAAATATTTGTTAACACGAAAAAATAATATAAGGGAATTATTAAGTACAGCCGGCATTATCAAACGTAATCTGTTCGGCTCCATGACAATAAATATAAATACCATGGTTTTAATACTGTACAATTAATATTTACCACATATTTAACAGTTCATCCTATCGGACTCTCTGTGATATTAATGATAATGTATATCTCCACCTTCAAAACGGACGTTATTCTATATTTATATGGGTACCACATGAATTGAATAATATGAGCGTGCATGACGATGGTTATTCCAGAAATACATTTTGTGCGCTAAAGTTGATATCTACTTTTTTATGGTGTACATATGGGTACTACAGGAATAAAATATAATGATATATCTATGGAAATGGATTTTTTTTTTTGCTTTCCACTTTATGGTACTATAGCTATGGTAATACGGAAATATAAAAAAAAATAGTCCCCATTATTATACCTTACATATTTTTTGCTATATAAGACGATTTGGATGTTTTACTGAACATTTGCTGACTATGGAGACAACCCGATGAACATCCCAATATAATGTAGAGGGAGACAATAGGTTGTCAACCTTCGTGAGGTTGTTTTCCCTCGGAGAAAACAACCACCCTATGGTTGACAACTCTCGATGTTCTCTTCATATGAAGACAATAATTGTACATTATTTCAGAAAAACCCACACCCCCTTTCCCTGTTAAAGGTTAAATGGTCGATCCCTTAGTACGGAAATGTTTACATTCCCCAATTCTAATCTTATCTCAATAATAAAAATAAAAAACCCAGTGGAATGGACGATTTTATATTTGTCTTATTATTTCGCAAGAAAATATGTGCTATGTAGAAGTAATTATTGTCAAAGTTTTAGTGAACGGAAAATGCACATCAACTAAATCCCAGCGTGCACGTCAATAAAAGATATATTCCTACTGAATAATTATAACACCTTCGTTTTATCATAAATCGTACATATAATCTTTATTGTCATGAAATGCACTTTTAAGTATTGAATGTCAAGCAAAATAAATATATACAGAACTTGAATTATTTATGGTGTGTTCATTAAGAGGGAATATTAAACGTTAAAGGTCACTGATTATCTTAAGAGGGAATAATAAAGGTTAAAGGTCATGATCCGTAATGATTGAGAAATGTTTGACGATTCCAAAGGTGTACATGTAATCAGAAGCCGTATATCTGAGAAGGGCAGACAATACAATGACCAAAAAGATAAAGGATAAAATATCAACAACAAATTGATATACAAAATACCACTCATAAAACTGAATATTGAGCAACATAAAATCGGAGGTTAACGTACGTGCTTCTGAAGGATGATCAGTTCTGAGACGATCATCATTTATACACATTCAGTGGTACGTATGCACCTGATATCAACATATCTCACGATATCATATACATGTAACAGTCTTTGATTATATAAACGTGATAGATGCTGGTGTATTCACCCCGCCCATGTCGACCTATTATTCTAGATAAAATGAACGTTTTGTTTCAGACTTTTTATGAATCCTCATGTGTCATGTCATGTAATATTTCACCATTTACAAACGGGTGGAACAATGATACTAAAATAGTGATGTTTATTGTTAGGTAAATACTTTTAAATACAGTATTAAATATTTAAACAAGAAAAAAACCTAATAGAGTAATACATGATTACATTACTCCATAAGGAATTTCGTCCAGGGAATAGCGTTTTGAGATTTTATCATAAGTAAACTAAAGTAAGCAGTGATCTATAACATTTGAATAAACTAGTAAGACTATCAGCTAAGTCAGAGTAAATACGTATAAATGTACATACTATTAATTATTAATGATTGTAGAAGAACACAAATCGTGGTCTACTACAATAAAAACGTAAATACCACACAAAGTTGAAATAATGCGTCTTGATTTAGCTGTCATTAAAGTTACATTGTATCTTTCCGTTCGTTTGTTTGTTCAGTACCGCCTAATGTATAACACATTTACTCGTAACAAAAGAACATCTCATGTGGTATTAGGTAGTCATGTGAAAAGATATCATACATCTACCACCCATCCCCCTAAATGACATTATCAAAGAGAAATATGATATAGCTTCGTCAGTTTATATCGAACGATCACTTCCATGCTGTGATGTCCCTTGGATATGTGGGATATAAATATACACAATTCAGAGAACATGACAGTAATTGGTACCTCATGTAGGAATAATACCAGTCTCCAATCACGTAAAGAGAATAATCAGAGCAGCCCGTAACAAACATCATATTACCACAGATGATCGTTACGGGTTCATTACATTGCTAAGATCGAATGTACATCGGTGACTCATTATATTGTTACGACTGACTGTTAGGGGCCCGGTAATACATCACGAATGTTCGTTGGTGGTTCGTTACTTTGCTACTAATGCTCATCAATGGCCGATGATACTGCTACGAGTGGCCCTCAATGGCACGCCACTGAGATACGAATGGTCGTTAGTCGATCGTCTTAATGCTACGAATGATCGCCAGAAGCCCATTATATTGCTACGAATGGTCGTCAGTGCCATGTTATTTTGCGAAGATTGGTCGTTTGTTGCCGTCACATTGCTACGAATAGCCATTGATTGCCGTGATATTGCTGATATCGGTGACCGGTAGCGTTGATACCAATGGCCGTTGCGTTGGTTCCTTTACACTGTTACGATTTGTCTTCGTTACATCGCAATAGTTTCCGACCCTATCTTTCTTATTTCTTTGTTGCAATCAAACTTCCACTGATATTCCCATCAGTGTAACCTCTTCACATAAATGCTGATGATGTATTTCTATTCTTATCGTCGTTATGACTATAGCTGGGATATGTCTTAAGGAATGTTACACTGTAATACAATATCAGTTTATCTGATTAGATTTTACAGAAATTATCTGTTACCGTTATGATATACCCACATGTAATTTGATTCATTTCTTTTGAAATAATATTTTTTCGAAAGTTGATTTCTATACAGAGTTCAAATATCAAGGTTAAGGAATAATGGATAATCTTACATTCAAACACAACAACAAAAAGACAATATGAATTCAGAAAAACAGAAAACGATCTAAAATAAAGCCAACTCCTACATAAAACTGGAAATGGAATGATTTTCTGAAAATCGTTTTCTTCTTTATTCGAGAGCTTAGCTTAAATATGAGTAAGTATAGTATCCAAACCAAATTTAGAATTAAATACTTCCGAGTAATTCATGGTACATGTAAGTGAGTAAATTTCCAATCATACCGGGTCTCCTCCATATACGTTATCATAAGTAATTGCATGGAGCTTAGCTGACACATACTGTGCTCCGTTGTAGATATGATTTTATTTAATCATCATATCTAGTTGCAATTCACCTGCATTTGTACGTTATATCATGTATGTCGGCGAGATCGGCCAGTGAAAAGGGAACTACTTACCCTTCCAGAACATCTAAGTACACCTAAGGTTTTAAGTGGGGTTCGTATTGCTCAATCTTTAGTTTTCAATGTGTGTGTTTTTTCAACCATTGCTTGTTTGTTTTGGGTTTTCTCCCTTTTGTCCTTTTGGCATTTTAATTTACGACTTCTGATTACTCATTTTCGTTATCTTCAAGTTCTCCTTTTTTTTTTTTATATCAGAACTTCCCTTTGTTAAAAGTATTTTTGTATGCATGTAACACATTTTTATCTTAATATATGTGAATCGGGTTTGGCCCCCAACTATAGTAACGTTTCGGAGTACCTTTAGGTGTGAAACCACTAATTAATTTCTTTAAGGTTTTCTACTAAATTTGTGTTTTTTCGAGCCTACCTGGCCATTTTATCTTAAGTTTAACCTTCCCAAGACCATATATTTTCTGAAACGTACATGATTCCTCTACGTTCTGTCAAAATATCAGGGCATGTTTAAAATCTTGCAGTGAAATGCCAAGCTATGGAAAACACCTACTCTAAAAATAGCTCGGTCATCCCCAAGAAATTCAGTATTTATAGGTCATGCATCAAATCCTCCATAGAGGTATTAAAATACAACTAAGTCCATCAAATTTGGGCTCCAGATAATCCCTATATATTTAACTTCAATTATCAATTTTAATTAGTCCATTCCATTCAGTAGTTTTCACAATACTACAAAGTAAAGAAACTTTTTTCTTGAAAAGGGATTACTTTCGTATATGTTCTAAGCTCTGATTAGTGGTTTGACACTTAAAGAACAAAAAAAAATTGTTTCTTTATCCATTTGTTGGCCTAATTTCTATTCCTTAGGCAATATCAACCCACAAATACCTCATAAGGTATGTGACTGTCTGATATTTGCAAGTATAAGTGTTCAAATGTAAATGCTGAGAAGATTTTTAATCAAAATATCTCTATTTACAGCTGTTGAGTTCAGATTGTGTAATATACCAAAACTTACCTATTCTCTTATATATTACAGTTATTAAGCTAATTTCTGACATAATAAGCAATTTTAGCACATATATATGCCTCAGTTGTATATTTAATAGCTAACTACCATGAAATGTTTGCATTTAGCCCCTCCCCCCTATTTTCGTCTCATATTATTCTTAATTTTGTTAATTCATGCTTTTACCCCATACATTATGTAGTTTAAGACATAACATAAGTTTTTGTATATAGATTTTTAGTTGAAATTCCCTCTAATTCCATCAAATTTGCAAAAATATGATTTATTAATATTCAAGTCTTGGAATTTCTTATGGTGCACAACTACAATTTTCCCCATAGCCCAATAAATATATGCTTCCATATCATTTTTTCCACTGTTTAAGTAAGCTGGATGTTCAAATGTACTGTTACAGCTAAATAATACTCTAAAACATGATATCCAAATTGACAAATTGAAAACGTAACAGAAAATGCTAAGCAGTCAAAATAATGTTTCTGGGATCACATAAATGACCAGGTTTTTACTACATAATTATTAATTAAAACTGCTTTCTATTGCCTTATATTATTGTATAAGTACATTGTACATGTATTCTAACTGAAACTATCAAAATTTACGAGGAAAAATGTGTAGGATTGAAACAAATCCAATCATGATATCACCATTTTCTATATTTGAAGTCGACAAACTGCCGCATGATGAAATTATTTAAATTCTTAATATCGACCACATTTTCAATATTATATGCCCTTCTACTGCTAAAAACACATTCAATCACATATTCCCAATAATTATAACGTTATAAATAAAAATAAAATGAGTTGCAATACCCTGTGTCCATGTATATCCAATGTTTGGAAGCAATATTCCAAAATATTACATAACATGCATTTTGACCATGTAATCTGACACCACAATGCATTTTGTAGCATGTTTGTATGAAAATGTCAATCTGGGTCTGGTGTGACATTGTTAGGCTAATTTGAACATGATAGCAACAAAAGATAATGTTGATGTGTTTTGCCTTAAGGTGTGAAACCATTAATTAATTTCTTTAAGGTTTTCTACTAAATTTGTGTTTTTCGAGCCTACCTGGCCATTTTATCTTAAGTTTAACCTTTCCAAGACCATATATTTTCTGAAACGTACATGATTCCTCTACGTTCTGTCAAAATATCAGGACATTTTTAAAATCTTGCAATGAAAAGTCATGCTATGGAAAACACCTACTCTAAAAATAGCTCGGTCATCCCCAAGAAATTCAGTATTTATAGGTCATGCATCAAATCCTCCATAGAGGTATTAAAATACAACTAAGTCCATCAAATTTGGGCTCAAGATAATCCCTATATATTTAACTTCAATTATCAATTTTAATTAGTCCATTCCATTCAGTAGTTTTCACAATACTACAAAGTCAAAGAAACTTTTTTCTTGAAAAGGGATTACTTTCGTATATGTTCTAAGCTCTGATTGGTGAATTAGTGGTTTGACACTTAAAGAACAAAAAAAATTATTTCTTTATCCATTTGTTGGCCTAATTTCTATTCCTTAGGCAATATCAACCCACAAATACCTCATAAGGTATGTGACTGTCTGATATTTGCAAGTATAAGTGTTCAAATGTAAATGTTGAGAAGATTTTTAATCAAAATATCTCTATTTACAGCTGTTGAGTTCAGATTGTGTAATATACCAAAACTTACCTATTCTCTTATATATTACAGTTATTAAGCTAATTTCTGACATAATAAGCAATTGTAGCACATATATATGCCTCAGTTGTATATTTAATAGCTAACTACTATGAAATGTTTGCATTTAGCCCCTCCCCCCTATTTTCGTCTCATATTATTCTTAATTTTGTTAATTCATGCTTTTACCCCATACATTATGTAGTTTAAGACATAACATAAGTTTTTGTATATAGATTTTTAGTTGAAATTCCCTCTAATTCCATCAAATTTGCAAAAATATGATTTATTAATATTCAAGTCTTGGAATTTCTTATGGTGCACAACTACAATTTTCCCCATAGCCCAATAAATATATGCTTCCATATCATTTTTTCCACTGTTTAAGTAAGCTGGATGTTCAAATGTACTGTTACAGCTAAATAATACTCTAAAACATGATATCCAAATTGACAAATTGAAAACGTAACAGAAAATGCTAAGCAGTCAAAATAATGTTTCTGGGATCACATAAATGACCAGGTTTTTACTACATAATTATTAATTAAAACTGCTTTCTATTGCCTTATATTATTGTATAAGTACATTGTACATGTATTCTAACTGAAACTATCAAAATTTACGAGGAAAAATGTGTAGGATTGAAACAAATCCAATCATGATATCACCATTTTCTATATTTGAAGTCGACAAACTGCCGCATGATGAAATTATTTAAATTCTTAATATCGACCACATTTTCAATATTATATGCCCTTCTACTGCTAAAAACACATTCAATCACATATTCCCAATAATTATAACGTTATAAATAAAAATAAAATGAGTTGCAATACCCTGTGTCCATGTATATCCAATGTTTGGAAGCAATATTCCAAAATATTACATAACATGCATTTTGACCATGTAATCTGACACCACAATGCATTTTGTAACATGTTTGTATGAAAATGTCACTCTGGGTCTGTTGTGACATTGTTAGGCTAATTTGAACATGATAGCAACAAAAGATAATGTTGATGTGTTTTGCCTTAAGGTGTGAAACCATTAATTAATTTCTTTAAGGTTTTCTACTAAATTTGTGTTTTTTCGAGCCTACCTGGCCATTTTATCTTAAGTTTAACCTTTCCAAGACCATATATTTTCTGAAACGTACATGATTCCTCTACGTTCTGTCAAAATATCAGGACATTTTTAAAATCTTGCAATGAAAAGTCATGCTATGGAAAGTTTTCTACATTAAATAGTGCTTCAGGGAAGCTACTGTCTAACTTTGTCTCTGAAATGAACAGAATATCTATAATATTTCTCTGTAGTAGCTCAACAATGTGTTCATATTTGTTTCTATAACGGTTTATATTTAAATAACCACAGATGATATTTGCTGGGGCACCTTTCCTCAGCTTGACAAGGTCTTCAAAAATATCACCTACATGCTGGTCTTCAGCTTCGCTATTGATGTTTACATCGGAAGCTGTGGTTCCATCAATTTGTGGATCAGGATCAGCATCCGACTTTTCGATGAAATAAGAGTCGGAAAAGTTGGGTAATGTACACGGTTGACAGAACCAGCTCTCAGTCGATATGGAGAGTTTATTATATAGTTCATTTGACATATTAATGCATTTGGCGTGAAACCAGACATCGCAAAATTCACATTGAATTCCTTTCTGGTTTGACTTTAGGGATTTTTCACATTTTCCACATGGATAACGTGGAGGTCCAGGGTTTAAGGAGATGTCACCACAAAGTATTATGATTCATAGTATTGATTGTTTATTGTTTTGGTCATTCGATACTAAGTGCGAGGTAATTTTCCATTTAGAAAAAGTTTGTTGATCATAAAAATGGCGGTGTTTGTTTACATCCAAGTTCGGGGCTATAGTGTTCAAAACTAAATCTCTATGTAATTTCGTGATTATTTGGCTAGATGAGTAAAAGCCAAGGTCTTCTGCCCGAAACTCTTCTACCGGTATATCTAGTTTGGTGGGAAATACTAGTAGACGGCTAAATATAATAAATATTGCTATGGTAAGAACTGCTGAATTAGTGGTTTGACACCTTTATATTCAATATGTATCAGTCTTATGACCTCCATAAACATGCTGTAATCAAATTACAGAAATCTCACCAAATTGGAATTCTCATCATTAATTCATGATACTAACATAAATTGTACGAGTTAAGCTAAAAGGTCGTTCGCATGGATTATTGACCGATCGTTTCCATCGGGCATATCTGACAGCCGATTTTGGATATACTGTTTAAGCACTTCTAATCATTTGATTAATAGGGTACACGCGCAATAAATTCGATAAGCACGTTTTCATTGATATTGTAGTTTCATATTGTTATACTTTTATTTGTTGAGATGAGTGAGCAAGGATCTAGATTTCAATGTAATATGTCGTGGTCGTTTGTATTGTGCTTAATAATAGGATATTAAAATATTCATAGGAAGTATGCTTTATTCATCACAATTATTTTTTTAACTGAAATATTTTTTTACGTTTATAATTCGACAATAAGAGTCAGTGAAGCAATGAAAATTTACTACATTGATATTATCATAAACTTGTAATATTCATGCTCTGGGAAGTAAACCTAACATAGACAGAAACAGAATTGAAAAAAAACAAATTATCATTAACAGTAATGCATTTTTAAATAATTTATACATTTTGCCTATAAATAACCTTTTGCGCATGAACACAATTCTAAAAGTACAAGACATATGAAAAACTCGTTTTTCCATAACATATCTGATTGACACATTTATATCAACTTTCTATTGATCTTGTATGGAACATAAAGGCATAAATTGGAAAATGTGAATGCAATATTTATTACATCAATAAGTGCACTTAGGAACAATAAAATAGTGCTTTAGAAACAGGCATACGTACGTGTAACCGTATTTATAATATAGTTATTTGTTTTTTGTCCTGCAGAATAGAAGAGTAATACATTTGAAGTCAAATTGAGCGAATTGTGTTAGCACGTCAGCCTATGGAATATAATTAGGATGACGGCAATTCGACATAAGCATATCATGGACAATGATATGGAAACAATAATTCCAGACTTGACATTTCCGCAAGCAAATTTATAAATTGAATTTAAAAAAAGTCCTTTTCCGATTTTTTATCTTTGCACATACAAGATAAAAGTCCATTCAAGTACAGTCTCTCCATGTATCACTAATTCTTATACGGTCAGGGTTATGGTGTTTAACGCCACTTCCAACAATATTTCAGCTATATCGTGGCGATCAGTTTTATTGATGGAGGAAACAGTACCTGGAGAAAACCACCGACATCCCGCAAATCACAGAAAACCTTTAACACATAATGCTGTATCGAGTACACCTCGCCTTAGCGGGATTCGAACTCACAACCACGACGGCCCCAAAATCTTATATCAAATATAGGTAAAACTGGTATATGATTATAGTAGATATGTAAATGACAACTGGAAAAAATTACAGACAATATTTAATTTTGGACGACATGGCCACATCTATTAGTTGATCCAATAGCCTGCCTACCTTCACCTTAGTGACAGATTCCGATGGTGTTATATATATATATATATATATATATATATATATACAACGTCTGAAAAACCAATCAACGATCAATATTACAGGGTGTTGGATCGTTACGGTATAAGTAAAATAAATCATAAACGTCAAAAATGGTTTGTAAAACAACACCAAGTACACAAAACAAAGTCATAAAGAATTAAACACTTTGTTGAATGACAAAAAATTCGTCTCACAGACAGACTTTATCAATGTCTAATTAAATAAAATGTCGAACCAATATGGCGACTTTACTTTGTATATATATATATTGTCTTAATCCGTACTTATGGCCACACCCTTTGTGTTTAAGCTTCCTTTTCATAATTCCTCATGCAGCACCCGCCATTACGGTTAAAGATACGATCATGAACCTTTGAGCGCGAGTTTATAACCGTATTCGAAGAAACAGCCAATCATAACAGTGTATCAAACAAATACTTCGGTCTGATTGGAAAATTTGCGAGTACGAGTATAACAATTGTATTGAAAGTTTTTATGACAGTAAGTTCAGGTCTTACTTCTGGGTTTTTATGTGTTTTGTTTTATGCTGTATGGTATCGAATTTGTCCTTTGTTTTTGTTCTTTGGGGTATTGTTATTCAGCACGAATAATCGTGACCATATTTTCATTATTATAGAGAGGAAGGACAGTCTAAGAAGAATGAAATAAATGTTGATGCATGTGCGTATGCAAGTCAGTCATATCATACGGTAGTTGTGTTGAAACAAGAACTCTCTTTATTAAAATTCCAATAATATTTAATTGGATTAATTTCCTTTGACACGATAATGAAATATAATGATTAAATACATTGTTCTATAAATCAATATTTGATAAACAAACTTTTGTTTTGACCGATATTATACTGCAATGAAAATAAACGAAATAACATCATTATCCGTCATTGGGAGAACGGGAACTTTCATTGCGATCAAAGGATGTTGTCCAGCATCTTTACGGACCGTTGAACTTTGCATCACGCTTAAAATGTCGATGTTTTTATCTACCAAAAAACCTGATCAGATGTCATGATAGCCGAGAGCGTATTTGGATTTACACAATACAGTGCAGTCAGTGTCCATCACCACTTGGACTGCGGTTTCGATCATCGCCGCCATTCGTGAGATGTACTCGCACCAACTGATAAAATGACAAAGAAAGACATACCACACGGTCAGAGCAGCTCCACAGTCAAATAGTCGGAAAATCATAGAAACGGAGGCAAAATCAACATCTGTAAGACGCATATATATGACAGCGCATACTCCTGGTGTGGTAAAGGCGAATCTATAAAATGGCGGCGATTTGTTTTCTTTTTATTCGCCATGACACAAACAGTTTCACTGGTTCTATAGAAATGAATGATTAAAATTACCAGTGTTTTATATACGACCGAAAACATTTTGCTTTTGTATTATGTTATGGCACTATCTTCGTTGTCATCGTCCGTCTGTAGATAAAATGGTTTCCGTGCGAACAGCTGAGTTGCTTTCGGATCTTTATGAATTGTGAACACAATGCTCATTGTCACTGAATAAAGGTTTTTATTGACTTGGGATATTGTAACCATACCCGTTTCTAAGCAAGAGGTTATAATGTGCAAAAATGGATGTTATTTTTCATTTCGTTTTGATGTGATGTTTTTTTTTCTTTGAATGGAATGTACCGAGAGCTACATTCCGCAATTTCGTATATTTTGAAGTCATATGTAACACTTGAAATAGCAAAACAAGACAAACGTCCAAAAGACAATGGGTCCGGTATATTATTGTGTCCAACACATTACTGTGTCCACACTTGCTTTTAAGATGCACTTGATATTTGCACTAGTGTAATATGATGTTTTGGGAAAACTAGGAAAATATTATGAATACATATTATTTAATTAATTCATTTAATATTGTAACTGAAACATGAATAATAAACATGATAAACTTCAACAATAATATAATCGCTTAGTCCTGTGAACTATCAAAGGAGTCAATTGGTAAAATCTTCCTGTATTTTCTTAGTGGATTATAATCACAAGACGGCTATGACATTGTTGGAACGTTAAAATTTATGTTGAATGTAGTTATTCAATACCGATCCTTGTCCAAATAAGTCGTTCAAGTTTGACAAAGGATTTGAGGTTTTATGTTTTTCTGACATAATGGAAGCAGGTTGTACTGAAGGTGTACTTATGGCAGTGTTGAATTTATTTGTTCCAATATTTGGTTCTTTTGTAATAGTAGACGATTTCTTAGAAACAAGTTCATTTGATTGTTTGGTGACTGGTACAATAGACGATTTGGCACCAGTTAACACATCAGAATAATCACATTGTTCATCATCAGAAAGTCCGTCATCATACGCTTCAATAGAGGTCGTACTTTTACGTCCTGTAACATGTTTTATCTCATCTCTTGCGACACCAGCTTTTCTAAGTGTTTTAATTGTAGTCTTGCGAACACTGTGGTTTGTTTTTCTGTCCATACCACACTCTTCAGCTGCCATTGGCATGAGATTTCCCAGTGTATTTTGTCCCATTGGTCTAGGAAAATACCAAATGCCAGAATCAATTTGAGTCCATGGAATACACGTTAAATAAAACGGTGAGTCCGGATTCATTGCCTTTTCTGGCCGACGTTCCAAATAAATTATATATAATTCCAAGGGATCGTGTTCTGTTCCATTTCCATATAATCTCGGTTTCACTTTTCTATTTTCTTTACCTGTCCCATCTCGCGTTTTTGTCATTCGTTCAGAATATTCCAAAAATCCTCGTCCGTTTACATGGTCCTTCTTTAACACAACATCTCTTAACAAAAGCTGTCGATGTTCATTTCGGCCTCGAAGACCAAAGCACTTCGTAAAGTAATACCAAACAGAAAATATTAAAGTTCTTGGACTACTATCTCCTAGTTGACCTTCTTCCCACATAAGGTTCTCCTCATCAGCACTTATTGCTTTCGCTGCTTTTGGTTTTTGTCCTTTTCCAAGTTTTTTAACTGAATTTGTTTGGCAGATAGTGCCCTCGTTGAAAAATCAAATACTTTGTCCCTCAAAGAATGTGGGTATTCCGATTCACGTAGGTGCCTTTCTACACTGGCACGAATTGAGTCAATTGATCCAGGTTCATATTCTGATCCATTGTCCTTTTTAACATTTACATAAAATTCGGCTAGATATGCATCTAATTCTGTTGCATGTATAGTTTCTATCGATTTCAGTTCATTTTTGGAAACGAGCCACTTGTAAACAATGTTTAAGTCTCTTTTCGTGCAATTTACCGTTGACTTCTTTTTTTGTTGATCGATAAAATCTTTCACTTTGCTTTTATCAACAAGCCTATTGATTTCAGATTGTTCAGTTTTAAGGGGTTCAGCTAATTTCCCTCTGCTTAGAAGATATGCGATGTCTTCTTCCGCCATCTTTTGTTTACAGACGACAAGCTGTAAAATATGAAAATCGACTTTCGGAACGCATCCGTATTTTTCACGGATTTATAGAGAAGAGCGAGACAAGGAGTAAAATATGAGAATATATTGCACGATGTTTCTTAAAGGATTAAATAGGGAAAAAATTATTACTATATAATAATCTGGTTTACTGACCACCATGAAATATATAAAGCATTATTAACAGTACTGTTGAACACCCATTAACCAATATCAAGTCGAGCCTTTTGTATTAATTTGGATCGAAAGTTTATTGGTGTGTTAACTGTATTTTCTAGTGACTATAATAACGATATCGCGTCTTGTCATTATAATTATTAATAACATACAGATAATATTACATATAATTTCTTTTCATGGGTTATCAATAGTATTTATTCGGCAGTAAATTAATTTAGACAAGAACACGTAGTTTACACGTAAAGTGCAATTGGCTTAAAAGTACAGAGTATATCAACAAAATGTCATTGAAAAAGTATGAATATAATTCGATTAACTGCAGATGTTAGACATATGTTCTTATTATGGAGTTATGCATTGTGTTTTTATTGATTAGGATGGCAATGCAATATTTAATTCCATTTAATGTCACAGGAGATCGATTTTATATCATACATATACTATTAACTATGCACATCGTTGCAAGTTGTTATTTCATGTAATTCTACTTTGACGTCCTTTATTGGCTATATAACCAATGCCGTGGTAAAACTCCCGATACATGTGTATAGAGGGACAAATAATGAACATCATTGCTAAGTAATTTCGTGTATTTAAACAGAACCTTTGTGCTTACAAACATTACAAATGTGTTCTGTTTGTTTACACATTCATTGTTGTCCAGATAAATACTGAAGTTAACCATCATTTATCGTGAGACCTAGTTTTTAATGAACCCTCGTTACTGAATTATTTTACCAAATTTTGAGCATTGTACTTGTTTCAGTAGATAAAATAAAAAAGTTGGAAAAAATCTAGAAACTTAAATTCAAGTCTACTTATCTATTAAAAAAAATGTAAACATGGATTTTGCTATGCCATACATTTCCAATACTGACTTTTACTTAAACAAATAAGTAATATTTTTCATTGGTATTAAATTTGTTCGAAAATATTGAAACCACTGTTAAAACTGCATACAAACTATAGCTTTTGTGAAGTTTTTTTTAAACATAGAATAAAAGATTTCCTGCAATTAATTCACCAGATACATCTAAGCAAGTTGATTTAATAAATGGGGCATTGTTACACGTACCTCATTCTCCGAAAATCATTTTGTTTGTAGATACTGACAGCTGATGTCACAATATGACCAATGTCATTTGAAATGATGAAACATATATCTTTGTATTGAGAATTTTGAAAATTGCACATGCACAATACTAGACGGCACTATATATAGCGAACTGTGGTTTTTTCTGGAATGCAATATTTGTTATGTGATTAACTTGTAAAATAGAGGAGGTATGGTTGGGAACAGGTCGTATCGGTTACGTATTATTGGTTAGATGATCTTTGTTAGGAAGCTGTTCGTGTATTAGTCTCTTGCAATATGTTTTTGTGGTAATGGGTATGGGGTTTGTTACTGGTTGTGTTGTCGTTTCTCGATTGCGTCTTCAGCAAACACAAGAAACGATTGCGTCTTCAGCAAACACAGAGTACCGATGATACATGACACCTCGGTCCACACTAATTTGTAGGACTTTTTACTTTATGCCCCTGAAGCAGATTAATAACAAGAGAGTTTTCCACTTTGCTTTAAATCAGGGTAACAGGAAACTATATTTATCTATTATTCTAATAAAACAACAATTCTTTTGTACATCTGTTATTTGTGTGATTACGGTATTTCTAAATTGGCTGATAAAAGATCAAGTAATGAATGAGTATGCTAATATTTAACTTCATATTAATATAATACAGTATTTATTGAAAAAAATGTGAAACAGTGATGTTAAATATAAAGATGGCGGAGGAAACAACATATACAGAAACATACTTTAAATTGAAAATGAATGTTTTATGCAAAGGTTAGCACCATTCATCTATATCGTGGCTGAAGATAACAATATATAATTCAATAAAATATTTCAGTTGTATATAGTTGACGTGAAACACAATGACAAACACTAGAGCCGTGTTGGTAGAGAAAACATCAAGGTTTTGAAGTTGTAACATTGACAAAAAGTGAATAGAAAAAGACAAAAAAAGATAGCAATATATATGTCATAAAAATGTAAATACATTGAAATGTCACAATAAAGAAAAACTCAGTTGGGAACGAGAATGCATTTTATTAGTTATTTTTAAACATTATATTTACACTTGTAGATGTTGTTTCAAAAGAACGCTGCTTTGATATAGTATTTAAGTGCGTTAAAAAATAGAATAGAATAATTGCCATCAATCATTAGACAACATATATGTATTCAATAACTCATTTATATGTACTTTACAATATTATAAGCATCATTCCTGATTTTAAAATATCTCACAAAATACAATGTAGTTATGTTTTAGCGCAATTATAATCATCTACTGATTATGTTTGTAAAACGGACATGGGTGTAAGTGATAATTGGATACTATATAGTTTTACACTTAAACGCTTATTAAAGCAAACGAATGGCGCTTGTATTGCTGTCCTACATTTCATAGTCACGCTACGGTCTTCAATAATGAACATATATCAAACTCAAAAGTGGGAAACGTCCTTTAACAAGCATTTGAACGGTAGCCTTTACTTCTATCGATAAACGGTACACATGCGTATATTTATCTTTTAGATATCATTTTGGTGTGTAGAATTTTCTATCCCAGATGCAGGGTCATCAAGAAAACAAAATATGGGTGAAGTATTCTTACAAATATCGTCAGTCAACATTGTGACCTACATATCTTTGGTAAACTTTATTTCTTTTCCATCGAAGAACATTTGTGTTTATTGTTTAGTAGCTCACCTGATCCGAATGTGAGGTAGTGTAATCACTTGCCGTCCGTTGTCCACCGGTTCGTCTATAACTTTTCACAGGAAACACTTCGTCAATAGGACACAAATCTACTCAAATGACAATGGATCTTTTTCCTGTTTATGTAGATTTCTTGCTGCTTTCCTCTATCACCGACACGACATGTACCAACACATGGAACTCAATTCATAATCCGTCTTTTTGATCGATTCGGAACTTTCAAAATCGTCTAAACAATTATAGGTCCAAATGGTTTTTCCACTTATTACAAATGATTGATGTGAGACATTCTACCATTCTTAATCCTTTCGTCTAATTTGCTGATAATATTTGCCAACAAATAAAAATTCAATTTATTTGTAACTAAGCATGAATGATATTTGTGAGATTCCCAATTCGGAAACTTCACTTCATTTTTATCTGGTGGAAACATATTTGCAATCTGCAATTCCTGGTTTTAATTAACTGAAATAAAAAAAAATGCAAATCATAATGATCTGTTGCATGGTACAATTGATTTATGTGATGTCCTCTAGAAAAATCCTTTCCCCATTCAATCTTGCTATTGTACAATAAAGCATGACAGCTATGGGCAATTTTTATTTCTGATTTGCTTAACTTTTAAAATCCTTGCCTATTAAATTACCCATGCAAATTATTTGTATCTTGGTACAAATGATGCATGTGAGGTCATATCCTCGAAAGTCTTACAGTTGCCACCATGACTGGGTTAACCGTTACGGAATATCTCAAATGACCACAGATATGTTCCACTTGTGGTAAACACTTCCCGGTCCTTTCCTCATTCATAACTTTTCACCGGGTTTGTAACTGGAGCAACACGACGGACATTTTCTTAATAATATTGATTGCAATAAAATGCTCCATAATAAATATTTTTACGACCATTAATTGAATATTGTAACATCAATACATATATCTACTCAAAAAACGTTATATTCATTTTTTTTTAGAAATGATATGTAAATAAACAAACGGGATACCTCTGAGGTGGAATATTATTAGAAGAGTGATGGACATGTTCAAATGCACAAAGGTGTCATATTTATATCAACAAAGCATTGTTCGTATTCATAATCAATAAAACTATTGAACCCGCACAAAGTTTCTATTGATGTAAAACAAAACTACTGAAGACATTAAAACAAATCTCAAAAGACATGGTAATTTCTGCGGGTCTATGCTTTGTGAAAATTAGAAACGCATTTTTTCTTCTGTAAATATACTCAATGACGAAACTAGACTATAAAACAACATGTATAATGACAATGACAACATCTATAGATATATGTCTGTCAATTCTATACATGACATTGTAACCCACACACTTGCATCTTCATAATATAATATAGGCTGTTAATATGGCAAACATAAATTCTCATTTATTTCAAGTACGGTATCTGTCGCGATCCAGTGAGGTAGATACATTGCATGGTTGTCTTTTGCTTTAGATGACTATATCATAAAATGATCCTATGCAATGCATAATTTAAAATGATGAGTTAGATTGCTATCAAATTAAAAATACATGTGTATATATCAAAGCCACAGATATCATGACGTCATTTAGTTTGATCTTACGTGACCAGTTATCATCGCGGTTAATGATGCTTTCGTGTTGTATAGTAGATGTGGCCGAAAGGGTTAATTGGTTTGTCATTATGATAAGATAATTGTTGATGCAGTGTACTAGCTGTTTATATTTAAATTCTACTGAGGGAAGAACAAAACAATTGCCAGCTAAACATCTAACTCTCACACTGTTGGGTTGCATTTTCAGACGATTATGTAAAACAAATGATTATAACCCGGTATCCTTTCGGGATCAAGTGAGGTAGACACGTTCTAGGATTGTTTCTTGCTTGAGACGACTTTAGAAAAATAATACACATACTTGCATTGTTTATTAACAATATTGCTGTTCCTATAAGGTATATATATCTTGTTGAATATCAATATGGTGATGGCTATGACAAATCTAAAGTTGTGAGTTCGAATTATTGCGAGGAATACTCTATACAGCATTATGTGATACAGTTTGTCGGTGACTTGCGGCAGGTCGGTAGTTTTCTTCGAGTACCGATATAACTGAAATAGTATTTGCCGTTAATACAATAGACCATTATCTCGAAATAGGATACGTTATTTCCTTTGATATCTGAATATACAGTTAGGTTCGTTTGTGGCAGCTATTCGATAATTCATCGCTGATCACTCGAATAGTGAGTTAATTCGACTGCAACTGTATATCATGATCATCTATCGAGTACACCTCGGCATATGTGGGAATAGAACGGAAAACTCTTAGATACATACTGATGTAATTAATATTTCCATAACATCGTTGCTGAGGCGACCTAATTTCATCATCATGGATGGAATATTCACTGTAAAATCCCATTACCGTCCTTCTGTCCTAGGGCATAGACGTTACTCCTGAAATAGAATGGCATAAATAAACAAAGACAGAAGCAGTTATATTCATCACCTTGATCGATAGGAGACTTTCTAAATGTCATCATATTGTATCTCTTCGTTAGCAATTAAATAGCCAAAGCTACACAATATTTGTATTTAGGTAGATTTGGAGGAAAACATGACCGAATTTAAAATCAATTTACCATTCTCAAAATGATATTCAACATTAGAATATTCGACTATAGACAAATATGTCGGCGAGGTCACATTTCAAACAAATTGTTCAAAAATAAATCATCAACTTATTATTCTGAAATTCCCAAATGTCAGCTTGAGACTAGCTCTCTATATAATAAGGGTCCTCCATTATTCATATCTTATTGGTCAATGCGAAAATCAGCTTCTTTGACGACTTGGTTTCTTGCTATTCCCTCGTAATGTTTCCAACCAAGAAAGACGTTGCTGTAATACTCTTCATCACAATATCTATTTCATCCCATTATAAACATTATATTAATAGAATCTGTGACCTTTGTTTATCTGCAAGTGTTGGTCTCCGGTGTAATTGACAGACGTAATGACAATTAAAAAAAACCTCAACAAGATCACATAGCAAAAAATGTCCTCAAATTGGAAGCGACATGAGAATTTTTCAGTCGATATAAAAAAAACAAAAACAAATAAGGCTATCCAATAATATTTGGTGTACAGTTTGATTATGATCTGTGGTCAAAGCATGTTTTTTTTTATAAAATATTGTAACATGGATGCATTATTTTCCTTTGATCTTTTTATGGTTTATATCCCAGAATGTAAGCATCAGCTAAAAGCTATGAAATAATACACACTTCTAGGCAGTAGTTTTATTACTCTCAGAGAGCAGTGCAATAATCAACGACTTTGGAAAACCGTGGTATTAATATTACTTAGTTCTTCCATGTTCTGTATTTCCAACTGCATTAGTAGTATAGGATTTTAGAACGATTTGAAATACATCATAGTTGATCAGGGGCAATCTAACGGCAATCCTGGTACATTTTGAATAAGCACAATTCAGACATTTAGGGGAATTTAATCATTTTTTGATTAAAATTTCTCTATATATATTAAGCTATACCATTGTTGTTGTTGCCATGAGGATTTATTATCAATATAAATCACAATAACATACGCATCAACCACTTAAGTATACAGGTTTTGAATAATCAGTTTGGTGATTTGAATTTCAAATAAGTAACAAAGTGAGATGATGGATATGGTCAGATCATGTTGCCTGGCAACGAACCATCAATGCCTACATCTAAGATTCTATCTTGTGCGTGTCAGGAGCGTGATAGTACAGTGGCAGGTGTAAATCACCTCCCTTTCTTTGGACGGATTGTTTATTTGATTCGCTATGGAAATCCCCTTCAGTGGATTGATTTTACCCATCAGTGGAGAACCTAGGTATTTAATTATATGCCACCTTGGTTTCAAGGATGGGATGCTTGGCTTACTATCATTTGTGAATATTTCTAGAGTAGATTATTTGTACAAATATTTCCTCTAGAATAACATGATAAATTATATCAATCACCATCTAGCATTTCTTATCATCCTTCCCTCCCGCTATATCTACCTGATAGCTATATGCTGACTCCATAAGCAAAACTCGTATCAAAGTTCGCGTGAGCTGAGCTGGACTTATCAACAGTGAGCACGAGCTATCACCAAATTCTCCCAACATTTAAACGATAATTCCTGTGAAAATGACAAAAGTAAATAAAATTCAGCAACACCATTAGCTAGTTAACATTTTATTTTTTAAACATATATCAAATTAGGAATTGTCGTGTCAGCAATATCAACAAACATCGTCCTACAAAAATGTACTTGTCACAATTCTTGATATTCTCTGCTTAGACGTCATAATTTTTACGTCATATGTGAGGTCGTGACCTTTATGTTTTCTAAAACGGAACGGCATTGGTAAACAAAACCGGTGAATTGCCGACTTTGATGTTTGTATAAAAAAAAACCAATGAATATCACCATTAAAGGAAAAATTCAACAATCTTAACATTTATATAAACCTGTAAAAATGAATGGTATATTTGCAAACTACTTTTGTACTATGTTTTGGAAAGCGTATTTTGAATGTTTTGAATTTTTCTCGCGAAAATACAAATATAGATGTATCCGTGTTTATGTTTGATTTAAGGATGATATACATGTCATCTGAATGTGAATATGATTGATACTGAAAAATATCAGCCTGCTCGACAGAATATGAAGTTTGTGACTCGTTCGCTTCGCTCACTCGCCACCAAACTTCATATTCTAGCTCGGCAGGCTGATATTTTCGGTATCAATCAATATTCACATCCAGATAACATATACACATCTGCAACAAAACACATGGAAGTGTGAAATAAGGCGATGAAACAAAAATACAAAGGATAAGAATCTCTTTAAACACAGTTTCTTAAATAAGTCCTGAGGTTCAATACGCAATATTTAATTTTGTTTGGGTCCAATCCGTCACACATGGTTTACCTGTCCCAATTTAAGACCCCGCAATACTCAATGCCATCGGAAAATGACTGTCAGTGTTTGTCAGAGTGATCAGTATAGTTGTCCATTGAAATGTAACGTTTTATTGTCATTCATTTAAGCGATAATTGTTAACGACAACTACCTACTCACTGTGATGATTAAGGAGGATACTATGTTAGACAGTATACGTTTTATTCCACATTGGAAACTGATATGTTAACAATGCTACAAAAGATGTTATATGACAACAATTAAATCAGGATTAACTGTTTGACAAGAATCGGAGGATTTGTGACATACATTCATTTGCATTCCATTTCTCAAATTTGATTTTGTAATTTGTATCAAATCTATATTGTGTTTTATTACATTTTAGTTCAACTTATGTGAATTCCAGATGTTTTATATTTCGGTGGAACGGGCATTGTAGATAGGTGAATGATGCCCATGTCACTATTGGGAATCAAAAGTTGATGTTACATTAGCCTTCCCCTATATTATGATTTCAATCAGATTATAATTCCATTAGAATGTTTTCGCTGGCTAACGCAAAGGCCATCGGAACATGACATCAAACAGAACAACATGTCATGACATTCGTCAACGTCACGTACGGGATAGTCTCATCCTAACCACGCCCTTGGTTATTGTCAAGTTATGAAGTTGTGCCAAGTCCTATTACGTATTCTCTTGAACTTTCGATGATTTACGGTCCACTCCGTATACATTCAATTGGTCGTGCTCGAGTTTATTGCAGACAAAGCGAAAAATATGCTATGTTCAACAACATGACTGATTTGATGATGATGATGCAAGTGTGATGGAGGATAACATGTTGTGTTTGTTTACAATATGTTAAATGCTGTCAGATACAGATACACAATTTTAGCCGCACAAGTTGTCAATTTCATGCATCAGATTGTATATAGCTTTGCATTTCAGCAATATTATGCATGACAACAAACTGCTTGCTATTTACATGTATTACATTTCGTCACAGCAGAATATTGGTGTCATGCCTGTAATTGTCAGACTTGAATGTCGTCAAACATAATAGTGTTGAATTGAGCCGCCGTGTCCGACACAGACCAGCAAATACACATCCACTCTGGGAGAACTTCGACAAGTCTTACAGGGGATGGAACAACATTCCACAATCCACAATATGGCGGATTATCATGCCAATGAGATGATGTCTGCAATATCACTAACGCAAATGGTGGACAGATAAGTTCTTGATTGTTTGTTGATAATTTATCATTGAACTTTGAAACGTATAGCCTGTTGAATGGACAGATTTATCAATGTTACTATACCTAAATAAACGTTAGAAAATCCTGAAGGAGCAATCAAAATTGACAATCCAGAGAAACTGGCAACATAGGGTACACAAGACGACGAAAAACAAAGCAAAAACACAACACAATATGTGTTGGACAACACTATGCGCAAGCAAATGCAAATAAAGTAAATAAGACATAATCCCTCCTACGAACATTTGGATGTAAAGACGTACCGAACATCGTTGTATGGGGAAATCGTAACGGATATCACAACGCAAAGACACATAATAGGACAACACAAAACACTATAAAGAAAAAGATTAGCAACAGCGACCCCACCGAAAATAAAACAACAAAAATACTGTTTTTGATAAAATATGAAATGCATATTATATTGATCTACAAAAGTGTGCATTCTTCCTTTTGTCCCTCAGTATACACCTAAGCACCATTGTTATTATCTGTGTGCTTATCGGAGTTCTTGAATTTCTAATATAATCTACCATCATTGGTCTTTGCAAATGAAAAATGTTGTGATGTTTCAAATATTAAGTATTTAGTAGTCTACATGTTTGCGTGTGGTATTGGTGTAATTCCCTCTACAACTTTCATTACACAATACAAAGCTGTACAATGAATATTTTATGAAATGCATTACACAATAAATTATACATTTAGTAAATTCTAAAATAATACTTTTGACATCAATATTTTGAATGTTGCATGTCTGACAATCAATCCATGCATTTGATACAATTTAAATCAATATATACGATATTTGTGTTCTGCTGTCATCTCTTAATAACAGTATGGTATCCATGGTAAAACTGCTGGAAATGTATAATTCAATTGTGTTAACGTAGCACACAATTACAGCGGGGTCAAACCTAGTCATGGTAACGTAGATACTATTTATATAAATGTGTTTTCCGAAGTATAGCTTATATGCAGTCCATAATAGTAGGATAGAGTATTATATTTTGTTCCGTACATGCTAAATAGAAAAAAAAAGTTAGAGAAAACGGCGATAAAAATGAGCAATCCAAAGACCTACAATAATGTATGGGTTGTGAAATGTTAATTACATACTCTTGTTGTGATTAATGGGAGGTTGACTATTGGAAAGATGAAATTATATCGCTTGTTGTCTTAGTTTTGTTTTTAATCTTCCTCCGTCGTCATGTTGAAGTTGAATGTCAAGGTAAGAAGGGATTTTTTGAGTGGCCGTGGTATCCTTTACATCAAGCTCAATTGGATATATGAGATGCAAATAATTACCGAATCATAGAATTGTTAGCCTTATTTGATATCTCCAAAGTAGATACTGTATTTGGTTATAGGAGTAGCTATATTTAGTTTCTGATTACCCTGTTTCAAATATTTCTTAATAGACTCTATTAAAAATACCATAACAATAATAAATACAGTTTCTATTGTTGCAAGTATCAGTACATTGTATGGAACTTTAATTTTGAGAAATTGAAATAAATCATCAAAATACACGTTTAATGCATTCAAATGTAACGCAGAGCCAACCGATGTTTATCAACACAATTAGAGGTTGACTGAACAGAAAGTACCCAATATACGATCAGTATATA
This sequence comes from Bathymodiolus septemdierum, assembly GCA_963383655.1. NCBI lineage: Eukaryota > Metazoa > Mollusca > Bivalvia > Mytilida > Modiolidae > Bathymodiolus > Bathymodiolus septemdierum. The sequence goes on from OY726520.1 coordinate 5,669,833, forward strand.
AATAGAGCGATACAAACACGAACACCGTAAGCGTGATAATCTCCTGTTGTACATCATGATGATCCCACCATAGATAAAATACGAACAATTTATCCTTTTAAGCGTTTGAAACGTGATATGACTATTTTTCCTGTTTGTTGTTGATACGCCTTTACTATATATATAAGAGTTTCAGTACTGTCATGATTATAAGATATACTAATCACTGAAATTTACATTTCCAAAATAATTAAATTATTATCAAAATTAAGGTTTCAATCTACTGACTTTGAGCTTTCCTGGTGAAGTTTATTCTAAAAACGCACCGTGCAGACGGGAAAACATACCTTAGTTCCATAGCATCGGGGTTTTTTTTCACAAATAAACCACCCATTCCTCATTTAATGTTCTACTTATTATTTCTCATATCTTACTAAAAAGGAGGTCACTGATACCATTAAAATCAATATATATACATATACCAATGCTTTTTCTGGTGTTGCCATTTTTTATTTTTTTTATTTTGTCTTTCAACCAACCTACGTATTAGCCTACATACAGTAAATCAAGATAGATAATAATAAATATTTTAAAAATAACGATGGCAGTCTTAATAATCTTGCTGTATCTATATATATATATTACTAATGGAGGTGTGAAACGTAAAATGTGATATCGATCCTAATGTGGATGTTATTTCGTAATAACGTAAGGCATGATTAAATTGCTGGCAAAATATCATTGGTTATGAAAAGAAAGTGAAAAAAATGATGTTCAACAATTCCGCCAATTTCAACAAAACGAACAACTATTGCACCTCTCACTTCTAGTCATTGTGCAAACAAAAGAACGACCACATATGTCAATGAACATTTAGGTTGAAACTGTGGACAGGAACAAAACTGTGGCATGTTAAACTGGTTCATGTGACGGTCCATACTAATAGGATAACTGATACACTTTTGTTCGGAATTTTTTAAAGTTAATATGCATGGACAAACTTAGATGGATGTGTCTTATTTTTGTACCCCTGGTTAGCCGAATCTTTATTTCACATTAAAAGTAGCTAAATTTAGCTTCTGTTTCCCATTTGGTATCTTCAAACTTTATATACTGTATATATGTTGCAAGGAATTGTATTACTGTTTGCAAAACGTTTACATAGTTCTATACCCCGACGTTTCTCGTTGGTTGTATTTCAGCTAATCCAACAAAGGTAGAATACATGCACTCTAATGGATTCAGTAGGCTGGCATGTTCAGAAATTCCGCATAGCTTTAATAATTTATTTTACATGCAATCGTCAATTTCCGCCCAAACCATTGTCCCACATACATGTATATACGTTTCTGTCAATCACTATGTAAATATCGTTTTTCTATACTCTTGGTCTTCTTGCTATGAAATAAAATCTTACGGGTACAATGTTTCCGTGTTATTTTATCGTTTAATTAATAAACTGAGTATGTGCAAAATGAAAATGAGAAATGTATTTTCTCAAAAGATTGTAATACTTTAAATAAATGTTGGAGAATACCGAAGGGACAATAAAAAAGGACAATTCAGAGAAAATGGCAACATAGGGTACACAAAACGACCAAAAATAAAACTAAAATACAACACAATATGTGTTGGACACCACTATACGCAATCAAGCAGAAATAACGTAAATAAGACATGCGTCCTCCCACAAACAACTGGAGGTAAAGACGAACCAAACATCGTTATTATGCGGAAATCGTAACGGACATCACAACAGGGAACTCAGAACTTGAGCACACATAATAGGACAACACAAAACACTCAGAGGGTGAGCAACACGGACACCACCAATTTAACCAATGCATTATATATTTTTGTGAAGGACGTGCATGCAATGAAGATTTGTTTATTGATGGTAAATCACGGATAACACAAATAAAGTGTTTTACGTTCAAACGTCAGGTTTGTAGATTTTTTCAATATGCCGTCTACTTATCATTATATAATACAAATATAAATTCAAATAATTTGTCTCAACTCGTAATTTTAACAATTATATAATTGTATCCATGGTATTACTACATACATAAAAAGTGGCGTTGCCATGGTTTAGTTTATGATGATTTTATTTGTTAAATTAACAAAAGGGATAGGACACAAGTTTTACCAACTTATGAAGTCTTCTCCCATTTATACAATAAATTCACATAGTATAATGATCATTCTGAGCATACATATAATACATATAGAGATATATTGTAAATAATTAACGAATTAATAAAAAGGTTGTGTTGGGTGGATACGAGGTTGGAGAATAGATAATTATCGAGTAATTATACTACAAGGAATCTTTTTGAAGATTTAATAAAATTGAAAACGTGTTTGATGATATTAATATTTTCTTCGTATGTTAAATCATCCGACCCACGAGTTAGTAGATTCAAATTCAAATCGCTTGTCCGTACCCAATTTAAGTTGTTCATAATAATACGTCTTATTTCAGTATAATTAGGACAGGTAAACAAATAATGGAATGCATCTTCCCGTGGAGCTCCACAGGAACACGCAGCATCATTTACTATATTAACCTTTGATAGATCATAATTGGTTCATCGGACGGATTAAAACGGTTGGCCTCAGCTTGATACGGCAACCAAACAACCATTCGTATCAAGCAATATGGCTTCGTACCCTACAATCAGCGAGCGTCCATTCTGGATGCTGAACATTGTTCAATCGTAACGTAATCATTGGCTCCTATTTTTAAACTGCGGGATTATCTGTGGTCGAATTTATTATAAAATTGTATATCAATCATCATATCCCAGTGGAAACCGGCATTATTCCATAAAATTTCGTGAAGCTCTGCCACCCCCCACCCCACCCCCTAAAAAACATATGCCATAAATGCAGTGGGAGGTTCCTACAAACCCTCTTGATCTTCCTATCTCACTGATATTGTGCTTTTGATCCTTGTTTTTTTGTTCACTGTTAATTTTATGTATTTTATGTTTGTATCCTGATCGTCCCTCCATTCTTTATTTCTCATCGGACATGAGAGCTATGTTCAATTTTTGCATTTTTAGAAATCCTAACATTGATTCAACTTTTGAACCGTAGCGTTTTCTAGATGTATACTATACAATTTAAAGTTATTGATTGGTTCTTTGCAAGAAATGTAAACCATACAATGATCTGTTGTTGTAACATTACGATTGTGCATTTAAAATATTATGTATAAAGATCAAGATTAGTACTGGGTAAGTGATTGCTTCTTACGAAAACAGCACATCGAGACAAACTGCTTGTACAAGTAATATTGATGTCTGTGACAAATGTATACCGTTTTGTAGGGCGTGGTGGACTATTTCACAAGGTCGTTCAAATCTGATTAGAAAACCAACACCACTGTGCGCTAACACACTCTTCAGTTGTTATGATTTATAGACACATACCTGGTCAAGGTGTTTAATTACCGGTTCAGTTTGTATAGTAGCGACAAATACAATAATATAACTGTTTTCCTTATCATACAATTTACTATTAAAATAATGTGGAATGCAGTTATATAAATATGTATGTAAAAAATGTCAACATTAAAAAGGTATCAGTGAAATTTTGATTCTATGCGGTATCTGGTAGGTCACGTGACAAATTGTTTATTGAAGAATACCGATGACAATTTTGGAAAAGCTTAACTTATTGAACCACATACTTTGCGTTGAATGTAGAATAATTTTACAGTTACTAGATAATGTAACAGATTAAAACTACGATCGATCTTCCTCGATCATACAAGTAATCGTAGTCCGAGATTCCTCTGCCGTCCGACGGCATTATTATTGTTTTGCCTAGAGCCGTGGGACGTCAGAGAGCTCTACATACGGAAAACAGCGGATTTGCCTCTCCAACTCGTGGTCGGCACATTTCCACGTTTCGTGGTTATCGGATTTTATTTTCTATCAGAAACCCTTATATAAATCGCTTCACCAATCATTTTTCTATTCATTCATAACCATCTTACCCTAAAACAGTGGTGTTACACTCCATTGCAGCACGATTCTGCCTTAGATCCTATTATTCCGCCATTTGACTTCTATTTTCGAATCGGCAGACGTGATCTCGCGATACTAACTGAATGAAGACAGCAACGCATTGCATGATGGGAGCTACTTAATGCAGCGTGCCAAACTATTTGGAGGATTATTTGCATACGTAAACAACATTCAAATCACATGGAAGACGATACATTTAAGCATATTCTGCAGAACAAACAGTTCCATCTACAGATCAAAGCAGAGCAGAAGGAAACAATACAAGAAAAAATTCAATGACAATCCTTCGGAAAGAGCATGTGCTACGTCCCCCCTTTTTGGACAAGGTACTAGATCATATTTTTTTCCTTATGGTTATCTGTAATTCACTATTGCTGTTAAAATCATTACCAATCAATGTAATCAACTGTATTAAATTGTATGCTAATTGTTCTGCCTTAACAGGCGCCTATAAATGGCAATACATATATTTGTTTGTTTGTTTATATGCAAGTCATCTCCCATGATACATTGCGGTAATCGTAGTATTCTCGAAGTCACGTGACAAATGTTCCAAAATGGATGTGAAATAACGAAATCATAGGGTCTAAGGGAAAATCGTGCTGTAATGGAGTGTAACACCACTTTCGGAGGGAAAGATGGTTATGAATGAATAGAAAAATGATTGGTGAAGCGATTTATACAAGGGTTTCTGATAGAAAATAAAATCCAATAGCCACGAAACGTGGAAATGTGCTGACTCAGAGTTGGAGGGCAATTCCGCTGTTTTCCGTATGTAGAACTCTCTGACGCCCCACGGCTCTAGCAAAAAAAAATAATGTCGTCGAACGGCAGAGAAATCTCGGACTAAAGTAATCGTAGCCGATTTTGGCTACCCTGTTATGCTATTTGGTTTACTTACTCCCAAAGACTGAAGTTATTTGGCGTTCCAATCTTATAACTATGAGAGTGCACGAGGAAGATTATTTCAGAAACGCATCTTGTGTACTAAAGTAGTACATGTACGTTTTATTTGCCCAGGATATAATCGCATCCATACGCCACGATATAGCTGAAATACTGCTAAATTTGGCGTTAAACACCAATCAATCAATATAATCGCATCCAAACATGTGTATGTGTTTATTTTATAGAACGCAACGCCGTAGATAAAGATTTCCTATATGACCACTTTTTGGGGGGTTTTGTCGGTATGTCCTTGTATAGTAATATATATTGATATAAACATATCAAATGTTTCATATTGCATGATGGCGTATGTCTATAAACGTTATTTGTAGGAGTTGTCCTTGGGCAGTATATGATGAAACAAAAATGTTGGATTATGTTCGGAAGCAAACATACTACGTTGTCGACATTTTCCGAATGTCTAAACTATATTCTATAAACTACACAGGATTTAAACAAACCACGCTGATGTTTAATATAGCTATGCTATAATGAACGTTATTACCTAGATTAAAACCTGCTGATATTTGTATGTAATAATGTATTCAAGATATATAAGGAGATTTAAAAAATAGAAAGGCTAGATAATGACGGAAACGTCACAGCTTCACAGAAAAGCATTTCTTAGGGATATATGTTAGGTAATATTTTATAAATCACAGCATTATTTATGTAATATTATCTACGTGGTTCGCTAAAACAGCTCTTCCTTAAATAGAATATATCTTTGGCATTCAGGAAAAGTCTCGACTACCATATATATCTACCGAAGAACACAATTCCACATATTTGTTGTATATACTGCCGTAAGACAACTCCTACACATAACGTTTATAGAAAACATACTACAAAAATAAAGGAATGAATTACGTCATTATTACAAATTAACTTGTTCTTTGTATGATATAGCAGACAAATTCCTCAATTGGCGATATTTGATTGTAGAATTGTTCTGACTGCGGTATTTGTTTTCTTTCATTTATTACATTATATATCTATATTGTATTATTATTACTTTGTCGATACCACTGCTAGCGGACTATTTGTCCCCTATGGTTTCATTTGTCCATTATTAAGTGCGTTGACACTAACGTGATATACAAGATATATTTATTATTCTGGACCGGGTTGCTTGACACTTAAATTTACTTGGAATGTACATGAATGTAATTTGCACTTATTGTTTAATTGAGACTTAAATTTAATAGAGGTTTGTGCAACCCAGTCCAGATGTACATGTCCTTATAATATAATTATTATTTAAGCTAAGACTCGCCTCTCTCATGCAAAGATAACCTCGATCACCAAATTAGATACCTATTAGCACACCGTTAACACTTCCCGGTCCTTTCCTCATTCATGACTTATCACCGGGTTTGTAACTAGATTAGCACGACGGGTGTCACTAGTGGAGCACATGAGTTCACCCACGGTTTTTAGTGGGGTTCGTGTTACTCGATGTTTGGTTTTATGTGTATGTTTTGTAGATCGCTGTTTGTCTTTTTGTTTATTTTCTTTTGGCCGTTGTGTTGTCTGTTCTTCGATATACAGATTCTGATTATCCCTTTTGGTATCTGCAAACTCTTCTTACAGTTTCACTGGAATAAATGACTTTCCATGTGATTTTTAATAAATAATTGAATAAAAGTTGAATTGTTTTTAAAAACACAATGCGCACAATATTAAAACCCTCAAATATAGAATAATTGACTTTACCAGACGCAATCAGAAACTAGGAATAAGCATATTAATTAACCCGCCTTTTACAAACTGCATTACAACATTGCACATATTATTCAAGGAACCAACCATGTGATGATATATATAAACTATGGAGTATTAACAAGTAATACCTACTGTTTGAAATATATCTTTCACCGATTTCGAAATAAAATATTATAACAGAGTAATAAGCCAAGAAAGTAAGAATTAATCTCAGAAATGTCACCAACACACGATATATCATTAGCTACTAAAGCTATATTTAGATACAAAAATTCCATAATCCGTTAAGGTAATTTCAAACCAAATTGATATCAATGAATGGTACAGTCATATAATAACGTAATTATCGTTCCTCTGAGTTTATAACGCGAAATAACAAGTTGAATTAGGTTTAATGCGATTCTCGTTGAAAGCCCTGGATTCTTCACAAGTCGTACACTTGTGATTTATTAAGATTTCAATGGATGCAATCATTTTTCCTGTGGATGTTTTGTAAGGTAATTTTAAAAGTAATAATAACGTTATTAAATTATCTTTAATGTTAAAAATAATAAAGTTTCTGTTTAATTATACTTTGCCAATCTTCATCTGCATACCATCTATGAGCCTCAATCAGGTATAATGTTGTCAGTGCATGTCAGCCATAATCATATCTGGTAGAAACATACGACTTCTAGTTAAAGACATGCAGTATTTCTTTTCACTTTTTTGTGTAAGATATCTAATACATGTCTTAAGATAAAGTATAACATAAAGGTAGTAACTAAAGTTGTGAGTTCGTATCCCGATCATGGCGAGGTGTACTCGATACAACTTTATGTGATAAAGTTTGTCAGTGACTTGCGGCAGGTCGGTGATGTTCTCCGCGTACTCCGTTTTCCTCCAATAACACTGCTCGCCACGATATAACTGAAATAGTGTTGAGAGTGGCGTAAAACACCATTGAAAGATAGTATGCAGTACATGTAAACACCATCAGATGAATTGCAAACACTAGATGCAATTAATAATAAAAAGGTATACACATCTAAATAGTATTTAGCAATCGTCCTTATGATGACGCTACTTCACTTAAAAAAACAAAACTTTTCGAAGAAGACTTCCCATTCATTTTGTCCATTGTATTGGCTGTCCTTCTTTAATTTATGGTTCCAGATTACTTCTTCGATATTCTCAAACGATTACTTCGTCGTCATCAAACGATTACTTCGTCGACATCATCAAACGATTACTTCCTCGACATCACCAAACGATTACTTCGTCGACATCATCAAACGATTACTTCCTCGACATCAGCAAACGATTACTTCGTCGACATCATCAAACGATTACTTCGTCATCATCAAACGACTGCTTCGTCGACATCATCAAACGATTACTTCGTCGACATCATCAAACGATTACTTCGTCGACATCATCAAACGATTACTTCGTCATCATCAAACGACTGCTTCGTCGACATCATCAAACGATTACTTCGTCGACATCATCAAACGATTACTTCTTTTGTATCTTCAATAATTTCTAATACATTATCTTTACTCCGAGTTAACTTTTGGTCCTACTCTTTAATACTGTATGTTTTTTGGAGAAGTCGCAAAACCCATTGATAGTCTGGATTGAATCAACAGTGAATTGTACATACTCGAGGCAAAATCAATGACAATGACAATTACACCAACAATGTGGTCTCATGGCTTTGAATAATTTAGCAATGATACTTTGCAACAAGTAAATCTGGTTTTAATGAGCCCCAAATGTATTTGTCATTGGCCATTTTGTGTCAATATAGTAATATTTATAATTCATGTTCTTTTTTTACTTTTTCATCACGTAGGAAATTTCAATTATGGATTTATCCATTTTTTGCAGTTCCTTTATTCATGCCCAGTGCAAAAATAACATGTCGATTTTTAACCTTTAATTATAATTCAACACTTGTTATAAATAAGGTATTAAGTTATGAAAAGACCGTTTAAAGAGTGATGGTCAACAATTCCACCAATATCAACAAAACGAATAATCACTTCTCACCTTCACTCACGAAAAAAGATCAAGACCTATGACATTGAAAATCTATGTCTTAGATTGGGACAGGCACACAAATGTGGCGGATTTGAACCGGTTAAGGTATATGTAGCTTTATAATGTTCATATATGATAATGTTTTTCGTTATGGATTAGTGTTAATATAACGTAAATTTGTATTTTGAATAAAAACATGTGATACAATACGTATTCTCTTGCGAAATATTATCTGAATATGTATAACGCAGTAGTATGAAAATAATCATAGACCCCATATTTTATTTAAGAATTGGATGCATTTTGTAGCGCCTCATACAAAATGTGCTTCGGTCCACGTTTTTACACGCCAATAAAACTACTAAAAAAATGCATTCAATTCTTATAATTACATTTAAATCACACCAGAATTTAATATAGTTGAATTTTTCGTTGTGAATTTTATTTGTGTTAGATTATTTGCTGTTGGAAATTATTACGTCATTGATTGTTTACATCTGACGTCGTCATGGCGGCACGTGCAAGTTCGGGTTTGAGTTTTATTGGGATGTAAAACATCTATTTTATAATCATGTGACCATTTCATAACCAATCATATTGTAGCATTTCAATGAAAAACGGAAGTAATGTAATTATAATGGCACAAAAGACTAAATCATGTAAAGAGCATAGCCACACCACAGCGTGCTCATTAAATTTATTATTAGGACTGAAGGTGATATCAGTTTAACCTTATGTTAAACTACAAAGAACAAGCCTAATTAAAATCAACACTTTCGTGCTATTCAACACATCCCTTATGCTGTGTACTTCTGGACTATATAATTGCTTCCATCAGCCACCAAAGAATCATCTGTGGTATTTGGTGAACGATAACGATGTATGAACAAACTGATATTGATTATAATATTTATAACACTATATGTGGCGACCAAAATAAAAGTAATTTCCGTATGAATATTTAAAAATGTTCTATTAATTGATGTAAAAATAACTGACAATAAAATAAACTTGATAGCGTTCTATCAGTCACACTTTTTTTTAAACATTTTTTTTACCAAATTGATTTCTGATGAAGAAAAGTTTGAAGTCGCGAAAGGGATAGTCAGAAGCCATGAGTCGAAGAAGGACAGTCATTACAATGGCCAAAACAAAGGACCAACAGCGATCTACAAAACACTACACAGAAAACCAAAGACTGAGCCACACGAATCCTACCGAAAATCATGGATGAACGCAGGTTCCCCGGAAGGGTCTGCAGTTCCTGTTCTACAAGTGGCATATTGAGTATATAGCCTAGATCTTTGTAATAAAAACGCAGATATCAAATTTAGTGCGCACGACGCGTTTTTATTATAAATATTTTCCCATAAACATAGTAATTGTCATTTTCATTTTTAAGCATAGTATACATAGAAACCATTTGATAAAATTATTATTTTTGGTATCAGATATTCTACCCAAACATCTCAGCTCATGATTCAAGAGCGGGTCGATGTAAAGTCACACGATCCTCAAACTGCAAGTCTGACTTCGTGATTCTTAAGTTGCTTATTATAAAGGCATCCAATTCATAACAATAATCAAGTGTCAGACTTTATGATTCTAAAATTGTTCATTTTAATGTCACCTAAGTCATACCGACAGTCAAATATGGAAAAAGGATCATAAAAACTAACATACTAATGACATACAGATCAGTTGTATGTAAAACTTTTGACTTTATCCGATGAAAAGCACAATACGAGAAAAAAAAAAAGCCCAAATAAAATCAAAAACAAAGAAGGGAAACAGATAAGTAAACTTATTAAATAAATAATATTAAAATAAAATAAATCTGCCGTCTAATTGCCGTCTGTTTAGTAACATTAATGAAATCGGCATGCGTTAATAAACCAATATCCACCACCGTCATTAAAAATATCTTCTATGACGATATGTGTTCCTACCTGACGTCAGTTATTGCAGTATATGATGTATGTATCATATAAGACTTATTTCATCTGAATGACCAGGACATATGTCACCGCCATTGATAACGCGCTTAACATTACAAATATCTTCTAACAATAAATGTAGAAATTAAAATGCGGTCACTTTTTTTTATATTTTTGTCACAATGTCTTGTTTGTTTGTTGTATTAACAATAAACAACGTATATGAAATGATTAATAGTAAATATGTTTTGGATAAGTTTGTTATTATCAATGATTTGTACAGTTTGTCTGATGTTTACACGCTATAATATATATTATTAAGCCTCATATTAAGATAATATCGCTGTTTTTCAAATCCTGGATAAACATAATATCATTGATATGTTTTGCTCAAAATTTACTTCTCGTCGCATCTCACATCTCAGGTTTCCCCTACGATGTGAGATTGTTCTGAGAAATCCATTCTCAGAAAACAATTCAACGATAGTATATATTTCTCGGCATTAGTTTAATATTGAACAGTCAACTTAATAGAAAAAAATATACGCCTTTGAGAAGACCCACTTATACATCAGATCTCCTTACTCGATCCTCTTTTGCATTGTCTATGTGTGAGAAATCTAACAATTATATTGCCTTTTCGTAAATCTTGGATCTAATTTTGGACTGATTTGGTGATAATAATTTTCCTTGATCAATATCCCGGTGGAGAACAAACGTTCCGCGTCCATAAGAAATGCATTATGCGGAAATACATGACGGCAGCGCACCCAACAATAGTAACACCTTGAAGCGAGACAAAATTTCTTTCATTTTGAACAGTTATTTTAACTTTGGTTTTCAACAATTATTATTTTAACTTAGATTTTGAACAATTATTTTAAGAATTCAAAGAGTGACAGACGGTAATAATAGCGATGATTATTTAATGGATACAATTTGTTTAACTGTTTGACATTTTAAATAACCAATGAAGCATATTCTTCCTTGAAGTAAACACTACCCGTTTGGTCATCTCTGGCTTTTTTAAAGGTCACCTGACAACGTATGGTATTTTCTTAAATCTCCACAAAAATTGGGGTCAAGTAAAGAGATCTAATTTTATTAAATTGTACGCACTTGCTCATTGCTCTAAATCTGTTCTGTTAAATAGAAGGGGACAATGTTCAATAAAAGTGGGGTTAAAGTCGTTGACCACAATGATTATTTGCATACTAGTAAACCTCTTGAATTCGAGGTGTTATTGTTTTATATAAGACGGTTTCAATTTGAGACATGAATAAGGTTAGTAGCATTATACAACAATGTACCAACTTGGAAACTTCTTTCGAACTTCGTCCATCGTTATCATGAATAGTCAACGTAGAAGAGACCAGAAACGTTTACTTCGATCAAAACCGAACATTCGAGTAATCCAGTGACCATAACTTAGCATTGCGACGCATGGACCATACAATCACAAGATTAGGATAACTGCATTGGTGGTGTAATGGTTAGTTAGCGTGTTCGCCTTGAATGCGGTAGATCGTAGGTTTGAGTCAAACCAAAGACAATCAAATAGGTATTTGTTACTTCTTCGCTAAGCATGCATAATTGAGAAAAAGAGCACAGACTGATTGGCCCGGAATCAGGATAAAATGTCCGAGTGGATCGACATGTCTACCCGCGGACTGTTGTTTCAGTGTGCTAGCACTATACAAATCCTTTACAAAATAAGCGTGTATGTCTAGTACAGAGCGGATATCATTATCATCTCATCGAATGTAACTTGTTCTCGCCAAAACATAGAATAATTGCTCATTTTTGGCGCTTGAACAAAATCACCCACTCTTTGCAACAACCCAGGCGGTGGAAAATTGTACTCGCATGTGGAAAACACTTGCATGACCGCTTAATTACACTAAGAGAGGAGATTTGGACACACTAAGACAGGAGATGTAGACACACTAAGACAGGATATTTGGACACACTAAGAGAGGAGATTTGGACACACTAAGAGAGGAGATGTGGACACACTAAGAGATGAGGTTTGGACACACTAAGAGAGGAGATTTGGACACACTAAGAGAGGAGGTTTGGACACACTAAGAGAGGAGGTTTGGACACACTAAGAGAGGAGGTTTGGACACACTAAGACAGGAGATTTGGAAACACTAAGAGAGGAGATTTGGACACACTAAGAGAGGAGATTTGGACACGCTAAAAGAGGAGATGTGGACACACTAAAAGAGGAGATTTGGACACACCAAGAGAGGAGATTTGGACACACTAAGGGAGGAGGATTGGACACACTAAAATAGGAGGTTTGGACACACTAAGAGAGGAGATTTGGACACACTAAGAGAGGGGGTTTGGACACACTAAGAGAGGTGATTTAGACACACTAAGAGAGGAGGTTTGGACACACAAAGAGAGGAGATTTGGACACATTAAGAGATTTGGACACACTAAGAGAGGAGATTTGGACACACTAAGAGAGGAGGTTTGGACACACTAAGAGAGGAAATTTGGACACACTAAGAGAGGAGGTTTGGACACACTAAGAGAGGAGATGTGGACACACTAAGAGAGGAGGTTTGGACACACTAAGAGAGGGGGTTTGGACACACTAAGAGAGGAGGATTGGACACACTAAGAGAGATGTGGACACTAAGAGAGGAGGTTTGGACACACTAAGAGAGATGTGGACACACTAAGAGAGGAGGTTTTGGACACACTAAGAGAGGAGGTTTGGATACACTAAGAGAGGAGGATTGGACACACTAAGAAAGGAGATGTGGACACACTAAGACAGGAGATTTGGACACACTAAGAGAGGAGATTTGGACACACTAAGAGAGGAGATTTGGACACACTTCTAAGGGAGGAGGATTGGACACACTAAGAGAGGAGGTTTGGACACACTAAAAGAGGAGATGTGGACACATTAAGAGGGGAGATTTGGACACACTAAGAGAGGAGATTTGGACACATTAAGAGAGGAGATTTGGACACACTAAGAGAGGAGGTTTGGACACACTAAGAGAGGAGGTTTGGACACACTAAGAGAGATGTGGACACACTAAGAGAGGAGGTTTGGACACACTAAGAGAGGAGGTTTGGACACACTAAGAGAGGAGGATTGGACACACTAAGAGAGGAGGTTTGGACACACTAAGAGAGGAGGTTTGGACACACCAGGAGAGGAGGTTTGGACACACTAAGAGAGGAGGATTGGACACACTAAGAAAGGAGATGTGGACACACTAAGAGAGGAGGTTTGGACACACAAAGAGAGGATTGGACACACTAAGACAGGAGGTTTGGACACACTAAGACAGGAGATTTGGACACACTTGGAGAGGAGGTTTGGACACACAGAGAGAGGAGATATGGACACACTAAGTGAGGAGGTTTGGACACACTAGGAGAAGATAATTGGACACACTAAACTAGTTTATCTCCGTCGATTTGTATTGATTTGCTTATAGAAACATAGACTGTGCGGTCATGTATTTGTATTTGGTGTATCGTTTTGCCTCTGTTTCCATGATTTATGTTAGATATAATTATCAAAAACAAGGACTACGAATTAGTCATAACGGAATGGGATACATAATCTCGAAATTACAGGTAAACAATTGCATCAGTACCTATCGTGTCCATACACTGATGAACATATTTTATTACAATAATGAAGATCTTGAAAACAAACAGAATTTTGACTTGCATCGATCTAATAAAACTAGTGAAATTGAAATTCTCATTCTTTGCTTCTATGGAAATATTGTACAAGGAGATACTTGGTGTATGTATGACACTTCAAGTCTAATTATTCCTTTGAAATATCATGTTCTCAAAGGCCAATAGTAGTTAAGTCTTTGAGTCCGGGTTTCCTTGATAAAGATCATAATTTGGCTTCGTATACTAATGGATCTATCTTGCATTTGCTTCAGTGATGTAGATATACTTTTTTACTGCTGCTATATAAGAAAACTTGGACAATTTGAGTGACAAAACATTTTCATCTGGTCTCTCACAAAAACCATACATATTTAGATGAAATGATATTAAATATTCTACAAGTATCGGTTGGGATTTGATATCCTTAAACTTATTGTCTACATCCAACAGATTAATACGTTGGTCCCGAAGACGCTATATATAACAGACGTAAGAACATAAAAGACAATTTCGTCTTTACTTGCATGATCGCATCATTTCACTAAGATGGAATGTTTGGGCACATAAAACAAGTTTAACCCCGCCACCTTTTATTGAAGTGCCCGTACCAAGTCATGTTTTGTATGCTAGTGGTATCAATTTTGCTTCTTTCTACGATTTTGATATTTGATCTTGGAATTGTTCCGACAGTGGTATATTTTGTTTTTCATTTTATCATGGAGCATACCAGAACAATACTTATGATGTAAATTTCCACATACATGTGGAAGATATTAAAATATCTTAATTTGGCCGAATTGAAGAACGTGTGTCATCTATAAATAATGAAAAAATGAATATTTAAGAAAAAAGGAGGTAGAGTTAATTCCATGTCCGTCTAGTAGTCAGTGTTTCGGCACAAACATAGTTTATTTGATATATTTATTATTTAAATTTACAGGCCTTCAATAAAGTAATTGGTTTTAATTAAAACTAATGTTCTCTTCTTTCAGACATAGGTGACCGTTTCCGATTTTGACTATCCTGTATATTTAGCACCTTTTGCTTTCTCGTTTCTAAAAACATTTTGAAATATTTTGCTTTCCCATCTTTTGACTGTGAGCGTACCTGGTGATGGTTATTCCAGAAACCCATCGTGTGTTAGATATCTACGTTTTCTTTACTACATAGTAAAAACTGTAAAGCATTCATAATACCAATGCTTCATTGAACAAGCGATCCCAAATAAGTCGGCATCATACGCAGCTGGTTGGTATACATTATACATATAAAACCTCACTACACGGAAGAATCTATCATCTGTCGTTAATTCTTTGTCTTGAAGTTTGCCAGTGGAGTGCTTCGTGTTTTTGCTGTTGGTAATATTTTTGGTTATACAATTAGCGTTTATCTTCGTATTTGAAAATATAATCTTGTCGATACATGATCATTTGGCTTAGTTCGTTATCTAGAAGAAATTAATTTAATTTGACAGACAGTCCAGAAGCATACATTTTTCTTCTATTCATTTTGTAGACGGATAATTCGTCAAAACCTAGTTGGATTTGTGTATTTTTAGTGCAGACTTTTATTGGAATTCTAAACATAGATAATTAAACCATCCATAAAAATCTAAACACAGTGAAACAAAGGTAATGAGATATTTATCTGATGTTTTTATACATTTAACAAGCAATTGTCTTGTGGATAAATATCGTGAAAAATAACGTCTTTATATTAAGGAAGTGATCAACATCGCTTTAATATTTCCATGGCAACAACTTTACGTAGAAGAAAGAAAAAGAAACACTTTTTGTGAAACGACTAGCTACGTAACTCATTTTCAAAATTATTTACTTCAAAGTTTCAACACAAAGTAATACTGGCGACAGCTTTGCTACTATCGATTAGTTATACTAAATAATCAGGTTTGATTTCAACTGGTATCATTGTGTATTGGGATTTTAAATGTCGCAAAACAAAAAATAGAAAACATTTAATGATACCTTTACTGACGAAAGCAACTGCAATAGATTTATTCATAATTATGTAATGTGAAACTAAAGTGGCCATACTGAACTATTCATTGCAATTCTATTTAATCAAGGTAAGTACATTTATTAATTTATTTTAATTTAAAAAAAACGGAATTGTTTCTTTTACTTCAATAGAACAAACCGGTGTTCAATTTCGTTTTTTTTTTCTTCTTTTGTTTTTGTTAATTTGAGTTTTGTTTATATGTGTTTGCAGTCAATTTCAGTAATTTATTAGCTATATAGCGACTACCAGCTTTATTAGGAAGGAAACTAATTTGATAGGGTTTTTAATTTGATCATATAAAACAAACGCTGTGATTTGTTTTGAATTTCTGACCGACGTGCATTTTTGAAAGTCCAAGCATCCAATTAAGTTGGTGATGACTTTTTTTATATTTTTTTTCATTTCGAAAATAATATCTTGGAACGTATCTATTTTTAGGTTGAGTATGGGATGAACTGTTCGACTCGATGGATTATAAAGCCTTTAAAATGTCTACATCAAACGCACATGTAGTACACCCGTGCGGTACACACAGGTAGGTAGATTACCTTGTCACCTATTCAATACATACAGGTTGAGATTATTATTACACCCTTTCGGTACATACGGGGTAGCTAGATTATCTTAATTAAACAAGTAACAATTACTGTCGTGAAAATACCAATAATTATTAAGCTTTTCAATACATGAATATAAGCGTATCTTTATGAAGGTCATTCCAAAAAAAATGCGTCGTTTGCATTTAAATTAGCTATCTACGTTTTAAATATGATCATTTGGTCGATTCCGCTGCTGTTGGACTAGTAGTTCCAGAGGGTATCATCCGCCCAGTAGACAAATCACTGTTTCAACACCGACTTGAGACAACTGTATCATTAACATTTACAGGACTGTTCCCACATAATGTATTTATTATAAAACTAAGGTTCATCTACCACAGACAGAGGGATATAATTTCTGACAATCATGCTCGTCTTTGATTCTCCCAAAAACCTTTGATATTTTTGGCCTTCCAATCTTTTGACGTTGAGCGTAGAGTGCATAGTCAAAAGTGAGTCATTAAAATGGTCGACATCAGACGTATTAACCAGTGATGGCAACAGATTCAATGGGCTACTTCATCAATAAAAAAACATTACTTACCCCTTGTTCCTAATATTTTATTGCCTGACCTTTTGATCTGATAACCTGATAAAGTCTTTTCGGAATTGATGCATACAAACTCCGTATGTAATGAGTAAGGGAGACATATTTCTGTCATTTTTGCCACAAATGAGTCGTGTTTTTGACGTCGGTTATCTGGCTTTGCAACCGGATTTTTATGGTACGCCACACATTTTCTATTATGCTAAGGTCCGGTGATTGAGAGGACCATGTCATACATTTAATATTGTTTTCCTGTTTCCACCGTTTTGTCTCCATACTCGTCAGTTGGGAAATGGCGAGCAATTACAGGCCATAAATATGTGTCTAAAATATTAACATACTTCCGTGAGTTTACATTACCCTCAACTTCCGTAAAGGTCCCGACTCCTTGATCAGTTATACAACCCTATAACAGCAGGACATTTACAATTACCACGAAGTCCAAGACATTCAGGTCGCAATACTTCATCAGGGCGTCTCCACACATAAAACACGATTGCTTGAATCAACCACCAACTGTGTTTCATCGCTAAATATAACATTTGTTCCAGTCTTTATTTAAAGTCCATATAAGTTTTGATCTATACCAATGTACTCGGCTATATATGTTCTCAGTCCGAATGGTGAGGGTCTTACGATTTTTTCACCTTGTGAGCCCATAGCATCGTAATCGTCTACAACCAGTCCTTGCAGAAATCGTGTTTGGAAAGGCATTATTCACTTTTATCGTTATTTCCGTCAACCTTTGTCGTCGTTCATTTTCACAACTTTCACGCTGATTGAATAGCTTCAAAAATTTTGACACACCTGATTGGCTTACTCTTAATATTTCTGCAATTCGGCGCTAGTTTACTCCATCCTGGAGCAAAGGTATAACAAGTTGTTTCTGCAGTATTGTCATTGTTTACGCTTTCCGGCCATTGTTTTAGCAGAAGAATTTCCACAAACAGAAAGGTCAATGTCAACCATTACGTATTTAAATATTACCATATTAACCGTACTTTTTTATTTTTATTTTCTGTGGGCCATTTTGCTGACTCACTTTTGGCCATACACTGTACCTGCTGAAGATTATTCCAACAACCCGTTGTGCGTACTGAATTATATCTACGTCTTGTCTTCATTTAAACATAAGGTCAGTTAAAGATCATCTTGCTCGTAAGATCTTACATTATGCAAGTGTTTTCCACATGTGAGAAAAATATCAACCCTCAGATATAGCCGGAGGAACAGCGTTATTATAAAGAACGTTAAAATCTTGAACATCATGCTTAATATATTTAATCTTCTTGACACAGAGGTTGTCATAATATTAGTTCAATTAAAGGTATTCGATAGCCTCAACCATTATTTAAATATTAGATAGCATACCAGGCCATCGTAGGACATAGTAGTGAAACAATAGTCAGCTTTGACTCCAGCAATTGTTAATTGACGAAGTATCAGACAGACAATAATCCATACATAATTATATGGTAAGAAATAAGAAAACATCCCGTGATAGCTGATAATTTGTTCTATACAAGTCGACCTTTATATGAAAAAACACAATGTATCAATACTATTTTAGTTATTCATCGAGGTGTCCCGCATACGACGTAGAATAATACATTAATTTCATTTATTATTTAATTTTCAACAGACTTGAGTGTTGATTGTTTTATATCAAGACATTGTCATTTTCTTTGTGTCATGATAATCCTAGAAGAAGAATTAATTGTATTATTACGAACTAACCAGCTAACCAGGTAGCATTCAACCTTTGTTTTTACTATAAGGAAATCGATCATTTACATTAGTTAAGGAAGTTTCAATTATTTTAAAGACATCTAGGTCAATCTTACATGTTTTATATATCCTAGAGATAATCACGGGTTACAGAAGTAATACAGGTTATTTTTCGGAAGCGTATACACAAATTTAAATATGCGGCGTCCTCTTGTTGTATTGAACGATTCAACCACATAACTCGGATTTAAGACGAATAGGAACTGAGTCACGTGTATTGAGAATACCACGTCTCTTGCATGTAAAATATAACTAGTAGCATGCCATAGCGAGTAAGATTTTCATACGATTGGGCGTTGGTGACAATATTTTCCCACCCTATTCATTATATCCTTTGTTTTCCTGTGGCGATGGAAACTTTCGTCCATCACGTTGCTGTCTTTTAACACACAGATTGTCTTCTTTGTAATCTTGACTTATACAGCAATCAATTAATGAATATTAAATATTTGTTTGTTGTTTTTGATAACATGATCGGTTTTTGTTTTGCTATTCCACCTTAGACATCAACGTCTATTTTTGTCACTGAAAATGAGTTAATTATTACACGTTAATTATTGTTGTCTCAGCTCAAACCATTGAACACAAAACGACCACGACATATGGTGTTGGGAATCCAGGCCTTAGTTTGAGACAGGCACAAAAATGGGATCTCCGTTATCGATAATTAGATTTACAACAATTATTGTATAGCATACTTTCTTTGCAGAAGTCAGTGCTTAGAGTACAAGAGTTTTTTTTTATTATTCCCTTTATATCCTTCCTGGAATTGATTAAATCTCTATGTCGAGGCTGTGAATAAATACGGAAGAAAATAGAAATAAAAAAATATTAAAGTAACGTTTTTAATTTATGGATCGAATAAAATATTTAATAATGACCGTTATTTGTATCCCAAATCAACTGCCAAACGGTACATATGCTATTATTCACTTATCTGAGAGACCATATTTGAATTTAATTAAGAACATGAAAACTAAAGGCTTGTTGATTGCCACATATTGTACATGTAATATGAGACAGGCACAACCTATTTGAAGGACGAAGTCCTATAGTTTTAAGAGGCGGGCGTGAGAACGAAATGTATTATTTTTTTCAGGTACTTTTTAATTATTTTTTTTATTATTTGGCTGGAGTTATCTCTCTTTGACTTATGGCTGTTACGTTCATTTTACTTACGCCGCTCTTCCGCCGAGAATCTCGTAGAAAGAGATTTTTTAATTAAAATTTTATTTCAAGTTTATTTCGATTTTGCATAGAGTAAATAATTAAAGAAATGGGAATTTTTCATTGAAATATATGTTTGCGTTTCTAAATATCAATTGATCTATTTTTAACACTTCCGGTGAAAATATATTTGGCTATGAATAGATACATAGGAGTCGACTCCTATAGAAAGGAGGAAAATCGTAGCCTTCAGTTAAAAGGACTTCGTCGCCATTTTGATAAAATAAACCCTTAAAGGCACAATTTCACATGACATATGATATTCCTACAAGGTTTCATAAAGTTTGATCAAGGCATCTCCGATAAATGTGTTGGACAAACTTTTGGCGGAAGAAAGAAAGAAAGAAAGAAGAATAATAATAAGAATATTAATAAGAAACGGAGCAAACACAATATGTCTCCCAAACTTCGTTTGGGGGACATAATTATTTTACAGTTCCACACAAACACATTTCCAAACAATAACAATTTTACTATATTAAGCAGATTTATTGTCAGAACAAAATAAAATAAAATACAAACATAGTCTGTAAATGAATGGTTATCACTTCTATGCATTTCTTTGTGGAATTGGATTTAACATAAAAAATGTGTCTTTCATTTTCCAGGTGTTCTCTAAAAAGAAGAAAATCATCTCGATCAAAATACCAACCTAAAGATGTGATGAAAGGTAAATTAATGATATTATATATACTTTGACACAATGAAACAGTTCTATAAATTTAAAACTTGACATCTTAATATTTTGGTTGTCTTGTTCAATAGTAGTTTTTTCTAATATGACGGCCTATATATCGTCAACCAGTATATGTCGGTATATATCTACATTTAGCACCTGCACACTCAAATTATCGATTGGAAACAAAAAAACATAATTTAAATCGTTTCTGTAATGACTAAAAGCCTACAAGGCCGTTTCCGTGAGGTCATACACAACAACTACACATTATATTACTTTGCTTACATGTATACACAAATATGCGATGAAAACGCACTCATATGGTTTTCCCCGACGTAAACCAATAATCGTATTCATATGTGAAAGGGGCTAAACGGAACAGCCGTTGTGTGGCGGATTCTAAGGTCACCTAGTGTCATACACATTACCGTATTTGTCATATTAGAAAAGAAATAATTCATGGCAGCCGTAGATTTGTGTACATTTAACCATGGGTTGAGCATTTATATTCGTATTTTATCCCTCGCTAGCGCTCGGGAAAAAATAATCGAATATAAATGCCCAACCCATGGTTAAATGAGCAATCTACGGCTGCCATGAATTATTTCTTAAATTACAATAGGTTTACCTTTAGCTTGCCTTCTACCTTTAAATAACAGTACATTGTATTTATTAATGGAAATTAACGGGTTTCTATTTAGTCAAATAACGGCTTTCCATTTAGTGTCAAGTAACGTGTTCATATTTAGTGTCAAATAACGGGGTTTTATTAAGTGTCAAATAACGTGTTCATATTTAGTGTCAAATAACTGGTTTCTGTTTAGTACAGATGCGGAAAATTCAATATAATGTATTTCGAATGTATACATGTTTGTTTGTCCCAATGTTAAATATACTGCGTGTGTAGGATGGAATAAAATCAACAAGATATTTACCCACGACAACAATCTATGAATTATTGAAGTTAAATAACACTAGTTAATATGAATCTTCATTGTGATGTCTAGGTAGAGATAATAATCAGAGAAACACGTCATTCATGTTCGTTTTAATCATGCACTGCTGGACATAAATCTCATCATACTGTATTGCAGTGATTAATTCCCTGGTGGTCATATTGATTGGGCTGTTTGTTTATATTGTTTATTTTTCAAAATATTATTTTCTAAAAGCTTCGGTGAATGAAGTTTACAATTGCGTAGATTATTTAAATATAGAAATTCCCTTTCGTCAGAATAGACGAATAGCCATACACGCATGTATCGTGCATATTTGACTGATATTTGTCTTTGCATGATTACCTGCAGAAGGTAACTGGCATGTCTACAGGTGTGAACATATTGATATACTAGTCAGAAACTTTCAAATAAAATGTACAGGAATGATCGAAGATAATCAATTAAATTTTGTTCGTGTCTGTAAAATAGAGGCCTGGGTGGTCAAGGTTGCTGGCATCTGATGATAACCCAAACACAACTGTCGTGGCTTGCCACCCCAATATGCATCTCAAGTTTTAATGGTTACAGGGGCCGACCAGTCTTCTAATGCTGTTCAGGCTTTCCTTCTCTGAATAAAATCTGGTAGTCTCGATATAGCAGGGAATTGCATAAAAATGACGATTAACATCAATAACCCTAACCTAACCAATGCCAAAGTGTTCTTGTATGCTATCACTAAAAGCCACTAACTCCATTGAACGGAAACCATGCACAAGCACATTTGATTCTTTTGTTGATGCCGAGTGAAAAAAATCATTTCAGATCCTTGCTATTTTTTCACGAAATCTGTCAGACTTACTATTTATTTCATGCTTTATATTGTATTAATTTTTTTTTCTATCATTTCTTTAATGAATTTATATGCATATTGTCTGGTTGCTATTTCATGCTTTATATTGTATTCATTTTTTTTCTATCATTTCTTTAATGATTTTATGTGCATATTGTCTGGTTGCTATTTCATGCTTTATATTGTATTCATTTTTTTTCTATCATTTCTTTAATGATTTTATGTGCATATTGTCTGGTTGCTATTTCATGCTTTATATTGTATTAATTTTTTTTCTATCATTTCTTTAATGATTTTATGTGTATATTGTCTGGTTGCTAATTGTTTTAGTGCCCTTTCCACCTGCCATTTTATCAGTTTATTTCTTAGCCTAGATATTTGTTTTTTGACATTCAATCCTTGACCACAATACAAAAATTAAATGTCTTCTAACATCTATATAACACAAATAAACCTTTACAACAAATGCCCTTAATTAATCAATATCCAGAAAGTAAACTACAGGTCTTATTGTTAGAACAGGCAATGTTAACCGTCCGAAACACATGGTTTCACTCGGTTTTTATGTTGCCCGAATATATGAAAAGAAAGTCAAAACAACAATGGTAAACAATTCCACCAATATCAACAACGCAAGCAATCACTTCTCGCCTTAACTCGATGAACGTCAAAAAACAGCTACGGCATATGGAGTTGCAAATCCAGGTCCTGGCTTGAGACTGCCATAAATATTTGACGAGGTTGTTTTCTTTAACATTTATGTTTGTACTTTTGTTATTATTATTAATATATATATATATATATTGTTATTATTGTTGTCGTTTGATTGTAATATCAAATTGGATCTGCGTACCGTCTGTTAGCATAATAGCGGTGCCAACTTATTTTATCCCAACATACAAAATGTGAAATTTAATCGTGGCAATTATATATAAATAATAGCAAAACTAATATAATGTATATGGCTATAATAAAGTAATCGTTTCCGTCTGATTATATTGAGGAATACACGCATTAAACAAATAGAAAACATTTGGTTTAACATAATTGGCTTATAAAGAACACAATGTTTATAAGAGGTCTTTAATCTGTATACATATACAATATTATATTCAGGGTTTTTAAGTTCCTACTTTAGGTTCAAACTAAAGATGTTATTTTACATTTTAATGTCCCTAACCTAAAGATGTTATTTTACATTTTAATGTCCCTAACCTCATTCGATAAAGGTGATGACATTATATCTTCAATCTAAATTGCTCAGATGATTAGACACAATGTGTATGTAACTCGAAAGGATGAATAAAACATACCAATAAATTGTCAAAATAATTATTATCAGGGAGTGAGTTTGTCTACAAGTTCCATCATTATTTCATAAAGTGGTAGGTTTGTTATTGCTCTGTATCATCTCTATCTGCCATGTTTAAGCTATATAATGACTACCATGCTTAATGGAGGAGAAAACTCCGAATAGTTATAACGAACCAGTGAGAGCTTCGGTCTTGGATTGATTGTTTAGTCTAACAAACCTTATCGCTTGAGTTTAATGCAGGTGATCAAAGTAACACCAGTGGTGCTTGGCTCCTATTGATATAAAGGTTAGTATATTTCCTCTACAACCATACAGATACTGTCGTATTCTGTAGTGACATGTGTTATTACAATTCGTCGTCGTCCATTGTTTCCTGTTTATTACATTGAACCTTGCGGACAACGTTATTTAGATTGTACTAAGGTAACTATTAAATCCACCATTTTTTGGAATTTGCCATTATTATCATCAGAGTTATTTCTTGTTCCTTCAATTGCTATTAGGATGTCTGTAGTATGCTGCATCTTCTGGTGATGGCTATTTGTAACCCTTTCATTATTTTGTCCTGTTTTTGTTTTTTTCAGGAAATTTATATTGTTTGGATCCAGACTTATAGATATTTACCATGTAAAACATATCTTGAAAAAAATCACATGATATATGTTTGAACTCAATTATTGATGTTCATACAGAAAGGGCTTGAAGCGAATTTCAAAGACATTGTACATGTTATATTGTAAATGACTTGATGTATATAGATATATTTTAAGAATATCAAGGTTTCGTCGTAATAAAACAATGAGAACTCTGCATTGATTTTTTATTTACATTCATTATATTGTAATTAAGTTATGTCAGTTATATTGATGACGACATTTGCAATATTGCTTTACCCGTTTATTTTTTGTATGTCCGTTTGTAGAATATGTCATATGTTATATATATAATTACATCGGGCGAGGCACCAGCGTTTGCGTCTTCATAAACAAAAGAGCATAAATAAAATTCAGAAATTATGCTGATAACATTACATAAATACAATTCACAGCTTTAAAATAAGCAAAGTAAAATGACTCTCACACTACTGTGTATATTACATACAATACTGTTTTTAAAAACATATTAGTAAAATGAACACAAAAAAGACCGCGGTATATGACGTTCGAAATCCTGGTAAATGTGATTACATTCCTTCCTCTCTTGATTACTGATATATTTTAGAGATAAGTCTATCGACAATTAAAACGATATTATATTGACATCAATATCCTTAAAGATAACGAGAAGTTACAGACTGCCATATGACAATCTTTTTTTTCAGGTGAAGAACACTGGACCAAAGTTTTCCAAACAAAAGAACACCCATCTATATATAAACACAGGTGTACTTGTCGTAAATCCTCTACATTGAACAATATAGTCAACGATAGACAAGAAGCGTCAGAAAATGTGATATCATCTATATTTCGAAGATTTTGTGTGTGGATACATGCCCGAGTGAAAACACAGCATGGTACCTTAAATGATGAACCTGTTAAAATATCTGATAATAATGGTCGGTCTGGATCAGATTCTGGTTGTGAAACAGACTCCGCGACAAATGCACATCCGGTTTTAATACGAACTCAAAAGCTACACCTTGATGATATCAGTATAAACGAGGCAGATGACTCTAATTATGTGTATATCAGAAATAATAAGTCTGGTGATAACTCACCGTCAATTCAGCACATGGTATCAGCTCAAAACTCAATTTCGAATCTTAATGATTTAATCAGCGATAGTAATAAACATGGCCAAAATTTTTTAACAATAAATACAGGGGAATCGGGAAGTAGACAGAATCTGACTGCTACTAGAAGTGCACCGTCTCGAAGTCAAAGAACGTCCAGAGTAGGAGATATTGTCGATTGTAGAATTAAACCACATCATACATGGCCGCTTATGAGAAAAATTCTTGAACAGAAAGGTAATTTTATGCTATACATTCAATCAACCTCTCATCAATATTTGCATTTCATGCGGTACCCAATTGCATTTACCGGTATTTTCTGTGTGAATGTTGTAGGTTTTGGTAATCGTTCATGCATGTTTCTTCTTGTTTAATCCAGAGAGAAGCTATAAGATAAGTTTGGTCAAAATTAAATTATCCCTGTTAACCAGAACGAATTAAGTGTTATCATTCGTCGTCGTTTCCGCTTATTGCAATACAGGTTACAAGAGGTCAAATGCCCATGTGAAAATACAATAAATAATATTTAGATCTCAAAATACATTCACTTTTCGCTAACGGCGAAATGTACTCAATACACTGACCGTTACTAGAAATCCACCTTCTGGAAGTCAAAGAATGTCAAGAAAAAGAGATATTATCGATTGTAGAATTAAACAACATTATACATGAACGCTTATGAGAAAAATTATTGAACAGGAAGATGCATTGTATTTCATGCATTCAATTAATAACCCTTCAATGCTTAAAGTTACATATATACAATTGAATTTAGTATCTGTTATGAAAAGAAGGCTTAAACAGTGATAGCCATCAATTGCACCAATATCAACAAAACTACCACTCACCTCTCATCTAAATTGAACTCACTGAACACAAAAAAAGACTATGACATATGATGTTGCAAATCCAGGTCCTGTTTTGGGACAGGAAAAACATGTGGCGGGGTTAAATCACTGTACATTTTAGGCTTTATAATCTTTCATGTGTGCTTCTTCCTGTATCAGTCAGACAACTTATGAGATAACTTCGGTACAGATGTATAATATCCCTTTTAATCAGAACAAATTAAGTACTGTCATTCGTCATTTTTTCCGTTTATTGCTCTACAGGTTGCAAGAGGTCAAATGCCCATGTGGAAATACAATAAACAATATATATATATATATATTTCAAAATGCATTCCATTCTCGCCCACGGCGTTATGTACTCAATACAACTTTATATTATAAGTCTATCAGTGACTTGCGACAGGTGTGTGGTTTTCTAGAGTAGTACAGCTTCGTCCGCATCATTTTTGGACTTGTACCTCGAATTTGACGACAGTGGTCAACTCAGTACTAAAATTTATGATAAGCGGGACGACTTCAATTTTAAAATCATATATTTTCCAAACATGTGCAGCAATATACCAGCTTCTCCTGCATATGGTGTTTACATCTCGCAATTGATTCGCTATGCAAGGGCCAGTAGCAATTATTCTGATTTCCTGAAACGTCATCTTCATCTGAGAAACAGGCTACTGGACCAGGGCTATAAAAAGATTCGCCTTATTCGATCTCTTAAAAAGTTTATATTCGGATACCAATATCTTGTCGAAATATATTCCGTCTCTGCAGAAAAAATTATAAGCGATGCATTTTCATATAGTGAAAATGTATAAAGATAAAGAAGTCAAAAATGTCAAGAATTTTTTGGTCAATGTGTGACGTAAAAATATTTTTGACATTTACGTCACCGAATATGGTACTGCTTTGACAACTATTTTACCTATTTTGTTCCTGTATTTAAATACTGTTACAGTGACAGCCGGAACCTTTGAACCGTAATGAGAACGGGAGATTTGGCGCCTTAAAATCTGATTCAATTCTTTAGAAATGCCTGTACCAAGTCAGGGTCATTACGGTTTTCACAGTTTTCCGGTTGTTGACTGATTTTGTCTGTTTATATAATTATGAGTTTTGACTTTCCCTTTGTAAGATTGTTCGGAGTTCGGTAATTTTGTTATTACCTTTATTTCCAGAATAAATCTGAAATATTGATGGAAATGGCACACTACGCTAAAGCTCAACCTATGCTACACAAAACTTACAAAAATGAATTGTCAAAGGAATTCGGAAAAAAACAGTACTTAATATATAAACTAGATCATGTATATACGTGTTAGGGTAATCAATTTAGATTATATTTAGATTTTATAACTGTTCCGACAGCGTAGTATTTATTAATTATTTTGTTTGTTTATTTTTCATTTTATTTCAATGATCTGACTAAAACAATTAGGTATTAGACTTAAATACCATTTGTATGCCTACTTTTGCGTCAACTGTCTCTAGTCTATTTTGTTTTCGATAAAAGGCTCTTATATGCAGAAATTTGCTCGACATGGGAGCATTAAGTTGATGTATATTATTACAAACTTCGTAATGAAATTACGTGTATGTATTTCAGAAGAGGAAAAGAATACAGTTTTTGATAATTTAGAGACAAGACATAGGTAAGCGTATCAGCTAAATCAGATAATCCTGTTTGCTTTTGTCATCACTTTGCGTTCGTCGTCACCAACATCAGGCATCTTACTTTAACATTTCCCTCCAATACTTAATATGGATGCTATAACCAATAATATAATTTGATAATTTCAAAGTTCTACTCACACCAAAATATTCCGTGGTTTAAGATTTCATTGTATAATGTAAAAATCATTTTAGACACTGGATTTCCATATGGATCAAACCATTGATGGTGACGACCATTGAATGTTCGAAGAAATATCCTACGTTTATCTTTCTTAATCTCAACTCTGATTGAATAAGACTAGTCCTCTGTTAAACTAATTCGGATACGAAGGACAGGTTCTGGAATAGCAAATCAAGTATGATACAAACATGCCTTAATGGAGGTAGGCAGGAATATTGCTTCCCAATAATTACTTTTAAAGAATCAGTCATGAAATATATTATCAATCTTGAAAAGAGCCTTTCCATCATTACCAACATCGAGGTATCAGATGCAGTACCGAGGCACACCTATTGGTATCAGTATTACATTTGATTTTTAATTGACTGGCTAATAGTGAAGGTACGGAAAAGTCTGAAAATATCAAAGGGTAGTCAGCAACTGGAAATTGAAGACGGACAGGACAATCCAATGACCAAGAGTATACAATGAAAATACACACATTATGGTCCTTAAAAAACTAGAATAAGCAGCCCGAACCCACTATAAACACGGTATGAACTCGTGTGCTCCAAATGGGAAAGCAGTTCCTGCTCCACTAATGACATTTCGTATCACCCATGCTAAAATCCGGTGATATGCCATGAACGAAGAAAATGTGATTTTGATACACGGCACATAATCGTTGTATTCGTTTACACATATTCCGAATCAATAAACCAGTTCATTGTGACCACCGTAAACCTTTCGACGTGACGACTTTAACTTTAACACTAGGTACCCTTGGTCAGATAGTGGTCACTGAAAACCGGGGTTGTCAAGTGATAAACCATTACATGCATTTATATTGAAAGGTTAACTTAATGGTTCAGGCGACCAGGTGTTGAAGGATTTTATTTTAGACCGATGTGAGCAATACCATGAAAAGAACTAGATACACTTTTAATGAGATGATGATGATGATATATGTTTTATACTAGATCAACAAGCGGGTAAGATCACTGATACAACAGTTCCCATGTACATGTAAAGATGTCGTTTCACGCGAACACTTTTCCGGATTCCGAACCAGCAATGTGTCGTTCTTAGTCCTGAATGTGGGATGCTGAGCGATGAAACATCAAATACCAATGTTATTGTCTTTAGGTTGATCATACCATGGCTAGAACCCACGATCGATCTACCGAACCCGAACACGCTAGCAATTATACCACCTATGTAATAGTAATTTGACATATTTTCATCTACATTTTAGGAATCCATCAGCAGAAGATATCACAAACGTCAAAGAGTTTTCTATTCCATATGAAGACCTTGAATTTTGTACCTGCTTTAGAACTGGTAGAGATCGTGTTATTTACAGGTAAATACAATTGCACCTTATTCACGTAAGTGTGTTCGATTAGTTTTTCGCATTGCGCAGTATGTTATTTGCTGTAGCAAGAGACATATGTAGATATACGCTAGTTTGTAATAGTTAATTTTTATCAAAGTACATTTAGGTATTCAAAGTTCTCTGAACTCTCTCCGCTTCTGGAAAGGTGTGTTTGACTTGTGTTCTTTATGTGAAGACTTACAAGATGTTTACTGACACTTACTGATAATAATCCACGACTAAACCGATCAAATATTTAGTCTGGACCACGAAGACCGATTTCTGTTTATTTACATTGCAAATTATTATTAAATCTGTTAGTAGAATAATGGTCTTTAACCAACAAATTCTACTTTCTTAGCAAGTGTTCAGTTAGCTGAATTTGGTACTGCTTTGACAACTATTTTACCTATTTTGTTCCAGTATTGTTATAAATACTGTAATAGTGACAGCCGGAACATATGAGCCGTAATGAAAACGGGAGGTTTGGCGCCTTAAAATCTGATTCAACCCACCATTTCTTTAGAAATGCCTGTACCAAGTCAGGCTCATTACGGTTTTCCGATTGTTGACTGTTTTTGTCTGTTTATATACTTATGAGTTTTGACTTTCCCTTTGGAAGATTGTTCCGTAAATTTGTTATTACCCTTATTTAGCTGCGAGTGATCAATTTCCCTTCCATTGTGCTGACGATGTTTATCTTGTTATTCATATTTGCGATATTGTCTGGTATTTTTAAGAAAGCGAATCTGTGTATGTTTTATATTTTTTATTTATCTATTGGAATTGGAAATCCGATAAGCAAGAGGGGACTATCTTATTAAGCGGATTTCCCCATCATATGTCTGTTCCTGTTTTTAGCTAGGCATTGAATTACGAAAGTCATATGTCGGTGTCCTATTTTGTATTTAATGATTTGAGGTGAGAGGTCGGTGTTCGTTTGTTGACATAGGTGTAATTGTTAACCATCACAATCACAAACTTTCTTTTCATAATGTGTGGGTTAGACGTATCTTTGTATAAATAATTGCAATTTTTTTAAATTCTGTCGAAATATATCTGTAGTTGATTAATGCAAAGGCAACTGATTTGCAATTGAAATGTTCAATTGACCAAAATAAGAACACACGTCTGAAATACTTTCCTGTATTCAAATGAAATAATTGTATAGCGTTATATATTTTTGTAGTTTTATACAGAATGAAATATGAGCTATCTAACATATACCAATTCCATTTTTAACTGAAAAGCCAATTGTTTGTTTATACAATATAAACACCACTAACGTGGGTGTGTGACCTCGATACCATTCTATGTTTGGCCATTGCATTGATTTACGGCCTAGGATTACCCCTTTAATATCTTCAGGGTTCCAGACATTTAACCTGAAGTCGTGGGCTTGACGGTCAGTTCATTATATCTTGCAAACGCTAAATATAACTGAGAACAAAATGCTGAAAATGTCTACAAATACCAATAATCATAGCAAAATTTAGTTTCTGTTGACATTATTTGTAAGAATTAGATACGTTTACATCACATAGTTAGTATTAAATGTCCCATTACACTTGTTTGTCATGTTGCACGAATTGTTTTTAACAAACAGAATAATGTTATGAAGATCGCCACCATGAAAAAAATAATATGATAAACATTTTATATTACATCCGTCGTGAATTATAATCTCATCTAACTATACTAGGGAATTTGATATTTTCTCAACAGAATTGATGGTATAATTGTAATTTCGCCAAATGCTCTACAAAACTTAATTTCAAGCTATGAACTTTATCAGCGTTAAAACCCGGTATTTTGAGATGTTGTTGCTCCCTGTTACATTTCTGTGGTGTGTTTTATGGATCAATCATTGTTTGTCTTTTGCACTTTTTCTATTGACACTTTTATTGTATGTTATTCTTGGATGCACGGATTCTTCAAAGGGTTTTCGATTGAAGATCGGGCCAACCAAAATACTATCAGATAGGTATTTTCTGCTTTTTCACTAAGCACACAGCCTCAAGGAATCAAGATAATGTGTGGTAGTGTAACAATATGCCTTCCAGTACGCTGGGTTCTTTTTCAATCTAGCCCAGCGTGTTGGTCTAGTATAAAAGTGACCTCGTCATCATTTCATCAAAAGATAGCTTCTTCCCGCCATGATTTAGCTAAATAATTGCACGCTTTTTGGGCCCATACAACTAGCTTAACCCCACTACTTTGTATTGAAGCGCCAATACGAAACAAACGAAGTGAGCGGTCATATATACAAGTATGTGTTTTAGGGGTGTTGTCTCCTTCTACGATTTTGCGATTGGAACTGTTCTGACAGTGTGGTATTTATTTTCTCCTTTTGTGACTAACTGATATTTGTCCATTCTGAATAGAAATAGATAGAAATGATTAGTTATGACATAACCACGCATGTTGATTTTAGTTCGGTATCAAATAAATGAAATATATTGTACCCAAATGGAAATGCAAGGACAAATGAGCAGTATGCACTTTAATTAGTGTTTGATAAATCATTGGTCGCTACAAATACTAAAGGATATTTATTGCGAAGAATTCTAGACAGTCGAAATAAAAAATGAATTATATAAAATGCTTGTTAACATTATTGAAATACTACTAAATTTATATTAAAACAGTTAATTACATCTTATATAAGAATGGTGGATTCTGATTGGTTAATAGCCGTGATATTTGTTTACAAATTCAGGCCTTGCATTGTGAATTTGCAGAATTTTTACTTCATGTAGGTGTATTTGCATAAGATTTAACTTTTTTTCATGGTATTTGCCAAATCGTATTTGCCGTTTTTACCCTTCACCGAGACGCTTGTAACAAAATTTGTTAAACGTTATCAGTTGTGCGTTTTATGTAGCATCATTCGGTAGAATTAAACAGATACATCATGTTAGGTCATGAAAACGACATACCAAAGGTATTATTTATTTAGCCAGTGTTCTAAATAATATTCGGTGTAATTAAACAGATATATCATGTTTGGGAGGGACATTTGCGAAAAATACCAGTCTTGAGAATAAATTTCCCTCGCCATACGGCTCGGGAAATGTTTCGTCTCTCGACTGGTATTTTTCGCAAATACTCCTCCCAAACATGATATATCTGTATAAAATTGAAATGAAATACAAAAAAACGAATATTTGAAAATTGCGCTTATCAGCCAAATGTATATGCAACGCATACGATTTTGTTTATTCACATATCGTTCTATAAAAGAAAAAAACACCTCCATATAAGTATTATTGTATGATCACAAGCAGGACGAGCATTGAAAAATTTGAAAGAACTATATATCGAAAAAATTAAACATATGCAACTTTCCATGTGTGGATGTCATTCCCGACAGATGAATGTTTGCAATGCTGTGTCAATATGCGATACTGTTTGTAGACATATATAGTAATCAAATTCCATTGGACACACGAAATTTATTACCATTCAATGATTTAAAATCTGCTGTCTTGATTGGTCAAAACCATGCATCGCCCTTTTTGCTCTAACATTATGATCATCGCGCAATCTTGTAGACAATAAGTGTATCAAGTACCCAAATATAGATCGAGGAAATCCTGATAACGATCGCTTGATATCGAATGTTTTGATTGGACGGTGTATTTCTATAAACCAATCGCAACTCCTTTAACATTAAGGTGATTTAATAAAACAATTGGTGACTTTTGATATCGGTTGAAACGACATTTATCAACCCTAGAAGTGATATTCACACCAGCCGTTGGCTTCGGTCATTATCACGTCTTCTTGGGTGATAAATTATCGTGGCAACCTTATCAAGAGTCATTAATTGTATAATATTCAGTGACTATTGTAATGCTAATTATCACATTCAGAATTGGTCATGGGTGAAATTTTCCCCAATGTGATAACATACCATAAACACTCATCAAAGGACAGTATATTTATATCACTCCTTGGATAGGTCAAAGAGTACCAACTTCTTTCAAAGGAAACCAAAAGAATATAAACAATTTGCTCCATACAAGTTGTATGCATGTATATATCATTTCATTTTCTAACATCTTTCTAAATTTTGTCATTTCTACAACACGATGAAACGTCCTGATTAATCCATCCACATATATGACTGTTTTAATCAAAATGGCAGCTTTTGGATATATATTTAGTAAGAAGAGTTTGAAGATACCAAAGAGGTAATCAGAATTCGTATATAGAAGAAGAAGAGATAAAACAATGGCCAAAGGACAAAGTTTCAATTTTATGTACTATTATCTCCATGTGACCAATTCATTATAGTAGCAAAATGTTGAAAAAACTGTACGACATATTTGTTTGAATGATGTATGACATATTTGTGTGCTAGCGTGCATTATATAAAAAAAAATATATATATATATTCAATACATTGTATTGTATGTGTTTCAGGGGCAAATGGCATGGTGATGTGAATATACACTATTATGGCAATTACACATTATTAGACTTTTGGAAACTAGTTACGAAAATGCAACGAGTCCGACATGAAAATGTTGCCTTATTTATGGGAACCTGTACTGACTTCAACAGATACGCCATTATAGAAAGGTAATGTAATATCAATATTCTACAGTCGTTGTCACGAACTGGTTGACCGTTATGAAATGTCTATTTCTCAAATAGCAATAGATGTTCTCTCGTTTACGTAGAGTTTCCTTTCCTACGTAACCAACCGGACTTGACACGGTGGGTGGTTTAAAAAAAGCAGTATAACACGGCATGAACTGCAAGCCGAATGGGTTCCCTCCCGGTTATTCGGTGTGGTCCCTTTTCCTCATAAGTTTTTTTTTGTCTTAGTCAAATGTCTTGTGCGCTCAATGTTGCCTCTGTCCATTCTTGATTACCCCTTCGGTTTTCTGTAACGCTTATTTATTTACCTCGACCATTTTATGAAGCTGTCTAATGACATGTCGTATATTAGTGGTTTATTGTTACTGTACGATTCCTCAGTTTGAACGACATTCCTAAGCTAACAACACATTTCAACACAAATTGAAACATTTTTAATTTCCGCTTGTGAAACGTTTCAAATGAATTATAACGTTAATTTGTTTTATATGTGTTTTCTATCTTCTTTAAAGACGGACGTCTTACATCGTGATGTCGGTCAGATTATTGTTATGTTTGATTAAATAGCAAGCTATTTTACTTGTGTTCTTCATCACTTGGTTATAATAGTTTTTTTTTATTTCTGTCATTGTAACAATTCTATGATTTTCTATGTAACAATCGATACATAATTAAATTTTTAAAACGCGGTTTTAAGATAACAGACATGGACTGTAAGAACCTTAATTATTTTATACTAATATAGAACAGGTATGTCTGTTATAGTAAGAATAAATTGGGATCTATATAATTTCCTGTGAATTTCTATTCGGGTTTCAGTTTTGAGGATTGAGGAAATGATACAACTTGGTTATCATGGATCAAAACGGAAGATATCAAAATGTAGCATTTATCGATCAAAACTATACAGTATAAGATCAGGCACATGTGTTGTTATTGTATAGCTAGACTATGAATTGATTAAAGAACTTGCTAAGGTCACATATTCCTATTTATCAATTATTTGGCTTTCAACTATTTTGGCTCGGAGGGTACTTGATGAATAAAGGCTATTCCAGCAACGCGTCATGCGTACTAAATTTGATATCTACGTTTGTATTATTCAGATGAAGAACAACAATACATGGTATAATAGATGGTCTATTAAAATGATATATTGTGAAATGTCATTTTCTCTTATTTTCGTTTACACCCATATTTCTAGTAGAATTTATGATAACATATATGTATTTATTTCAGCATACAAGACGGCGTTTCATTATACGAACACATACATATCCAGAAGGAGGTTTCTAGCATGCAATCAAAGATTCAGCTACTTCGTCAGATTTCACATGGAATGGGATATCTCCATGCAAAAGGAATAGTTGTAAAGAATCTCAATACTAGAAACATATTTCTTTGTCCAAAGGCAAGAGTTAGTGTGATGGATTATGGGATAGTAGAACCACAACATGACAGGTACAATACCTCTTTTTATAAATTTATAACAATATTAAGCGCGTTGTAGCCGCTGCAAACGTCAACAATTTCAGTTATTTACGTTCCTATCCGTATATATGGAGATTTTAACACCCTGAAGTAGTCAAGTACACCCTGAGGCGCAGCCGAAGGGTGTACAGGCTACTGAATGTATTAGTACGAAAGGATATGGATATAAATGAACATGAGAGACCATCCAACATTACATTACATTACACAAAATCAAGTAATAGAAGAGCGCTTTCTGATTATAATTAGTGCTACATATATATGATAAATTAAACACACTTTGCCCATAGAAAAGAAAATCTTTAAATGATATCTTTGTAATTAATGTTTATATCTAGAATAAAAGAAAATTTAGTAGAGTATATATACAATCGACCTAGTTGTGTCGAGATCGAACGGACCGACAATTTTACCCGAGTATTCGGGTTTTCCGGTGTACACTGTAGTGCAAATATCTCATATTTGTCTTGGAATTATTCAAGAAGCTATTATCCTAGTTCGAGAATCCGAGATTAGTCTATATATAGAAGATACCTAATGGCATCTTGCAGGTGTTACATAATTTCAATAAATTTCAAGTATACTTACAATTGCACTAAAATGTCGCCACAAAGCTTTTGGTTAATGCCAGTGTTTCGATTTATG
Organism: Bathymodiolus septemdierum; assembly: GCA_963383655.1. Classification (NCBI taxonomy): domain Eukaryota; kingdom Metazoa; phylum Mollusca; class Bivalvia; order Mytilida; family Modiolidae; genus Bathymodiolus; species Bathymodiolus septemdierum. Next base: position 5,706,639 of record OY726520.1, read on the forward strand.
TGCAATTAATTGTTCAGAACATTTAACTGGTAATTTTTTATGATCGTCCCCAAAGTAGTGTTAAAAAGGAATTGTTTTCTCCTAATAGTGTCTTAGTGTAAAATTGTTGTTCCCTTGATATCAAACAGGCTACTGGAGGGTGTTAAAATCCCCATATCTACGGATAGGAACGTAAATAACGAATTTATTCCCGGTTATCGTCAAAAATAAGACATCTTGGAACCCGGCGGCCCACGTAAAAGTGACGTTTTCTTTGTTTTTGGAAAGAATAAGTAAAAAATATGAAAGTTTCGAGTGTTTTTTACCCGGTGTAGGTACCCTACAGTTGATCAAAAGTAACAGCTTTATATTCAAAATATAGCCAAAATTAACTAAAATTGATTTTAGAGCGCAACGTCGCGAGCTTTAACGTCATATTATACCCGTTTTGAAAATTTTAACAACATTTGATTGGTTAAATGGCTAGTTGCACTCGGTAATATGGGTTTTTTTCATACCCGGGGGTTTAACCAATCAAAAGCTGTTATGATTTTCAAACCGGGGATAATGTTCATTATTCTCTATCCATATCACCATACTTTTCAAGTGTCAGTGAAATGTCGTGGTTCCGGTTGAACCATCCATATCTCTTCTATATATATATATATATATATTGTTCAACCTGTTCTCGTTCCGAATATAACTGAATAAAAGATTCGATGTATGCCTGTAGTTTTCTTAGCGTTGTCGTGATCCCAATCCGGTCCTTTCCTCATTCATGACTTATCACCGTGCTTGTAACAAGAAAAACACGACGGGTGTCACATGTGGAGCAGGAACTACTTGTCCGGAGCACCTTAGTTCACCCCGGTTTTTAGTGGGATTCGTGTTGCTCTATCGTTGTGTAGGTCGTAGTTTGTCCTTTTCCTTTTATTCGTTGTGCTGGCTGTCTTTCTTCGATTAACGACTTCTGATTACCTCTTTGGTATATTCAAACCTTTCTGGCAGGGGATACATCCTTTACCACGTGGTAAGGACGTTGCTATTAATACAATGTTCTTGTTGATCAAATATTCAGTAGGGTAAAAGAACTGTAGAAGTATGTCTTTGAGCGTACTGGTGACGGGTAAATCAGAAGCTCTTCGTACGGACAAAATTTTATATCTGCGTTTTTATTTATTTATTATTTTCTTTTGTACAAGAAATTAAGAGAATCGCCATTTACATTTAATTTCCGCGAACATCATTTAAGCCGAATTATCTATTATATCTTGATAACAGGGCATTGACATTAACTATGATACGCTTGAATGACATACAAGTAGGACAAGTAACAATACATCCTATTGTGTAATAAAATTCCAATAAATGTCCTTTGTGGTGTCTATTATTTTCAAATCGATTTGACATTCCACACCGTCTTGTTGCACCAGAATGTCATTTGTATCTTTTCAAATTGCGCAAACTTAATTGTAAGGATATGTAGTGCTCTTTGAATTATTTTAATTACACCGGATTACAACTAATCTATTTAGTCCATTTAGATCACTCCTGTAAGTAGTGATGTACTTGTTATAGATAATATTGAGCATTAGCTGCTGTTTGTAGTGGAGTAAAAAATCAAATAAAAGGCAAAAATATCACACCGTTGGAACAGTTAAAAAATCTAGTAAAAATCGTAGGAAAAGAGGCTAAATCTATATCTCTGACTGACATACACATACATGATCGCTCAGATCCCTGGCTTTGAACGGGTATTTCAATAAAGGGTGGTGCAGTTATATTAGTTTTAAGGGCAGAATCCTCCACTGTTAGTGACATAAGGCGGAAACTGAAATGTTTTCCACTCGAGATTAAAATGTCAACACTGATATAAAACTAAATGACCAGCACTGTTACAAAGAACGCTGAATCCTAATCTTGAACATTATACATTATATATTTAATCATCGTCTTCTATTTAATATTAGTTAGTACTCATACCGGCCCCTTTACGTCGTTGCAACTTCTTAGAGCGACAAGTGTCGTGAAGAGATTGAACAATAACAGGTATGTGATGCCCGAAGTCGCACGGGCACTACACTGGAAGAAATAACGTGTCTTCGCCCTTGCCTGGAAAGGTTGGGTATCCAGTTTTCGTTATAAGTGCATCTTTGTTTCCTACCGTCATCTCCTATTGTCAAAATGAATAACGGAGAAAGCATGGAAATGCTTGTTTTGCAAAGAATGATTTAGTTGGGAGTTGTTATTTATTTTCTATCATTATCTGGTGTGAGTAATGGGGGGATTATATTTTTCACATATCATTAACTGTTGTGGGTGGTGAAGCGATTGCTAGTTCTTATTCATCATTAACTGCTGCGAGTATCATCCACCATTAAGCGTTGTGGGTAGGTCAAGAGTTGTTATTTGTTGTATGCCATTTACCTGCTGTAAGTAGTGGGGATGTTACTTTTTGAAGTCTCATTTTATCATTAACTGCTGTGAGAAACGGAGTAGTTTTTATTTATTATTAACTACCATGAATTTAGCATTCATTTCCCTTCATTAATGTTTTTGGGGAGTTTTTATACATCTGTAAACTTGTGTAAATAAAGATAATAGGCTATACTTTTTTTCTTTTGCAAATAGTTCCCGGGTTTTCACAAATTGACTGGACTAACAGAGGAGTAATTGTTATATATTATCCATAATGTACTGATATTTGTAGTTGATTATACACACTTAGTTGTAACGATATTTACTAATATTCATTTTTATTTTATATATAGGGATGGTTTAGCGTGCGTTCCAAGAGGTTATCTTACATATATAGCACCAGAAATTTTACGAACAGTAATAGTGAACCCACCCATACTTTATACTGAAACTGAATACACCAAAGAGGCCGATGCATTCGCATTTGGGTAAGAAAACAATTAAATAAAATGAACAAATATGATAAATAACATTGATATAAATATCCATCATGTGACAGAATTACAAGGTAGCTTTAATTCCAAAGCATTTCAGTTGCACACGTAACCTGTACATAGTGAACGTTATATTTCAATTGCACAGGTAACCTGTACATAGTGAACGTTATTCACAGATCATGAGTCTAACTTTGTGTCCGAATGCACGATATATCCTTCAAACATCTAATGTATTAGTACGAAAGGACATGGATGTAAATGAACATGAGAGACTATCCAACATTACATTTAACCACAACATTAGTGCTGCATATATATGATAAATTAAACACACTTTGCCCATAGCAATAGAAAAGAAAATCTTTAAAGGATATCTTAGTAATTAATGTTTATATCTATAATAAAAGAAAATTTAGTAGAGAGTATATATACAATCGACCTAGTTGTGTCGAGATCGAACGAACCGACAATGTTACCCGAGTATTCGGGTTTCTGGTGTACATTGTAGTGCAAATGTCTCATATTTGTCTTGGAGTTATTCAAGAAGCTATTATCCTAGTTCGAGAATCTGAGATTAGTCTATATATAGAAGATACCTAATGGCATCTTGCAGGTGTTACATGATTTCAATAAATTTCAAGTCTACTTACAATTCCAGTAAAATGTCGCCACAAAGCTGTTCGTTAATGCCAGTGTTTCGATTTATGTGCAATTAATTGTTCAGAACATTTGACTCTGGAAAGATTTTATGATCGTTCCCAATGTAGTGTTAAAAGGAATTATTTTCTTCTAATAGTGTCTTGGTGTAAACTTTGTGTTCCCTTGATATCAAAAAGTAATTTAGCCAGACATTCTTCTTGTAATTAAATTGTCATAAAACTGAGAAATATCTTTAATTCCATGTTATATAAGCCTTTCCAATGATTATACAAGAAGATCCACGTGTTAAGATTCCTGCAAGCTTGAAAAATAGTCTTAAGGATTTGAAAATAGTTGGTAAGACGATAAGGTAAAATACAATTGAGTACAAACTAACCCAAACCATGTATGCAGAGCAATACACAATACTAGCTGTAGTTGAATGTGAAAACCATGACTGCTGCAATCTGTTACTTAATTGTTGATGCTGCAATAATAATAAAAGACACTAAAAACGTAGATATCTAATATAGTGCACACGAAGCGTTTCTGGAATAGCCTAAAACGGGTATGGATTAGTGTCAAAAAATTGGGAAGCCAAATAATTATAAAGTCTTTTAGAGCAAGACATTTTTTACAGGAGTGATTACTTTTAATTGCTTTTCTTCCTATTGAAAATAATCATTATTGCACATCAAAATATTATTGAACCACGATAACAGGAAGTGATTTTTTTGTCTACATTTATCAAGTATATCTCCAATATTCGAGTAAATCGGATAAAGGCATGTTCTTTGCTCAAAACGCATCTGTGGTGTAATGGTTATCATGCTCGCCTCGGGTGTGGTAGATCTTGGGTTCGAGCCCTGATCGGGTCAAGCCAAAGACTGTGAAATAGGTATATGTTGCTTTTTCGCTAAGCACGTAGCAATAAGGAGAAAGAACAAAGACTGTTGGCTGGGAATCAGGATAACGTGTCCGAGTGGGGTGACATGTCTATCCGCGGACTGTTGTTTCGGTAAGCGAGCACTATACAAATCCAGATAAGCGTGTTGGTCTAGTACAAAGCGGATCTCATCTTCATTTTATTGAAAACTAATTTGTTCTCGCCATGATATAGATGAAAAATTGCTGATTTGGCGTTAAGCAACAACCATTCGCCCACTCACCCAATTTTAGATAAGTACAATATATCAATGTTTCTATATATTGCACAATCTATATATAGATGCTTTAATGACTTATATTAAAATTGTCATATGAAGGGTCTTATATCATGTTACTGTGAAGTTGACATGAACAAATAGTCATATAAATTTCTATTATCATGAATTATCGATATTTTGGTAGGACATATCGACATTTTAGTGATAAGTACAGTGCCAATTATTGCTAACTATGATTTATCACGAACTGAAAGAGCTGGATAAACAGTCAAATAAATATAATTAATATAATCTAATCCAGATAATTTGAAATAATGAAACGCATTAAATATAGAAAACCCAGAACCGTGTTTTTTTCCCTAAATGTCAATGAAAGGTCTGTACATAATACTGCAAAACACACCCATTTGAACGTTATTTTTAATAGCATTGCAAAATTGACCACAATATTTCAGTAATCTAATTTCATCTATCATTTAAAAGTACAGTAAGCTATCCATAAGAATTTACCATGTTATTATTATATCATTGAACAGACTATCACTCACTTGAGATTCATTAATCAACAATTCCTCAAATAGGAGAACTGTCTTAAGATATTGATTCCATCTGCAAGCAATTGAAATCTTGATAATGGTAAACGGTGTTTAAATGTACCAGCGGACAAATGAAGGAATACACATTTATTTTAAAAATAACTTAAATTTAATAGTTTATTCTTCTTTTTGATGTTTGTTTGTTTGGTGGTGTTTAACGCCACTTTCAACAGTATTTCTGTTATATCGTCGTAGTCAGTTTTATTGGTGGAGGAAACCGGAGAAAGCCACTGACAAACTTTTATCACATAATGCTGTACACCTCGCCCTAATCGAGATTCGAGCTCACATCAGTGGTGATAGGCACTGAATGCATAGGTAGCTGTAAATCCAACTATTAAACGATCACGACCACAACTGCCCTTACTTCTTTTTGATATTTTGTACTTGAACCTAAATGCATGATAAATTGTATAAAAAATATATTGTATGATCAATTACGGAAAACTTGATAATAAATAATGTATTATTGATGTCGGTTATTAATGGACATTTGAATCATAATAATATCAGGTCGATGTGATATATCTCTATCATCCTATTTTTCAGAACGATTGTATATGAATTGGTAACATGGAGGTATCCATTTTTCGGACAGCCACCAGAAGTTATTATATGGAAAATCTGTACTAATCAATGTCAGCAGATAGATAATATCAAAAGTGCACGTGCAATGAAGGTAATTATAATATCCAAGAATATAGCTTAATACTAGTAATTCTAACATGACGTCCTTCTTTCGCTTTGTAGACAAAGGAGCGATTTATCGATGATATAATCTCATTCGCATATGCGCGGGTGAATGTGACTGACTTTTCCATTGGCAGCATAAATTGTGTGCGACATTTTCCGCAAACGTAAATATAAATTACCGTCTTCCAATGAAAGTATACTACCGTATTTGTACGCTTAGAAATATCAGAATCGAAATAAATCATGGAAGCCGGAGTGTGTTCTGAGTTTTAACATGGGTTGGCGGATATTAGTAAATATTATCCCTCGCCCCTGGCTCGGGATAAAATACTAATATCCGCCAATCCATGTTAAAACTCTAAACACATTCTGGCTTCCATGATTTATTTCTTAAGTAGTTTTGAAAAGAAAGCTTTAACAGGGATAGCCGACAATTCCACCAATATAAAAGATGCAAAATACCCTGAAAAATCACCTCCTATATCAACTCACTGAACACAATAAAGACCACGGCATAACTTTGTATGACGTTTGAAATCCAGATCTTGACATCTGGCAGACACAGAAATGTGACGGGGTTACACCAGTTAATGGGATCCCAACCCTTTCTTCTTGATAACTGGAGATCTAACTGCAATACATACATGTATATTAAACAAGCGATAATAAAACCTGTACAGGTTCGCTTCCACTCCAAAAGACTACATACTATGACAAAAATGAATGAAAACATTAACTTTTTCGAGTTTGAGATAAAGAAATTCTACTGTATTTTAAAATAAATCGCCATCATAATTAAATGTCACACCTGATATCAATATGGGAGAAGCTACAACGACCAACATTTAATATACTATTTAGTTTGATACGATCTGTTATAAACCCCTCCATTCAGCCAGTCAGTCAGGTAAACAGACATTATTTATATCCATATTCAATATTGATTATACAATATTGCAACGATTTCATAGAAGGAAAACTATACCACATATATCAAACGCAACGCACTTAATTATTTATATTTCATCACATTGTGAAATACTTAGAGACAGCTAAGCTATAAAAGGATATCAAAGTAGTGGTTTTTGCTATATTCAATACTCCATTAAAGCTGTATTCATTGTCACTCATATTGTTTTCTCTAATTGTCTTTTAAATTCCCCTGTGAGAACTCGTTTTATATTACGCACGTATAATCACGTTCCATTTCCCGCCAATTTATTGCTGTTGAAAACAAATTGTTTTTCTCGTCAATAAATGATATTTCGCAACTTTAAAAATTCTGTATATCTCTTGATATGAATATTGTTAACCAGTCTGACAGTAAAGTATATTTGGGCGCGGCAAATTATATATTTTTGTTTTTAATTTATTGCATGGCTTAAAATAATTGAACAAACACAAAATGATAAATGTCACAAATTATACTTTGTTAAAATAAATATGTTGCACAAAAAGGGTTTCTTTTGAATAAATTTAATTGCACAACAAACAGATAATATGATTGCATTTGCAGAAATTGATGGCATTGTGCTGGTCTTTTGACCCAACAGACAGACCAAGTTTTGCCGATATAAGTAGAGACTTGAATAGAACGGTAAGCACTACTGAATATGTATATTTATTCTAGCATGACGTCCTTCTTTCGCTTTGTAAACAAGTGAGCGATTTCTCGATTGGGTATAATCTCATTAGCACATGCGCCGGTGCATGTGACTGACTTTCCCGTCGTAATTGTACATGTTGATGAATTATCGTCAGTTCGAATTTGGCAGCATACATTGTGTGCGACATTGTCGCAAACGTAAATATAAATTACCGTCTTCCAATCAAAGCATACTACCGTATTTGTACTCTTAGATATATCAGAATCGAAATAAATCATGGAAGCCAGAATGTGTTTTGAGTTTTAAAATGGATTGACGGATATTAGTAACTTTTATAAAATACGAATATCCGCCAACCCATGTTAAAACTCAAAACACATTCTGGCTTCCATGATCTATTTCTTAATTTAACATTGGTTTATGCAGGTCAAATATTTGACATGGATACTCAGTTTATTTAATTGAAAAAATGGAAAATGAATAACTTCCAATTCACATCAAAAATATAGTTGCAATGCAATAAGGATACATAAGGGAAAAAATTATGGATTGTAAATAATTTATACCTTAAATGGTGTTTACATGCTCCTATTCCAAGCACTTGAAGATACCAAAGGGGTAAATACAGATTATCTCACATAATGCAAAAAAAAGCGAATATAATAGACACAAAATTGTTTGTAACAGATTCTGTTACAAACAATTTTGTGTCTATTATATTTGTTCTATCTAGATAACTAGTGAATGGGGTTGGATTCCATTATCTAGAATTTCGGTGTTGCACTTCTTTAAACTTTGTTTTTTGTTCATCGTCGTTCAGTGTTTTGTGCCCAATGTTTCATGTGTGTCTGGATGGTCCATTCCTGATTGCCCGTTCGGTTTTCGATAACGTCTATTTTCCTTTCAACATATTTCTGAGTGTATATAGCCGGGACCCTGATTCTACCAATGTCTGCCCTTGTCTTTTCAGTACAGTAAAAGAGTCGGAGAATGTTCTATGTTCGCTGACTACTTGCCACGAAAGTAGAATGTGTTGGTTATAGAATTTTTCAATAACGGATATTAGCAATTAGTCGACAATTTCTAACGAAACACATGTAAATGATATTAGTTGCTTGTATTGTTGTGTTTGAGTAGTTTTATCGTCAACCATTATTGGTTTAACTTTCTATTTGCAAACGTCATCTAAAACAGACCAAATACTTGAAACTGATAACCTATCCTAAGAGACTCTATATGAGGGGTAGTCTAAATTTCAACGCCACGCTATAGTTTAAATACTCCTAAGGATGGCGTTAAGCGGCAACCAATTACTCAATCATGTCTGCATGTCATTACTTTAAAATTCGTCTTTACAGTGGTCAATATCACAAATGTGACACAGATATAACAAATGCATATATATTTTCAGATATCTTTACACAAAAGACATAGCATCTCTGAACCAGATAATCTCAGCAAAACTGGCGTATTAACTACAAGTTACTGTTAGATGCTGAGACAACCTCTAAAAGAAGACGCCTTTACCCCACAGATTTGTTGTTGTCTTTTCATTGCCATGTGTTAATTGTATATTGGACAATCCAAGAATTGCATCGTTAATTTATTGAATTTAATATAACATGTGGTAGTTAAAAAACACCCCCCTCCCCCCAAAAAAAAATGAAAGGAACACAATAGAGATCTTTCCAATCTACATATGCAAATTTAATAGGTAAAGTGTTATCCATGATATTAATGATATCATTGACGATCTAATGCTACAAATATTCACGAATTATTTGTAGCTGCTATATGTGATAAGAACAGTTTGAAGATACCAAAGAGGTAATCAGAAGCCGTATATCGAAGAAGTATAGACATCGCAAAGCAAAACAAAAAGGACAGAAGAACTAACACGATCTGCAAAACATTACCTAGAAAACAAAAGATCGGACAACATGAACCCCGCTTAAAACCGGGGATGACGTCAGGTGCTCCGAAAGGGTAGGCAGTATTCCTGCTCCACATGTGGCGCCCTTAGTGCTACTTTTGTTACAAACCCGGTGATAAGTCATGAATGAGGAAAGGACCGGATGGTGATTACGACAAACGGAACATATACTTGGTCATTTGTGACACAGATACTCCGTAACGGTTAACCAAGTCATGGTGGCGATTGTACAACTTTCGAAGCGCTGACTTCAACTTAACCACCAGGCGCCCCTGGCTCAGTAGCCTCCTTTTTAGCAGCAACACTCTATAACACCGTCTATTTTACAACAGCATAAGTGTGTCAGTGTTGGAGATTTATATTAACATTCCATTATATTGCAAAATTATGAAAATTAACTACTGATATTTCAGTTTACAAATATTGTCAAGACCTACTTTATAACATTCTAATCAGTGAAATAACAAACAAATAAAATATATTCAATGTAGGCAAATGGCAACACCATGTAAAGTGGAACCCGTTTATATCGAACATTCTTTAGTCCAACTATTTTGTTCGGAGTATACAGAAATTCGCATTCAATGGGTGAATTTACAAAGATTTCAGATATTGGGAGTACATTTGAAGTCGGGTTAAAATAGGGTATCAGATTAAGTAGGGTTCCATTTATACAAGCGTAAGCCTAAATGTCATATCACTACTTTTTTCAATAACATTCCTATTGTAATGGATCTCCATAAGGATAAAAAAAAGAGAGTGGGCATACTGATTTTAGCAGCTCTACAAGGAGGGTATGCACATAAATTAAGATCTCTAATAATGTTATACTTATTTGCTTATCTACTTAGTTAACATGTGATCTCATATTGAAATGTTTATGTCAGAGTATTGTTTGTTACTAATTTGATAAATAAATTCTATGTTTACATTATTTTAACTGCTTGTTTTTATTATGAAGTTGTGTATCCGAACGTTTTTACCCATTTGACTCAGTTTACATTAAGAGTATACTAACATGATATATGATATGTCAAATATATAGAATCCTACATTTACAATTATAATAATTTTGTTTCCATTAACTAGATCTAAGTCGTTGTTAGTTTTTTTCTTTTTATTTCAAATAGAAACACTGCAATAGAACACGATAACAAGAACACATAACATTTAATAAGCTTTTTGTTGTATTCATAATTGTTTTAGCAAGCAATATACAATGATACCTCGTGGTGTCTAAATCGAAATGGACCAGTGAACATTGCTTTGAATTAGGCCGGAATTCGAGTTATCCCGGGTACATTACGCTACAAACGGACAGTAGCATTATTCGATATTTTCTGAGGAAACGATTTATCACAGTTGGGGAAAAATGGGTTCAAAAGGGCCACGATTACCATTTTATTTACTATGCCGACAGCTTTCTTATTATATTTTGTAATCATAGTGTCGCTTGTACGTGGATATTAGGGCATTTTTAAAGGTATGAAGTTCCAAATAAACAAAGAATGATCTATTCCCATACTGTATTTACGTTGAATATACAAAAGAAGCAATCCAATAAAATATGATTAATACCATTGAGATGATATATTCATCACTTAAGAAAACTAAGAAGTCAGAGTTATGTCTCCTTAGACCGTGTAGTTTATATTATTGCTCCTTTGCATAAATCTAAGTAGAATATAAAATTATATTTATTTCTAGTAAAGTATCATAATACATTATTTCTGTTTATAGCATATATGAATATACTGTATGCGTTTAATACCTCAAGCAACTGCATCCGTATATTATTCGGAAGTAGTTCTGTTATTATTTTTATCTTGTGATAATGTCAAGAACTGTTTAATGTCATGTGATATTTGAAAAGATTAATATACAGAGAAATATCACCAGATCCGGATTGAATGGTCTTGAGCTCGGTGGTTGGTGGTCGGTTAGCGGGTTCGATTCTCTGGTGGGTCATACCGGACTATAAATTAGCATGTGTTGTATCTCTGCTAGGCACGCATTTTTGAGGACTGGTTGGCTTAGAGTCATGATAATGTTTCCTCCCGGTGGAGCGACATGCCTAGGTATGAAATGTTGATTCAGTAAGGTATATATCTAGCTGCAACTAAGAAAAGATTAATCACGTTGGACTACAACAAAGCAGCCCACCATCTCATCAAAACATATATTGACTTCGCCATGATATACAATCAAAGCTGTATATAAAGAGCACACAACACACCTTAAAATGTGTCATTTATGAGCAGTTGCCCTTTATAATATATACAGTTAAAATTATTCACTATTCATTAATGGGAAAATAAGGCTGCGTATTATAAAGAGTGAATCGTTATATATAGGTGTCCTTTAAGGCATATTTAATTGTAGCTGGTAAAATGCTCACTTCGCGTTAAACAGCAATCACTTTCTTATTCTATTCGGATTGTAATGTTTTATAATGCTCCTTTCAATTGTTTTTCCTGTTTTAAGTTTGAGAATGCCAAAGGACTAAATGAAAAGTGTAAATTGACGCACAGACAACACAACACAACTAACAAAAACACAAAACAATGATCTACAAAACACTAGCTAATAACTAATCATTAAGCAACACGAACCCCACTAAAACCCGGTGGTGTTTTTGTCTATCTGTATTGTGTGCTTTTATACTGGTCTCACTAAATTATATTTCATGCTTGAATATGGTTCTTGTTTATGTCTATTGCAATTTCATTATAGTGTTTTCTCGAATTGCTATTATGTTTCACTTGTGTCGTTTTGTCGTTCATAATTATGCACTCTTGTCATGAACTATCTTGTTATCTTCTTGTGACCTTATTACACGGACTGTAACGACATAAAAGAAATTAGTTGGAGATCGTTCATCAATATTTTGTTTTATCGTCTCCAGTTAGAAGGTCCGCCTTCACTACACAAGGGTGTGCCGTAATCATAGGACTGAAACAGTATTCCTACCTTCACCTTACAATGAAGTATTAATAGTCAATATATCTCCTCCCGGTTATTTGTGAAGGTTTGTATTTTACTCACATGTGGAAATAACTTTCATGACCGCATCATTTCACTAAACGGAGATGTTTGGTCCATAAACTGGTTTAGCCCACCACTTTGTATTACTTAAGTGCCTGTATCAAGCCAGGGAGCTGTGAGCAGTAATGTATTTGTGTGTTAGGGACATCGATTTTGCCTATTTCTACGACTTTGATATTTGATTTTGTTGTTCAGACAGTGTGGTTTTTAGTTTTTCATTTAATCACAGGAACTTTGGTCTGATTCAGTAAATCGGGTAAATGTCAATAATCTTGATTGAATCTGTTTCCTACCAAGACGTGCCTATATAGAAATGACATTTAACAGTGATGCTTTTATATGTAAAAAATACTTAGTATGAAAGAAAATTCTTAGTAGACTTTAAAGTTTATTTGTCTCTTTTTACATTTCTCAATGAAGACAACAGTCACCACATGAAATAGTGAAATTCAGATAACTTTCACACTTTCTTTGGAAAAAAAATAATACAACCAAATGGGTAAGTATAAGCCGTAACTAGAATAACAGACAATACTATCACCGAAAGACAGAAGACAAAACGACAAAACACAGAAAGCGGAAGATTGAGCAATACAAACCCTTGTGTAAACTGGGGGACCAGGGAGAACACATATTCTGTAGGCGGGGAAGCGGTTGTATCCTATCCATTTAATTTGATCAAATCTCCCCTGAATAAGTGTAACATTGTTATTATATATCATCTTGATATCTATTTGGAGACCGTTTGAAAGATTGCATACTTCAATGATGTTGTTTATGCTTCCACAATACAAAATAAGAATGTTGATTTAAAATCATGGTATTATTATTTAAACTAAGTTTCTCATCCATCAGGCATAGGTAACCTTAGCCGATTTTAGCTACCTTGATTAGATCCTTTGGTTTTCTCGCTCCCAAGTATGTTAAAATTATTTGACTTACAAATATTTTCGCTTGGAGCAATGCCTAATGAGGTTTTTTGCACTAAATATGATATCTACTTTTTTGATTTTATCAATGGGTCGATACCTCTGGTATTAGTTTCCAAGGGGAGGGCCCAGGTGGCTCAATGAGTTAAGCAGTTGGATTACCTAGAAACTCATACAACCCTCTCAACAATACGGCGTGTGTTCGCGCCCGGCTTTGTAAATTACGAAAAGGGTGCCCTCGACTTGCAGTCGCAAGTGATAAAGTTTACCAGTTGCTTGCCCATGGTCGATTGTTCTCTCCGGGTACTTCGGCTTCTTCCACCACGAAAGCTAGTCGCCATGATATAGCTGAACTTTTGCTGAAAGTGGCGCTAAACACCAAAAATCAATCAATCATTTAGTTTCCGAGGGTATTATCCGCCCAATTGTCAGTGCACTGACATGGTTTATTAGATATATTTTTTTATCTAAATATAAAGTTCCTTAATCATGTAATAATTATTAACGCTAAGGTTATCCTGCCTCAGGCATATATGACCTTAGCCGACTTTGACTAATTTAGGCCATTTGGTTTTCTTGTTCACAAAGAAGAATAAATATATTTCGCTTAGAACGTACCGGGTAAAGGTTATTCCAGAGATGCGCCATGCGCACTAAGTTTGATATCTACGTTTTTATTATCGCTGATGACATTCAATTTGTTGTGAGTTTGTATGATAGATCATGGTTGTTGTGAGTTGCTATGAAATTTCTTCATTGTTCATCCCTTAATAATTGGTTTCCTTGGCTCCAAAGAGATGCATAGTCATGCACGTGCATGACATAATCAGTTCACTGAAGAGGGGAAGTTTGTGCCCATCAATCTAATTGAACCCTGTCACTTTGTATTGACGTACCTGTGTCGAACCATGAAAGAGAGTGGGTCATGTATATGTGTGTTAGGCGTATCGATTGTACCTGTTTCTATCATTTATGTATTAGATTTTGTAACTGTTCCGACTGTGTTGAATCTTTTGTGTTTTGTTTTGCTATCAAAGCATTTTGTTTGTATTGATGTTCAGACAAAATAAACATGATAAACATATTTAAGTATTATATTTGTAAATTTAAGGATATACCCAAATGGTTCACTGAGTGTGTGAGCGATTTGTTTATTATTGTATTTCTAGGAACACTGTTCGTTTAAGATGGGTAATATCGGCATATTTCAAACTGTTGGTATTGGTGTTTTGACAATGCGATGATATGTGTAAGACGCTCATGTGATAGGAATTGCAATATCAGCCATAGGCCTTCAATATCATGTAAATCGTATCGATTCCTTCGCAAATATTCATTTTTGACACATACATCTGTGACAATGCTATCTGCAATATATACTGTATGTGCAAACTTTTATAGTTTAGTGTCGCTTTTTGTGTGCGACATTTAAAGGTGTGTAAATGGTATTTATCGGACGTTCGCGTGGAGGGTAGACTATTGATTGAGCAAAGGTCATATATGGCATTCTTGACGCACAACTGGGGCTGTCAAAAGATTGCACATGACCTTTTAAAAGCTCCAGCTGTCTACTAGATGATATATTCAACATTTTCTAGACTGATGACGTATATTGTACATGTGTTAAATCGTATATTGGTATATGTGCGTGTATCAAATGGTATGCATATATAATATTAGTAATGTGTCTTGAAATATAAATGTATATGTACGAGGCTTAGAAGAGGAAACAAATGTTGACATAGCCTTTAAATGAACATAAATACACTTAATATTGTAATAAACTACATTAATATTGTGTTTATCTTCCAGAAAAATCACTTTAATCCATAGAGGATATATATATATTATATAAAATAAGAAATTTATACAATTATCCCTTGTTTCCCCCTCTTGATATTTCAGGATACACATGTAACTTGAAGTGAACTACAAACTAAATTACCAAGGACACGTTGTTCACTGATGAATGTAACAACTGCAGTGTAGAGCCATATATGCTTATGTCAAATAGTCTTTACTCATAGCCGTGTGTCAAATGGTCTTTAGTCATCTTAGTCCATCAACTAGACTCGAACAAACAAATTGGTGCTGGATACCCCTGTAGACCGCATTTGTTTGGCACAAATAGATTATTTATTCAAGTGTTATGCTCAGCTAAAATATGCGGAAAATAGTATTACAAGCTTTTAAGGGTACCCAAAAATAGCAGAAGAAAAACAAAGCCAAGCATTCCCGTGAGTTAGGGTATATCATTTCGGTTAATTTACTTTGAGAGTTATTTATATGTTTATTTTATGTCATTAATGCTAGACAGATGATAACCATACATGAGAAGAGCACTTGTTGTTAATTCAGGGGGGAGGGGGTAAATTTACTATATTATTTCAAAATTGTCACCTGTTGAAATAATTTAGTGTCTACAAGTTCTGTGTTAAATGTTTTATTGCTCGATTCTTCATATTTGCAGTAATTACTGTAGTTCCAATCTTTCTAAGATTAACCTAATGAAAGTAATTATATATATTTGACAAAAAAGGGGGTGTTACGTTAATATTGTGTTTAAGAACCTGAAATCTAACAACCAGTACTTTTTTCCTCAAACTATGATTTCAGGTTTTAATCTTCTTCCTCATCGTCACTTTCAATATCTGTCCCTGATAGAGTCTCTCGTTGATTCGTGCTTTGGCATTATGAACATCTGTGCATGATGAACATTGTGACTTACAGGAACAATGTTTTGTGGCGCAGATTGTTTTACACTCACAACTAATGAACAGCATCAATGCCTTAAGGCTGCTGGTCCATCCAGTTAACAGACAACATGTTTTTCTCCCATCCTTGTTTTGTCAGCTGATATATCGACTGACGGGCGCGTTTCCAAACTGCTGCCTAAAAATATGCTCTGTGTGTGTTTCTGCATAGCGTCTTTTGTAGGTGGTAGCTAACGCTCTGGGTGTTTTTTGATAATCAAAGCAAAAGGAATCGTACCTCATTAATATCACCAATTGACGGAAAAGCGTAGACAGCACATCAAGGAGGATGCGGTTTGGAATGTTAGATCTATCATCTACTCTACAAAGTGTTTGGCGAACCTTTACTAGTTCGGCTGAACCTGTAAGGTTTTTTAGCAGTACAGCCAGACCTACATGTTCAGGGGTTTGCACCTTACAACGTGTGACATCGTAAATGAGGTCCTGTGCAAATGATACAACACGCATATTGGTTGCCTGGAAGTCTGAAATGGGTCGATCTGATTGGTCCTTAGTCAGAACCAAGTTAATCAAATTATACAACAAATTCGGCATGGTCACAGATTGCTCATTTATAAAGCTACCAATCGGAGGAAATGGTACTGACGACTTGTCTTCTAAACAAATAACACATTTTGAGCTGTCATGTGTTCTAGGTAATTTGGCTGGTTTATTTGTGACTGGTACTTTGACATTGTCGTCCATTTTGCCTTTTAGTGGATAATTCAGATTACGTTTGCTAGTGTAAGTTAGAATAACATCGCCTGTGGTACTCACCCTTTGGACCGGCACTCCAGTAGTGCTTTAGAAGATTATGAGCAAGGTCATTTCTTATTTCGTCTGCTTTTCTAAACAAGTCTACTCCAAAAAAAATTGAAAGATTGCTAGTTTGACCAGTACTGTGACAAAGACACTCTTTCCAGTTTATCTGTTTCTCACTTGTATTTTCTTTGTGAAGTATAACTTCACTGTTGCTCATCTTGAACAAAGTATTGCGCTATAGAGACAAAGACAACAAAGTATGTAATAGATATTAATCCCCCAAAAAAATACAAAATGTACCAACAAAGGAAAACTCCGAAAAACCTCAAATATAACAACAAGGTATCAAACAAATTAAGCAATTACAAAATGTAGAAAAAACAACCCTCCTAAGTGAAAAAATACCCTTAAAAAGTAATTATAAAAATATATCACCAAAAACGCATTCACAAATGAAAAAATCAATACAATTAACCTCAAAAAGTCTAATATAAATGACTGTCACGACTTCACGATGCGTGGTTTAGCTGTGTGAGAAGTTTTGGGATGGATCTTGTTGAGTGAAGCCTTGTGTGGTCGGGAGCATTCGTAAAAGCCTCTCCGAAACTAGAATTGGTGATTGCATGGAGTGATTATCGATCGTTGTGTATGGTACGTTATGGTGCGTGGCTGAGTTGTTGGTAATATAACTTGACGTAATTAATTAGATTAATTAGGCACAAGTGATATTTTAAACGGGGTTGGTGAATTTGATTATCGTATGGTTAAGTTATATTTATGACGGTAAATATTTTCTTAAATAACATTTACACTGTCGTCAAAGAGCTCCTATCGAAAATGTTTGATCAGCATCCGGGATATTTTAAAGCGGTATTTTTAAAGCAGACACGGATAATTATCGTAAGTATTTATAAATATACTGTGTATATAATGTTTTGAAATATGATGCTTTATGATTGTTATTATTATTAATTTAATTTTTTTGTCCAAATATCATTTATTTTTGCAGTGTAAAATTAGATTTTTCTATAAGTTATAAGGAATCAACTGAAATATCGCTATATCTTGCATTTACGAATGAATTAAATGTTGCCTAAAAAGAAAAAAAATATTGATGAATGATTGATTGATTTTACTTAAAAATACTATTTTGTTGATGAAAAGTCAATTAGTAACTAGTTATACCCTAAAACATGATGTCAACAGATGTTTTTGAAATCCGGCTTGGTCAAAATGTAAACATGTATACAAACCGGTTGGGTCATTTATAAATAACCGGTGTCATATGGTATTTTGAACCCCATGGTAAATTAAACCGGGGTCGATGATGGTATATCGACCTCCTACCCATGGTATATCGACCTCCTACCCATGGCATATTGACCCCCCTACCCATGGTATATCGACCCCCTACCCATGGTATATCGACCCCCCAACCCATGGTATTTTGACCCCCCTGCCCATGGAATATCGACCCCCCTACCAATGGTATATCAAACCCTCTCTTATGGTATTATGAACTCCTCTTTTGGTAGAAATGAGGGGGGGGGGGGGGTTCAATTTACCATGAGGGGGTTCAAAATACAATGACAAAAAATTGACCCCGGGGTCAAAATACCATAAGGAAAATTGAACCCGGGGTCAAAATATCATAGGTAAATCGACCCCGGGTTCAATTTACCATGGGGTTCAAAATACCATATGACACCGGGTTTGTCAGTATGTAAATACCACTGATCTTATTATTATTGAGCATTATATTGCAATTTAACAATAGTTGTGATTAGGAAATATCTCAGTGGCGATAAATACTGATCCATAGTATGAATATTCGACATGGCTGCTAATTTCAGCTACTTTGTACAATACAAAAAATCGTTGTTTCTATGTTAAATTGCTACTGTCGCGAACAATTGATTTTTTTAATGCCTTTTGTGGCACTGACATCACGGTTGGTGCTCAATACGCTACACTCACTTTAAGTAGCTGTCCAGGCGCATCAATTGAGTAGTGGGAGATGCTTTTTATAGCGCAATATTTTGATTTTATACTCATTGATAACGAAGTAAGTCACTCTGTGGAAATAACTTCATGGATACGATATTTAAGTTTGTTCACAGTATAATGTTTATATTAACATTACAGATAAGCAAATTAACAAAGGCTGTAGTATTGAATTCCTTTCCGCACGGACGATTTTGGCAGTTTGTATACAAAGAAAATGTTAGGTGTACTCGATTAATGCAACGTTCGTTACAAGTTGTAATACGACAAAAGTTCGTTCTTTGGATGTTATAGTCCCCCGCCCATCCACCAATATTAATGCCAAAAGAATTTCAATCACTGGTATATATATATATTATTTTTTTGACGTTGTAACGAACGCGCAACCCTACACTGTGTCGAGTCTTATTTATATTACATTAATTTAGTTAATAAAAAAAATATTTTCTGAGGAGTGAAACGAGGGAGAGAAAAAATAGACAATATATATACATTTTTACATTGTCGAAAATATACAATTTATATATACGAGTTTTGACGAGTTTTTCTTACCTGTTTCGCAGCGAGTGGAAATGAATTATATATTTTCCGACAAAGTACGTATATTGTATCTATCGCCCCAAAGAAACTCAAATTGTCTAAAAAGAGCAGAAACAAGCGTTGTTCTTATCAATTTTGATCGTGTCCTCTGTGAAGTCCGCCCTTATAAGTGTATTAGCTTATAAGCATAAATCCTGTTACTGTTTCTAGGTGAGCTAACAACAGTCATTGTGTAGATATGTCGCTCCACTCAGACACATTATTATGATTCCGAGCCAACCAGTCGTTGCTCAGTCTTTCTCTTTAATGCTGCGTTCTTAGCGGAGAAGCAACAAATACCAATTTTATATTCTTTTGCTTGACAAGACCGCGGCTCGTACCCACAATCTATCGCACTCGAGGCGAGCACGCTACCGATGCGGTTCCCTATTTTTATTTAATTTTCATTAATTTTTTCAATCAAAATTTCTTATTGTCCTTCAATATATTATTTGAAAACAAAAATTAATCCAAAAACAATAAGAGTTACTTGATATCTATATAAACAGTGAGAGTTCCTACTTTTGATCAAACACTGTTTGAATATTGCAATAATTCAACTGCATAGCAAATACAGAAAAATAATTATAAGTTCTATACAAAATCATGACCATTCTGTCGAAGGTGACCTGGTGAATGCCAATTCTGCACAAACCGTTTTGTATTTCTTCCTTTTAATGTTGTACAAAACATCCACATGTAAAATATTTTGACTATGTGCTGTTGTTTTTTTTCACAACTTTTATTCATTGAAGACATTTTTTTGTTTTTCTTTCTTTTTATCAATTTGCAAGTCGAACATACCCTTGACAAGTGTTATAATGAACCTTAAATAAATTACAGAAAGGAAACATAATTGTGATATTGAGCTGTTTTCGCTATTTTTTCAATTTTTTACATAGACAAAACCGGTTCTACTGAAACACAATTTTTGCGACCCAACCGGAAAGTAGTGGCTGACAGAGCCGGAACGAATGTACGTAAATAAGCATTGTGTTTTTTACTGTAGTAAGTCTAAAACTATTCATGGTGGCACGCCAGTGCAAACTATCATGTATATAAGCATTACAAAGGGTTTGTGTACTTTAATGACACATAAATTACTTTTTATAGCTTTATTTGATGATTTCAATCTTATTATTAGCATTTTTCATTGTTTATGTCCATCATTTTATCTATATCTGAGTAATCGATGAAGATAACTACAGTAATATATAGGTAAAAACAAACAAAAATAATCGACCGATAACGACATCTTCTGGATTCAAGATATAATAATACTATATGATCATAATACTTACTTTTTGTCGTCGCCTGTATGTCAAACATGCCTAATTGACTTCTACCGGAAGATGACAGATCAATTCCGACCGGAGCTCTTTGTCGACAGTGATTTATGTGTGAGTGAAATAAATTGTAGTGAATCGATACAGGTAATTGTTCACATTTTTTCGGGGCATCCAAATATAGTTAATTAAACATCTATTTCTGTCACTATGCAAATTAGCAAACCTGTTTTGGCGATTTTTAACTGTAGGTAAGTTAGGTACGTATACACGTTTGGCACGAAATTTACAGGTGGGATTTGCTATAAAAGAGGGTGTAATTTGTACTGATTTCACTTCTTGTCTGTGTGTCTGTCTGGACGGTTGTCTTTGTTACCAGAGGTGAGTAATGATATGATTTGTATAGCTTTAGTGGTTTGAAATAATTTATATATTAATGGCTAAATCGTAGTAACTTTAATGTGAATCATAGCCATCTGAAATTTATATGCTTTAGCGTAAAGCAGTATGAGATTCGAACCTGAATACTGTCATATTTTATTTGAACGTAGATACTAACGCGGTCCAGTTCTGCAGGATATTCTGTATATTTTGTTTGTATTACACGACAAGTAAGGTAGTTAATTTTGTATGTTATGTTAGGGGTTAGGATTTTATATAGCGAATTATCGCCAGTTATTTTTGTATAGAGGATGTCGAGCCATATAGGTCCGCTGGGGTACAGATGTACAAGAATCATATAAACATTGTTGTCGGACACCTTTATCGACAGGACATTGTACAATATATGTAACAAATATAACGCAGATATGTATAGACAAGTTTTTAATTATTTGGACATATATACTGTAAAACAGGTTAATATCAGTATAAATATGAAAGTATATATAACGTTTATATATTTAGTTTATATATTTATACCTACAAATTTAGAAATAAACTGTTGATTGAAATACGCAGGGAGTGGATATGGTCAAGTGGTCTAGGGCGCTGTACGTAAGGCTAAGCGATTGGTGCTGCAGTGTATCAATGGTGTGGGTTCAAATCCCGTCGTGGGAAGAACACAAATTTGACAGCTCTAAAATCTAATTCTAACACTGTTTGGTTTAATTTTCAGACGTATATATATATATATATACAAATAAGTATAATATGCTGATATATAATGTACAGCAAGTTTGATATGAATATTGTATTTGAAGATTATGTTTCCAGTTTGATTAATAATATATGTTTCCGGATGTGATTGACGTCTCTGGATGTTGCCGCCCGTCTATGGAGCTACAGTGTTGGACGTTTTGTGAACAACTGATTGGTGACGTGTGTCCGATGGACTGACTGTCGCTTGTATCATTAACATTTTTTTTTTGTTTCATTTTCTTTGTTAATTGTTAATTGTTAAATAAATTAAATATTTATGTTCAAAGTCTAAGGTTTATGCTCTATATTATCAATCCAAGTTTGCCATCACTCGGTGTTCGTCACAAAGACAATTGCGTGACAAATCAATACACAAAATATGCAACAACAATGGAAACAAGTGTACAGATATAAAAAATAACAAGAAAACCTAGTCTACTGACATCAATGATCAATAAGAAAAATTAAATGAGAAAATACAAATCAAACGCACCCCAACTAAAGCAAGGTCAAACAGACCAAAACAATTAATCCACTAATTGACTACATTCTGTCGATAATGATCTAAATATTTATCTAGATTGTCAAAATGGAAAATATTTGTTGTACAAAACCATCAAATTAACATAAAAAGCCCAGAAAGCGAAAGAAAATTTAATCAATTTGTAATATGAATCCGTATCGGTTATAACTCGAAAATCCGGAAATATTTAGTGCAATGGTTCAATTCTTTAAAAAGCGCGTTTTGGAAGAATTAATAGATGCAAAGATATTCAAATGTAGCGATTAAATCGAGTATGATGTATTCGTGATTATTTGACATGTTTTACGATTTATCCCGTGCAGTCATGTGTGTAATATTTTAAAAAGATGCTATTTTTAAGCACAAATAGACTACTTTTCTGATAACGTATATCTCTTATGAAAATGCGTTTTTTTTCCAAGGATATGGCGAATTATGCTATTTTGTATACTTGTACTAAACATATATAATCCAATATTGAATATCAAAGAGGTGATATGTATGAAACGTCATATAAACTATTGAACCCCACTACATAAGCACACGAGTGGGTAGAAAAAAGCTGAATTTATACTATTTTCTGCGTTTTGTATTTTAGTATAACACATGTAAATCGACAATTTAAATATCAAACTTTAATTTCTTGCAATGAAAATGCGGTCTACACGGGTATCACACAAACTTTGTTAGTAGAGGCTTTTTCAGACTTGGCTCATAGACTATCTGTATAATCGTGTGTCAAATGTTTTCTAGTCATCTGTGTAACCGTGTGTCAAATGTTTTCTAGTCATCTGTATAACCGTGTGTCAAATGTTTTCTAGTCATCTGTATAACCGTGTGTCAAATAGTCTAGTAATCATTATAACCGTGTGTCAAATGATCTTTAGTCATATGTATTACCGTGTGTCAAATGTTTTCTAGTCATCTGTATAACCGTGTGTCAAATAGTCTAGTAATCATTATAACCGTGTGTCAAATGGTCTTTAGTCATAGTATTACCGTGTGTCAAATGTTTTCTAGTCGTCTATATAACCATGTGTCAAATGGTCTTTAGTAATCAATATAACCGTGTGTCAAATGGTATTTAGTCATTTGTATAACCGTGTGTCAAGTGGTCTTTAGTCATCTGTATAACCGTGTGTCAAATGGTCTTTAGTAATCAATATAACCGTGTGTCAAATGGACTTTAGTCATCTGTATAACCGTGTGTTAAATGGTATTTAGTCATCTGTATAACCGTGTGCCAAGTGGTTTTTAGTCATCTGTATAACCGTGTGTCAAATGGTCTTTAGTCATCTATATAACCGTGTGTCAAATGGTTTTTAGTCATCTGTATAACCGTGTGTTAAATGGTATTTAGTCATCTGTATAACCGTGTGTCAAGTGGTCTTTAGTCATCTGTATAACCGTGTGTCAAATGGTCTTTAGTAATCAATATAACCGTGTGTCAAATGGTCTTTAGTAATCAATATAACCGTGTGTCAAATGGTTTTTAGCTATCAATATAGCCGTGTGTCAAATAGTCTTTAGTCATCTGTATATCTGTATAACCGTGTCATCAATAAAAGCGTGTGTCAAATGGTCTTTGGTCATTTATATAACCGTGTGTCAAATGGTCTTTAGTCATCTATGTAACCGTGTGTTAAATATTTTCGAGTCGTCTATATAACCGTGTGTCAAATGGTCTTTAGTAATCAATATCACCGTGTGTCAAATGGTCTTTAGTCATTTGTATAAACGTGTGTTCAATGGTATTTAGTCATCTGTATAACCGTGTGTCAAATGATCTTTAGTCATCTATATAACCGTGTGTCAAATGGTCTTTAGTCATTTGTATAACCGTGTGTTCAATGGTATTTAGTCATCTGTATAACCGTGTGTCAAATGGTCTTTAGTCATCTATATAACCGTGTGTCAAATGGACTTTAATCATCTGTATAACCGTGTGTCAAATGGTCTTTAGTCATCTATATAACCGTATGTCAAATGTTTTCTAGTCGCATATATAACCGTGTGTCAAATGGTCAATATTCATCTATGCAAGCGTGTGTCAAATGGTCAATAGTCATCTATGTAACCGTGTGTCAAATGGTCAATAGTCATCTATGTAACCGTGTGTCAAATGGTCTTTAGTAATCTATATAACCGTGTATCAAATAGTCAGTAGTCATCTATATAACCGTGTGTCAAATGGTCAATAGTCATCTATATAACCGTGTGTCAAATGGTCATTTGTCATATTTATAACCGTGTGTCAAATGTTCTTTAGTCATATCAAAATCGGTGTCAATTGTAACAGTTCTGACGGTGTGGTAATTCTTGTTTTTCTCATTTTATGGCATATGGTCAAATATAAGCACCAACAGTTTTACTGTTTTGTTTCTATTGTCACTATATCTATATCTAGGATTTTTATCGATATTCCAATAATTGAATATTATCTTCAGAACATATTATTTATTTACCATCAATAATACTGAATTAAAACAGTATAAGGAACACCTGATCCCACTGTTAGTGTATTTTTGTGAGAAATTCGTGTTGTTCTTTACTGGATATATTCGTTTTTGTTGATGCTATGAAGTCCGTTACAATTTCCACTTAAAGTAATATGTTCGGCTCAATACTCTTATTTGTGTCATATGTATATTATCAGAAAATATACAAAGGAAAAATTTGTACGAGCTTTAGAAACATGTAGTTAAATGCATTTGGTGAGCTTTTCTGGCCTGTTTCGCAGCAAGTGGAAATACGGTTTATGCTTACCGACAATGTACATTGTACAGATATTGTGTTATCATGTAATGTAAAAAAAAATTCAAAACAACTATCAAATTTTACTTAATTGAACACAAACACACGTCGTTCTTATAGTTTTCAACGGTGTCCTCTATCACGTCTGCGCTTAGACTCTTACTGGTTGCTATCATTGATGTTGATTTTACCATTTATCAGTACTCAAAATAACACGATTGCAGAATAATTTGCTTTATTTTATGTTGATGTGTATATTGACTGTCTGTATCCCGATCGTCCTCTTACACAGACGTGGATACTATGTGATCGTCTTGTTGGAGTGTTTCTGGGATCTAGTTAATGATCATAAATTATTCTGTAGCCTGTTGTCTAATTGCGCTCAATGCATTGTTTTGCACTTTTGATTATTCCGAGACTGTACATCAAAAACCTCGCTATTTATAGTGTAATGAATATAAAAATATCATAAAAAATATCACGATAACACAATTCGTGGTTCCCGTAAAAAAAATGAAAAAAGACAATTGTATAATTCACATTTAATCATATGTTTATAGTGTTAATGGAATTTCACACCATAAATAGCTTAATATCAGATTCTGTATGAGAAGCGTGGTGTTTTGTATATATGCACACATTCTGATACGAGATATCGTGTGGTTCTTTGTTTTTTTCTGTTTAATGTTTTCTTGCGATATACAAGTTCTTCCATTTTCGCCCGAAGTGTCAGATTTTTCGTACGTAAACACGACTCCGTGCTAGACACCTGGCATATCGCATGTTTGTGTCCGTATCCTGCCATATATCTATGACCATGGCGACAAAAAGCTTACGACCTATCAATCGTATGGTTAAACGGTGGCGTTGGATGAATATTGCCTTCCAACGGACCAACAATTATCACTTCTAGAACGCCGTAGCTCATTAGAATATATTGAAAGGAATGTGGTGTTAGCTAAACATGAGATACACACATACTTTAGTGCGGGTTGTATATTCGAGTCGTCCGCCACAACCAGCAGACATTATACCATGAGGATTTTTACCTTGCAGCGAAGAAAGTATGTATTACTACATTTGTGTGTATATACACATATTTGCGGGAATTTACTAGGAATACAAGAACAACGCTTTGTTAGCCTCATATTGTTGGTTTGTGCTATGGTGCTTAATGCCACTTACAACAATATTTCAGTTATATCTTAGCGGTCAGTGTTATTGGTGAAGGAAACCGGAGTATACCACCGACCTTTCGCATATCACATAATGTTGTATCGAGTACACATCATCATTAACGGGGTTCGAACTGACAACTTTAGTAGTGATAGGCACTGATATTACGACCACGACGGCCCCCGTTAGCCTCATATAACCAAAACCTGTATAGGCTTTCCATGGCCTTGACCATGTGGTAGATGGATTCAAATAAACCCGTGCAATTAGTTCCCTTCCACACTAACAGTAGTGCACCAGATACATTTTGAAGTAAATCGTTGCGTTATATATAGATCTATATTGCAATTATTGTAAATATTTACGTCGACGCCCATTGGTAACATCTTATATGTTGTAATTTCAGATTTTTTAAAAAACATTTTGGTTCAGAAGGAAAGCTCATTGTTGTTATTTATTATCTAATAAAAAATAGTTTTCTATCAAAACACACATTCAAGAAGTATTATTCGTGTTATAGGGCTATACAACATGAAAAATAGGCAATCGCCGATATGAACAAGTCGATAATGTCATAGTTATGTAAATATAATTAGATCAAGCTGTTGGAGATACATTCTTGTGTGTTTCATTTGCCATTTTGCCAATTGGTGTTAATTATATAATGGAGAATTCCGTTTTAGCTTAAAATAATGAACAGAAATGGTGCACAATATAACCAACAATACTAATTAATTCTCTAACAAACCTCAAACATTTAAACGCAGACACCACAACGACAAAAGGAGAAAACAAATATAAACCTTGACTGGGAACAGATACGAAACTATGGCGGGGTTAACCTTGTTAATATGGAACCAAAACTCCCATTATGATATCGATATCTCCATTTGTGTTTTTCATTGATTGGCATTTCAAATTGTCACGACGTCATAGCTTTTTGTTGCTTTATTGGCAAATGTGGGCGTCTGAAAAAAAAATCATGAACAAAAATATGAAAATAATTTTATTTTTCATTCATTCATAAAAAGTGTTAACAATTACATCATAACGTTTTTTTTACAGTAGGAATAAACACCATTTGAGTGATTAATTAAGCAAACACACCCCAAATGAACATCATATGTACTAGTGACGATATCTTGTGTACCCCAATGTAGACACGCATAGGTAAAAGTTAAATATGTGTCCTCAAAAAAATATCGGGATGCATATTTAACTGTAATCTGCTGTTAATAAAAGTAACAATTTTCCAATATTATTAAAAGAAATAACGTTCCAGTTAATACACATTAAACATTTAAGTTCAACAAAGAATACAAAACATAATTAAAATATAAAAATCATGAACTAATAAATTGACCAGATTCAGAAGGGAGACATATCTATGTGTGATCACATGGTTAATTCAATGATACGTTTATTCTTTAATAACTTATATTTGATCTTGAAACAATAAAAAAACAAATATATTCGTTTATTTTCCTGACCTCTAATGAGAATATTGTCCCTGATGATTTTAACTGACGACAAAGCCTTATAGAAAAGAAAAAGCATTTCTACCAATTTTGTTATTTCATTCGTAGATTACATTTTAAATTAAATTGGATAGGTTCAAGTTCAAACGTAAACTTAAGGAGTTTTATTAAATTTGATATTTTCCTTTCCAAATAATTGACTATGAACAGGACATTTTTAGGTAGAAGCAATCATTTGTGTTGAATTTTCTGAATCTTTCATTCTGATTATATGACGGGAATGACGACAGATTGTCATTATAATATACAAAAGTAATGACGATATACTCAGTTATTAAAATACATATATTTAATGACAATATACGTTGTCAGTGAAATGTATACTTATACATGCAATAACTCTGTAGACCTTGTCAGTAAAATATATGCATGAAATAGTCATACTTTGTAAGTAAATTAAAAGCATAAAATGAATGTATACATAATCAGTAAACTGTATTCATGTTACACTGTAAATCAGTAAACTGTATTCATGTAACAATGTAAATCAGTAAACTGTATTCATGTAATACTGTAGATCGGTAAACTATATTCATGCTACACTGTAAATCAGTAAACTATATTCATGTAACACTGTAAATCAGTAAACTATATTCATGTAACACTGTAAATCAGTAAACTGAATTCATGTAACACTGTAAATCAGTAAACTGTATTCATGTTACACTGTAAATCAGTAAACTGTATTCATGTTACACTGTAAATTAGTAAACTGTAATCATGTTACACTGTAAATCAGTAAAGTGTATTCATATAACACTGTAAATCAGTAAATTGTATTCATAGGGCATTGTAAATCAGTAAGCTATTCATGTTACACTGTAAATCAGTAAGCTGTATTCATGTTACACTGTAAATCAGCAAACTGTAATCATGTTACACTGTAAATCAGTAAAGTTTATTCATATAACACTAAATCAGTAAACTGTATTCATGTTACATTGTAGATTATACCTGTAAACTTTGTCAATAACATTTATACATTTAATGATTGTAAGCTGTCAGGACAATATGGAACAGTAATGCACATACAGTCAAACCTATATTAAAGGGTAGTCAATGGAATCTGAAAATATGCCCTTTATGAGCACTTGCCCTTTATATACAGGTTGAATTATATGCACTATTCATTCATGGGAAAATGAGGCTGCCCTTAATAGACATGGATTTGTTACATAGAGGTGGCCATTATAACAGGTTTGACTGTATGCTGTGGCACACAAAAAAGCACGATTCTTTCGACATAACCGATATTAAGACATTATGATTTTTATCGAAGATACTTTTTACTATAATGATATATTCACAAAATAATTGAAATAAAGACAAAATAGGCAAAACAATATACAAATATCAGAATAACAAATTACTGGTGAAAAACATCAAAAGCAATAATACAAATGGCGAACTCTGGAAATAAGGAATGTTGACGAAATGAAACAATATAAAATTACACAAAATATATTGATAGTAACGTTTGCTCATAGCACAATGGAAACAATTTAATGTAACATGAGATTAAATCTTGCTTTTTTCTGACTTATAGCAATTCTATATTGGAATCAAGTTTCTGACCATAAAAATATAATCACACGACTATTTTTTAATATTTTGTTTGGATACGGTTTTTTTACCCTTCACAATTTACTCTTTCAGAGGAATAAAACTGGTTAATTATCAACATTTTAACACATTTTCGCACGACAACGAAAAAAAGACGTATCAGTTTGTATATGTCACAAATTGTGTACAATAAACGTTTTTGTGAATGCTTATTGTACAACTGTTAGGTACATACATTTGACAGTTTTTGTATTTCAAATTGCTAAGTAATATCACATATTTTATATGTAATTCACAAACTCTTGCATGTCAGAATTAAGTGTTGCATGGAAATAATATTGTGTAGGCTACGATTATTGTTATTCGATAGTTGATTTACATGTAACTATATTATCTGTAATCCATATTTGTAGTAACTCGTGTAATTCGGTGTACTCGATATGACATTTCTTATTAGTTTTCTAACTTCCCGAACTACAATTTCTTAACAATAGGACATACAACACATATACTTTTTTTTTAAATATTTTACAGTTTGTATATATCCTAAGCATTTATTGCATTATTCATGAAACGGATAAATCATGAAGGGTTTTAAAGCGTAGCAAATCTTTCTTTTATAATAAAATAATTATAATCATGGTTACTCTTGAATGCTTAAAGCTGCAATTGTGTTATCTGTTAAATAATCTTTACTATATATTATAATTATGTTACATCAAATGCAGCTTAGTGTATATAGTTGAATGCTATGTAAAAAAGGTTAAGATAAAACGTCAAAGAATAAGGTTAAACTCTTGCAAAAAGCATGATGACATTAAAATATGAACGAAATGTTATTTGGAAGAAAGGATGGATAATAGCAATAAACAATATAATGAATATTCATTCAGAGGGAATGTATGGCTTGGAAACAAAACACTTGAGGAAATATGGAGACTTGCGTGCCCTATGCAACATTTTTTTTAAATTGAATCTGAAATGAGTTTCACAAATTTCATGAAGTTCATTTTATGACATATTGAGCACGAAAACAACACAACTTATGGTTTGTAGGCATTAATAAAGCAGAATGTATAAAGGACACTTTTTTAAATATTAAAAACTTCAATATTCGTCCTTCGTTGTTTAATTGATTTTTGTGATAGTTTCAAATTAATGTACCGGTATTCTCTTTATAGTCATGTATATTACAATAATACAGTAGGAAAATACTGACAAATATGTCAATTATATTGTACCTAGCATAGTTTATATTACCACGTAAAATGGCCTAAAAGGAACGTAAAACCTATGTATGTTTTCCTTCGTACAATTTGAGTGAGTGAGTGATTGTTGTTTAACACCAAATGAACAATTTTTAAGCTATATCATTCGATGAAATGATAATGATGTCCGCTTTGTACTAGAACAACACGCTTAGGTGGATTTTTGCAGTTCGCAGGGAGACATATCGCTCCACTCGGATACATTATCCTGATTCCTAGCCAACTAGTTTTTGCTCGTTCTCCTACATGCAGAGTGCTTGGCGGGCAAGCGACAAATATCAATTTCGTTTTCGTTGGTTTACCCCGACCATGGTTCGAACCTTCAATCTACAGCACTCTTACCATTTCACCACCGATGGGATTCGTAAAAATATATGAAAGTTAAAAGTTATATTTTAGCTGTAAAGAAATATAATTGTTCTAACAAATATTTAAATGAGAAAATGTATCTTATCAGTTATAAAAATAACATATACGGTAATGATATTTCTTTGACTACTGGAAATAGTGAAAACAAATCAATAAAATTTCAAAGTGGTTAAAATAACATGATTTTCAAATATAGAAACAATCACATGTAGTATAAGTTTGATGCATGTTGAATTTCACACATAGCTTTGACATTACTATCTTTGAAATACATTTAATTACTTCTATTAATATTCTAGTAAACAAAAGGATACCATTCAAGTTATTGATATTCATTTGAAATTCACTTTCAGGGCGAAATTCTTATGGAAAATACATTTATATTCTATCACAAAATGTGCTTGTTTGCACAAAAGACATAACGGCATGCTATATTGTTCACACACAAAAAACAAAAAAACTGATGTATGTGAAAATTCTTATTTCGTTTTCACACCAAAACTCTGTCCTCCATTTCTTTGCAAATAAAATGTGATTTTTATGGAGGGACAGAACAGGAATTCTCTGCTATGAAAACTATAGACGAACAAGTAAGTATCCTGCTACGCTTAGGCATTATATATATGACATAATAACATACTACAATGAACAAATTGAGAAAACCAGTAAGAATTTTATAACAACTCAAATAAAAGATGTTAATATCACAGATACATTATTTATCACAAATCTGGCAACAATATTTCACTATTCTTTAAATACTAAATGTTTCTTTTTTTTATTATTTCTAAAAAATCGGAGAATATACCCATGCATAAAATCAAATGTTGCTCTGAAATGTTAAATTATCTACACATTTCGAATTCCCTCCTCATTTTAGAATATAGGCGAAAGGTGCAGATTTAATAGGTGTTGACGGTTAAATAAATATAACGTGCGATTACATACAAATCATTGAGAAATCATACTGGTGGGCTACAACAATATATTACCTCGAACAGAAATTCAACAATATTTACAACATTTGAGCTAACAAGATCTTACTGATAAATCAATTATACAATTTCATGCATTTTGGCAACGGTATAATATCAGGAAACTTTGTCTTTTACTGATATCAGTGTGGTCTTCACGTTTCAGTGATCCTCCTGAAAGATTCTGTAGAATGAATATCAACTTTAGGCCAGCTGCCACTAAATATATATTCAAACGTTTTCGAAAATATTTAATTTACCATAGCTTCACTTTGAATTAAATGCCTGTGTCATATTTGCAATGCAATACTTTTTCTCAAGGTTTTAATCCGACCAGCCAACCGTTAAAGTCTAATAATTGTTTGGCATGAGAACTGCTTGATCCATCAAAACACAATTGTTTCTCAATCAGATCACATTATTTGCACTGAAGTTCATTCGATAATAACACGTCATCAATACAAAGTGAACGTAAATCTAATTTGCTTGTTTCAGTAGGTACTAATTTCTTAGCTATGCCACATCCTGATTGGCTGATATATTCTGACCTTTAAACTATATATGCCACATCTTGATTGGCTGATGAAATAGATTCTGACCCTTAAACTATGTTACACTTTCCAAATCAAGTAAGCAAAAACGTTAATATACTAACCTTTAAATGAACAGGCAAACCTTTTTAATGTATACATCAAAAGTGCTATGCAATGTACAGGTCATTAGTAAGAACAGGTAAGTATATGTAGTGGACCAATCAAAAGTGCTAACGAGATAATTTTGAAAAAGACAGGTGATCTGTATTAACTGTTTACCGAAAACGTATCATTTGTCATAGATTTAAAGAAGTAATCATACTTTCAGTATGAACCAAATGTATTAATAGACTATATACTTTAAAAGAACATATAAACGATAAAGGTATCATATTTTGTGTATACATCCAACGAGTTAATTAATGAAAAATACTGCGAAAGAACGGATATAAATCAAACGTGTTGATGAAGTAAAATTAAAAAAACATCGTGTTTTGTGCATTTAAATGATTGTTAACGAACTAGATTAGCAGGTAAAGCTATTTAAAGTATACATTTTTTTGTACATCAAACGTGTTAATGAATGGATCTTTAAATGGACAGGCAATCTTACAGACCACCAATGTAATGACCTGCTACAAGGGTTCTGTTTTACATTCGATAACTATCGATACCCTCCTCTATTCAGTAAGAGAAAATACAACTGAATTTCGTTGGTTCGAGTTTTCGAAATATCCGGGAAAACTAGAACTACTACAAACACATTAACAGTTACTTCGAAGCCTTCAATATAACGACTTATTTCGAGATAAAGAGTTTAAACTGTATTTCAATAACTTTTAACACCTTACTTGCTTTTATGATGCATTAATAATAATGTAATCCCTACTCATTGGCCCTGGTATTAGGCAACTCGTTTGATATGTTCCCTTATAGGTTCTTATGAGACAAGTCTAATTGTATTTCTGTTCAATTAATACTTTAAGCTTGGTACATTTTTGTGAAAGTTTAACCTGCAGAATTTTCAATCCAACGGTAAATATGATTCTATTTAATTTCTATGAGTCTTAGAAAAGTAAGTCTATTGCAAATTGACAAAATATTATTCGTTACCAACGAAATCACCAGGATGTATACATTTATAGGTTTTAATTCAATTCAATTTGTAAGAGTATTCACGTTTCACGTTTTCATTTCCTCAGTTCGACGTCATCATGACATCATTGAAACTATCACAACCACGTCACCCGATATACTCCTTTCACTACAAATCCACATGAACAATATTTCGGACATTCACTAATGTGTAGTGTCGGGTATTTATGCAATCGATGTTTTTAATTTGCTTTCAGTGTTTTTTATCACGAAGTATTAAAATGATTCTTTGATATTTGTTAATTTTTTTGGTTTTTGGTTTGTGTTGAAACATGATCTCATAGTGTTAGTCATGATTCAATGGAACACAAATGAAGAAGACTAATTATTCAGTGTATGCCATGCAGGAATCAGGATCCTTGCAGTGGGGGGTTTCCCTTGCCATACCATCTTTGTTAGTATGTTGGCTAGATAGATGCGGCATTTCGATGCATGAACAGTCACTATAACAACGAATCTCGATCTACAAGAGATTAGGATTCAATTGAGGACAAATGCATCATGATTGTATTCCGTTTCCGGTACGCCGCTATTACTGACTGTGTCCATTTGATCCTGAATGTTGAGGCGATTTGCGCTTGCGGGCTGGGGAAAATCGTCTTAGTTGATTAAATTCTGACCTTCTTAAATCAGTCTGCTGTAAATCTCTCTCTCGTAAACTCATTTCTCTTTCATATCTAAGTTCTTGTCTCCTTGTTATCACCTTATCCGCAATAAGTGCTGGCAACATGTCAAGTTGATTCTGTAACCAAATAAAACTAATCATTTACCAGTGTATATAATTACTTTGTCATTATCAGTTATCACCACTTCTTACAACAGTCTATATACTGGGATAAACCTGTGATCCAGAATTAACATTTCTTTGTAAACTGATAGTCATAACATTTTATTTGATTGGCGAGTCGAATTAATTTACGGCTATCAGGTAATATATATATACAAATCTGTCAAAAACAATCACGTTGAGCTATTATGATGGTTGTTATATGCCAAATACTGCGTGAATAACAATTATGCTGTTTATTTTGTATTAGCAATAAATGATATAGTCTTTTGTGAGAATGTAGGGTTTACAAACAATAGTTCGGTTATATCTTCGTGGTCAACTTTATTGAATGATGGAAGCATACATCCTTTAACCACACACAAAACGAAACACCTTTACCCAGAAAGAAATTAACAAACTTTAATACAATACTATGTATCGATTTGACCGTGTGGTTGATGGGATTAGAGCTAACAACCACTAATGATGATAGGTGCTTAATACACCAGTAGATGTATAAATAATATTTTACGGTATACATTAGTCTATTAGCATTTCAATAAATACCTGCCTCCATGACATACGGGCTAGCTTCAATATTATATTTCGAACGGTTATGCAGTTGTTATGTATATATATTACCACATGTTTACATTCTAACTGACGATTTTTCATCAATATATAATATTGCAAAGGCTGCTTCCATGTAACGAATAAAACACAAAACTCACTCTCTAGAGGCAACGTAAATGTATGTTTCGCGATTGAAAAATAACAAACTTCTGTACGTAAAATACAATTCGTGCCGAAATGTGCGTTTGCAATTGTTCCTCGTCCTTGAAGTTCTAATAATATACTATATCTAGTCTTGTACTGTCCTTGTTTATGTTGTCATTCATGTGTGTGATAGCATGTGTTCTAATTTAGTGGAATCGAATATGTCGGTTTTGCTTTGATCTCTGTGTATATGTGTATTGTCGTTGGAGATCCAATTATCAAGAGGGAAGGATTGAGATCTCACTAACAGATTTAACACCGCCACTTACCTGGATATCAAACATGAGATGCCATGGTATTTTTTTGTTTTTGTTTCGCGAGTTACGATGGGAGGTTATTGCTCGTTTTGTTAATATTAAATTGTTGACCATCACTGTTTAAATTGTCTTTTCATAAGCTTTCCTGAATGATCAATACACCAGTACAACCATAAATGTTACCGATGTCATATTAATTGCGCAACGAGGATAAACAAACATCAACAATATGAATTCTATCAGATTATTTGTCAAAAAAAAAGGAAGACGCTTTATAATTGAATTCAGTTGTTGGTAATTGGCAGATACCTATAATTTAAGGAAATGAAATTCAAATGAGAGAATGGAGAAATATTAATTGAAAAAACCACCTACAAAACGGTAAACATTTGTGATGATCTTTGTATATATTATCAATTAAAAAACGGTATAATAATAGTCATATTGGTAGTAGATGGCAAGCTTAAAGACGCCCACAACGGTAGCAGTTGTCTACACAGATTTATTTCATGAATGAACATTGTAAATAATGATCTTCAGATATAATCTCTACAATATGGTTTGCTATAAGACGTTACATATGTTGGAATAGTTAGTACTTGTAGTGAGAATATACGCGTTCTCATGGCTTACCTAAATGTTGGATAATATGTGTTGTGGCAAAAAAACAAAAAGATTAACTGTTGCACTAACGGATAACGGATAATGCCAAATTTTGGAAGATTTGTAATTTATTATATTCCTTCCATATACATGTTTTGCCAATTGAATCGTACTATATATTCTTCAAATAGTATTATCTAATTATCTCCCCTCTAGGATCAACATGGGGATACACCACTTCATAATAAATCACTGTGTAAAACAACTATTTTCTCATGAGAAAAGTCCTTAAAACTCAATTAATCATACCTGTAATTCTAATAATTTATCTTCAATTTTTGCCACTCGTTTTTCTAAATTATGTCCATTGGTCTGCATGTCTGCTACCATGACTTGAATATGTGACTGAGTCTGGAATATACAAATGTACATAATACAATGCCGACATAAGTGGAATCAAACTAAAGCACATTATGGGCTATAACAGAAGTATATATACTACTCAAGTATTGATAATTGAATATGTGTATTATTGTTTATTTAGTGCTATACAACATATAAAAAAAACAATGTGCCACACTTGTTTGAACAGCTAGCACTCTACTCTAAGCTAAGCTAAATCTCCTTTCTAAATAAAAGAACTACAACACGACAGATGAAATGGCAACTTAATATGATAGCCTGTGTAATGTGTCTAAGTTGGCAAATTAATATGATAGCTTGTGTAATGTGTCTAAGTTGGCAAATTAATATGATAGCCTATGTAATGTGTCTAAGTTGGCAAGTTAATATGATAGCCTGTGTAATGCTTCTAAGTTACGTCTACATCTAACGAGATGAGCATTTGTTGTCTCGTTTTTGTTTTAAATTATTAATTTCCAATATATGTATCATAAAAAGTGCTATAATTTCATACATGATACCAAATATATATTTTGTCAATCTTAGTGAAATAAAGGACTTCAAAAGATGAGTTCCACAATTTGGTATCCGTTTGATGTTAACTACTTTGGTCAATAAAGAGCAACGAACGACCCTTGATAACCACGTGATATACAATTCAAATAACATGTTTTACCAAGGAGAGACTTTCACATGAAAACTAAAATGTATTTAACATCTAAAGATAAAAGACTGCACCAAAGATGAGAGCTAGGAGAGAAAGGAATCTTAGACATATTGTTATTATATATACAAAGAAATAAACCATGGAAACAAAATAAACACTGAGATATATCTACATCGACAAAGGTAAAGAGTACCGCTCACCAGTAGGCTAGGGTTCGTTTCACTCTCATATTAGGGTATCAGTCATGCTAATTATTGAAGACCCTACACCCTACTGTGACGGTGAAAATTAGGACAGCGTGCCATTCTTTTAATTTAATGTGGGTTTAAATGTACTGTTGGATTGTCTATCATGTTCATTTACATCATTTCTAACTAATCGTTCAGTTATAGCAAGATGCGAGGATGCTGGGATGAAATATTCGAATTATCTGGAGCAAGATTCACATCCACGAGACACATGAGGAACATTATCTGTATTAGAAGAATATAAAATGTAAGCGGGTGTGTTAGAAATGAGAAAACTAAAATCGGGTTCATTAGAAAGACGAAAATTAAGATGGGGGTGCATAAAAGGGGTCACACCTGATAGTAGCCGAAGAAGACAATTTAGTTTATAGAGTGGGTTCTGGGTCATGCTGAAATAAGTAGGTAAGGGTTATGAACATAGGTTAATGAATCAAAGACAGAGTTGTCGTCCGCTGTTGATAATAGTAGTTATGTATCCACGCCAGGTACATGTAAACGTCTTATAAAGATGACCTACTTTTAAAGCTATAAATCATTACAAAACCATAATAATGAATGTTCTAGACGAACAGTTTCTATTATTTTGAATCATACAGTATTATAGAGAAAATCAATATATACAATAAGTATTAATTGATTGATTCGTCAATAAAAAACATGAAAGATAATAAACCTTGCTGATTGAACTTATGTTTTATTCATCAAATATAAATTGAAAATGAAACGGCTCAGATCATTTTGGAAATGGCTATATAAACAATAATTTTATTATTTTGTTTGCAAATTGTAACAACATAAGCAACGCGAAGATGCTTTGCTTGTGAATTATTATATGCACTTTATAATATACTTGAACCTTATTAAATCTAGCAGATATCTTAAACATTTATTCAAAGTAGCTATTTTATGCATGTTTGCTCACACGTTTGATTGTTG
The DNA here is from genome assembly GCA_963383655.1 of Bathymodiolus septemdierum. Taxonomy (NCBI): domain Eukaryota; kingdom Metazoa; phylum Mollusca; class Bivalvia; order Mytilida; family Modiolidae; genus Bathymodiolus; species Bathymodiolus septemdierum. Next base: position 5,745,177 of record OY726520.1, read on the forward strand.
AAATTGTCATAAGCCATAACAAGCTAAATCGAACTATCGTGTTCTCTAGAGAATGTTGTATTGTGTACTTTAATAATGATTATTCTAAGTGTTATATAGACAATGACACTGCGGATGATGTACTGTAGATATCAGCCTCACCGACATTATTTCCATTAAAGGAAACACTGTGTTCGCATATATTAAACCATTCATAGAGAAAACAGAGTGTATTGTAACTCTCCATTAAAGAAAGATTGCGTTGGCATATATTAGACCATCCATAGCGAAAATAAGGTTTGTTGTCATCCGAATTACAAGTTTTGAAGTGAATTAATAAATATATATATTTTTTCATAAAATATATGAAATAATATGACATAAAGGTGTCTTCAATGCAAACATAGATAATAAATAAGTTTCTCTTCTTCGAAAGAAAAGACAAGACTAAGAGGCGGATCATGTATGTTTCACTCCAATTTGAAATTGACTGCACAATCATACATTCAGTGATGACTTTCATCGTCAGATTTCTCTACACGTCATAATTATGGTCGACTAATTATGTCAGTACAACTATCAAAACATTGTCTCTGATTACTCTATATGTATGATGCATCGCATTTGCCATTCACAGAGAGCTAGCAGTATACTCTTTTGTAGTATCTGGTCTTACTCCCGTAGCTTATTGTCGGGTGATTGGGTGAGGGCGCTGCTGTTGCTCCACTGTCTTTGATTTTATGTTTCACTGATGACCTAGCCATGTGGTGATATTGATGGTCTTCCATTTTATCGTATATTACCTCTTTGTAAGTTCAGAATATGAAGAGTATTTTCTTGAAATGGATAAAGCAAAATGGAACTTGAGAATCAATATCCCGTGGATGGTAACGTGCGGGGTGTAGAAATAGGCAAACTACTACTAATCTATTGTCTCTGTACAGTATTCATGATCAAGTCAACTACTAAATTTATTAATCGGAAAGTCAGCAAATATTATTGCATGAAAAACAATCTAATAGATTCGCTACGTAATAGTTTGGTCCCGTACATCGTCATATGTCAGGAATCTAAATAGTGAAGGTGATCGTTAGTATTTCCTACAGGAAATATACTACGGATATCTACATATCTAAGTAAACAAAAATGTTAGGAGAGTACGTAATGTTTAATTAGCGATGTCCAGCACCTCGTAATAGCAATGTTCATATTGGTCACCAGCTGAAAGTAATACGTAAGGCGTACTAAAAAGCACAATCATGCAAATCAATTGAGAAAAGACGTGCACACTAAGAACGTTGATGCCATGCCTGTAGATTATATAGGTATTGCTAGTTTACAGATTTGGTATTAAGAAACGAATTCAAACCTGAAGAAATTCAACATGAGAAGTTGAAATATAAATTTTCCGTCTTTGTGTCAAGCCATCAAATCCTAATTTCTAAATTGGAAAAAGGAAAGGAGAATCGATGGTCAATAAAGTTACTTATTTTTTCAATTATAGTTCATGCATTTTCACAACATTATCATAATAGACCTTCATCGCAAAAGATGTCTTTAATAAATAAAACATTCAAAAATATTTTTTCACAAAAAACAAATTTTTGGACAAAGAACCATCGAAGTCCTTTCCTTTTAACCGCATGCGAGTGCCGTTTATTTATTCACTCGAATAGAAAAATATATCTCTTAATGTATATTTTATGTGGTTATTTGTAATCATTAAGTGGGAAAAAATATGTTTTAGTGATCCATCGCTTATCAAGTTATTGATTCTTTATCGTCACTGAAACATTTTCTATTATCTCTTATCGACTATTGAAGTATGGTGTTTGATATAACATCCATTTAAATGTCATACAACTGTTATTATTCATTTTTTAAGTAAGAGTAAATTTCAGTTTCTCCTTGAACTTGGGTACTCTGTGTTGGTCTTAAATTCGTCGTGGGTAAACGAGAAATAGTAATATTAATGATTTCTTAAAATGAATAACACATGAGGTCAAATATGTCAGTATATAACTTTTCTTTGTTTATGTAGAAAACTCCAACATTGTAAGTGATTAAGAAAATCCTTAAATATTGGGATCAAATTATATAAATAGAGGATATAAGAAAGTTAAGTACTTTTTTCAAGTCTCAATGGTGCAACACACTACTTCAACAGTCTTCTATTGATTTCTTATTCATTAATTTGACGTAACATTTGTTTCAGTCAAGGAAGTGTTTATATCTAGTTAAAAGGAAAGGCTCCGCTAAAAACAAAATGAACAAAGTGCTATTCTAAATTCTCATTTCAAACTGAAATGTGTACATATTTGTGACTAAAGGTTAAAATTCAAATGACACACAAACAATTCCAGTAAGAAAAGCATCCCATCTGATCAATTCCTAAAAAACTGTATACTAATAGATGATGTACCTGAAATATTGAATGACTAATATATAACCACTTACATATAAAATGAATACATACAAATATAACTATAGCCAAATTACATATTGTAGCAAGGTCAATTACACATACAATTCAGTATCTCGTCTATCTCTTTGAAGCATTAATTTGTAAAAAAAATCGAAGTATTTTCAATGTTAAGAGTTTTGTTAATGTCTATACCTACACTAAGAAAAAATGTGCACTCCTCATCAAGCCTCTAATATTTTCAAGATCAATACTAGATGGAAAAATAATGCATTTTATTCATGTCTTAAGAAGACAAACTCCACAACGTTACCTTTGCCATATCTGCTACGGTGTTCTGTTGTTCTGTTAATTTTCTTTGGTCCATTTTTACATCTCGTAAACTTAAAAAAAAGAAATTAGAAAAATGCATAATTTTCTTAACATAGACAAATCGATAATTATTGTAAGTATAAGTCCTTTGAGAAATCTGAGAGAGCAAACGTTTTGTCTGACTTTTGGTAATAGTTACAGCTGCTTTTTTCAACTGGAATATTCCAGTGTGTGGAACTTTGGACATGTAGAATCTTATAAATGTACTATTAAGGTCTGGGTTGCCAAATATTTAAATGATCTAGTAAGCAGTTCCTTGGAATTATTGCAGTTGGGCCAGGATTGAAATGGATTTTAAATTTTCAAATAAAGCTATAATGCATTCCTTAGTCGTAACTGATGAAATATATCTAAACTGTACAGACATGTTGATAAACTAGAGAAAACCGAAGAAGCAACCAATAATGGACAATCCAGAGAAACTGGGCACACAAGACACAGGACGAAGACAAACTATGCAAAACATCACAACACAGAAAACTAAAAAGATTAGCATCACTGATCCACCATAAACCGGGGGAGGGGCATGTGCTCGAGAAGAGTAAGCAGTGTTGCTGATACCTGTCTTTCTTACTGATTAAGGAAGTAATTTCTTGGACAGATTCTATAATTGAGACAGAGAAAGTTGTCATTTTAGATTGACTGAAGTTATGTTTGTTTCACCTTTTGTTGTCATGTTAAATGTTTGTTTTGTGGCAGTGTAGTGGCATAAATCACATGTGGATTTTGAAAAACTCTAAAGATCTTTTGCATAACCTGAAATCAAGATCTTTCTCTCAGGTATCCTCCATCAAAACTTTTGATTTTTCAACTCTGTATACCACCTTACCGCATGACAAAGTAAAAACCCGCTTAAAAGAAACCATTCACAAAGCTTTCAGTCATAGAAACGATGGCTCAAAATTTGTTGTATTAGGCTACAATTCCACATATTTTTCAAACAAAATTCAAAAAGGTAAAACATGCTACTCCGAAGAACAAGTGATCAGTATGCTGGAGTTCCTCATCGATAACATATTTGTCTCCGTTGGAGGGGCACTGTTTCAGCAGGTCGTCGGCATACCAATGGGTACGACTTGTGTTCCTCTTCTAGCCGATTTATTTTTATACTCATATGAGTCGGAGTTTCTTCAAAATCTTGTAAAAGATAAGAAGATTCATGAAGCTAGAGCCTTTAATTTCACATACAGGTATACTGATGACGTTTTATCTATCAATAATCCTAGATTTGCAGAATTTCTTCCATTGATATATCCTCCAGAGCTGGAAATTAAAGAGACCACAAATACAGCTTCGTCCGCATCATTTTTGGACTTATACCTCGAATTTGACGACAGTGGTCAACTCAGTACTAAAATAATTGATAAACGGGGTGACTTCAATTTTCCAAATATGTGCAGCAATATACCAACTTCTCCTGCATATGGTGTTTACATCTCACAATTGATTCCCTTATGCAAGGGCCAGTAGCAATTATTCTGATTTCTTGAAACGTCATCTTTATCTGAGAAACAGGCTACTGGACCAGGGCTATAAACAGATTCGCCTTATTCGATCTCTTAAAAAGTTTATATTCCGATACCAAGATCTTGTCGAAAAATATTCTGTCTCTGCAGAGACGATAATAAACGATGGATTTTCATAAAGTAAATATGGAAAATGTATACAGATAAGGACTAAGCAATCGTGGTTTAGACATGACGTCATTCAACATCTCATTTGAAATACAATTGTGTAAGAAAATGACCGTTTAGTTAAACCGTTCTGCAGAGACGATAGTAAACGATGGATTTGCATAGAGTACTGCGTTGATTACTATTATACCTAATTTGTCCCAGTATTGTTAAAAATGCTGTTATAGTGACAACCGGAACATTTTAACCGTAATGTAAGCGGGATGTTTGGTGCCGTAAAATCTGATTCAACCCACCATTCTTTGAAAATGCCTGTACCAGGTCAGGGCGATTGCGGTTTTCCCAGTTTTCCGGGTGTTGACTGATTTTGTCTGTGCAGTGAAATGAAATGAACACTTGACTGAAAGCGCTATTTTTTCCATTACGTCAATGTTGTATTTATAAAGTTGGAAATCCCATTGTAGAATTCTCGGGTTTTTACATAGAAGTAATCGATTAATTAGAGGATCCCGAGTAAATTTTAGAGTATATAAGGCGGTCAAAATGCCGCGGATGGTTGGATTTCGTTTTGTGTCAATTGAAAAGTAAACGTCGACAAGATAAGCAAGATTAAATCGGTATATTGAGCTGAACTGAGCTAAAACAAGACATCAGGGTTTAAAGAATAGCAGAAGTGACTGATTTAAGTCTTGCCTGTTATTCTGATAAAACGTTTGATCGTTGAATAGCTCAAAGCGAGCCAACATTCTATTTATAGTTATAGTTGTAGTTTACTGAGCTAAATTGAGATATAAAATTTTCTACCATTTTAAAATAATACAATTAATTTGGATAGGTTCTTTTCATTTTACACAATAAATCTCGAACCCTAAGAATTAACTTAGGTACGAACCCTTTCTTACAGATTATTTTTCTATTTATTTTAATTTACTTTAACATATCATTTTCAATAGATACCCGGCCCGTTACAAAATTGGTGGCAGCGTTGCGGGATTCGAGTAGTGTAAATAAATTGTTTAAATTGTAAATACGTTTCTTGTTTGATTGTTTGATTATTTGTTGTACTTGCAATATGGCAGATTATGATGAAGAGTTATCTGAAATAGAATCAGAGGTTGACCGTCTCACAAGACAAGTGAGCGGGTACGAACGGGTTGGTCAGTCAACACCAAAATATAGGGCGACTGGTGAGCGTCAGTCGGTAGGCTTCCCGGTCGATTCAGGTTTCGCAACCACACGACAATCAAGGGAAATAGCTAGTGCTCAAAGAGAAAGTACAGAAGCGGACAGAATAGAGGTTGAAATTGAGAAATTGAGAGAGCAATTAGGGCAATATGAGGAGTTCAGAAGTATGCGGGAAAGTGCATATAGAGAAAGAGAGGGTAGCCCCGCAGTTCGATTTAAGGAACCGTTATATGACAATTATGTTCCTCCGGGTGTTGCAGTGAGAAAAAAATCCGATCAAACTAAGAAACCTGCACAACCGGCTGCTGCTAAAGGCTCAAATACTGCACGTGTAAAAGCTGCAACCTATGATGGTACATCATCATGGTTAGATTATAAGTCTCACTTTGATGCTTGCTCTCGTATAAATAAATGGTCAGAAAATGAAAAGGGGTTATATCTGGCTGTGGCTTTGCGTGGACAAGCCCAGGGCATACTAGGAGATTTGCCTATAGATAAGCAACAAGACTATAAATCTCTTGTGAAATCACTCGAAGAACGTTTTGCCCCACCTAATCAAACTGAGCTGTACAGAGATCAGCTCACTGAGCGACGACAAATACCAACAGAAAGCCTAACTGAACTTGGTCAGGCAATTAGAAGATTAGTAAATCTGGCTTATCCTACAGTACCAGAGAATGTACGTGACACGCTTGCAAAGCAGCATTTTATAGAGGCTCTAGCCGACTCAGAAATGAGGATACGCATTAAGCAGTCACGTCCCCAAAATTTAAATGATGCTATTCGACTGGCTGTCGAATTGGAGACTTTTAATAGAGCAGAACGAAGAGTGACGGAATGCCGCTCATATTTACGTACAACTACAGCAGACAGTACTGCTGGCAAGGTATCTGATAAAACAAAAGATCAGACAGACATGATGAAATTAATGACTGATATGCAAAAAAGACTATCAGATTTACAAAGAGATGTCAACCAGCTTAAGAACGAAAAATTCAGACCACGCAAATTTGATAACACACCAAGATTTAATTATGGACGTGGTCAAGCTTACGGACAGAATTATGGTCGTGGACATGGGTATAGACAAAAATTTAGTCGTGGTCAAGATAATAGACAAAACGGGTACAGAGTGAATCCTCAGAAGGAAAATTCTCAAACTGATAAGAAAAGTGAGAATGTTAGACGTGGTCGCGGAAGAGCAAGACCACTTAGGAGCGAAGTGACAACAAATCAAAGTAGTATACAGGGTAGTATTGGAGTGTCATCTGCCGCTCAAGAGGCAGGTATGTACGTAGAGGGTGATATTCATCAAGTCAAATGCAAGTTGTTAGTAGACACAGGAGCAACTGTGTCTATAGTATCAAACGATATATATCAAAAGATACCTGATGTAGCTAGGCCAACCCTGACTAGCACAAATCAAGAAGTTTTGACTGCTAGTGGCGACAAATTAAAGATTTTAGGTCGTGGTAATTTTCTGATGAGACTTGATGATACAACAGATATGGTAGTGCAGGCATTAGTTGCACAAATCACAGTAGACGGAATAATAGGTTTGGATTGCTTGAGATCAAATGCTGGTTTAATAGATTTACAGAATAGTATGTTAGAGGTAGATGGGAGGCGATTAAGTCTCAAGTATGCAGGAAAACTAGGTTGTTTTCGGGTTGTTGCACATGACAACGTTGTCATGCCTGCTCAGAGTGAAATGATAATAAGAGGAGCAGTAGATGATTCAGCGAATAAGCTAGCATATGAAACCGATATGTTAGTAGAAGCAAACGAAACATTTTTGAAAAAGGATAAAGCGCTTGTAGGCCGTTCACTAGTTCAAGCTAGTAAGAATGTCTTTGTTAGAGTTATGAATCCGTCAGCGGACACTCACATTATTTATCCGGGAACTATTGTGGCACAGGTCAGTCCTGTTCAAGGGGTTGTTAATCCCAACAGTAAAATTGATGAAAAAGGAGAATTGAGAACAGATTTAATTAATCTACTGGAACGCTCCCAAGAACATTTAACACCCAAACAAAGTTCAGAAGATAAGCGTTTACTAAAAGAATATGAAGGGTTGTTTGCAGCTTCAGATAGCGATTATGGAAGGACAAACGTAGTAAAGCATAAAATTGCTACAGGGTCTGCACATCCAATAAAACAACGACCTCGTAGACTCCCAGATGTCTTAGCAAAGGAAGTGGACAAACAAGTAAAAGGAATGTTGAACAATGAAGTAATTACTCCATCCTCAAGCCCTTGGTCATCGCCTGTTGTCTTGGTGAGAAAGAAGGATGGAACGACCCGCTTCTGTGTAGACTACAGACGTTTGAATGCGGTAACCATCAATGATGCCTACCCATTACCACGCATTGATAACTCATTTGATCATTTATCCGGTAGCTGCTGGTTTTCGACACTCGACCTATGTTCGGGGTACTGGCAAGTGGAATGTGAGGATAGTGATAGACACAAAACCGCTTTTGCGACAAGGTCTGGACTTTATGAATTTCGAGTCATACCATTTGGACGAAAAGGAGCTCCAGCAACATTTGAGAGATTGATGGAAACAGTACTAGCAGGGTTGCAATGGGACATATGTCTTATTTATCTGGATGATGTTATTGTGTTAGGACGCTCATTTGAAGACATGGTAACAAACCTTAGAAAGGTTTACGATCGGCTGCTAGCCGCTGGACTTAAATTAAAAGCAAAGAAATGTCATCTCTTTTGTAAGAAAGTTGTGTATTTGGGACATGTAATATCGAAAGCAGGAATAGCTACCGATCCAGAAAAAAATAAAATTGTAGACTCATGGCCAGTACCAACGAATGTCAAAGAATTACGGTCATTTATGGGATTCTGTGGGTATTATAGAAAATTCATTCAAAACTTCTCAAAACTAGCGAAATGTTTGCACAAACTCACAGAGAAAGGGTAAACATTTGAATGGACAAATAAATGTCAGACAGCATTTGAAGAACTCAAAAATCGACTGGTATCATCGCCGATTCTGGCTCATCCAGAATTTTCGAAGAAATTTATACTTGACACAGATGCAAGTAATGAAGCCATTGGAGCTGTCCTGTGTCAGGAAATTGATGGAAAAGAGAGACCCATCGCGTTTGCTAGTCGAACTTTGACAAAACCGGAACGACGCTACTGTGTAACACGAAAGGAGTTACTAGCGGTAGTTTTCTTTGTGAAACATTTTAAGCATTACTTGTATGGAAAACAATTTATCGTGCGAACATATCATAGCTCACTCAGGTGACTTTTAAACTTCAAACATCCCGAAGGACAACTGGCAAGGTGGCTTCAAGTACTCAGCTCCTATAATATGACGATTGTACATCGTACAGGTAGACAGCATCGAAACGACGATGCGCTCAGTCGCATCCCATGTAGAAAATGTGGATTTGATCCAAATTGGGAAAACACAGAATCTGGCACAACATGTTAGAAACATACAGGAGCGAGAAACTCAGGAAGTAGATGAGAAGGAAGTATCTATCAGTGAGAAACAAAAATCTGATAAAGATTTAACAATGATCAGAAAATGGGTTGAGAAAGGAGAAAAACCAGAATTGAAGGAAATTACAGGAGAGTCAATAACAGTGAAGACAATGTGGGCTCAATTTGACCAACTTACCATCATAGATGATGTACTTGTTAGGCGATTAGAAGGACTAAACACAAAGCTACAAGTGCGTGTACCTATGACAGAAAGAAGGACTATACTGTCACACTATCATGATAATCGAACATCTGCACATCTTGGGTTGCGAAAAACTCTAGCCAAAATTAGACAGGGGTATTATTGGCCAGGTTTGCAAAAGGATGTAAAGTTATATGTAGCAGGTTGTTCGTTCTGCTCACAAAAGAAGCCTCCAAATAAGAAGAAGAGAGCTCATATGCAAATAGTCGAAACTGGGTTCCCAATGGAACGCATAGCTATGGACATTCTTTGTGAATTACCAGTAACAAGTGGAGGAAATAAGCACATTTTAGTAATCAGTGATTACTATACTAAATGGACAGAATGTTTTGCAATGCCTAACATGGAGGCAAAAACAGTGGCAAAACTTTTAGTTGAAGAGGTTATAGTCAGATTTGGGACTCCATATGTGATTCATACGGATCAGGGGGTACAGTTCGAAAGCAACTTGTTTCAGGAGGTGTGTAGATTACTGCAAATACAGAAAACTCGGACTACTCCCTACCATCCTCAGTCAGATGGGATGGTCGAGCGGAATAATAGAACAATACTTACAATGTTGTCCGCATTTGTCAATGAACATCAAAACGATTGAGATGAACACCTCCCTTACATTTCAATGGCTTATAGAGCCGCAGAGCATGAAACAACGGGAATCACTCCGAATTATATGATGTTGGGAAGAGAGGTTACAACCCCGCTGGATATTCAATATTGCATGCCACGCAGCATTGCACATATCCCTCAAAATCGTTGGGCATGGATACTCAAGGACAGAATGGAAGAAACTCATAAACATGTCAGGGAAAATGTTAAAAGTGCCATGCACCGACAGAAGAAATATTATGACCAGAAACTATCCTGGCAAAGTTTTCAGCCAGGCGATCAAGTATTTGTTTTCTTTCCAAATGTTAAATCAGGGTTAACAACCAAGCTAGCATGCTTGTGGAGAGGACCCTTCAAAGTGATAGCAAAAATCACAGATGTCACTTACAAAATTAACTGTGGTCGAAAAGGTAAACCACAAGTATTACATGTGGATAGGATAAGAAAGAAATATCCACAAAATCTTCCAGGAGAAGAAAGTGAGCAGATTGAGTCTTACGAGGAAACAGTGGCAAAAGATGACTTACCAAATGAAAGTATGAAAAAAGACAAAGCCATGGAGTTTAACTCCAACAAAGAAATCTCAGACAATGTAGGGATAGATAGCGAAGTTCAAAAGTCAGGTAGACAAAAACGAAAACCCGGTTGGTTAGCGGATTACGAAACATATTAAGCAGATATGTTTTTTTTTTTTTTTCTTTTTTTATGTCCGTCGGATGGGGACATTAAATCCGAGGTCCCGTGTGCAGGAACTGCCACAACCTGTCCACGTTAAAGATCCCTCCTGCAGAGTTCGCTAAGAGTAGGCTCCTTGGGGCCGCTGCAGAGGCAAAACTTGTTAGGGAACACAAAATTTATTCTTTTGGCCGTGGCACTCAAAATTGCAGACGTTGGTAGGTACATTGTTGTTTAGGTTACTTTTTGTCAAAATAGGATTAGGTGTTTGGGTCAAAGTTAATATTAGTTGGATCATTGATCAAAGTTAGGGTATAACGATAATTTAATTTGGTTAAGAAAGCAATGCTCGTACATGAGGAAAGCGAGGACGCTTTTTGTTCGGAGGCGTGGGTAAATGTAGTGAAATGAAATGAACACTTTACTGAAAGCGCTATTTTTTCCATTACGTCAATGTTGTATTTATAAAGTTGGAAATCCCAATGTAGAATTCTCGGGTTTTTACATAGAAGTAATCGATTAATTAGAGGATCCCGAGTAAATTTTAGAGTATATAAGGCGGTCAAAATGCCGCGGATGGTTGGATTTCGTTTTGTGTCACTTGAAAAGTAAACGTCGAAAAGATAAGCAAGATTAAATAGATATATTGAGCTAAACTGAGCTAAAACAAGACATCAGGGTTTAAAGAATAGCAGAAGTGACTGATTTAAGTCTTGCCTGTTATTCTGATAAAACGTTTGATCGTTGAATAGCTCAAAGCGAGCCAACATTCTATTTATAGTTATAGTTGTAGTTTACTGAGCTAAATTGAGATATAAAATTTTCTACCATTTTAAAATAATACAATTAATTTGGATAGGTTCTTTTCATTTTACACAATAAATCTCGAACCCTAAGAATTAACTTAGGTACGAACCCTTTCTTACAGATTATATTCCTATTTATTTTAATTTACTTTAACATATCATTTTCAATAGATACCCGGCCCGTTACATCTGTTTGTTGACTTATGAGTTTTGCCTTTCCCTTTGGAAAATTGCTCGGTGTTCGGTTATTTTGTTATTACCCTTATTTAACAAGATTGTCTTTAAATAAGATACACGTCTACCAAGTCAGGGTCATTACGGTTTTCACAGTTTTCCGGTTGTTGACTGATTTTGTCTGTTTATATAATTATGAGTTTTGACTTTCCCTTTGTAAGATTGTTCGGAGTTCGGTAATTTTGTTATTACCCTTATTTGCCATGACGTGTACAAATATGCTGATAAACAATTATATGGATATCAACAAAATCGAATCAAACTGTCAATACAGTCGCGACAGAAACTAATGGGACACATTCAGAGAGAGAGAGAGGAGGGGGACCCAACAAAATTAGGTTTCCTTCACATACAGCAGCAAATATGCTATGCTGATTATGGACAAGGACCGGTTCAACAATATACAAATAATAATTTAAATCAACAAAGAAAAGACATATGTCTACATTATAAAAAGTGGTGTGTTAAACCACTTTTACAAGAGTTCCAAACTGTACAATGCTTGAAAATAACATTTCTGATTCGGTACAGATAATAACCAATTTATACGACCAAGACATAAGTTAACGGAAGTTAACATTAAGAATCTGTACCTTCAGGGCAGTCTTAATAATTGTAGAAATGAAATGCCATTTAGCATCAATACTAAATTGATACAGGCTGTATCTAAAATGTAATATAAATTTAACCTGCAAATTAATATCATATGATGCTTGTTATTTGCTGCATAGCCTTTAGCCATACTAAAATCAGATTGCATCTAAATTTTACAATTTCAATAATGAAATATCGATGTATGCAACAATACATGATGATTATATTTTTTGTGAAAAAAACAACTTACTTGTGAATTGCCTGAAGAAACTTTCTTTGGTGTGATCTCACTCTGCTGGCGTTCACTTTCTTTATTAATTTCGTGTGTTTATAAATCAACCATGTTTCGCGTAATACATTGGCTGCTGCATTTTTTAACTGTGAGGTAGAAAATGTGAACATTAAAAACTCAGTCTGAGCAAAATTGAATTGCTTTCAAGAGTAACAGCATACAACTAATTCAAATTAACATTCATTCACTATAAAATTTTATTTAGTGCATTGCACTATTAACGATACAGTAAAACATTTACATTACTTATGCAAATAGTTTGAAGTTGATTAATGAAATTTACAATAGTTTGCATTATAAATATTCCATTCATCAATTATTATGCTTTGTCATAAAAATACAAAACACAGATACCAAGTAAAACATCTATCCAGATTACACAATTATAGCTTATTTTGTTTATAATTATTTAAAGTGCACATCTAATGAAAAATGTATTCGTATGATCAAAGAAAAACAAAAGAAAAAAACGTGACACAATGTGGAAACATTTATAAATATGATTCCCATAATACAGTGCCTGACGATGACTGTTGGGAATCAAATATCTTGCTGATGATAATCAGTGAGAAGTAATACAGTGCCTGACGATGATTGTTGGGAATCAAATATCTTACTGATGATAATCAGTGAGAAGTAATACAGTGCCTGACGATGACTGTTGGGAATCAAATATCTTGCTGATGATAATCAGTGAGAAGTAATACAGTGCCTGACGAAGATTGTTGGGAATCTAATATCTTGCTGATGATAATCAGTGAGAAGTAATACAGTGCCTGACGATGACTGTTGGGAATCAAATATCTTACTGATGATAATCAGTGAGAAGTAATACAGTGCCTGACGATGACTGTTGGGAATCAAATGTCTTGCTGATGATAATCAGTGAGAAGTAATACAGTGCCTGACGATGACTGTTGGGAATCAAATATCTTACTGATGATAATCAGTGAGAAGTAATACAGTGCCTGACGATGACTGTTGGGAATCAAATATCTTGCTGATGATAATCAGTGAGAAGTAATACAGTGCCTGACGATGATTGTTGGGAGTCAAATATCTTACTGATGATAATCAGTGAGAAGTAATACAGTGCCTGACGATGACTGTTGGGAATCAAATATCTTACTGATGATAATCAGTGAGAAGTAATACAGTGCCTGACGATGACTGTTGGGAATCAAATATCTTACTGATGATAATCAGTGAGAAGTAATACAGTGCCTGACGATGACTGCTGGGAATCAAATATCTTGCTGATGATAATCAGTGAGAAGTAATACAGTGCCTGACGATGACTGTTGGGAATCAAATATCTTGCAGATGATAATCAGTGAGAAGTAATACAGTGCCTGACGATGACTGTTGGGAATCAAATATCTTACTGATGATAATCAGTGAGAAGTAATACAGTGCCTGACGATGACTGCTGGGAATCAAATATCTTGCTGATGATAATCAGTGAGAAGTAATACAGTGCCTGACGATGATTGTTGGGAATCAAAAATCGTACTGATGATAATCAGTGAGAAGCAATACAGTGCCTGACGATGAATGTTGGGAATCAAATATCTTACTGATGATAATCAGTGAGAAGTAATACAGTGCCTGACGATGACTGTTGGGAATCAAATATCTTGCTGATGATAATCAGTGAGAAGTAATACAGTGCCTGACGATGACTGTTGGGAATCAAATATCTTACTGATGATAATCAGTGAGAAGCAATACAGTGCCTGACGATGAATGTTGGGAATCAAATATCTTACTGATGATAATCAGTGAGAAGTAATACAGTGCCTGACGATGACTGTTGGGAATCAAATATCTTGCTGATGACAATCAGTGAGAAGTAATACAGTGCCTGACGATGACTGTTGGGAATCAAATATCTTGCTGATGATAATCAGTGAGAAGTAATACAGTGCCTGACGATGACTCTTGGGAATAAAATATCTTGCTGATGATAATCAGTGAGAAGTAATACAGTGCCTGACGATGACTGTTGGGAATCAAATATCTTGCTGATGATAATCGGTGAGAAGTAATACAGTACCTGACGATGACTGTTGGGAATCAAATATCTTGCTGATGATAATCAGTGAGAAGTAATACAGTACCTGACGATGACTGTTGGGAATCAAATATCTTGCTGATGATAATCAGTGAGAAGTAATACAGTGTCTGACGATGACTGTTGAGAATCAAATATCTTGCTGATGATAATCAGTGAGAAGTAATACAGTGCCTGACGATGACTGTTGGGAATCAAATATCTTGCTGATGATAATCAGCGAGAAGTAATACAGTGCCTGACGATGACTGTTGGGAATCAAATATCTTGCTGATGATAATCAGTGAGAAGTAATACAGTGCCTGACGATGACTGTTGGGAATCAAATATCTTGCTGATGATAATCAGTGAGAAGTAATATAGTGTCTGGCGATGACTGTTAGGAATCAAATATCTTGTTGATGATAATCAGTGAGAAGTAATACACTGCCTGACGATGACTGTTGGGAATCAAATATCTTGCTGATGATAATCAGTGAGAAGTAATACAGTGCCTGACGATGACTCTTGGGAATCAAATATCTTGCTGATGATAATCAGTGAGAAGTAAATGTAGTAAGTGGTGATGATTGTTGAGGCTTAAGCCGTGAAACTGAAGATGGCCGTTGTGGGGTAGAGTCCTGTAGCTTACGATGACCGTTGGTGATTGAATAATATATATATATCTGATGAGAACCATCGGGGTTAACAAGTAATGCAGCTGACGATGACTGTTGTGGTTATAATCGTATAGTTGCGAACGACAGCAAAGGTTACATTCATGTAACATACTATGACCCTTGCTGATATAATCATGGAGCGCATGATAAGCTTTGAAGTTTGGGTCATGTAGCTGATTATGACCATTGGAGTTATTATCAAATATGTTGACGATGATTGTTAATGATTATAATCACGTAACTGACGACGACAGCTGAGGTAAGACTCGTGTAGCTAGTTGTTGTTGACCATTGTGATTTAAATTAATATCTTAGAATAGGTATTTATTCAAATGTAATATAAAACAGAATGATACGATTTCTAAGGTGTCGTATTAAGCATTTCGCATGGTAAACAAGATGTTTATCCACAAATGGTGAAAGTTCTGTGTTCATTTTGAATCATGTCACTGTAATAGATAGCAGGATTGATTCTTTATGTGAAAGATAAGGAATTAATAGAGACTCTTCTGTTCCTTATTACTTTTGATCATCAGCGTGGGAGATTAATCCTCTTCGCCTAATATATCAGATGAATCGCCTCTTCAGACAGTAACACTGAACCTTACAAATGTAGTTTAGTATAATGTACTATTAAACATAACTCTTAGCGGTCTTATTTGATACCTTTGATGTACACTCATTTGTGAAACGTTTCGTTGGTTTCTAAGATTTTTCTTTAAACTCAAAGATTATTCTAAGTTTTCTTTTTTTATTTTAAATTTAAATTGATAATATCGTGATCAAAATTTAACGGAAATTTTAACGTGATTAATATATTTACGTCAATTATCTGTGGAATCATAATTAATTGGGGCTGTGGTGGTCGTGATCGTATGGTAGTTGGATTTACCACTATCTGTGCATATCAGCACTTAATGTGCGAGTTCGAATTTCGCTCATGGCGATGTGCACTCGATACATTATGTGATAATTTGTCCGTGACTTGCGACAGGTTGATGTTTTTTTCCGGCTGCTCCAGTTTCCTCCACCAATAAAACTGATCGCCACGATATAACTGGAATATTGTTAAACACCATAAACCAAATCATAATAAATAATTTTGAATGTCCATTTTAACCACTAGGATCATGAACTTATGTTTACCATGTGGTTATAAATTATTCAAGATTACCATAATTGGAAACATCACAGAAAAAATAAGAGATTAATGTATTATACCACAAAACGCTAGGAGTATTTTCCAAAGCAACAATGAAACAATTAAGTTTGGTCTATATGTACTGGCAAAGCCACAAGAACTTAATTTTGTATATGTGACATTTATCTGTATACAATTTGATTACAAATAGTCAGCTGTGCCTCATAATTCAATAATTGGTGCATTTATTTTAGAATGTCATATATGTAGGTCGTAGGCCTAGCAACTGTACTCTCCCTTATGGACAAATTGGTGATATTACATCAAGATTTAATGCTTACAAGAAAACCACCGACCTGTTGCAAGTCAAATCAATGACAAACTTTATCACATACAACATTATCTGATAAAGTTTGTCAGTGACTTGCGACAGGTCGGTGGTTTTCTTTGGGTACTCCGCTTTCCTCCACCAATAAAACTGACCGCCATTGATATAACTAAAATATTGTTGAAAGTGGCGTTAAACACCATAACCATATAACCCTAACACGTAGCCCTACTAGCAAGCTAAGCAGTGTGTGTCATAATGCTTATCACATTTGATTGAAATCAACCGTCAGTATGTCGACGATTCTATACCATTTACCAAAAAATCAGAGATAATGCTGTTCATCAAATATTCGCAAAAATAGCAAGTTAGGAAAACATTTAGGAAATGTTTTGCTGTTATTTTTTACTCGTAAGTTAGGAGAATATTTAGGAAACTTTTTACTATAATTCTTTACTCCTAAGATGTCAGGATTTGCCTTCATCGTTTTTCTTTAAAACACCTTAGATTTCATATCAAGCACGAACAATAAATAATGTTACCCGGAAGAAAATTCTTGAACTATGTAACTAACTACAGAGAGGATCTAAATTGGATTTGCTCTAGATTGAATCAGAGAACAGACACTGATGACAAAAAACCTCCAATATAAGTCAGTAGATATCATAGAAACATCCAATCTGATTCATCTTAAGTTATTACGAAAGGATGTCTAAGAAAGCAGACTGTAGCATGTAAATGGGGCATGCCGATTATTCAGATCAGGTATATCTTTATACCAAGACCCCTCTGTAGTATTATTTAATCAGATCTGGTATATCTTAATAAAAAGACCCCTCTTTAATATTATTTAATCAGTTAATCTACACGTTTTTGTGCATCATTCCTGTAATAACTAATAAAGATTTGTAAACTGACGTTTCCATAAATACATTATCTTGGATGTGCAAACATTATTTTATATTTTTATTAAGAAAGGCAAATTGTAAACTTGTGAATTATTTTGTTGGTAGATTTGTTGCGAATATGTCCTCGTTATATTTGAAATCTCAGTCGAATCAAAATTACAAGTATATAGTTTAAACTTTCTTTATGTATTTATCATGTCTAATGACAGGACAGTGCTTAAACGAACCACCATAATTCAAAGGTTTATCGTAATTGCTGAAAATATGAGAAGATAACGAGGTATGATAAGTGTTATTAAGTGTCCATTATGCCTAGGTCAGATTCGTAATTGAGTCCACATTTTTCAAAACGTTTCTAGAATTTGTTCGAAATTGTTTTCTCTCGAAGAAATGACCCTTAATAATTAAGTAATGATTGTTAAATGTATGATATAGCATGTGTCGTTTAATGAAGTTATACTCTCTACTAATTGAGCAGAAACCATTTATGAATTAAGCAATTTGGGGATAATAACATATAAAGGAGTAGTGGCACGGAGGCTGAAATCGAACCTTCGTGGCCCTACTTTACTAATTCCCTCGCCAAGTTTTGATATGTGAAACTTAAATAATATAGTGTTTAGATTTAAGACAAATAAATAGAAACCATAGAATATGATAAGGTGATTAATTAAAATGTGCACATTCTTTGCAAACCAACGAGTGAAATAGTGTCACACAAATCAATTTAAAAAGAAATGAAGCTATTTATCGTAACTTTATCAAATTACGAAAATATTCACAGACAATTTAATTTGCTTCTTATCTTTACCATTCGAATTGTTTTTAATCATTTAAAGATTTATAATATATGCTAAAGTATTTAAATGAATCAGGAAATTAATTTATAATGGTCCGTGGCGTTGTTTTGTTCATTTCAAAGTTGTCCTCAAATAAACATATCCCAAACATTTGGTTTTAAATGTGGAAGAAACCGCGATTAGCTAATGACACGGTATTAATTGAGGATTTTTGTGAAACCAGAGAGTCCCCCGAGATTGTATCGTTCATCTGAATTAATATTTATCATTTAATGGCAGATTTCAAAATGAGAAGTAAGTTTTCACATCTACAAAGCTTTGATAATCGTTACAAAATCGGGTTGTAAGACACAACCAAGAAGGATATATTGTTAGCAAATATTGCCTTATATACATGTAAGCTACATAATTATGGCAATATCCCGCTTTAGTTCAACGCCCATATGGATTGTCGATAGAAAATTGGTATGGATTCACCCACCCAATAGATTTATCAGGCATATTGTGGTCTATATGGTTAGTTGATTCAGAGAAAATTAAAATGAAAGACGAATACGGACACAATGGATGAAAATAGCTAGCACGGACCAGTTTATTATTATTATTATATATTAGAGCATAAACGAAATAAAAACTGCTACGATCACTCTTTGTTATTTTTGTCAAGAATACAAACCAGTGAAAAAGTGAAACACGTATTTTACTTCCTTGTTAGAAACAGTCGTTATTGTGAAGCAAATTAATATAGCTTCATTTCATCTTACGTTCTTATTGATGTCCTTGTCGTTCATAAAATTCATGACGTTACGTTCAGCATTTGACAGTTCAATCCATTGTGTAAGAAGTGCCACTAGAATAGCGGTAATCCCAGCACCCTGGTATATAGTAGAATATGTATCATTGTTTAATATATATAAATACATAGATATATTACTAACGATTTAAACCTACCCTTTTTGTTAACTGTGTGTCCATCATAAAATTATGGACATGCGTTTCTGCTCTGCTTAATTCGAGTTTTCGTGCTACGAGTGCTACTACTAATGCTGTACAACCAGACCCCTGACACAAAATAATCATTCTTATAAATATATAATACAACGCATACATTTAACATTGTCTGAGACAAAATATTACAAAACACACCTTGAAATCTAAAATTCAATTGTTAACTCTAGGACCTCAGAAGCCACAAACCACTTAAGTAGCCGTTTAATCTTCCAGACATCTAAACAAGACAGGTGTATTTATAGCTGTCCGTGCGTTCATTCTCCATTAAATTCGACGGTCAAGATATAGCTAACAAATTGGTTAAAGTGATGATAAATACCAATACCTATCCCACAGTTTATTAGAACTGACATTGAATTATATCTGTCTACGTTGTCAATCAATAATCAATTTCAGGAAATATTAAAGTGCAAATTAGGATATACAAAGTGTAAATTAGTCTAAAATGTATGTCCATGTCTTGAAACAGGAAAACTGAAGTGTCATCCACGCTGTCCGTAGACAAATCGCAGGCGGTATTACCCACGCTCAAAGGCGACTTATAAATGCATCCTGGTCTACGTTGATGATTGTATTTGCTTGCAAATGTAATTTTTTAGAGCAATATATACACTAGGACAAATGAAATTTTGCAGGCATTTATTTTTTGTTTGTTTTGATTCTGCTGTAATATATAAATTTCAATATGTTGTTGTCTTCATTTGAGCACAGGCACTCGTGGCACGGACTTACCACCCCCCTTTTTTCTAACTTTCTGTTTACAAATCATAAATTTTCCAAACATGTGCAGCAATATACCAGCTTCTCCTGCATATGGTGTTTACATCTCGCAATTGATTCGCTATGCAAGGGCCAGTAGCAATTATTCTGATTTCCTGAAACGTCATCTTCATCTGAGAAACAGGCTACTGGACCAGGGCTATAAAAAGATTCGCCTTATTCGATCTCTTAAAAAGTTTATATTCCGATACCAATATCTTGTCGAAATATATTCCGTCTCTGCAGAAAAAATTATAAGCGATGCATTTTCATATAGTGAAAATGTATAAAGATAAAGAAGTCAAAAATGTCAAGAATTTTTTTTGTCAATGTGTGACGTAAAAATATTTTTGACATTTACGTCACCGAATATGGTACTGCTTTGACTACTATTTTACCTATTTTGTTCCTGTATTTAAATACTGTTACAGTGACAGCCGGAACCTTTGAACCCTAATGAGAGCGGGAGGTTTGGCGCCTTAAAATCTGATTCAACCCACCATTTCTTTAGAAATGCCTGTACCAAGTCAGGGTCATTACGGTTTTCACAGTTTTCCGGTTGTTGACTGATTTTGTCTGTTTATATAATTATGAGTTTTGACTTTCCCTTTGTAAGATTGTTCGGAGTTCGGTAATTTTGTTATTACCTTTATTTACAAATTTATTTTCAATAAAATTTCTTTATTTCTTTATTATTTCATCTCTTTTTCCTTATTTTAACTTGTTCGTGTCAATATTCATACAATCTTATGTTAATAACAATTTGCATGTATCGACCCTATATAGATACTAATAATCCACAAGACATGAAACTCCGCAGGTTTAAAAATCGTACCCCTGTTCGCTTCGAGTACATTTATTGCAAACTAGGACATATATCCATTCCTATGATAGCTCAGTTCTCCAGAATTTTAAGATTTTCAAACATTTATTACCAAATTTTTCGTAGAGTACCCTTTGGTGACGGAAGTGACGTACCACTGAATTCCAAATGCATTACTTCAACGATAGGGTCAGAAAAGTTCCAAACATTTATTATTTTGGCGCAATATTTTGAAATCATGACCAAGAGAAAAGGAAACTACCAGTCCACAGATATAGTTACATGGTAAAATATGTAATTAAGTTTGTAGTCATCATTAACAGGCGATGAGAAAAACTGATATATCTGTGAACTGGTATTTTTTTTTCTCTTGGTCTAGATTTCAAAATATTGCGCCAAAATGATAAATGTTTGGAACTTTTCTGACCCTATCGTTGAAGTAATGTATTCGGAATTCAGTGGTACATCACTTCCGTCACCGAAGGGGTACTTTACGAAATATTTGGCAATAAATGTTCGAAAATCTTAAAATTCTGGAGAACGGAGCTATCGTATGCACAAACAAAAACGGGGGCGAAAAGATGCGTCTTTTAGGAATGGATACATATCCTAGTTTGAATGACATAACGGAAATAAGGTGCAATAAATGTACTCGAAGCGAGCAGGTGTACGATTTTTAAACCTGTGGAGTATCATGCCTTGTGGATTATTAGTATCTATATAGGGTCGAAACATGCCAATTGTTGTTAATATAAGATTGTATGAATATTTACACGAACAAGTTAAAATAAGGAAAAAGATTTGATGAAATAATAAAGAAATAAAGAAATTTTATTGCAAATAAATTTGTAAACAAAATTTTATTGAAAATAAATTTGTAAGCAGACTTGATTTAATCTCATATTCATGTAAATAATAATATCAGATTCCTTGGTGTTTAATTTGTTTTCGAATTGCACGTCAACATTTGCGCGGTTTAACTACCAGTCATCCGATTGTCAACAGAAGATTATGAATGTTGTGTTATTTTGTTATTTATTATTCGTGAAGTGTGTTTTTTTCTTCAAGTTAATTGTGTAAATTGGGATTCAGCTTGTGCGTAGCATTACCCATGTAGCTATGCAATTAATGAAGTGTATGTTTTTTTAATGTAATTGTGCAAATTGGGATTCAGCTTGTGTATATCATTACCTCCGAAGCTATGCTACTTTTTATTTGCAATTCATGAAGTGTATGTTTTAAGTTGAGATTTATATTATGCATGTCATTACATCACGTGTAAGTTAATTGCGTAAATTGGGATTTAACTTGTACCTACCATTACCCCTGTAGCTATGGCAATACCTCTACCACAATACGTATTAGGTACTATATCACCATACCCAACGGACAGAAACGTAATGGCAATCATCCACATAGAATTCAAAATGTTTGAATGATTAGGGTCCAGATACCTGAAATGAAATCGATAGAAGCTTTTATAATCATACTGTGAAAATGTAATCCATTTAATAACATGCTAGCGCTTTTACTGTTATCAACTATAATTACAGTATATAATAGAGTGGCACAAGTCGTACAGATGATGCTAAAAACGACGTGATGATGTTATATAATTAGTGTTAAAACTAGCCGGCCATAAAATATCATCCAAGAATAAATATAAAACCCGTAGTTTTTGTTACTTTATTAATGAGGGGAATTGAGGAGGAAATATACATTTGTATACATCATCGTTGAAATGATTTGGGGTGTCGAATAGGGGGAAATGTAGGAAACAATCTTACTAATTTACCAAAAATAAATAATGGCGCTTAAGTCTTCCCAAAAATGTCAAATTATCTTTAATTTCAAGGACAATTTGTATTATCAAGCAGAAAAAAACCAGAAAAGGAATTTGAAATGTGTGATTGATTTATGGTCCTGTGACTTTATATCCTACTAGTAGCTAAAATACATCAAATGCCCAACATATCAGTTTTATATTCAAAATGTTTTTCTTTTTTATATACACATTCTATGATCTGATTGAACTCTATAAGACATATACTCTCTTATTATATAAACGTTGGTACGTAGTGCTTTATGTACCTGTATATCTTAACATGGAGAGTATATGATCATAACAATAAATCAGGAATATACATGATACGATTTGTTAGCTTAGAATGTTTTATTATATTATCATAATATCAAATAATCGATATTAACATGAAAGTCTTCGTGTTTGTTACCTGGCAACATTCGTTTTAAGTCATGACAATATCTTTAAGGGCCTTAATAAAGAAATCGAGAAATAAAAGTTGAAAGAAATTTAATGAACATAAATATAGCGGTTGACGAAATGAAGACATCGCGTGATAATTATTCCAGAATTGCATTCCACTCCAGTTCTTGGTTATGTGTTCTGTGACCTATTTACGTGGAATGAAAATAAACCAAGCAATTGGAAGGATTATATTATGATTTTCATTGCTAATCTTTATTCAAAATAATAAGGAAAGTTAAAGCTACCGATTAATCTCTGTTTATTTCGGTATTCTTCCAATACGCCCAAGATTAAAAGAAATATGAAATATTGTAAAAAATAAAATGACTTAGCAAAACCTTTTTCATTGGACAGACTAACCTTGTGGTGTCCAAATCGAACCCACCGATGGGTGTCTGAGTTAACCTGGATATTTTAAAATAACTTCTTCTTTAAATGGTTCAACTTTTACTTCGAGGTGTCCATGATAACGACACATCATATTTCGAGAAAACATGGTTTGGCTGTATTGATTTTGTTAATACATTTATTTATCTAATCTGTGGACACAAATATACTTTTAACTAATGAAACATTCAACCAAATTTGATTCCAATGTACTTTTGATAATGATGGTACGGGATATTTACTGATTTATGAAACGCATAAATATTAGAAATACATCGGTCTAAAAAGAAAGTAGCCCACACATAAATATCAAAGTTCCAGATCCACACGTCTATATTTCAAATAATCAAAGATACACAGCACCAACAGTATGAAGATATTAATTGAATAGTTCATTTGAGACTGTATTACACGACGGGTGCCACAAGTGGAGCATGAACTGCCTACCCTTCCGGGACATCTGAGTTCACCCCCGGTTTTAGTGGGGATTTGTGTTACTCCATCTTTAGTTTTATATGTAATGTTTTGTAGATCGTTGTTTGTTCTTTTGTCCTATTTCTTTTGGCCATTGTCTTGTGTGTTCGTCTTCGATTTACGGCTTCTGATTACCTCTTTGGTATCACCAAACTCTTCTTACACCTTCAGAACCACATAAAATCATTCTAGATATTAAAATGTTGTGAAATCAAAGGTTTGGACGTTTTCATTTTTTGTTGCATCCCTTTGTCACGTTGTACGTGAAAATGTATATTTATTTCCCATTTGACAACGAAGAATATCTTGTCAAGCAAAGATACCATCGTACATAAGGAATATAATACGATTTAAATACTGATTATTACAATATGATGTACTTATATGTCTGATACAATATCAGATTAAAGTAAACCACATCAATATTGAGGACAGTCGTATATAATCCCTGATAATCCAGAACCTAAAAAAAGAGTAGTCATATGGGAATATTGTAACATATCAAGCCATTCATATAAGTATTTTTAGAGTATAATATTGATTTTGACTTTATAAGGATTGCTGTTGTATTGCAACAATAATGTTGGCTATAAAACGTAGAACGTAGAGGCTTTCAGAAGGACAATTTAGATTAAGCTGTATTATGTGTACTGTACATGAATATATATAATTAAAATGTTTCGGCATTAGTAAATTGTTTTTGTTTCTTCCTCAGAAAAGTTTGAGGATACCAATAATGTAATCAGATGCTGTAAATCGAAGAACAAATAAAATATGACCAAAAACAACAAAGTACGAAAAGACAAAAAATAATCCACAACAAAACACACAATATCTAAAATTCAGCAATACGAATCCCACTAAAACCGAAGTGAACTCACGTGCTATGTAGATGTAATCAGTTCGTTATTCACTAGGGACACCTCTCGTGTTCCTCATGTACTCAATATGTTCGTATTTGTTTGGAATATATTTGTTGATTTCGTCTTTTGATTTATTTTCGTTACAGAGGATGTGTATTTCGTTGATTGGTTGGTATAATTATTTTGCTATGGGTCATTTTTTTCATATTGCGACTAGTTAGTATGAGATGAACGCGTACGAACACGAGGCCGGTCGTGGGCAATTTAAAACAAAAATGTACATTGAAAAGGGAACGGGGCTATTAATATATATGACTTCGCTTCGCTTTATCAGGGATGTCACTGAATTGACGGAAAGCAAATTGTGAGGTACGTACATTGTTGAGGTTTCAATTTTAGCAATCTGTCATCATTCAGTATTGTAAATAAGAAACGTAGTGACGTAGATAGATGAAAACAGATGATTTACATGTGTATAAATGAATATACATTCTTTGGAAATGTTGTGCAATACAGTAACGAGTTGAAGCGAACAATGGCACCATGTGATATACAAATATAAGAAGATAAGGGTTACTTGTTAAAACACAATAGCATGTGCTACAGTATATACGAGATTAGTATTTACAGTGAAATGTTGGCATGCGACCTACTCCTATTTCGTGTTGCCTGAAAAATATTTTGTTAAACCTGCCAATAGCTTGTTTTAGAATGCTGAAATACTAAACGAGAAGGTCAAATAAAATAGTTGGCGTCACCTTCCAATCAATCAATCAATCAATCAATCAATCGAATTAGCTCCAATGTTTAGCACTTTTAACTTAATCAAAATTATGAAAAGAAAATTTAAACAGTAATGGTCACCAATTCCAACAATATCAAGAAAAACGAACAATCACCTCTCATATTCACTCAATGAAAACAACAAAAGACCACGATATATGAAATTGGAAATCCAGGTTCTGGTTTAGGACAGGAATACACATGCGGCGGGGTTACATCGGTTAATGGGACCCCAACTCTCCCTTCTTTATAACTGGATCTCCATAGCCAATACATTTGCAGACGATTAAAACATGCTAGCAATGGCTTCCACTGAAAAAGACCGCATAGTATACATATGAATGACAACAAAAACATGGACAGTACAATAACATGGTCAGTGAATGCTCTTAGTTCGCTGTCTACTAGCTAGGAATGTAGAATGAATGCACAAAATAACCAATTTACACAACCCATGGAGACGTGAATATCTGCAAACTAATCAAACGTATGTCCTCGAGTATTATTTCTGTAGAAATTGTAATGAAGCAATATAACTCTGTTCGTCCAACCTCGCATGTGTACAGAGTTAATACTAGTATAAGCCCTGGTCAGGAATATTTATTCGGCAGTTGTCAGGAGAAATGAAACTTGTAGTATATCAACAGACCATACCAGTATAGATTGAACAACATACTGAGTTTTTATCAACCGCTTTTGACAGGATACATATAAAACAGTTAGGTTGTACAGCCGATAATCTTGCCTTACAATAGAGTACACCAAAATTATACTTCGTTGCAAGAAAAAGAAAAGATAAGTATGGGAAAAATAAAGATATGCATAAATATTAAACCGCAAGTTAGAAGACGTCGTGATAATAAGTGGACAACAAAGATACACAGTAGTGTAAACAATATAAACACAAAGGGAAAGATACAGAATCACAAACCCTCCAACAAACAATTACACTTGTCAATGACTTGCAATGTTTTTTGTTCCATTTTATCGTTACACAAGATAATATCACAAGCAAGAAACAAGCGTGATGTGAAAAATTATCGTTGATTTCTATGTGACGTTATGTTGACGATACTGACTTGACAAATTCTCGGTAAACATTGATATTGATATTTCTTGATCGAAATAATTTTTTCATAGCATCTCACATCTTAGGCTTCGCATTCGATGTGATATTGCTATGAGAAATTCAGTGTCTCAAAGATAAACGATGGTATCAGAGGATTAATTCATTTAAGAATCCTCGAATGTGTATGCAATAATCGTGACATAAAACATAAGACAACGATTAAAATATATGATTTTGTTGTTGACAAAACTTCAAAGACTTATTAAAGACAATAACGGGAGACGGGTAATTATATATATTTTAAGACAATGTCGTTGTTTTACAGATCGATTACTAGCGATTCACAGGAGTATACTTGTTGTTGTAATATAAATCCATCCACAAATACATATATTTAATTAGAATCTGGCAAGCTATCGTTAGGAAACGTAAAAAAAAATCGTTCGTTTTTGTCTAATAAATTTCCAATAAATGACTATAGTTTACCGTTTTAATATGAAACCTGCTTTAGTCTAGTTTGACATATAAACAAGAAATTAGCACAATCGATTTGCAGTTTATTCAAGGTTCAAAAGGTTTTCTGATAACAATAAAGAAAAAAGAAACACATTGAAACTTGTCACTTTTCGCTGTTTTGGGAAGCACTATGTACATTAATAGAGTTATACCAATACCAGCAAACAATGCAAAAAGGGGATTCAACTTGTTTGACTTTATCGTTTCTGTCAAACATTCCATCACATTGAAACGACAGAGAAGTAAATGTACCATCGTCCTAATCCCCTCCTGTATTCACTGAGGTCCAAATCGCCATATCTTAAGGAGATAAATTGTAGTGGTGGATTATTCAGTTAAATCGATAACCATAGTTTCATTTAAAAGGTGAAAATAATTAATACAAATATGCATTCTTAAAAAATGTTGTTCTCATAAAAATTCATATTTACAAGGTTACCAAGATGTCCTACATTTTGTATTATTATACATTTGTATTAGTATGTCGATATGAGAAGATACTCTTGGTATTAATATGCTTCTTACGTTATGTGCTTATGTACAAAGCTACATTGTATACCACAACACATTAAACAGTCCCCTAATCAATGTTACTTATTAAAACCCCATCATGAACAAATTTACACTAAGATAGCATGGCATGTTAGATGCTTTCTTTAAATATGTTACTGAAACCCTGTTATATACGTTATGTACACATGTTCATTAGAAAGCATGTCATATTAAATACGTTACTGAAACCCACATTAAATAAGTCCATTACATATGTTTCAAAACACCATTACGTGTATGTTATTTACAAAACTACATTAGATAGCAAGGGATATTAAATGATTGAGTGAGTAAGGGATTGTTGCTTAACGGCAGGTAAGCATGTGTCAGCTATGCCATACCGAGAACAAGTTTCATTTCCATGAAGATGATGTCGCTTTGTACTAGACCAACTCGCTTAGTTGGATGTTCATTAAAAACAAATAACCCGTGGGTAGACCTGTCATTCCACTAGGGTACATTATTCCAATTCCATCCAGTCAGTGCTATTACTCCTTAATGCTGCATGCTTAACGGAGAAGCAACAAGTGCTAATTTTATAATCTGTGGTGTGTCCCCACCAGGGCTTGAATCCATGACCTACCCTACTCAAGGCGATCATACTAATAACCATTACACCACTGATGCGGCTTATATCAAATGCGTCCTTAACGCATGTTGTTAATACCATTTTATTAGATAAGCATAGAAGCTTGATCCGTTTGAAATTGATTGACCGTTTTGTCAAGGACAGTAGTGGACACCCAACTGATTATAATTATAAGTTATGTTATGTCCTTCTGCGTTGTTTATTTCGTGTTGTAAACAATATATTTATTTTTGTAGTAGACAGTAACCCGACAGATTAGTCACCATCTAACCCAAAATCACTCGCTATTGACAAATTAGCTACAATTCTTCTTTGTAAAATACTTCATCGATGTAATCTACAAAGGGAATAATTGTATACAATGTATCTCTTTGTATGTAAAAGCTATACGCTTAATAGGATATCATATATGTTTCAAAGATCAGGTTTCAAAATAAAACCCAGCATTACATGATAATCGAAGAATATATCTTTCTTAACGTTGACCAGAATGAAGAGGCTTAGATTGAGAGGTTTAAGGGAAGTGCTATAAGCGGACAATGTACATAAAAGATTTCCAAATAATTCCAATTTAGTAGTACATAAAGATTTCCAAATAATTCCAATTTAGTACATCGGAAGTTTCCAAATAATTCCAATTTAGTAGTACATGGAAGGTTTCAAAATAATTCCAATTCTGAATTATATGTTCTTTTGTTTGTTATTAGTAGAACGGATACTTATTATACCTCTGTAAATTGGTTATGAGAAATAAAGATATCGACATCAGAGTCCACATATTGTAAATTCAATAAAATATAAGTAAAATATACTTACGCTTCACAAGCCCGAAGTAACCAACTGGCTATAACCCACATTGAAATCATAAATACCAGCATCACTGTTCCTGGACAGATTGTCATTAATGTCTTAAGCACAAATTTAGTGTCAAAACTTATCCTGTTTAATGCACCTATACTTCTAGATGAAGCGTCTGTAAATAGTCTACTGTGTAATAACATAGAACGAGCTATGAGGTACAGTCGTAAAAACATGGGCAAAGATAAAAGGATGTCTACGGGAACTTTAGCTGATAATAACCTTTCTCCATCATAATTCATTGTTGTCCATGTAAAATAATACGGACCAGGAATAGGGTTTACGGCACAAATGAGTATTTCTACAAATAGTTGAAAACTTCGTTTCAATGATATGGCAATCCTCCAGTCTTCTACACAATTGTCTACAGCAAAGAGCTGAAAAATAGTTAAAACAAGTGTTAAACATATAATTGTACGTGTTTGTGTATCTACAGGAAACCACTTTTAAACATATGATTGTATGTGTTTATGTATCTACAGAAAACCAGTTTTAAACATATGATTGCACGTGTTTGTGTATCTACAGAAAACCAGTTTTAAACATATGATTGTACGTGTTTGTGTATCTACAGAAAACCAGTTTTAAACATATGATTGTATGTGTTTATGTATCTACAGAAAAAAACAGTTTTAGGCATATGACTCCATGTATCTGTGTATCTACACAAAAAACGTTTTAAACGTATGATTGTATGTGTTTATGTATCTACAAAAAAAAAAACAGTTTTAGGCATATGATTGCATGTGTTTGTGTATCTACACAACAAACGTATGATTGTATGTATATTTAGTTTAAGCATATTCTATTTGCTCAAATGTGCAAAAAAGATAAGACACAAGTTAAACAAACTTATGAAATCTTCTCCTATATACAATAAGTTACAACATTATTTGATAGAGCATGCATATATATAAATATTTCTTACATTAATATGTGTAGATTGAACAAAAACAGAGAATGAAGAAAGGAATGAGAGAGAGGGGTTAGTGGTGATGATGTGTGCAATTGTTCTTTTGGTGAATTACTAGACAACAAGAAACTTTTCTGACCTCTTTATATATTCAAACACGTGCTTACAAATAATTTCGTTCTGTTCATATGAGAGTGTAGGATTACCACAAGTCAAAAGTGTAAGGTCTAAAACACAATAATTAGGTAGCCAATTGAGATTTTGAAACAATGTATGTCTTATATTTGAATAATGGGAACAATCGAAGAAGAAATTATAAGAGTCTTCGCGATTGGCACCACAACGACAAGACGGATCTGAAACTATATTTACTTGGAACAAATCGTAATTCAAAAGGAATCAAAACATCGAAGATGGGTTAAAATAATATTAAATTTTCGGGGTCCAATTTCGTAATGTTTAGGAACTTGGCTAATATCTTTCCGCTTTCTTAATTCAGTTTTAAATTTTGCAATATAATCCACATTTCGAAGTGATGGATTTAAGCTATTCCATTGACGTATAATTCTATTAAGTCATAAGTATTCGATAGTCTGCAAAATGGTATTATAATATCACTTCAATGGATAAACAGTTGTACTTTGCATTGTTGGTGAAATTAAGTCACAAAGATACCTGGGTGCATTATTAATTGTATATTATAAAACATTTGTAATTTTCTCCTTTTTCTTCTTTCTGCCAATGATTCCCAGCCTAACTCTTTATAAATTAAAATTGAACTAGCAAAATATTGGAAGACCAGTAACGATTCCAGCAGCCTCAAGTTGCAACTGATCGAGTTTATTAGAATTCCGTACCCCACAATTATCCCATGCTTCACAAGCATATTCAAAAATTGGTCTGATATAAACTAAATATAATTTCTCTAGTTTTTTCCGAGAAAGTTTATATTTTAACTTTCGAAGAACATTCAGCTGTTTGTAAATACTTAACGGTATATTTTCAATATGTATATTCCATTTGGCATCGCTGCTAAATGTAACTCCCAAATGTTTGTGAGAATTTGTAATAGGAATTCTGGAATATCCATATTTGAAAATAGCATAATTTCTGTTTTATCTGGGTTAAAAGACATCAACCATTTCTTTGACCATTCATCCAGCTCTTTCAAATCGTGATCAATCACAGTTTTTATCTGTAATTCATCACGGTTGGAATAGCCGAAGGAAGTGTCATCTGCGAAAAGTCGGCTAAGAGAGATTATCTTCTCAACAATATCATTGATATACATAATAAATAATAGAGGGTCTAGTACAGATCCTTAGGGTACACCAGCTGAAACATTGCAAAGTGAAGAAGACGAATTGTTTATTAATACTCTCTGGTGTTGATATTGCAGTTAACTAGAGAACCAATTTAATAAATTACTATCCACACCGTATGATTTAATTTTATGTATCAACCCTTTATGCCAAACTTTGTCAAATGCTTTAGAAAAATCACAGAATACTAAACAGCTAATTTCCTTTTTTCTGGTGAATTTAGAATGCAGTTGTACATTTCTAATAGTTGGTGTACTGTTGAATATTTTGGGAGAAAACCAGATTGATATTCATAGATTAACTTGTTTCTTTGTAGATGGCTAAATACATATTTATAGAGAACACGTTCCATTATTTTTCAAACACAATTTATGAGAGATATAGGTCTATAGTTAGACGGTAATGACTTGTCACCCTTTTTAAAAATAGCAATCACATGTGCAATCTTCCAGCTGGTTGGATATTTACATTGTAGAAGAGATTTATTAAAAATTATTTGAAGAGGGGCTGCTATTTTTTTCAGGATAGATTTTTAACATTTTGTGACTGATTATATCTGGCCCCGATGCCTTATTATGATTTATTATTTTAATAATATCAACAATCTCCTCTGAGATAATGACTATGCCTCGTAGAAAATTTTCGGTCTTAAGTTCAATATCTGGAAGAGGAACGTTCGCATCTTCCAATTAAAAAATAAAACTAAAATATTTATTTAGCAAATCATAATTTTCGTCGTCTCCGTAAACTATCTCCTCTAGTCCTTCATCCTGAATTATATTTTGGAGAGGGGGTATATTATTACATCCTTTATTCGATTTAATTATCATCTTCATTATTTTCCAGTAAGTTTTTGGATTTGATATATTTTCTAAGATTATATTATCTAAATTTTGTTCAAAATGTTCTTTAGCAATCTTTTTTAAATTATTAACTTTATTTCTCTGTTTCTTTTATTTGTCGATATCTGATTGTTTGTTATATTTGTTTGCTGTCTTACGAATACGGTCTCGTTTTCTAATTTTTCTTCTGGGTTCACTATTAAACCATGAGGCATATGATTTTATGTGTTTGGGTATCTACACAAAAACCCGTTATAAACGCATGATTGTATGTGTTTATGTATCTACACAAAAACCCGTTTTAAACATATGATTGTATGTGTTTGGGTACCTACAAGAAAACAATTTTAAATATATGATTGTATGTGTTTGGGTATCTACAAATTTTTTTTTTAAACATATGATTGTATGTGTTTGGGTATCTACAAAAAAACAATTTTAAACATATGATTGTATGTATTTGGGTATCTACAAAAAAACAATTTTAAACATATGATTGTATGTGTTTGTGTATCTACATAAAAACCCGTTTTAAACGTATGATTGTATGTGTTTATGTATCTACAAAATAAAACAGTTTTAGGCATATGATTGTATATGGGTGGGTATCTACACAATATAAAGACATGCATAGAATGACCAAAGGGCTATAAATTATTGGGCGTATATGTACCAAAATGCTGATGGAGTATATTTCTTCTGATACACAATTATATGAATTATTATATATAAATATATTTTGCTGACATCATACTATTGTTCGCACAGCAGATGATTAAATTTAAAAAAACACCCTTTTTTATTGTTCCTGTGTAGTTGACCTTTTACTATTTTAGCCTGACAAACGTTCCATTATATTTTGGTACAAGCAATCTGTCTGCTTATATAGAACGATTGCAGGATGAACCGTTTTATAATGGATAAGGGCATGCTATTTCACTTGAACCAGGTCGCCAAAGAACACACGTAAGGAACTTGTTCGTTAACCCCCATCCTTTATGTGACACCAAGTTACTTCCAGGATGTTGTTTGGGTACGTTGTCATTACGAACAAGCATCGAATCAACCAATAGAAGGGGGTCGTGCCTTCAACGCGAAGAAGCTATGTGAAATATTTTACCACGTGTTTGCAGATGATGCAACTAATTAAATAGAAATGATAAAAAGGTGTTACAAATACTGACTACAGTTTGATTAAATGACTTAATTGTTGTTGATAGCGTGCATCGCCATGATAAATGTGTTAATGTAATATACTGCACCACGGGGAAATGCAAAAAGGAAATATATAGGAACAGAATCCTAAAAAATCAGATCTAACTTAATATTCATTAACATTAATTACATTTTTGCAGTAAATATTTAAATAATTAAGATTTACATGGATACAGCACAAATGGCATTAACATTGTACAAGTAAAAACCATTGCAGAATTCACCTGTGTGATGCATATCATACATTTCGTATTTTACTTTTTGGGAAGTCCAAAACTCCTACTATTATTTATATCGATTTTGCATGCAATTAATAAAACAACTCATTAATTTAAAAAGGCGCTGATCATTGCATGTATATTTCCATTCTGACTCGTCTGGACTTTAAAGGTTGTCATGAATGCAATCCTCTGATATACATCTTAAATTAAAACAACTATTTGAGTACATATGTTATTATATACAGTTGTATATATAACGGAACAATAAAATTTACAACACACGAGATGCCGTGTTGGTGAAACTTCTAATACAAGGAGTAGCACATCATCGATTTTCTACATAATTACTTAGATTTATTAAACCTTGAAATGTCGACATTAGTCTCCAACTGCACGACAAAAATAAGTATTTCTGTTTTGACCTTGCTCCTCAATCTATTGCATTATTAATGTTTTAATATACTTATTTTAGATACTAGGTACACGTTTAACGAGAAACGACACTGAATTCCCCCGTGGCTCTACCATTTTATCAATATCTTTTTTCAGGACACATGATGAATAAGACAAACATATCGAGACTGGAATATTTTATCTTGTTTCATGCCAACAACAGATGTGTCTGTTAAGCATTTTAACTTTTGCAATTTCACAAATACAGAGTTTTTTTCTATTTTTTTCTAAAATGTTAATATAATTGACACATCTTATTGAAAGTTTTGATACTCAATTTAAGTATCACAACTTTTTCGAACACGTTATCAACTGTGATGTTACTATGAAGGAATACACTATTAAGGAAGGTCATTATCCAGTACTATACTGAGCTATATTATGTAATTGATGACGTACAATTATAACTCTACCGAATGTATATCCTTTGCCCTGGATTTATTTATAGGATGTTGCTTAATGCCATGTGAGCAGCATTGTAGAGCTATTGATGACTATAATAAGATCATGCACCTATGAATGTGGTTTTCAGAGGGTCTATGGGTGGGTGTTCTGATTGAAACAACTAATAACGGACACAATTGTGCTTTAACTAATCACCAACGATACGATCATTCCAAGCAAATTGTTGGTATTATTTAGGAGCTGTCTGGTACAAATGGACTTTTACGTGCAAGCTTAAATCGTTTTCCCAACACGAGAAACTAATTAACGCGCTGTTGTAAGGGACAGTTGTAGATTTAATTCGTCTCGCAGGACCAGCGGACACTTCTTTCCGAGGATTGTAACTCTTAGTTGAAAAAAGACATTACCCGCATACAAAACCAGTCGGTGTTTTCGAGGCAATAACAATTATATTATCAGATCTTTTTTTTTAATCTTACAGGGGAAATGTACTTTACAAAGCCTATTCCTAAGGATATTCTCAGCATAGATCATAATCTGTTTTACCAAATGTTTTGTCATCATAGTTAAAAAACAGTTTACTCTCGGGCCTCATCAGTCAGTTAATTTATCTAATATATACGTTCAATCCCATGGTTCATCCGTCTACTAGAGTGTATTTTTAGACAAAAGAAAATTGTCATTTCTGTAGCTAATCAACTTCTATACCCGGTGAGATGTATCAACCTATTATCTAATATATGTATCAGAGTGCATTGCACCATAACAGGTTATTACTTATAATATGTGCTTAATTAGGAAAAGAGTTCTTTGTTCTCGAGGATCAATAATATTACTGACAAGCAGTAAATCGTTCAAAACTTTCATCATCAGCAAATTAGCTGAAATGTTATACCTAATAGTATAACAAGTATATTAGAATATAAATAGAGGGATTTATATGATATACCGGAGGACATCATCACACTTTAGTTGATCTCTGTTTCATACGATACCATACAATAGTACAGAACAACCTTCTTGAACTTTAGTAAGTAACACGACGGGTGCCACTAGTGGAACATGTGCTGTTTATCCTTTAGCTGTTTATCTTTATTCTTTGGCGTATCATCACAATAGTAGTTTATCTTTATGATTCATTGTATCACCATAGCAACAGTTGATCTTAATTGGTGAGTGTATGATCATATCAACAGTACAACTTTATTCCCAAATGTAATATCAAAACAGCAGTTGATCTTTATTTGCGAGTGTACAATCACCTCAATAAAACAACTCTTTCAACTCTATTCCCCAGTGTAGTATCAAATCAACAGTTGATCTTAATGGCCAAGTGTATCATCATCTCAACAGTTGATCTTCTTTGCGAGTGCACCATGACCTAAATAGCGCAACTCTATCAACTCTATTCCCAAGTGTAGTATCACAACACCAATTGATCTTAATGCCCAAGTTAAGTGTTTCATCATCTCAACAGCTGATCTTTATTTCTAAGTATATCATCCATTTGATTATTTCTACAAGTCCTCAAATACCATTATCATAAAACTAATCTTGTACCCGAGCATGTCCACAGTTGATGACCTTATTCTGATATGCAAGATACACCGTCTACCTTCTAGCTAATAGTATACACCAAGGTAACATAACAAGGTTATATATCTTTACCTGAATAATCAGTGTTCCTATTTATATTGTATCATTACTTAATTAATTAAACTCTTTACACATTTTATAATCAGGTAATATAATGTACTTGGTCTAGTAAGATACTTCATTATAGTAATGAAATCATTCACACTCTCAAAGACAGCATCGTATTAGTACTGGTTACCTTTTATGCGATGTATTCTGGATTTCTGGTACTAATTCAGACTTGGCACGACCTCATATAAGATACCACTTGTATTTTTAAGTTTAAGTGTATTAACACTACGACTATGCGAAATAATCACATTTACTGTTATTTCGCTGCATTTACTGTAAAAAAAACCTATAGTTTTTTTCTTTCTTGTTCAAATCAGAAATTCCTCTACCAATAAAAACTATATATTGAATTTTAAAACGCAATTATTGTATAAAACTTCAAAAGTGAGGTAAACAAAATTAATGAGTTTTATTAATGTATATTTTCACTATAGCTACTAATGATGTAACCCAATTAACTATAATTGATAAAATATCAAAAGAAGGCGGTATAACGAACAATGGACAGTAATCAAATTTAGGATTTTTTTGTTTATTAACAAACATTTATCTTTACTTTGTACTGTTTGAGCGAAAAATAACCGTGTGCATGATTTATTATACCTGCTTAACAAAATAGATATTAGAAAAAGGGGTTAACAGGAACATATCGTAATTAAGAAAATTAAATTAATACAAGCTAGTAACGATTAGTATGAAAGCTACCTTTAATGTATTCAATATAATTAATGAAAAGACATAAAAGCATTTGATTCAATTCTTAATATGTGAATATGATCGACATGGTACACCTAGAAAAAAATCCTGATTGAGTTATAGGTGTGGTACCCTCATTAAAGGTTATTGTTCTGTGATGAATATGCATACGTACAGGAACAAGGTTACGAAAGAATAATAAAGATACCGGAAGTGACAAACAGAATCACTTTACGGCTATATATATATTGATAAATCGATCAGCATTACAGTTTCTCGTTTCCGTTTTTATGATTATTGATGCTTTACTTCTGTAATAGATATTGTAAATTAAGTTTGGACTTATGCTATGACCCACACCAAAAGCTGTTTTTATTTATATTCCGAAACAGAAACATATACTATTGCTATTTAAGTGTTGAGGCAAATATATTTTATTTGCTCATATTATTAACATATTGGGGATAAATTAGGACAACAATTATTTAAAGCATATTCTTTTTTACCGCTTAAGTTGCTGTTTCGTAGCTGACAGTTGACATGGTTGTCATACTATATGAGAGTAACCGGCACAGACGAGAAAAGTGAAAAGAAACCAGTACAAAACTTGGATATGATTAGTTAAAAAGAAAATGAATCTTTTATTGCACCATTATTTGCAAAGTGAAACTACTTTGACATAACAAAACTGTAGGACAGCAGTCGGAGATAATTGTTCTATCATGAGTCTATTTTCTCATTTTAACTGCATGATGTTTGGAAAGGCATACTAATAAATGTTGGTAAAAACCGAAGGGGGGGGGGGGGTCAATAATGGACAATCCGAAGACACTGGTAACATTGGATACACAAGACACAGGACGAAGAACAACAAAACAAATAACACAACACAGAATACTAATACGGTGAGAAATACCCACAACACCAAAAACCTGGGATGAACCCAGGTGCTCGCAAAGAGTACACAAGACACAGGACGAAGACAAACAAAGCATAACGGACATCGCAACACAACCCATATATTCACAGAATATGGAATATAGTATAAACAACCCGGTCATTGCTTTAAATATTTGGCAATTTTAATTAAAAAAAAAGATAACAAATAAAGTACGTAGTCTTCATTTATAATGGTTTCACTAAATGTAAGCAAATCATGGATATCTTACAGTCCAGTATATTGTAATTGTTGACCGCTCTTAACTTACGATGAGAGGTGCTGTCATGAAAACAAAATTAATATGGTGTTAATTAAATATTGGACTTCGATAATCATCGTCCGTTAGTCTTTAATTGCAAATTCTGACATTTTGGTCAATAAATGAAAATACAAAATCGTGTCAACACCGGCGTTCAAGTGCTGTATCAATATTGACTGCATTTATTGAATAAAAAAGAACCAAGCCAAGTCATAGCAAAAGTCCTAAAATACAATATATATAAAAGTTATGTTAACGCTAAATATACACTATATTGTCTTTTAATAGATTTTTTTAAATGTAAACGTCGAGTTATTATTTATTGCACTTACAGTGAAATGCAACTCTCAGAAAAAATCGAATCGTTAATTTGATATTTAAGCAAATATTGTAAAGAAAAAATTAAACATCAATACGATGAACTAATATTAACACCAATTGCTTCGAGGTAACTAATGGTCGTGTGGTAAAAGGATATTTCCATTGTTTAAAATGACAACATCTTTTATTTTCTGAGCAGAGAGTTTTAGAAATTACAAAGATTGTAAATAAGTCTGATAATTACCCACAGTTCAATATTTGAAGTGGTGGTTGCATGTACTAATGAGTGCGTGCCAAGGTGATAAAGGAAAATGTACTTTAACGTTGTTTTAATATTTTGTAGAAATAGTGTTGGGTTATTGGAGTGCATTGGCACTTCAGCACGTTATTAGGTATTTCTGGTGACTACCAGTCTATTGAGGCTAACCTCGGACAATGATGTGTGAACTGACCGGTGAAATCCTTGAATATCAACAATGTGATTTTGAATTCCTTAATTGCAATGGAATTTCATATGCTTCCATATATATTATCTGACACTGACAAAGCCAATACAGGGTGTTCAAATCCTATAAAACGTTAGATATGGAAATGCATAATTCATAAAATTTACTAAATTAAGTCGCTTAGATATCCCACGAGACCACATTAAAGGTCACATGGTCGGTACATTTCTAGGACATCCAGTCAGATACATGTATAGAACAAAGGATTAAATGTTTGTTTTTTCTAGTGGATTTTAAATTCGATTGAAAGCGTATTAGATTGTAAATTGTGTTAACTTTAATTATTTATCTTTGAAGTTTAATTAACGATCTAACACATGTCGGGAACATCTCAGAGTGACATATGACAGGCGAGTAAAATACGCGCACAAAGGTTGTTTTATTGGCGTCCAAACGCAAAGGGACAGAGTTTCTTTTGATGATGTTTTCAAACTTATTTCTGGGTTGCCTTAATTACAAAGTAAACAAAAATATCAATATGTATAATTAAAAACAAGTTATTCAAGTCCGTCTGATACCTTGCAAAGCCTAGTATAAGCTTTAATTAATTCAATAGCACTTTACGTTACCATAAAGACAATTATCTGTCATGTAAATCATACATATAGACATTATGTCTAAAATAGTATAGTACATATTTATACATCGAAGATCTTTGTTGATATTGCATCATAGAACGTGCAAACAACTAATATGCCAAAGAACTCTAAACATCAATTAGCCTATGTAATCAATTGCAAAATGGTTTTTTTTTTCTTGTAGGTGGTGAGGATAATTGTTTTCACTATCCCGTCTGTTTCTGTTTCCAGCCACAGTATGTGAAAGCAATATGGTATTACTTATCTTGCAATACGCAACGATAATAGTAAAAACAAATGAAAGACAGAAAATACCACACTGTTGGAACAGTTCTAAATCCAATAGAAAAATGGTAGAAAGAAGCAAATTTGATACCCCAAGTATACATATACATAACCCCCAAGTATACATATACATAACCCCCAAGTATACATATACATAACCGATCATCTTTATGGCTTGGTACAGGCACGTAAAAAAAGTGACGGGGTTAAACTAGCTTCATGAACCCAAACATCTCCTCTTGCACAAATATAGCAGTTTTACATATGCAATCCACTGATTGTTGAAACAATATGCTAATTACTTATACTATTATAATCAACGAGCAACGAATCAAATCAGCTCTAATAAGTTATATATACTTTGATTAATTAATTAATCCCAATTAATTTCATCAACAAAGACGAACCCCGTGTTTGCATTAAGACTAGTGTTTTAATAAAAGGCATCATATAATGCATTATTTCGTAACGTTACAGTTCTTGAAATGTTCAAATATAGGTTTGAAATATGAAACAGGTACACTATATATAGTCAAATTGACTTAAACAATTAATGTAATGTATGATATGTTTTATTTTAGAAAACAATATACACGGAATTGGTCGATTAAATCAATTATGTACCAAACAATAAACATGGACTCCGACTACACAACGACAAGAGATTGGTGTATCAACAATCCTGACATTTTACTGATGTATAATTTACCCGTTCTCTCTATTGGGATTCGTAATAATTCATATCTTCTCCTCCCCCTAGCATTTAGATTTCGTCATTCGTCCAATATTTAGTTTTGCTAGTTCAATCTGGCACTAATACTAGTGTACCTTTTTCATTGTACTGTTTATAAAACTGCATTTTCCATTCATTCCGATCTTCCGGTTTCCTCCATCAATAAAACTGACCACCATGATATAGCTGAAATATTGTTGAAAGTGGTGTTAAACACCATAACCCTAACCCATTCGCCCTTAATAATATCTTAACATAGAGTATCAGTATACAATTCAACATTTAATAAAACTGACATCGATCTATTTATATTTAAAACAACAAAATTGACAAAAATTGATTTATGTTTCTTCTTATCATTAAACAGGTTGTAAATGTTTATTTTATTATAATAATCTTAGTCATAAACTGTTAATGACATTATTTCATCTATCTAAATTTATCCATAGATTGATCTGTTTTTGTTTCTCGGCTAGTAATTTCGTCCTTGGCGTCCCTTATAAAAATATACTGATAACATATTAATTATTAAAGAAGTCAATAGTTAAACTATATTTAATCAAACTAGAAAGATATGAAATAATAAGGCAGATATATAATTTAGTGCGCGCGACGTTGTTTCTGGATGAATCTGTACGATTGTTTACAAAGAAAGACTTGATATACCCGATATTTTCTTCAATATACTACCTGTACAATCATTCATTAGCTCCATTATAGGTAAATACATAGATAAATAGAAAAAAACTGGTGAATTAAAAATAAAACATTAAACAATGATAATACTTTGCTAATAAACGTTCTATCTCATAAGACAAAAGTAAGAACATTTTGACAACTTGGTAATCAGAAATCGTTAATAGAACAAATACAGATAATACAATAGAAAAATGAGCAAAGATAAACAATGATTCACAAAATATTATACGGTAATCTAAAAAATGAAGAAAGGGAACCCCATTCAAAACTGATGTCACCCGGCGCTAAAAATCTAATTATAAGTAATGT
The DNA here is from genome assembly GCA_963383655.1 of Bathymodiolus septemdierum. NCBI lineage: Eukaryota > Metazoa > Mollusca > Bivalvia > Mytilida > Modiolidae > Bathymodiolus > Bathymodiolus septemdierum. The sequence continues at coordinate 5,786,958 of OY726520.1, forward strand.
TTGGTGACAAATCATGAATGAGGAAAGGACGCGACCTTGAAAATTGTCTACGACAAAAATAAAATACCAGTAGGAAAAAAAAAAACAGGGACAACACGTATTTTCATTTCAAACACGACGACGTTTCTGATCTATACATGAAACCATTCGTGACTTTTTCGGATACAGGTTGTTAGTATTTTATAAATGGAACATACATACAAGCAGACGCTAGATAAGAAACTCGAATATATCGACAATTCATGATGCTGGCAATACAACGTCATTTAGTAGTAATCGCCTACATGATTTGTCTGTATTCTCGCAATGTTTATATTGTAGGATTATTAGGCACATCCACTTTAATAATGAAATATTAATCAGAAGAGCAATATATAACTGGTCATAGTTTAGTTTGACAATGTATTTCAGTTCAATAGGGTAATTTCAAAATTATACTATTACATTTGAGATATTAATGGAATATACGAGTCACTTCTTTGAGCTGTGTTGCACCTCGGGGATTTTTTTTATCAATTGGACTTCATTCCCGATGCATCACAGTTCTTATAAATCCCATAGTATTAGTTTTTTTAAAATATAAAACTGAAATAAGTGTGTCCTTTATTAAAAAAATGTTACCATCTTTTTTAGCTAATCGATTGTACTTTAAACATTATATTACTTTAATGGCGGACGACATCTGTCGAAGAATGGATTCTATATATAGACCATGTAACGAACATTAGCAGATGCTATGCCATTGTCGATAGCTAAATATATGTACGACAAAAAGGTAATTGTCGAATTATAGGTTAATAGCGAGTGCTAAAATGCCAAACTTGGCACATTCAAAATATTGGTTTCATTATCCTGACTAATAACACAACAACAAGACTATCTAGTTTTATATTCTGATATGGTAAACACATATTAATTAGAAACCGAGCTTAGATGATTTGCTTTCAGTATATTAATAAACATCGATTATACCTATATTAATTCAATTTCTTTGTCGCTAGTTCAACCCCGCCACTTTATATTGAAGTGCATGTACCAATCAAGGAAAGTGAGCGACATTGTATTTGTGTGTTAGAAGTGTTGACTTCGTCTCTTTCTGCAATTTTCATATTGGATTTTAGAGCTGTTCAGACACTGTGGTATTTTTTGTTTTCCATTTTATTTCTGAACAATGATATCTTCAATATTCCTCGGATAAACCACAAGTGTTACATATATCTTAAATAGACGGATTCCAGATTCAATTATCATAGCTGAAAACATTGTAAAATTTTACAGCATTTTTGTTAATTAGAACAGTCTACTTTGTTCCATTTTCCCTCGCAGTCAGAAGAATAGCAGCAGCTCACTATTTAATTGCATGGCTGCAATAATTATAATGTTAGTACTTGCTTATTTATGACTTCCTGTTGTATGAGATGACAAACCACAAATTACACACGAAATAATACCTGCATAATCTGTAGACTACGTCACACCCGAAAGTCTTCACGTGAATTGTCAAGAAACTAAACACGAAATAATACCTACATACTCTGTAGACCACGTCACACCTGGAAGTCTTCACGTGAAATGTCAAGAAACTACACACGAAATAATACATACTCTGTAGACAACAGTACACCTGGAAGTCTTCACATGAAATGTCAAGAAACTACACACGAAATAATACCTGCATACTCTTTACACCACAGTACATCTGGAAGTCTTCACGTGAAATGTCAGGAAACTACAAACGAGATAATACCTACATACTCTGTAGACAACAGCACACCTGGAAGTCTTCACGTGACATGTCAAGAAACTACACACGAAATAATACCTGCATACTCTTTAGGTCACAGTACATCTGGAAGTCTTCACGTGAAATGTCAAGAAACTACATACGAAATAATACCTACATACTCTGTAGACAACAGCACACCTGGAAGTCTTCACGTGAAATGTCAAGAAACTACACACGAAATAATACCTGCATACTCTTTAGACCACAGTACACCTGGAAGTCTTCACGTGAAATGTCAAGAAACTACACACGAAATAATACCTACATCCTCTTTAGACCACAGTACATCTGGAAGTCTTCACGTGAAATGTCAAGAAACTACAAACGAAATAATACCTACATACTCTGTAGACCACAGCACACCTGGAAGTCTTCACGTGAAATGTCAAGAAACTAAACACGAAATAATACCTACAAACTCTATAGACCACGTCACACCTGGAAGTCTTCACGTGAAATGTCAAGAAACTACACACGAAATAATACATACTCTGTAGACCACGTCACACCTGGAAGTCTGCACGTGAAATGTCAAGAAACTACACACGAAATAATACCTGCATACTCTTTAGACCACAGTACATCTGGAAGTCTTCACGTGAAATGTCAAGAAACTACACACGAAATAATACCTGCATACTCTTTAGACCACAGTACACCTGGAAATCTTCACGTGAAATTTCAGGAAACTACATACGAAATAATACCTACATACTCTGTAGACAACAGCACACCTGGAAGTCTTCACGTGAAATGTCAAGAAACTACACACGAAATAATACCTACATACTCTTTAGACCACATCACACCTGGAAGTCTTCACGTGAAATGTCAAGAAACTACACACGAAATAATACCTGCATACTCTTTAGACCACAGTACACCTGGAAGTCTTCACATGAAATGTCAAGAAACTACACACGAATTAATACCTGCATACTCTTTAGACCACAGTACACCTGGAAGTCTTCACGTGAAATGTCAAGAAACTACAAACAAGATAATACCTGCATACTCTTTAGACCACAGTACATCTGGAAGTCTTCACGTGAAATGTCAAGAAACTACACACGAAATAATACCTGCATACTCTTTAGACCACAGTACACCTGGAAATCTTCACGTGAAATTTCAGGAAACTACATACGAAATAATACCTACATACTCTGTAGACAACAGCACACCTGGAAGTCTTCACGTGAAATGTCAAGAAACTACACACGAAATAATACCTACATACTCTTTAGACCACAGTACACCTGGAAATCTTCACGTGAAATTTCAGGAAACTACATACGAAATAATACCTACATACTCTGTAGACAACAGCACACCTGGAAGTCTTCACGTGAAATGTCAAGAAACTACACACGAAATAATACCTACATACTCTTTAGACCACAGTACACCTGGAAGTCTTCACGTGAAATGTCAAGAAACTACACACGAAATAATACCTGCATACTCTTTAGACCACAGTACACCTGGAAGTCTTCACATGAAATGTCAAGAAACTACACACGAAATAATACCTGCATACTCTTTAGACCACAGTACACCTGGAAGTCTTCACGTGAAATGTCAAGAAACTACAAACAAGATAATACCTGCATACTCTTTAGACCACAGTACATCTGGAAGTCTTCACGTGAAATGTCAAGAAACTACAAACGAGATAATACCTACATACTCTGTAAACCACAGCACACCTGGAAGTCTTCACGTGAAATGTCAAGAAACTACACACGAAATAATACCAACATACTTTTTAGACCACAGTACACCTGGAAATCTTCACGTGAAATGTCAAGCAATTACATACGAAATAATACCTACATACTCTGTAGACAACAGCACACTTGGAAGTCTTCACGTGAAATGTCAAGAAACTACACACGAAATAATACCTGCATACTCTTTAGACCACAGTACATCTGGAAGTCTTCACGTGAAATGTCAAGAAACTACAAACGAGATAATACCTACATACTCTGTAAACCACAGCACACCTGGAGGTCTTCACGTGAAATGTCAAGAAACTACACACGAAATAATACCTACATACTCTTTAGACCACAGCACACCTGGAAGTCTTCACGTGAAATGTCAAGAAACTACATACGAAATAATACCTACATACTCTGTAAATCACATCACACCTGGAAATCTTTACGTGAAATGTCAAGAAACTACATACGAAATAATACCTACATACTCTGTAGACAACAGCACACCTGGAAGTCTTCACGTGAAATGTCAAGAAACTACACACGAAATAATACCTACATACTCTTTAGACCACAGCACACCTGGAAGTCTTCACGTGAAATGTCAAGAAACTACACACGAAATAATACCTGCATACTCTTTAGACCACAGTACATCTGGAAGTCTTCACGTGAAATGTCAAGAAACTACAAACGAGATAATACCTACATACTCTGTAAACCACAGCACACCTGGAAGTCTTCACATGACATGTCAAGAAACTACACACGAAATAATACCTACATACTCTTTAGACCACAGTACACCTGGAAGTCTTCACGTGAAATGTCAAGAAACTATGCCTAACTTAAATTAATTTTATTCAATTCTAACTCACAATAAAATGAAAAACAAGTTCCAAAATTCAATAGAAAAGTTATAGAAAGCGGCAAATTCGACACCCCTACAACACAAAAAAGACTTCACTCTCCTGATTTGGTACAAGGACTTCAATAAAAAGTGAGATGGTTAAGCTAGTCTTATTGATCCATTATTTCACAAGTGTTACATGCATAAATACATATGTCCACAAACCACACATACACATCTTCACATATACGCATGCACACAATTTGAACTTCAAGTAGTTACGTAAGAAATAGCTTCAAGTCATTTTAGAAACATTTAACTCATTCATTACAAAAGTGTAAATCAAGGCCATTGATCTTTTTTCTAAAACGGATGAGGATTGCAATAGAATCGACAAGATATTATCTCGATTTATATCATTGACGACAATAGTGTGAACATGTCGACTTAAAACGAAATCCCTAGTGTAATCATCTTAGCTATTAAAGAGAAAAATGTAGAAATACCCATGTATTATTAATGACCAGGCTAATTTGGTTATATCTCTGATATCAGATAAAGTCAAAGCCAGCTCAAACCATTGATTAGTAATGATAGAAATATCCATTTATACATGTATCTGTCAGAATAAAGAGCAACTGTATTGACCACGTATGAGAGGTCTGAAGGGGGGTGAAAGTAATGATAGATCATCTTTATACAAATTGAAGCGTTCTATCTTACATATGTCTTTGTATTGTAAGAAATATGAAATCGGGTGCCGCACAATGAACAAAACGTCATGTATAACTTAGAAGCAAAACATCTTCACGTAACTTACATTGATATGTATATTTCCTTACAGAAGCCCTACAAGGGACAACATGCATATTGTAAGGTCATGGATGCAGATATTAAAGATTCGCCTTATTCGATCTCTTAAAACGTTATATTCCGATACCAAGATCTTGTCGAAATATATTCCGTCTCTGCAGAAAAGATTATAAACGATGGATTTTCACATAGTGAAAATGTATCAAGATAAGGTTTCAACAAAAATGTCAAAAATATTTTTTTTATCAATGTGTGACGTAAAAGTTTTTTTGACATTTACTTCACTGAGTTTGGTGCTGATTTGACAACTGTTTTACCTGTTTTGTTCAAGTATTGTTGTAAATACTGTTATAGTGATAGCCGGAAACTTTGAGCCGTAAAGAAAGGGAGAGGTTTGGCGCTTTAAAATCTGATTCAACCCACCATTTCTTTAGAAATGCCTGTACCAAGTCAGGGTCATTACGGTTTTCACAGTTTTCCGGTTGATGACTGATTTTGTCTGTTTATATAATTATGAGTTTTTACTTACCCTTTGTAAGATTGTTCGGAGTTCGGTAATTTTGTTATTACCCTTATTAATTTGATATTTATATTTTATTACTATCAATGGGTCTATACCTCTGCTGGTGGATTATTAGCCCCCGGGGTTATCATCCGCCTAGTAGTCAGTCCTTCGGCACTGACCCGATTTTGTCTGTTTATATAATTATGAGTTTTGACTTTCCCTTTGTTAGATTGTTCGGAGTTCGGTAATTTTGTTATTACCCTTATTGAAATACACAACTACAGCATTAAAATACATGGTACAAACTATAATCATATACATGGCTGTTCAATGCCACTTTGAACAATATCTTTATGTTGATTTTTCAAATAAATAAAAAAGCAACAGATATAATCAGTTTGAAGATACCAAAGGGGTAATCAGAATCCGTAAATCGAAAGACAGACAACACAATGACCAACAGAAAAAGGACAAAAGGACAAACAACAATCTACAACACATACACATAAAACTAAAGATCGAGTAACACGAACTCCACTAAAAACCGGAGGTGAACTCAATTGCTCTGGAAGGGTGAACAGTTCGTGCTCCACTACTGGATAAAACTGGCGACGTCCTTGTTATATCTCGCAATAAAATATTAGGTGGAGAAAACCCCAAAGTCATCCAATATTTTGTAATTTCCTACGTAGCCGTTATATCTATGTATTTACTTTTTATGTGTTTTGTATTTTCTTACAGTATACCAAGATGTACTCTTAACGATGAAAATATGTTAATCTTTATAGAAATAAAAATGATGTTGCACAATCAGAACCGGATCGGGGGCTTGTCATATCCTGTTCAATGTATTATTATAACAGGAATGACATTTATAGCCGACAATCAAAGAAAATTGCAGAGTTAGAAGTTGAAATTTCCAATACAGGCGTTACTGCCAAGTCTCATACATTATGGCATCTTTGTGTTATCAAGTACAGCAGCATTTATCATATAATCATCAGAATTTAAATAGGCTCATGTTATGCCATTGGTTTTCACATATTTTTTTTAACAATGATGTTGCATGGGTTTTGTAATAAATATATGTACGTATATATAATATTTTATTTCAACTGTTTGTTTTTGTATTACTAAGCCCATATAAGGGTAGGTTGAAATCAATAAAGATGTTCATCGTATATCAAAGAGTTTTTGTTATGCAATGTTTTATTTCAGTCATTAAGGTTAAAGATCAAATCTTATTGCTTCCATGTTGTGTTTATCTATTATCACAAAAGGTCTAGGCCGCTATGCTTGTCAAATATGAAATATTACCTATGTAAGTTATAAATTGTTCTTAGTACAATCTAATTAAAAATCGATCTTTAATTACTCCTGGTTTTGCTATCTCGCGCAAAACAAAACCGGGAGCAATTAAAGATCGAATTTGTATTAGAATGTTCTTAGTATAGTATCCTTAGTATCACTAAGTGTGGAAATTTGGACCAATAAATCTACCTTAACCCCGCCACCTATTATTTAACTAGATGTACCAATCCAGGACACCGAGCGGTCATGTGTGCGTGTACTAGGAGTATCGATGCTGCCTCGGTTTAAATGCATTGTTTTCTATAAGATTTTGGAACTGTTCTGACCGTAGATAAATGTTTTCCGTTTTATTGGATTGTTAAGCGGTCGTCTGTTTATATTTGAACAAAACTAGGTCATATGTTTCAATAAATAGCTTTCCCCTCCTTTATTTCAGTTTGGTTTTCTCCGAGTTCTCCGGTTTCCTCCACCAATAAAACTAAGCGCCATGATATAATTGAAAAATTGTTTAAAGTGACGTTAAACACCATAACCTTAACCCTAACCCTTATTTCAGTTTGCTTCCGGTAATGCGTGGCCAGGTCAATATGATTATTTTTAACTTCATATAGTTTCGTACTATTCACAAATATATCAACGTTTGATAATGTGTCGTCTTCTTATAATAACAACCCCGTTTGCTTCCGGTATTGCTTGGACAGGTCAATATTATTATTTTCATCTTCATATTTTCGTACTATTTACAAATATGTCAACGTCCTGATGTTAAAATATTTCATAATGTGTCGTCTGTTATTACAATAACAATCCCTCCAAGAACGTCTTTAATAGATTTGATCAAACTGGAATGACAAAGACTGTCTATCTGTCTTAGATCTATTGACAGCCAAATTAATCTTTCCAAAAGTTATTAGCCTAGTTATATATATAAAAAGTACCCATTGATATTCGATTGGAAACAAGATATTTACATAACAAATTTAACTTGTGATGTATTGTATAAGCGTGTAAGGTTCCAACAAATTCTTATTTTTTTTTGGAGAAATTCGCAAATGAAAATTACTATAATGGTTGAGTTAGGGTTAGGTTTATGGTGTTTAATGCCACTTTCAGCAATATATCAGTTGTATTGTCTATAATGGTATTGGTATATAAGTTAATATATACCTATCTGTCTATGATCATCTGAATTATTGATTAGATCTGAATAATTAATGGTTTTCAGTATATGGTATATAGAGTAGTATGTGTACGTTTATTATAACAGCCTCTTACACATATTTATTGTGTTATTTCCTATCTCACAATCACAATACGATTTAAAATGATGGACATGGCCTACTTCGGTTAAATTATGACTTTAATTACATTAATGGGACATTGTCGACGCGATCGTATGGTACTTAGATTTACATCTACCTATGAATGCAATCAATGTATCATCACTAAAACATTTTAAATATAACCCCGTACATGGCATGGTGTACTCGTTCAATGTTATGTAACAAATAAACTTTGGGGGAAAAACGACGTTTGTTAGTGACTAGGTGACTAGTGGTATTCTCTGGGTACTCCGGTTTCCTCCATCACTAAAACTAACCATCATGAAATAACCGCCATATTGTTAAAACTGGTGTGAAACCCCAACAACTGCTAACCCTAAATTACTTTTATAAATACAGTTTACCCTATTATTGTAGTAAATTTCCCTTATTGTATTTTGAGTTCATCTTTGGGTCAGATTTTTCTGAGGGGCCATCGTGATCGTGATCATGTGGTAGTTGAATTTACAACTTCCTGTGCAATCAGTGGCTTTCACCACTAAAGTTGTGAGCTTGAATCCCACACATGGCGAGATGTATTCGATACAACATTATGTGATACATTTTGTCAGTGACTTGAGACAGGTCGGTGTTTTTCTCCGTGTACTCTTGTTTCCTCCATCAATAAAACTGAACGCCACGATATAGCTGAAATATTGTTGAAAGTGGCGTTAAACACCATAACCCTAACCATATTTTTGGGATTATATGTTTCCGCAATATGGTTTCCCACCCTTGACTATTCAGTAGATTTGTATTTAGTCGACACAGAAGATATTTTATCCCTCGAAATTTCATTGTATGATGTAATTATACCCAAAATATGTTCACACTGCTAGCCTGTATGTATATGATCGTCATATTTTATATCTTATCACAGGATAACGAACACATACATAAAAGACGCAACGCCAACATTCCAATAAGGCTTTTTTTTACGTATCAGTCCAATGTAATTTAAATAGAGCAGCAGAAATGGTCGAGGCGCTGAAGGCAACGTCGGGCTCTCGTCATATTATATTTTTGATTAGAAGAAAATCCATATATTGCATGAATACGACACCAACATAATGTAATAAACTGAAGACATGTGGTCGTAAAATGCTATATGTGGCACAATAAAGACAATGTATTGTAACTAAAGACTGATCTAAAATAAAATTTAAAATATTTGATAATTACTTATCTGCACTTAATATTGATTTTCGTGAACAATATTGAAGGAAAATCGATTCTTAGCATACCCTACAACACTATACAGCGGTATATAAAAATAATATATAGTCAAACCGCAATATGTCGAGGTCGAACGCGTCGATAAAGTGCTTTATGAATATCCGGGATAAATTAAGCTAAAAGCACTACGAACGGACACGTGTTGTACTTATCTAAGAACAAGACATATATATATATATATATATATATATATATATATATATATATATATATATATATATAGGGAATGGATGTGGTAGAGCGGTCTAGGGCGCTGGACGTAAGGCTAAGTGAATGGTGCTGCAGTGTATCAATGGTGTGAGTTCAAATCCCGTCGAGGGAAGAAAAAACATTTGACGGCTCAAAAGTCTAATTCTAACACTATTTGGTTTAATTTTCAGACGTATATATATGTGTGTGTGTGTGTCCGTTAGTCTTACTTCAATAGTACCACAACAAATGAATGGCCAAGAAAATAAGTACCTATCTGATGTCAGACAGAGCTTATTGATGTACTAGAGAAGAGAAAACAGTTACCTATCGACTATGGATGGAATTTTAACTAATCATTTCCGGAGTGACTGTCAACTAATACTGGTTAATGTTTATTCTGTGTGGTTATAATTTCGTCCGAACGGCTTCAGTGGAATAAATATCCCAATCAAGAGCTTCCTGATTCGTTCTTATTACGTCGAGAACTAGATAGATATGCATTACAAAAGCTGTCAGACACGGAATCGATGGAACCATAATGAGAAAGCCACGTTAATTCCTCAAATCTTCTTTACACGTAATCTGTTATGTAAATTTAATTTTATATTCCGAACGGATGCCGTAAACATTTTTGCTATATGTTACGTAACATAATTGATGGGAAGGACAAAATTATAAACCCATAGATTTCATTAAACGATATTATGTTCTACCTTATGACAATTTGCGTTAGTTCTCCGTAGCATTCATGTACTTTGCAGTTAGTGATTTGATTTGATTTGATTTTTGGTGTTTTAACGCCACTTTCAACAATATTTCAGCTATATCATGGCGACCAGTTTTAGTGGTGGAGGAAGCCGGACTACCCGAAGAGAACCACCGACCATGGGCAAGCAACTGGTAAACTTTATCACTTGCGGCTGCGAGTCGAGTGCACCCTTTTTGTAATTTACAAAGCCGGGCGCGAACCCACGCCGTATTGGTGAAAGGCTTGTATGAGTTGTTAGATACAACGACCTAACTCATTGAGCCACCAGGGCCCCTGCAGTTAGTGTACCAAGTACAGCAAATAAAAACAGTGATATCAAACTTGTGCACACGACACGTTTCTGGAACAAATTTCATCGGATACGCTCGAATCAAAAATATTTGAAAGCCAAATAATTTTAAAGTCTTCTGGAGCAAGAAAACCAAAGGACTTAATCAAGAGAACCAAAATCAGTTTAGGTCACCTATGTCTGAGAGAGGAGAAACGTATGATTAATAATTACATGACTTAGGAACTGTAAATGTCGATAGAATAAACCCTATCAATGCCAAATCACTGACTACTGAGCTGATGATAACCTTGGGAACTAATAGTCCACCAGCTGAGGTATCGACCCAGTGATATATATCAAATTTAGTGCGGTAAATGTGATAACTTATTGCAGTGTTATTGGTTTAAAGTTACACATATTTTGACTATTCTAATTACTCGTTTTGACACTTAAATATAACACTGTTGAACATAATACTCCTATCGTATGCATTTCTCATTAATGTCTTATTTTATCAAACTCTACCTTGAAAGTTGGCACATTTTAATTAAATATCCATGGACGTGGTTACAGTTAGTAAATATTGTAATTTGATATAATTGATCAAATCCTACAGCGAGGAAAGAATTGTGTTCTTACTAACTATTTTATTATTTGTGTATTAAGAACATAGCATCTGTATCAATTTTCCATTTTCTATGACACGAAAGCTTTACGGTAACGACAAAATGAACAAGACAAATCGGTGCATTGATCTGATACAACAAGTGTGTGCAATTAAGAGCGAGATTTGTTCTCATGTGTTCATTTTCATATCTAACTTCTATAAAAAAAAAAAATCATTTCGTTGGAATCTACTACTTGAGATTAAAAAAATGTCAATTACATAAACTGAGTTCTACAATGGATGTAGGTCCAGTGTTATGTTAATCTTGAACGTGTGAGTAGAGTAAATTGTTCAGGATCTGAATGATAAACAAGGTAATAAAATGAACAAAAAAAATACCACACTGTCGGAACAGTTCCAAAATATTATAGAAAAATCGCAAAAAGAGGTTAAGTCTTAGTGGAATAATGCGGTCATGCAAGTGATAACGATAACTAATGATCTATCTGAACTTTTGTTCTGTTTAACGTTATCATTATTAGCCTCTAACATCTTGCACATATTTATGTCCGTACAGATGTACATTTAGAAAGTACATGTATGTTACAAGATTAAGATAGTAACATAACATTCAAGTCAACCTTGTTTATTACAAGTGCATTCTTGTCATTTTGATTTGAGTCTACAAGTTTAAAATTCGCTATGCAACCTTGTCTTACACAACAAATTATCTACATTATTTCCCACTCATTTGTTATGAGTAAATAGATTGATAATGAATATGGTCAACATAAGAGTGACTATACCAAACATATCGAGCTTAACAAGACGAATTATTATCAAATTGTTGACATATTGTAGAAAAATGTCCCATTATTTCGGTTCAAGAACAACAAAAACAAATCAGTTGAAACACGTTCTAATGTGCGTTTCTGAAATGTCCCCTATAACCAACCAGTAATCTAGCGACTAACAATTTTAAGGATGTTGTTTTTCAATTATGCACATATACGTAATAATAGATTTAGCCAACGTTATTATTTGACATCTCTTATTTCTTGTTAACAATAATTCGTAATCCCGTACAAAACTAATTTTACTTAATTGCCGATTATTCTGCAAGACTGTTCAATTAACGTTGTTACAAGGTCTAATAGGAGATATCAACAGACAATTTATTTCCCGTTTTTCTATCTAAGGGCTAAGAAAAGATGAGAATAATGGTCGGTAAGCATATTCTGGTGTTAACGAGCTAATCGTCTAAGAATTGGAATTAGTATCAATATAGATTTAGCGGCAAATTGGTCTAGCGCAGATTTCAATCTATTCTTGTTTGCTCCTAATTAGATCGAAATGAACCCAAATGAACGTCATTATCTAAACGTTAGACGGTAAAGAATGAGCGAGATGAGAAAATTATTAATCATACAACTACCCTGAAGGTAGGACTTGGAAACAAATTATTAGATCCAAGATGATTCCTCCCTTAAAGAGCTTAATCACTTTCCATCGCTAAATTACTTTGTTATATATATAAAGGCTTTGTAAAAAACGCGATGATGACCACATACCCTATACGGAGATGAAAGAATCAACGCTAACGTCATGTCAATTTTACTGAATAGAAATCCTTGAAAAATTGTAAGAAGCATGGTACTGTTAACCATTCCAGTGGGAAAGCCGCCGACATTGAAGAGTTCCAATCATTGGTCACGCGGAAAAAGGGAGATAATAATAAAAACCGTCTTGGCGACGCTGTCATTTCGTCAACAATCGCGAGGCCGTATTTGAGATACGAAAATAAGCAACATCTGAATTAAATTGATCAGAATATTCATCAGAACTTTGTTAATGGCAATGTGTTTGATGTAACCGAACCAATAAAACATGTACAAAACGCCCAACTGCTCGAAATATAAGAAATATCAAACGACGCCATATGTCAATAAAAATATGGCGGGTAATACCCTGGTCTTAATTTGACTGACACAAATGCATCATCAAAACCGACGAAGGTTGAAATATAAATAAATCGAAAGAATAAACTTAAAGGAAGGTCTGTTAATTAAACAAACCCGTCAGGTGCTTGCTACATTTATAAATTTGGGTTTGAAGCCGTGGTTAATTTTTAGCATTTTGAAACCTTTCAAATACATCGTAGGGACGATAATGTATTCCCTAGTCCGAACTTGCTGAACAAATGAGGACTTGAGGCTATCTAATTATCTGGCAACATTGGGTACACAAGACAAAGGACGAAGACAAACAAAACAAATACCACGACACAGAAAACTAAAAAGATGGGCAACGCGGACCCACTAAAACCCGGCAGTAAACCTAGGTGCTCGTGAGGGTATAGCAGTTCTTGCTTCTCGAATATTTTAGATTAAAATATTAAAAGAAAACGAAACAAATATCTTGTGAAATAAATGAAAAGGTTTGTTAGACTGGTGGCGATAAATCGGACAAATGTAAAAGGACATATCATCATTGTGATAGTGATCTTGTCACAATTATACTGCCATAAGTACAATAATTCTTTCGAGTAAGCGCTTCACACATCTTCACAATCGTCCAATCAGAACGGTATTTATATTTACTCTGAAATTTGTGGGCTTTATATTATACAAATTGGAAACTCTGATTAGCTTTGTCGAATTTCGAATTCGAATATAAAGTCCACGATCACTTGACGTCAATGTGTGATTCTTAAGAATAAAGCTACGCCTTACAAAAACAACAAAAATAGAAATATGGACACGTGTAGTGTACAAACAAATGTAAGTAATTTCCTTTATTACTTGTAAGACATTTGTTTACTCGTTATTTTCCGATAAAAACATAACATAGTTGTATATACAGTAAATTAAATACACCCAAGGTATACATAATTATAACCTTAACACGAACAGTAATAACAAACACTGCTATATAGAAAAGCACTATTTGTGATGAGAACTCAGCAAATGAACAAATCATAGTCATCCTTTGAGACATGAACATTCAAATCTAAATTGGAATTGATATCAACATGTCGTGTTTTCAAATTATTATGACAGCCTCGCTTTAAACTTAAATGGGAGACGGATTTATATAAGGTCAATGCTTTGTTTTCGGACGGCTTTTAATTATTTCCAATTCAGATGTTAGACTAGATATGTAATTGTATTATATGCCTAATAAAATATGTTTACACTTCATTAAATGAAATACGAATGAAAAAAGTCGGAGATTGTACAATCTTCCCAATGGACCTTTATCTTTGTTCATGCTATAATATTTATAAGCTTTATTAGAGATACAGAACGGTGTGGAGAATACCTGTACGTGCCATCATCCATTTTGTTATACTACACTGATATGACTCAAGATAATAACCATCATCTACTACTACATGTACAAAAGATTGTTAGTATGTCTCCCTTTAAAGGCATGTTTTATAATTATTGTACATGTATGAGATGAGGTGGTTTGGTTTATTTTATATGTTGAAACCATTTACACGTATGTAATTGTTTTGGATAATGAAAATATTGTTATTGATTTTCCCTTTTCAAGAATTCTTACTGTTCCGCAAAAATAGAATATATTGAAGGCATTAATTTCGAGCAAAAAACGTGCATGAATTCACCAATTATTGCATTACTATATTCAAAAATGTACACTTAAAAAAATATTTTAGCATGTATTATTAATTGTTACCATGTAACTAAAGTGTGTTGTAAATTCCAACGAGAGGGATTATGCTATATTGTTGCTATAACATATATCCAATCCATGGGCTCATAAACTAGATTAACACCGCCACCTTTTATTGAAGTGCCTATACCGTGACTGGAAAGTGAGGTCATTTACATGAGTGTTAGGGGGAATCGATCTTGCCTCTGTCTCTACGATATCCCTATTGGATTTTAGAACTGCTCCAGCAGTGTGGTATTATGTGGCTATTCTGTTTATGTCGTTTGGTATTCCTGCTCCCAAAGCTTTTAATTATTTCACTTTCCAATCTTTTGACTTTCAGCGTAACTGATATTATTCCAGAAACATGTCGTGCGCACCATATTAGATATCTACTTTTTATTTCATTTTATTATGAAATATTATCAACGGAACGCTACAAAGTTTTTAGCGTCTTTTGTGAAATTGTCACGACCCAAGCTAGTTGATACCCAGATGAGTACATTTTTAATTGTTTAATAGCTATGCCGTGTCATTAGGAAATAAAGGGTTTAGGACACAAATATAGACTATAATACAATCAATTAGGAGAGAACCAATCAATTTACAATGTACATGTTGTCTACAGACATAATAAAAACGTGGAATATATTTTGACAATAAGGTTTATGTAGATTAAGGGGCATACAATGAGATTAGAACAGGACTGTCAATTACGTTTAAGCAATAAAACAAACAATTAGACTAGTGACTAACCATATGTACAATAAGTTTATGCAGAATATCCAGGAAACAAAGGCTACAGTTCTCATTTGTATGAGGAAACAATTTTAAAATTAAGTTTTACTAATTTTTACGAGAAATAAAATATACATAACACGTGAACTCTTGTATTTTTATACATAAATTTTCTATCAATTTCTTGGGTATTTGTTGGTGCATTATATGCAATGAAATTATCTCATATGGAAATAACACAGAAACTTATATATGAGCATAGAGTGGCAAAGTTCGAACATATATTCAAGTAGAGGAACGAAAAACAAATTAACAACAGAAGCACACACATAAACATAGCCAGCATGAAAGGATACAAACCCGGGGCAACACGAACTTCCATAGAATCCGGATATAAGACCAGGTCCACCGGAGGGGTTACCATATCCTGTTCCATTAAACATACTTTGCATAAATTTGCTTATCATTCTTAATAGGGTAAATAGGATCTACAATTCTACGTTCACACCACATTTACTATTGTATTGTAAGATCCACAACACAATGCATGTTTTAACACATAAATAAATGTATATAGCTAAAACATGTCCATTATAATAACAACCTTCATACAAGTCTTAAGTCTATTTTCGTAGCGTCACACCATTAATTGGGCCAATCAGATCAGGGAGTGACGTCATGGTTGGGAAAACTTCGTTAAAGTTGACATAATTACTTAATAATAACCACCTGTTGTTTAATTTAATTACCATGGAAATTTACATTCTTCTAGAACTGTTTTATGTAGTTTTAATGAGGACTAAATAAAAGTCATAATTAAATTTGAAACCCTTTCAATTCCCATTCATTGTGTCAGTTTTCTTGATTTTATTGTTACATATTCGGAACTAATTTGTTCCGAACAGACGGTGTTAAGATAATTAAATTTGCCGTTTCGTTCCGAACACAAATTGGTTTCAAAACACATTACCTTCTTTATAAATATATATCTAAAGGTTTAACACAATATAGTCAAACTGCCTTTAAGGACACCTCTATATAACAAATCACTGTCTATAAAGGGCAGTCTCATTTTTCACAATAATGAATAGTGCATATAATTTTAACCTGTATATAAAGGACAAGTGTTAATATATATTTACGTGTTTAATTCCAATAGTTCAATAGGTATCACGACGTAGTGCCTGTAAGATGTACTTACCTGAATTGAAATGGTTACTAGGGTAAATAACAATCTGTTAAATGTGTACTTCTTTAAATTTCATATGTTTTGTAGGTATACTTTTTATTCAAAATGTCTACCAAATGGAGATCCAATAGTTTGGTTGTAATACAGTTATACATGCTGATTTGTGTACTTACTTGAATTTCAAGAGCATGGTAGGCAAGAATTAATGTCAACAAGATTATTGTTGTTATACAGATGATAGACTTCAGTACAATGGAATAGTAAGATTCCTGAAATGGGAAAAATACATTATTAACATAAAAGAAATATGAAACTAATTTTAGTAAATTTTTCATTCTCTATTCTAGAAAAAAGTAAAATTAATATATTTTGTTGCATAAATCGTCACATTATCCGCATTCTTACTAATTACTTGTTAATATACATTCGTAATTGGCTAGATGCAAAGCAATTTTGAAGCTCCAAAAAGAGTAATCAGAAGCCGTAAATTGATGAAGGACAAACAAGACAATGGTCAAAAGGAAAACAACCTAATGGGACACAAAACACTTACAGAAAAATAAAACTGAGCAAAACGAACCTCACTAAATACTGGGGTTGAACGAAGTTGCCTCTGACGAGTAAGGAGTTCTTATTCCACCAGGGGCAATAGTCGTTTTACTCAGGTCAAATATCCTGTGATATTAAGGACGGGACTGCAACTACGACAAAAGAAAGATATCTGTCGTCAACCGTAATGGTCAAGCAAGGCATAACCATAAAACATTCGACGTGATGACTTCAACTTTACCACCAGAATCTCTGGTTCCGTAGCTTCCTTTTTGTCATCAAGGAAGGACATACTGACTGAAAACTAAAGCTAAGGAATATTGCATTAACTGAGTGATATATATACAATTGTTAATAAGAAAAAAAAAGATAGAGAAATTTGAAAGCGGATTTCAAAGGAGGGACCTTTGCCAATTTGTACTGAATGTAGGATTCATTAACAAACTCGAATTACTTGCCATCACTTTGCCCGTATATGCAGTTTACGAAACTATAAGCTTTTGCATGGCTATTGAAGAATTAATCATTAATCATGAAATAACAAAGAAACTGCATCACGCAAGATTGTGAGAGAAGATTTCTGTTGTTATGTATTACATGAAAGATGTGTTGGTGTAATACGACGTCACGAGGAAAGCATACAGTGAAATACGTTTTATTCGAAAGGAACCATTTTTCGTGGACTTAAACCAACCCAAAGAGTTAATATGCCAACGAAATTTTAAATTTGTGTCCCATAATAGCATAAGCCAAATGTAGAATTGTTTTCTATGTATTTATATTATTTTCTGGAAACTACAGAATCAACAAAATTAGGACCCCTAACACAATACACAAGAATATGTCTTTTATGAACAATCTACGAGTTTAATAATTTAAGTTCTATCACAGAATCTCGATTTCCATTTTATGTTTATTGCTATATAGTGTATTTGTCTTTTGTGTCTTGTGTCTTTACATTGCAATGACCTTGTATTGTTTATTTTCTGAAGCGATATAACTGACTAAAATGGCTGGTATAAACATTGATACTAATACTACATTATGTAACATCAACATTGTTAATATCTGCTGGTAGTAGCGGGACAACCGTGGCGATGACACACGTGTGCCTATTATATAAGAATTAATATGAATGTCTATCAAGGAGGTATATCTAAGTACAAAGATTATATCTACTTGAACCATTGTATATGAAGTCACGATTTAATACAGAATACACAACACTGACAACGATTTCTGAAATTAGATACCAAGCAAATAAAAGATCAACATATAGCCTCCCACACGAAGACTCAGAGGAGTGGTTCGTGTTTGTGTTGTTTCTTACTTAATTATGAAAGGATATTTGAATGAGTGATGGTCAACAATTCCACCAACGTATAAAAAAACCAACAATCACCTTTCATCTTCACACACTGAACAGAAAAAAATACCATGACATATGAAAATACAGATCCTGGATAGGGACAAGCACAAACATGTGGCGGGTTTAAATCGGTTAAATTGTCCACTGTCATTGTTTATCTATTTCTTTTGCAATAATTGACAGTTGGATATCATGCTACCTTTCTCTTCACATTGTAATTATACACATCTACAACACATCATTCTAATGTATTATAGCAAATTATCAGATTGTACGTGGATCATTGAATATCAAAGTGACAAACATCAATAACAAAAAAGTAAGATTACAGCTCGCGCATTGTTTACCATGGCAACGGTACAATGTTTAATTGTTGACAAACTCAGAAACCTGGAAATTCCAAGGTTATATATCTTGTTTTCCTTTACAAATTGTTGGTTTTAACATCTATAATAATAGTATGAAAATATTTAAATTAGGAACTCCGGTGTGGAATAATATATTTTTTAACAAATAATGCAGAACGGATTCAAAAATCAACATGAATTATTAATTGTTTTGTAATGAATAGTACAATAAATATGCTAAAATTGATTTTTGTGGTAATAAACTTTATAGAAATTCACTTTGTAGCTATGATGCATTACTGAACACATGTCACAAAATGGACACTAACAGAAACACGTGTGTTATAGTCAGAATAAATGTGATAAATCAGATATATAGTCCCTATGATCAAGGCATGAATAACATTTGTGAGTTTTTTGTTGTTGTGATTCTTCCATGTCATTCGTCGTGAAGTGAATGTATAGTTAAATGAGGTCACACGAGACAAGCTTATAATAATTACATCTCAAACATGCAAGTTAGGACATGCTAATTTCGTCACGATTGATCAAATCATATACAGACAATAAATCGTATTGGGAGATTACATTGGGGAGTTGGTATTCATCAAATATATTATAGTTACATGTCTTAGAGATTAGGACATACTCTTCAATAGCGCATCGACTGCAATAAGTAGATCCCATATGCGGGCGGATTGGTAAATTACAACATAAAAATGGAAGATTTACAATAGGAAAACTGTATTATCACGTTTGTCGAGAATAGCACAGATCACATATGCGAGAGATCCCAGAGAGACTTCAATGTGAGATATTTACAGATGACAAATTATATCACCACTTTATCATAAATTTAAGAAGTAACTATTTTATTGTATACACAATTGTTATACTGACGCAGCACCCAACCATTAGCTGTTGCCAAAATTGTACCAAGTACCATGTAATGGGTTAAGTATACTAATTAAAAACTTGAATATTAATTAATTCAGTTGAATTCGTCATAAAATATCAAATTCCATTAGTTCTATCGAATTTAGGTTTATGAATAAATGATGAATCAATTCAAATGTAATTCTACACATTATATCAATACTTAAACTTTGTAACATTAATATTTTTACGTCAATATTGTATAATTAAGCTACCCATTGACTTCTTTGTAAAACTTTGTCATTGGAATTCGTCACAGATCATGCCCTTTTCCTAACAATAAAAATCTGTAAATACGAAGTTTAGTGCAAACGACGCATTTCTGGAATAACCTTCATCAGATATCAAAATATTGAAAAGCCAAATAATTTTAAAATGTTATAAATTATCTCCTATTAAGGAATATATCCACACTTTCAGTGACGCTTTCATACAATTATGTCATGTCACATGTTGAGGTGATTTTATTTAGCTAAAGAAACCATCGAATAAATTTAAATATTACTACCATACATCAATTGCACAAATCACAATTACTAAATATACCTGTTACATCATACATAACATTCCGTAAGGATATTTAACAATATCACAATCCATATTGGTACAATAGCACGTGTGAAATATACAATGCAATTTAGAAGGACACAGTACATGAAATGCACCATCTACATACACTTAATAACGCCAGTGAAACGTAAAATACCAATTGGAGGCAACAGTGGAAAAATATCACAATCCATGTAAACTAAACAGCACTACTAAAGCATTAGATAGTAATTAGAGGGACCTGTACAAAAACCACAATCCAGATAGTAAACATATCCCCAGTGAAACATAAAATACAATTTAGAAGGACACAGCGTATAAATAGCACAATCCACATATAATTAACAACACCAGTGAAACATAAAGAAGACCAATTAGAAGCAAGAGTAGAAAAATTGTGACATTTCATATAAACAAACCAACACCAAATAAAACAGTCAATAACAATATATGATGAAACAGTACCACACAATCATAATCTAGAAAAACAATAACACCAGTGAAACATATAATACCAATTAAAGGGAACAGTATCACACAATTACAATCCAGAAAGTCAGAAACACCTCCAGTGGGAATAAAAAACATTTTTTTATATTATTTTACATCACATGTTTACCATGTTTACTACAATTGGATATATAGCGTGCTGCTTGCACTGACACCTGTTTAAAATGAATATCAACACTAATGCCGATTATTTTGATTTTCCCATTGTGAAATTTCCATTTCTGCGTAGCAACATTCCAGAAACTCCTGCATATGGAGTATGTATCTATTATGTATCCATTTGTTCATACGATATTCGAGAGCTTGAGTTTTCTATCATGATGTCGTTGGTAGAGGGTTGACACACAACAAGGCATCTACAGAACTAAGGGTTCTTAGTTCTAATGTTGAAATCATCATTTACTACTGGCTTATTATCAGGACTAACACTAATGGTGCCACTAGTAGGACAGGAACTGATTATTCTTCCGGTACACACCAGGTTTTCAGTGAGGTTCTTGTTGCCGAATCGTAAATTTTCTGTGTAGAGTTTTGTGGACTATTCTTTGTCCCTTTTGGGATCATTTTCCTATAGACAGTACACATGTGTTTTTATTAGATATGTTGTAAAGATACTAGCCATAAGTAACAAGTCTAACACTCAGTATGCACAGGAGTTCGCATTATACAGGTTTCGGTTGGAACAAGTTTAACTGCTTGTACATCTATATGTTTCGTGAAGCTTTGCAGATTAGACAATCTGCATTCTTAAACATTTAAATGATGCTGATTGCCTTTCTGTAAAAATAGCTAATTATTAGTTTAGCTGTGGATTTTTAGGTGTGAAAGGAATTTTCTGTTGTATTTTGCATATTAACATCTGATCTTAGTAAGAATAACGATGCATTTGTCTCTTCATCTTTGTACATTAATTCCGTTTACAATTTAAATGCGACAGAATCATTTATCAACTCAAACATTTACGACATTTCAATTGAGTAGAAAATAAACAACAGGAATTCAAACTCAGAATAATGACTGTATGCCAACTGTGATGGATTTCCTGTTTGCCTTTGTATTCTGGATGGCAGCATTGTTTGTCCATTTTCACAATAAATTGTAGTTACCATCAAGACAGTCCAAATGCTATGCATAATATAGTGTTAAATAAATGTTCGTTTTATTCATAATCTCCAAATGCTTGTTTCTAATGAAAGATTTGTGATGTCAGGAAAAAGTGCGGTCGTGTATATGTGTATTAGGGGGTATCTATTTTACCTCTTTCTGCGATTTTGGTATTTGATTTTGGAATTGTTCCCACAGTGTGCTATGTTATGCTGTTTTTCATTTTACAGCATAATACTGTATTAAGTAATTTATCGTCATGGGCTGTTTATAGATTAAAGTATCCCTCTTTTTTTCCAGAAATATGAAAACTGTCACTCGGAACGTACGTGGTTGTATGGTAAGTTAAGATATACAGGTATATAATGATGGAGCGTGGAAAGATATGTTGACGGATAATTTATCTACTTAGCTAGAAATCAATATTGTTTGATGTGAATGGAGTGTTCATATTAAAAAATACCAAGAAATCAAGCTTATGGAATGAAAATGTGCAAGACGGGAAAACATTAACAGATTGGATCTACTTAATCTTAAATTCAATATGCGTGCTTCACAATATGTCCTTGAAATGTTTGTGAGATCTTTGATAAATGAAAAAGCTATGGACTTAGTCGATGTGGGTTAAAGGTTAAAGGTTATTAGACCATCACTGTTTAAACTCTCCTTGCATAATAAATTATATCTTCTCGTCATTTTCAATTGTGGTAAAAAAAAACAGGGTATCCTGCCGAATGTAACTGATAAGCTTTACGACATAACGTGGTATCGAAAATACATCTCGCCCCGAAATTAAGTGATTAACGATGTTTTTTTAAAACGAGAGAACTTTTCTCAGTCATCTCTCATCGAAGGACGAAGCACTGAGAAGAGAGATGACTAAGAAACGTCCTCTAGTTTTAAAAAACATCTTTAATTATTTTATCGCTATTTTGTATTCATAATTAAATAATTTTTTTTGAGATACTGACATGTTTTTAAGCACAATTAATATTTTATATCGTTAATCACTTATTATCAAGGATTGGTAATGTGACGTCATTATAACGTTGTTTGTTTATTACGAGACTACTTAGTTACTGGCGAAAATTCCCAGACAGTAAGATCAAAGGAAAATAGCGATAATAAATCGAACTCAACATTTTAATTTGGGAGTAATAGGTATTAATTTTATAAATAGATGTAAATCCAACTATCTGGCTTCTTACAAACTTCTATGAATATCATTGACTTAAAGTGAACACGTGGAAATTGTGTATATTCAATACACGGTCAGTAGTTTTTAATACACGGTTAGTAGTAGAGTTATCTCCCTTTTTTCTTTCAAAACAAAGATGACGTCACATATTGATCACTTCACCTGATCACTTACACACAACACAAAAATTACATATTTATTAGTTTTGATGCAGTTGCATCTAAATTCTTCATTCAAAGTAATCAGTAAGATATATTCGTTACACAGTGTGCTAGTGACCTAATACGATATATACGGGGACAGTGAATTAAATATGGGATTCGTTACACAGTGTGCTAGTGACCTAATAAGATATATACGGGGACAGTGAATTCAAGATGGGGCTCGAACTGCGCTCTCGCCCCATATGTAATTTACTGTCCTCGTATATATCGTATTAGGTCACTAGCACACTGTGACATTAATACTACCATGCGATCATCGTCACAACTGTCGGTAGTCGACGTTAAATACACTATGTACCATATATATTTGTATGAAAACGTAGATATCAAATGTATTGTGTACGACGCGTTTCTGAAATAACATTCATCAGGTACTCTTAAAATCGAAAGATCGGAAAGCCAAACAAGTTAAAGTTTTGGTAACAATAAAACCAAATGTCATAAGCAAAATAGCCAAAATCGCCTAAGCTTTATCTATGTCTGAAGGAGAAGAACCTTAGTTTTATTAATAATATACTATTTGTCGTCCTCAATAAGCACATCAACATGAACGAAGAGTAACGCATTTCAAGACTATTATTAATAGTCTTTCAAAGGTAATAATCTTTGAAGATCGAATTGTTGATGAACAATTGTAAACTGAAGATGTATCACTTACATACGTACCATGCCCATAGGGGTATGGGTAATTATTATATGGTATTTGTATACTTGTACCATACAAGCCGATTTGTTTTAAGCCGCCATAATGTTAAGGCATTTCATACGTGGGAACCTTTAGACCTGTTACCAATAAGAAAATAATATGTTTGTTTATATCCCTCCATGTACAGTATTCGATTTGACTAGTCTCCAAATTATAGATGCATGCTTTCAGTGTGTGGTGTTTAATACCGACCCAATATAACAACTTTATTTGTGGATGTATAAAGAAATGAATCCTTGGCGAAAAGTTGAATACGTTTTAATGTGTATCCCTTACTTTATACTTAGTTTTTGCGATCTTGTTAGTAAGGCACATGTCTGTTGGTACATTATGAATCAGAATCAGAATATGTGTACAATATACTAGATACAATGATGTTAATGGCGGTTTAATGTTAGATGAAAGAGCATTAACTGCTTTTAGCTAGTTATAATGGTTTTATATCGCAATAATTGTATGCACACCTCGATGGTGCCAGCCATGTCATAATGTTAAACATCTAGACATCGTGTAGGCAACAGTTGGATTACTTGCTGGTAACCTTTATAAACTGGAAAGGAGTCATTTCATCTATAGTAATTGTAAAAACTTCAACGCCAACACCCTTAGATATTTCTTGGGTAATTTTAATTACTCTAATGAACCTCTATGTGACCGACTTCAAAACACTTGATGGAGTAATTGTATTACATTGTATTATATATGGTATTCAGGCATCACGATATACTTTTCATGTCATACTGTCAGTGTTCAAAATGAAACGGTCCATTACTGAGAGTGTATAAATGTTAATAGAAGAAACGGTCGACTTTAAGAAAACAGAAGGACATGTCAGTCAAGATACTATAGCTGTGTGTAAGGTTTCTATTAGTAATAGAATTATTGATAAGGTATCTATTGATATCACAGTTGTTGGTAGAGTGTCCACTGATAATAGTTGTTGATAAGGTGTTTATTGATACCGTATGTGTTGGTAGAGTATATGTTGATAACAAAATCATTGGTAAAGTGTATATTGATGCCACAGTTGTTGGTAGAGTGCCTACTGATACTACGATTATTGATAAGGTGTCTAAGAATATAATACTTGTTAGTGAGGGATTCATTGATACGATAACTGTTGGCAAGTTGTGTGTTGATACCACAGTTGTTGGAAGAGTGCCTATTGATACTACGGTTATTGGTATGGTATGGTTTGATTCTCTAATTATTGGTAAGGTGTTTATTGATTCCGTAGTTATTGGTAAGGTGTATATTGATACAATAGTTGTTAGTGATGGACATCTAGATAGACGCGCGATATTCAAGGTACGCCATGTAATTTCACATGATACAAAACCAGACTTATGATTGTCTAGACTTTAATACGTTGAGAAGGTAGGTTGTGTATAGGTAAGATTTACTAGACACTTCAAATCTCTATCAGACAGTAATTCTTATATGCGTTGTACACAAATATAATGGAATTACAGACATGATTGCAATATATCGTTAGGATTGGTATTTGGGTTAATAAGACATATTCTGCATACTCCCATATGTCGTGATACTATGTAGATTTGATGAATGAGATTTACTCCTAAAGTGCTCCCAAAGAGTTTTAAGTTATTTGTCTTTCCAGAAAGTATCGTGTGCATACATTATACATCTACGTTCCTCCTGTTGTAAAGCTATGTTTCCTGATTGGGTGTTATATGTCCTCTTTAAAACTACCTCATGTTGTAAAGTTATGCGTAGTGAGTGAATGGGAAATACCCCTTCTTTCTTCCACATTTTTTAGGCCAACGTGTGACGAATGTCGTCTTAATACATTCGTGGTGTTACGTATGGTATATTTGAATATCATCAATGATATTGTAGATGGAAATTGCAATAAATATTGTCTTGTTTTCGATTCAATGCAGTCACTTTGTAATGAATCTCGAGAGGATGAATGTCTAAAGAGTTTTAATTCGATCTTTCATCAATTTCTGATAATTCTGATACACTACAGACTTTATATTTGAATAGGATATATGAATTTACTCAGATTCCAATTATCCTTTTTTCTCTTCTTTTGTGCTTTTTTAAATTCAATCAGCATCAAAAACCACACCAAGTGACATGTACTTATTACCTTACATACCAGTAGGGTATTTATCCATTTAACCAATTATCTAAGTGTTATGTCAAACAACGAATATCTCGTTCTACCAGTATTCAAAAGCTTGAAAATTGTACCTTCAGACATCATGAAGATTCCTACCTCAGATTTAAAAGCCCAAACGAATCTGGTTTAATTTAAGTCGTTTTTACGTTGTTTAAAAGGTTAGTGAGTTTATTTTGTTTATTATTGAGAGTTCTTTTCAACTTGTTTTACCTAACGCCACTTCTATTTGTATTTTTGTAATTATTTCTTTAACCTGTTAATCCCAGTGCAAGTTATTTTGTTTTTTGTATTGCGTAACTCCTGGATAAAATACATGTCGTGGTGATGACCGGGTTGATACAGGTGAGTTCTACGCGTTGAAAATTTTATAAAACAGATCCAATAATGTTCGTTCTTGTTCAGTTTGGTTTGGTTTATGGTGTTTAACGCTACTTTCAACAATGTTTCAGCCATACCGTGGTGATCAGTTTTATTGGTGAAGGAGACCGGGATGTCCGGAGAAAACCACCGACCTGTCGCAAGTCACTGACAAACTTTATCACATAATGTTGTATCGAGTACACCCCTCCTAAGTGGGATTCCCAAATTTAGTGATGATGCATATATGAAACTGTAAATTTAACTACCATATGATCACGGCCACGATGACCCTTCAAGATTGTTGAATAAGGCAAAAATGTAACATTTCATGAAACCGACATGAAGTTACATTCCATACCAGATAACGACAACCTACACATATTACAAACAAATATGATGTATAAGGGCCAGACGGTGATTATCTGATATTGTAATCACAATATGGTATTTAAGTATACATATAATTAGGTCTAACTTATATAACAATGCATTAAACACAATGGATATTATTGCAAGGTTATCAAATTTCAATATGCACAGATAATTAGATATAATTTTTTACACACGCATGTTCGTTCATTTAGGGGTTCAAAATTTAACTGGCACTTAACCTATAACACGTGTTAATAATCTGCTATGAACAGACCGGAACTGCCCCTGTAGTGGTATAATACTTGTGTTCACCTGGAGTGTAGTAGTTCGTAGGTTTGATATTTTCTGCTTCTCCGTTGAGCACGCAGCATTAAAGAGTAGAAGCAATACTGGCTGAATTGGATTCAGAGTAACGTGACTAATATTGAAGCGACATGTCTAAATGTTCGTTGTTGATACATTGGGGAGGTACTATGCTAGTCTACTGTAAAACAGACATCATCATCACTTTCACATTACAACATTATTTATTTTCGCCGTAGCTATATCAATACTCATTTGGCGTCAAACAACAACTACTCACTCACTCTTTTCACTTCTTAAAGAAATGGAGAAAAGATAGCACCGGGAGTTGCTTGATTTTTCTATACTTCGATTTTCATCGGGATACCAGTATAATATGATCATTCAATGTTAGATAAATTGTTGTCCACATGATAATGCGCCCCGGTGGATCGACATGTCTAACTTCAGTTGGTTGTTGCTAAAGTCACCCAGCACTATGTAAATCCATCTCAGCGTGTAGATCTAGTACATGCACTTGGTGAATATAAAACAAACCGCTATCTGTTCTCTCGCTATGCTCACCTGACATTACCCAATAGTCAGTCACTCACTCTCCACACACACTAATTGTATGTATATACAGCATTGCAGTGTAATTACATTACAGCGGTTGAGCAATGGATAAACAATTACGTTCACATCCAAGCTTCGCTTTTTGTGTCCGTGACAATAGGATACAGTGTCAAAATATCATATGTCAGTAATACAATTAAATGTGTATATAACTATTTACATATCACTTCCTATGATGTTTATTTTTCGAATATCCGAATCCGTTAAAATACTGTTTACAATATAAACCATTAGAAAGACAATCTCTTTCATATTTGATTTAATTAATATTCAAATGCCAGAACTCTGTTTTAGAATATCCCTAGCGAATGGAAATCTTTTAATTGTCAAGTCGAAATAATCTTATGGATATGTGAGTAATGTGAAAAGCGGAAATACAAAATTATCCGAAACCGCTTTTAAATTAAAGTAAACGAAGAAATATTGCCATTTAAAAGCTTCCAGCCATCATGGAATAGCACAATCATATTCTTCAGTAATCTTTTACCATCAATTCTGCAAGATTTCCCTAAGGAGTTGTGTCAGCAGAGAGAGATTTGTGCAACCATAGACGTCAAATTGAAATATGACTATAGAATTGAAACTAAGCTTTGAAGTCAGGAATCATTTTAAGGCAAGTCCTTTAGAATTAATTAAAGTCGTGTCGACTAGAAGTAAAATATCTCATAAAAAGGTATATGTGTTGAAATGATATTCCGAGATATCACATGATATAAGATAGCATGAACAATAAAACCTCAAGAATTCTACCACACGACATTAGATATCATGGACAATAAAACCTCAATAATTCTACAGCTATGAAATTATTTGTATATTTTTAATTGTTTTTTTTTTAATCGAAAATGGAGATTAGTGCCTTTGAAGTAATCAAAATGTTGCCAATTTCATACCAATGTTCTATCTTATTAAAGTGTTTCATTCAGCTGGGTGCGAGAAGCATTCAGATTATCTCTTATTTCTCACTTAAATTAAAAAAAAAAAAACGTCCTAAAACACTTTACATGGCTTATCACCAGGTTTGTAACAAATTTAACTCGACGGGTGAAATAGTGCAGCAAAACCTGATCACCCTTCAGGAGTACATGAGGTCAGGCGAGGCTTTAAGTGTGATTCGTGTTGTTCAATCTTTTGTTTTCTGTTTTTGTGTGTCATTGTTTGTCTTTTTTCATCTTTCTTTTGGTCATTGTATTGTCTTCTTTCCTTCTTTCACTTACGGCTTCTAGTTACATCTTCAAACATTTCCTAAATATTGTACATAATCAGTATATGCCAACCATAAAAAACAACTTAACATAGTAGACATATCGAAGCATCTAGTCACACACCCGCGTTTTGTTTTATGTCTATCCAAACATAAATGGGTCAGTGGGATCATCATAATGACCTCAAAATAACTTTAATCAAATAATGATTGTCATTAGATTGCTTAATGATCCACGATAGTGACGACATAAAGATTTAAATCTTAAATGTAAATAAATTCAACACAAAACCTTTAAATTACAATTGAATTCAATTTGATTTAATAGATCATTCATGGTATTGTATGATATGGTATGCGAAAGAATAGAACGACGAGAACATGGTCACATACAAAATATGACCGTCAACGGAGCAATTGTTATCTGATCTCTGTGCATATGCCATTTCGCTTAGAATTACATATTATTACGTTAAATGATATTATGTTATCACCGAAGTCTATTAAAATTCAGCCAACATTTAAACACAAATACTGTTTCTATTTCATTGTTGATCAAATTCTGCTTTTTTTTTTTCCGTTTTGTATTTTGCAATCGCTTCTTAATATTTCATTAAGTTTGTTGTCTATATACCACCTACATTTGGACCTGTGGATAATGTCTTTTTTCCTATGCAAATCGACCCAATGGGAATATAAATAAAACATATCGGTCTTTTCCAAATCATTATCTAAACACCTACTCTTTACCTTTACAGTCTGCTGAAAATCTTGATAAAAACGATTAAAATTATATTGCAAACTGCTATTCAACCCTTTTTTGTATCAAATGGGTGCAATTCGTCAAAGAAATATATGTACTTTTTGTTTTATTTTTCACTGGATCTAAAAGACACCTGGCAATTAAACGTTTTAACCACTCACTATAAACTACCACAATAACAGCATATTTACTATTAACGATTTACGGCTTCTAATTACCCCTTTGGTATCTTTACAAATGATCTTCAATATTGATGGAATTGAAGCTACAACCTTACGAACAACCATTTCAATCTTCAAACATGACGCTTTATCCATTCACAATGCATTTCTAAGCCTCTCTGGGAATTTGTTTATATCAATCATTAATTATAACAAAACACCGCAACACAACGTAGTGTCCAATAGGAGAAACACATACATGACTATGAACAGTAAATATGGTTGTGTAACCAAAGCAAATAAGGTTTACCAATACTAAAGGTTTCCACATGGCATACTACAACGAAAGCGTCAATCTTAATTCATATGATATCATATATATATATATATATGGTACATATAGATCAGTAGCTCAAACCCTCGTGGTCGTTTACCTGACCCATTTATTGCAAATGAGAACGTGTTGAACCTTGGCTTATTCTCATGCATACGGGTAAATTGCACTGATACCAATAATCCCGCGTCATAGTATAATCTCTTTCTAATCACATGGAGTTACTGGGAAAAGTTCGAGGATATAACAGGGGGTGAGCAGAACCCGTATATGATAGACAATACAATGGGCAATAGAAAAATTACATAATAATAAACAATAGCCGAAAAACACAACATAGACAAATAAAGCTTGAACAACACGAACCCCAATAATAACGGGGATGAACTTATGTGTACAAGAGGGGGAAGCAGTTTCTGTTCCATTAGTGGCTCCTGTCATGTTACTGTAACAGGCCTCGAACGATCTGATATGAAACTGTGTACGGCACCAACCAGTATACGTAAACAAATACAAATAATATGAATTACGCATTACTGTCTAAAAAAACCAAATGGTAATAAAGACGAACTGAACATCTATGCAATTAGCATTTATTGCTCCCCCACTAAGCGCACAACACGAAGGTTATGAGCAAAGATTGGATGATTCGGAATTAGAACGAGAGACTCCTAGGAGCCTGTAATCGCCCACCTGGCTCAAAGTTGGCCCCAAAAAAGAAAAACCATGGGTAACTGCTTTTTTCACAGCAGAAATGTTTTAAGCATTTAACCCATGGTCCTATGTAAAAACTATGTCTGCTGATGGCGACAATCTCGCATGCAGGTTGCATGGGATCACCAGACACAATTCTGAAAGGGGACCACTAATGACCATTTCACAATAGTTTGGGCCCCACTGGCCCAGTAGTTTCAGAGGAGATCATTTTTAAGTGATTGTTTGACAAATTTTCTATTTTTAGTAACGGCGGCTATCTTGGTTGGCGGCCGGGGTCGTCGGACACAATTCCCAGAGAGGACCATCTGAGGACCATTCCACCAAAGTTTGGTTCAAATTGACCCAGTGGTTTTAGAGGAGTTGATTAAAATGCAAAAAGCTAACGACAGACGGACGACAGACGCCCAGTGGTAGCAATAGCTGACCTGACCCTTGGGGTCAGGTGAGCTAATAATATGTCAGAATGGCGCGACATGGTCACCCATGGACTATTGTGTCAGTGATCTAACACTATAAAAATCTAACTCAGCGAGTTGGTCTATTACAAAGCGAACACCATCAGCATCATCACCATCATTATCATTTCATCAAAATATAATTTACTCTTGCCATGTCATAGCTGAAAAAAATACTCATTTGTCGTTAAAAAATAATCACGAACTCATTCACTCTACTTTTTAACATTTATAACGAAAACCACAGTTTTGCAAAGTTAGCCTTTTCTATATGATATTTATATATAGTAATCTTTATCCCATTGAGTACAACCTAATTTAATTCTTGACCGCGGATGACGGACAATTACTCTAATATTGTTATATGCCATCAACGTGTTGCGACTTGGGATAAGAAATCAGTTTGCTTAGTAATGAAATTGTTCATCATAGAGTATCTGCTGTCTGTTTTAGCAGTAGGCGTCACATTTGGTGGATTTTATATTGATTAAAACGCCACAAAGTAATTATTTGCCATATAAGCGTGCTATTTTCTAAAGATAATTCACTAGAAAAAAAAACCACTCAGCTTTGAAAAGACTAAAGTATGGTTAAAATTGGCCAAAGTGTTTATTTTTCAGAATTCTTAAAAGCAATTAGACTAGGCACGTGGTCATTTGTTAAGTTAAATGGTTTCTTTTGACTTCTCTTTGTTCCTGCTGGATCGATCTCTTCTTTGACTCTGACAGAATAAGGTGGACAAATCTTATTCAAACAATCTCAATTAAGAATTCATAGACAATCACAGATATCGATTTTTACTTGCATTTTATACAAATTTACTGCTACCGGTAAACAGGCGGCTGCCATTGATGCAATATGCATTTCCGACAAATATCGGAATCCCATTATTCTGCACACAAATATTTAGTTAATAAGTATTTAAAAAAAAACATTTCATAAACCTTATGACTCTACATAGCAAAAGGATTTTGTGTTCCATCATTATAGAGAAAAGTTCACAAAATCGATATGAAAAACATGTCATTAATTTTCTAACGCATATTTATTTCATGCTGAAATACCTTACGGTCAGGAATGAAATATTATCTCTAAATGTATGGAAACATTACTATGGCAACCACTATATTGGAATATAAGACATAAAACTGCTCATTGATTACAATTTATGGTGTTTTTTAAGGATTGTTTACCTTTTTCTACATTTTAATACAAAAACAAAATATAAGTAAAATTTTCAGAATTACCAAATCAAACAAATATATAAATGAAGCGATTCGAGTACAAATTGATGGAAAATGGATGATAACTGTTTCTAGTTAATAAAATATTTAGCTCATATCTTCTATCTAGAACCAATTATCACCCTTCTATCTCTGTAAAATGGTTGTTACTTCATCCAATGCTTGAAATGAATATTCACTTTGATAAATACATTTTCTAAACATCATAATAAGAATGAGAGCATGTCTTTTCTGATCACATAGGCATTCATGAGTGTTCGAGTAGAATACGGTGTTGACTCCTGACCAAAATTTTAACACCCTGTTCCTCCTCCCCCCACTAAACCAACATCAATTGTTACAATTTACAGAAACCTATCAGTTCTTTATAGTTAACCCCGGCAAGTGTGGCAGTCATAGTATAGCTGAACAGTTGTTTAAAATGACGATAATATGTCTGATCCAATTTCCTTGGAAAATCGAAGTATGGATATGGTCCGTGAATGGTAACGGCTAAGTCGAATCCTCTGTTACTTCGAATTTAAACAGTACGGTGCATTCGACTATGAAACAACGAGGTTTGCCTATAATAACTAGATCGACGTTCAGAGAGTGAAATATCAACAAGTCAAAACAATTAATATTGGTTATCAAATGTCACCTTTACTTCTAAATGTCAGCTGTACATTTGACATTCATTATGGTTATTACTGGGATCATAAATGTATAGACAATTAAGTAGAAACGCAACACTTCTCTGACCCACCGTGCTTTGTTTTAGAGACGTTATATACATCGATCGGGAAATTGATAATAATTCCCTAGTTAACAATTTCCTACGGAGTGTTGCATCACGCTGCATTTCTTTATGAGCTTTCATCTCCTACTGTTGTGAGTATTGCCGTCAGTTTGAACGATTTTTTAGGGTTTATTGCAATAACCGTTGAAATATCGCCCCTGAACACACTTCTCTGTCACGCATGTTGATTACAAACATACATCATGTCTATATAAAAAGACTAAAATAAATATACTGCCAAACAGTTGTACATTGTCTGAAAAAAATATATTCTGGGGTTAAATAGGGTTGTTTTGTAAATATTTGCTTCTCTAATTTACATCCTGGTATAATATTCTGATTATTTAATGGATTATTGGTATTTCAGCATTTTTTTCAGCTGTAATACGACTCACAAAACAAATCAAGGATTGTTATAACGAACTGGCGATGAACACCCCCTTTTTCCCTATGTAGAAGTGTCTGGAAACAATGAGGGTGATATTGTATGCGAACCCGTCAGTGGTACTAGGATTGTTGTGTTAAGACCTTAGCCAATGGACAACACATGCCCCTCTACATTAAAATCACTATTATTATAGATACTCAAGTAATACTATTATTATTATTCTGTCTTTTGTATCCAATATTGCCAGTTTCTCTGGATTTTCCTTTCTTGATTGCCCCTTCGGGTTTCTCTAGCGTTTAATTAATGTATGCAGATTACTTGATGATTGGTGTAATTTCAAATTCTGCTACAGGCTGCAACAACTGTTTAATTATACTACATATGTTTTATAATAAATGAAGCGATACACATGTGCAATTAAATCACAAATGATAGTATTTAAGTGTGGTAAAGTTACAAAATGGTTTAAACCTTTGTTAATATCTATGTAATAGTTATTTTCTATATATCTGAAAACTAGTAATACATATTGGTGGAAAAAAATACTGAGTGTGTAGCGTTGTCTATCGTGACATTCAGGAATTTTCTCAGCTTATTTGTGACTACAACACTTTGGGGAGGAAATTGCAGACAATTAAAACGAAATGTTGTTGTCACTTTTAGGATTTTTGTCAGCTAAATTATGAATACCAGACTGTGGGAAGGAAATCACTGACAGATAAAACGAACTGACCGGTGAAACAGCACCGTCCATTGATGGTTGTATGAAAACATATTTGAAGTGGGGGTCGTGGTGCAAAACCATAAAACCACGTTATTGGCTTGTGGTAAAAATGTCAACGACCTCAAATACTCGGATCCCTAAGTGGGTAATGGGATATATTAAATATTTATGTTGATCGAATTTAAATATAGAAAGAAAAGTATAATACAATTGAAGTCAGAATATTTCCGTCAATTATATCGTTCACTGATTGATTTCTCTAGGTTTTGTAATGTATACTCATCAATATTCAATAACTCTCTCGTACATTCATACCTGGTATAATTTTTCATTTTAAAGAAGAAAGAAGAAAAGAAAAGATTGGGCACAGTCATTGTTTTTTTTTATTTATACGTCATTACCTTCGTCATGAAAAAGTTACAATACAAATATTTTTTTTATTTATTATTTTGTGATTCACAACCTTCTCATTACTTCATTTTTTTTTTCGTATTCCTTGATGTATAATTTGAAACTATATTCATGCATTATTAATGATGTGTCTATATAATACCTCAAACATTGGAACGAATTCCTGAAAACAGATCCCTATCTTCAGAAAATACATTAAATTTATACATTGTTAATAATATTCTTCCATTTACATGTTTTTTTTCCGTTACATAGAAAATGACATTAGGGTTAGGGCTATGGAGTTTAACGTCACTTTCAGCAAAAAGTGAAGGAAACCGGAGTACCCCGAGAAAACCACCGACCTGCCGCAAGTCACTGACAAACTTTATCGCATAATGTTGTATCGAGTACACCTCGCCTGAACGGGATGCTAACTCACAATGTTAGTGGTGATTGGCACTGATTGCATAGGTAGTTGTAAATCTAAAATGATATTAAAACGTATTTCGAGTTTTTAACCTACATTTGTGATTTTTGCGGTAAAATATATTGCCTTGCTAATTGGAATTATTCATACATTTTAATCAATTTGGGTAGACTTTGTAATTAAGCAAATACGAGTAAAAATTTAATTCAGTTTACTTTAGTTCCTATTAACGGTATAAATCGATACAAATTACAATGTAACATTTCTCAGAAAACAATTACATTAAAAGCCTAATGGACTCGAAATAGATCAGCAGGGTACTCGTGACGGTTCTCATTCCTCAACACACAGAGCTTGTACAGGGTGGTGGATAAGGGTTGTCGTCTCTATATGGAGGTTGTCATGCTATAATAATACGGAATGCGAGAACATAGTGAGTAAGGTGTCTTGAAGAGTGTCGCGCTTCCTACAGCTCAATCAGCATTTTTGTAGATTTCTAAAAAGAGTAGGCGCTATTATAGACACTGTCACTCTCAATGTCTAAGTTTTGCATCTCCCCTCCCTCCAAAAAAAAATCTTCATACTTTTCCAGTGGCAGTCAAGAGTCTTTGCTCCAGTTGTTCCACCATTCCCTCATTTCTATGTAGTTTTTCTTTATTGTTAAATTTGTTCATCATTCTGAATATAGCTGACATACTAGTACTACTCACCGTACGTTAAGCAATAATCAACCAATCTATTGAATAGTTCAGCTCTTGTTAACAGTATTTATTCGGATGCATTATACAGTGACATCTGTATTATAAAGAAATCAGCACTGTGAGAAAGAAAAAGTGGTCTTAAGACAGATGACCTCTTAAAAGGGGTTCAATTATTACGAATTTTTTTTATGAAATAACAAGTAAAAAGTGACCTTTTAATGCATGTGACTGTTTAATAGAGGTGGCCGCTTAGGCAGGTTCGACTGTAATATTACAAAATACACTGATTCCCCCATCACTCTGTTATGACCTATATGTCCTTTCGATAATGGTATTCTCTGTTTTGCAGAGATAAAATACGATACGTGGTGTTTAATTTTTGATGAAGTGTTTCTAATCTATTCCCGAAACAGATATCTCTGTGATACCCAAACCACGTACGTCATCTAATATTGTGTATTATAAATTGTCAGATGTTTACATTAATATTCTTTTAAACATATGTTAGGCCAATTTTCTAGAAATTCACAAAGAAATATCAGGATATTTTTCTAATGTGCTATTTATCACAAAGGTTTCTTTCTTATATCTGCAATTTAGGTAGCAGCAAAGTGGCATCGGTGGTGTAATGGTTAGCGTACTCGTCTCCAGTGCGGTATATCGTTGATTCGAATCCCGGGTCAAACCAAAGACTATACAATGTGTATTTGTTTCTTATCTACGAAGCACCCAGTAGTGTTTTGTTGTCGTAAAACGTCGGGACTTGTAGAAATGTAACCCAGTGATATGTCAGCAGTATATGTAGCTGAAAATCCTCACCCACCGATAGAACTGGAAGACTAACGACCCAACCATATATTTGAAAGCTGAAATGTCAGGAATCGACCCCCCCTCCCTCCTCCATCTTCATGGTTTTCAGTCTCACTTTGATTTACGTTACAGATTAATTATCCTTAAAATAATACTCTACAACCAACATGTACTATCATCTTAGCTAGTAGTCAGTTACCTAAGATCTTTCAGTGCAGCTGTTTATATACTTAACTACCCATGTCTATGTTGTATGTCTGTGGTCGTTTAAGTTGAAGCAATACTGTTAGCCACTGGTATATCCCAGATGGGGGGGGGGGGGGGGGTGTCAAAGCCGTGATCGTATTGAAGTTGGATTTACATCAACTTATACTTAGCTTCTAACCGATAAGGTTGTGAGTTTGTTTCAACCCTGTGGCCTGTGGGAGGTGTTTGGTTTTATGCGGTCACTCCGATTTTCCCCACCAAAGAAACGTATGACGACTGACACATTATTCAAACGACAGAAGCTAATCTGGTTGAAACCAGATTTACAACAACACAATCTATATCCATGATGACCTTTGTTTTAACCTTAGATGCTATCCTGCTGAAATATTGACGCACATTATTGTCAGGAACTATTCTCGTCAAAGGTGTTTCAACTATGCTAACGGTTGCATTAAAATGATGCATAAAACGTTGTTTCCATCGATTTTCATTTAAAAAGTTGAAATAATTACAGACAGAAAGGAATAAAAATCCGGAAATGGCGACGGACAAAACAATCAACAAATTGATATACATACCAATAGAGAGTTGAATGATCAATGCTATAGAGAACGATGAAACAATAAAAATCGTCCATCACTGACTCCCGTCAACATGCCAATAAATGCAACTAAATGTCAAAATGCAATCAAAAACATATGTTGTTGTACATTAATAGCACTTGTTCAGACAAAAACAAAGTCATATGCATCGTTATTTTGGACGAAGTGAAAAAATATATACACAAGAACAGTATTCTACCATAATGTAAACACATTCCTTGAAATAGGTTTTTGCGGATTTAATGGCATTAATTATATAGTGATAATATTGATTTTGAAATATGTTTATTTAGTTTGGAATAAGGTTTAATTTATTGATTGAACTTTTGATTCGCCCGCGGTTTCAGCAATATCAGCTATATCATACTGATCAGACTTAGTAAAGAAGAAAAAAAGGGGAGGGGGTGTTCACGGAGAACATCCACCGAGTGTAGGAGATTAACTACATCATGTTGACCAGATTTGGCAAAAAAAAGGGGGGGGGGGGGTATTCACGAAGAGTCAGAGATAAGATGCAAAATCTTACTTTAGCATCAAGTTGATAGTATTTCTCGGTGAATTGGGATTAATATTTCAATAAATTGGAGCGAGCCGCCCCCTTTTTTTCCAAAACCGTGTGATGTGGAGATCTAATTAAATTTGTAATATTTATGGAAATGTCATTAAATTTGCAATTAAGACATGTTTTATTCTGTGCGCCACCGCATACTCCCCCTCCGCAATAAATATAAATAATTGATGTGAAGAATCTATTAAAAGTGTGTGGTAAAGACAATCGTCTGAAATATGCGTTGGTAAACAGATAACTGAGATAAGATTCCTTTATCAATCTAAAAATAGCATGCTGCACATTTATAACGGTTTGTTACTACCTCCCTCGCATATTTCCCTTGTTTCAGAAAATAACAACAGAACCACACTACATCTGGGTTAATGGTCTGTTTTATGTAAACAATGCTTTTATTCTTCACATGTTCAGTCAGAGTAAAACAAGCAACAGTAAGACAGACAGACACCTGTCATAAGTGAAATTTAACCGACAATTGCCCCCCCCCCCCCCCCCTCACTCAAAGTTGGTAAATTTTATCTATCGTGGTTGCCATAGACAGACACCTGTCATAACTGAAACTTAACAGACAAATGTTTCCCCCCACTCAAAGCTGCTAAATTTTATCTAATGTCAAGGAAATCGTGGTAGCCATGGACAGACATCTGTTATTATAAGTGCAATTTAACAGACGAATGCCTCCCCCCACTCAAAGCTGGTAAATGTTATCTCATGTCAAGAAAATCGTGGTAGCCATACATTGTAATTATGTGCATAAGGGTAATAACAAAATTACCGAACTCCGAACAATCTTACAAAGGGAAAGTCAAAACTCACAAGTATATAAACAGACAAAATCAGTCAATATTAATGTAAATTTTCTGGTACATTACAGAAAATGCACATGTAGTATCAAATTGGTCGTGATACTTATTATGTATTCATGAAAACTGTCTGTTCCGTTATAAGTATGCACTATACATGCAAATATTAAAACTCTAACATAGATATGACATTACGTTACTAAAGTCAAGGGATCATTCAGTAGAAATGGTGGTACATTTTTCTCTGTAAACAATGGATAAACATTGAAAAATCTATATCATTAGAAATCAGAAACATGAACAGCAAACCACATTAAGCAGTATATAATCACCGGAATCGACTTGCTATTGGCACAGGAGAACCTTATAAAATATCATTCTTAATAATTGATGAATATTGGGTTCTCATTATTAAAATATGAAACTGATACAAGTGTGATTAAATATCATGACGAGGATAGCAAACCATTTTTTGTCTTAGATTTTCCTTGTTATATATAAAAAATCGTTTAATGAATAGCTTTGTCCTGAGGGAATATATAAAATGAAAATACAGTACTTTGTACCCTGTAAAACTTACACGTGCATATACACGTGCATGCCCTTAAAGAAATGCGAGAAACACATATACTTGTCAGGGTTATTATTATAATGCCTACCTTGTGTCGTTCATAACCACAAAAGAAAATAGAAACTGTGAACGTTGACAAAGGACGATAAACGACATAACATACAATTTCATTTCAAAATTTAAATAAACACAATTGCTACATAATTATGTTCAGGGACTGTATAATTGATTGTATTGTGTGTTTCGGTCTTGTTTTCATCTAATTTATCTCTTGTAATTCGAAAGTGTAAATGGAATTCGTTCTTCCCCTGTGTATTGCTATACAGTGTAAGTAAAATGCGTTCTTCTCCTGTGTATTTCATCTTCTGTACGTAACTATAAAGTGTAAATGGAATGCGTTCTGCATTTATATAGTACTGTTAAGTGTACATGGAATTGCTATGCATTGCTATATAGTGTAAATGATATTCTGTCTTCCTCCGTTCAATGCTATCAAGTGTAAATGTTGTACGTTAAAGTACAAGTAAATTAGATGCTCTCGATCTGCCTATGTTTTACTGTTGAGTGTAAATGAAATTATATTATTTTGTAATATTACGCTAGACTGGACATTTAATTACTACTCAGGGTGAACTTAATTCTTCTTTCTCACATGTATGAAATTACGAGGAAGAGTACATGCTGATGAACAGCAAACAGCTGTGTTTTCGGTTTATCACCCAATGTATCGCCTTAAAATAGCATCTTATTAGTTTCAAGCCATTAATCTGAAACGCGTGTTTGTAAAATGAACTTTAAAAATACCAATCCTGATTATTTTAGTAATTCAGTATTTGAATATAACCGTGAACATGGCAATTTTCAAGCCCCAAGCACTTTTACTTAAAATCGATTGTCGATGAATGGTTTTCCCATCCATTTCAATTCATTAAATCGACAGTAATTTTAATCTCATAATTTTGATTGAAAATGTCATCTCTCCAAATTAAAGTCTTAATAACAGCAGCACGCTCTGTAGGTTTTAATACATTGCTCATGGAGCTTTTAACCGTGCAGTTTTGATCGTGATATACCGTGATTAAAACAATTGGAATTCGTAACCAAATATTACCAATTTTTCACCCTTCCTGCATAGAATAACAAAGTCATTAGTTGTCTATAATACCAGAAGGCCAAATATTGACAACGCTGATTACAAATTACAAATAAAAGGTGAATAACGCTTAATGAAGTGATACTATATAACCACACCATTTTAAACAATTTGTTTGATCACCATAATCAATATTCATTTTAAAACTGATTTTTTTTTAACAATTCCAGCATGTCAGAACAGTAAACACGATATCATTGACTTATAAAATAATTGTCAAGGGTATACGTTTGCACATGAAACAGATTATTTTTATTGATAAAGGTAATGCACTAAATTAATTTCTATGTTGATAGTTCTCCCCAGGGGTTTATTGACAGGGCTGTCTAGCGATCCCCGAGTGGCATAAGGGAGGGATTGACAGAAAGAATAACCGTGGATCATAGTGTGAAAAGTATATGGTGTGTGACACGCTATCTTACACGTTCAAGACTCCCTTTTTTTAATTTCCGAAGAATATGCGCGTTGTAGCCGCCAAGAAAACTTTTTTTTGTCCCTACCTCACAATCTATACTTTCTAGTTGTAGTCAAATGTCGTGCCCCGGTCGTTCCCTCACACTCCTCCATTTCGGAATATGTTTAGATATTGTTCAAGTACATGCACTAGATGCTCAATTCAATAATAAAATATCAAAAGAGGTAAATGTCGAACCTCCGTCCTCCCAAGTCTCCGACTGTAGCAAAATAATTACTATATTAATATAGTATTGTACTTGATAGATAATGGGTTCGTATTATAACGTATCATAACTTTTACTTATATACTTATTTGACAGTATGCATGGTACTTGCGACATAGAAATCCCAGGTCATAAACAGAAGCGGACTGGGTCTTAAAACTGGTAGGGCACCCGTCACCTATCATGTGTGTTTATTATTCATTAGCCCACTAGGCACTGCCCATATGCCCGTATGGCCAGTCCGCCTTTGGTCATGAAGGTAAATTATTTCTTCTTATTAGAAAATGTAACATTTATATTTTTAAAGATATTTATATTTCAAGGATAAAGATACCACTTTCTAATAAAATGAAGGGATTAAGGGTACCGCCCCCTTTTTTTCTTCCCAAACCGCTTTTAAAATAATAGACATTATGAACATTTATTTTTCAAAGATACCACTTTCTAGTAAAATGAGGTATACCACCCCCCTTTTCTTCCCAAATCGCTTTCAATAATAGACAATATGGATATTTATATTTCAAAGATACCACCTTCTATTAAAATGAAGAATACCCCCCTTTTGTTTCCTCAAACCGCTTTCAATAATAGACAATATGGACAATTCCTATTAATATAATAACTAGTACAAACATATTTTCAATATATCTTGATGAAACATCTACAAAGGTAATCAAGGATGCAGTGTGTCTACACACGATATGTATATCTTAGCCTTCAAGTAAACATATTTAGATGTGTGTATTTAATTGAAAACAGATAACAAATAAATCACCTACCTTTTCATAAACCCTCGCCATCGTTAATTCCGTTTCCACCACCATTAAAACAATTCCAGAAATCCCAAACACTAGACAATAATCTGAAATTTTTCGTCTTTTTTCATACAATTGTTTTCTTTTTCCAAGCCTATAACCAACATTAGGTTTTTGTTTTTCTTTGTTTTGCTTGTCTTCCATGCCATACTTAGCATCAGTAACGCCTACAAGTGCTGTCCCGACATCATCGGACGTGTAGCTCATTTTAGAGGATGTGGGCAGAGACTGCATAGACTGAGGTTTCTGGAGTTGCCGAAACGACCCGATTGCACCGTTAACACGCATGTAGTCCGCTCCAATACATGAAAGAGCTGATTCTTTTTCTTTAGATTTAATGTCCTCAATTTTGACGCCATCTTCTACATGTGGTTTACTCTCTTCTCCATCCGAATGCAAAAGTCGATCTGATTGTTGTCGTGAGTTCGAAACTGCCGACATGCTCTGTGACTGACTCCGTTCAATCACACCTTTATCACTACAATTGCTATTTACATCTTCATTAATATTATAGCTTTGCAATTCAATATCTGGTGATGTGTAAGCTCTATTAATCTTCCCATCAATATTAGTGTGTCTTAATTTCAATTCATCAGAGATTTTATGTTTGTTGAGCGATTCCATGTCATTTTCATTTTTGTAATCGGAGATCCGCACAGCTTTAGTGAGTTTGACATTTCGTTCGTTTGAATCTGCAAAAGCAATAGGAATCTCTCGTAGCAGATGTTCAGTTGAATCGATACGCCCCTTCTCATTGGCTTGTGCTACTGGTATTACAGACATATTCAAATATCAAATACAATTGTATCGGCCAATCAATACGAACCAGCAAGTGTTTTCAATGAGAGTAGTTGTTGATATTTCTCTTTATCGCCCTGATTTATTTTACAAGATAATTACAAATGTTTTCCAAATAGCAATCGTAATTATTTCTGTGTTATTAGCAGTTTTTGTTGATTCTTCAAACTTAAAATCTGAAAAATAGGTATGGAATATTTGAATAAATGAGGTGTATTTTTTTTCAGTTATGAATATGTAAATATAGTAAACACATAGATAAATATATATTTATAGTATAAAAATGGATAATATAAAAGATTTTTTCCCAATTGCTTCGACTGAACACTGCCTGTCTCCGCCGAAAATGTTTATGACAATAAACAAATAAATATAGTAAACAAATCACACAAATAGGGTTATGCTTATTCTAGATGCATATTATCGTTCACAAAGTGCAACACGTCCATTTATATTTTTTTTTATGAAAATACGACATTAAAAACAAATTGTTTCTTCTTTCTCGTTGTATAAACTTGGGGTCGTGTTAACGTGGCTTAACCGGAACTACCTAATATACATGTACGTCCAAAGAGATTAATATGGGAACATCTTATTTAGGATGATTTCATGAAGAGAAAATTTTACAATAAAAAATATTTATTTTTTAAAGAGAAAAAGAGAAAATTGATTTATATAAATAAAACTGAAAAAAAAAATGTAAAAATATATGTAAAACAAAAACAAAAATAAATAACAGTTTGATTATTACCTTTTGCATAGTTTTTAATCATACATATTTTTTAATATTTCATATAAGTGAAATCTATTGAACTCTGTTGTCACCGTGTCACACACTCGTGTGTGTTATGTAAAGGGTTAATGTGAAACAATCGCTCACCTTTTATCATAAAAAACCCGATGTACATTAAATATTGTCTTAAAATCCTTTTTGCCAGGGTAATGACCAGTGGTGCCAAAAAAAATCACCAATCAGAGCAAGACGAACAACCACCTCTCGCCTCAAACGATTAAACACAGAAAAAGATAACGAATATTACATTGGAAATCCAAGTACTGGTTTAGGACGGGCACAAAAATTGCGGCGGTGTTAAACCGGGTAATGGGATACCACCCCCTATGATAGCTGAATATTTAGCGACAATATAGATATAACCAAACAATTAAACAAATGCAGATTCGAATCCACTCAAACAGATTACACACTATCACAAAAATGAATGACAACATAAATATGAAGCCTGGATGGCTCAATGAGTTAAGTAGTTGGATTCCCCAACAACGCATACAAGCCT
The DNA here is from genome assembly GCA_963383655.1 of Bathymodiolus septemdierum. NCBI lineage: Eukaryota > Metazoa > Mollusca > Bivalvia > Mytilida > Modiolidae > Bathymodiolus > Bathymodiolus septemdierum. The sequence goes on from OY726520.1 coordinate 5,831,837, forward strand.
ATCAGCAATATGGCATGGGTTCGTGCTCGGCTTTGTAAATGACAAAAAACGGTGCACTCGATTCGCAGCTGCAAGTGATACAGTTTACCAGTTGTTTCCCCATGGTCGGGGGTTCTCTCCGGGTTACTCCGGCTTCTTCCACCACTAAAACTAGTCCCCATGATATAGCTGAAATATTGCTGAAAGTGGCGTTAAAACACCAAAAATCAAAAATCAAATCATAAATATGAACAGTATAATATAAGGGTCAGTGAAGGCTTGTAGTTAATTGACTACAAGCTTGAGGAAGGTAAAATCTGTTGGTTTAAGACCATTACACTTAGGACACAATCACCATAACTGATTCTTCTAATAGATTTAATATCAATAAGTCATGAATATCTACAAACATTAATGTTCTTCGTGGGAGACCAGAAGAAATAAGTCACCAATTTGTTGGAATCAAATATTGAACATAAAATATTGAATGAACTATAAATGCATTGTTCTAATTGCTAGTTGGAAAAACTGTGGAACCAGTAAATTGTCTATATTTTTATCAAAGAAACCCAGCCTAAAAGATTCAACTATAGCTGCTAAATCCTAGTCTGTACAAATAAGATTTTCAAACGATTATAGTTTAGATGTGTCAGGTTTGAAATCTTTAGCTTTGTTAAGTGTTTCGCCATAGAAACATAGTCGTACATATGAGAAAGAAACGAAGTCGGAATTTTCCAAATCCTGCATTACGAAAGCCTGTGGATGAATTTGACGCCTCATAAGTCTTTTTAAATTCAGCAAGTTGTCACGTATTACTACAAACAACTGAATGAAAAATTTGTGATATCTGTGCCAATTGTAAGTGCCACCAATCTGACAGACTGTACACATACCTCCTGTTCATGAGTTACATGATTTCTTTAAAAATGAAAATGACTATAAATAGAAAATTTCCAAGTGTAACATAACAGCTAATTGTTATAACTGATACTTAATCATATTCGCCACCACTATAGAAATATTTTCAAAAACAAATCTTATCAGTTTTCAGTTTTCAAATGAACGTGTTATGTTTTTCGCAGTAGAGATTGCTCGAACCATTTATCTGACGTCACTAAATCTTAGTGCACATAGTTTATTGTTGCTAAATTCTACATCCTTTACTAGTAAGCCAATTATAAAACAAGAGTTCCCCTTGTAAATTAGTGGCTGATAGAGGGGAGGGGTCCAGATCTCCATTTTTGGTAACCCCCCTTCCACCCCACCGCCGGCCACCATACACACACAAATAAAAAAAAATATCGTATATATCAGCTTCTGACTATTGTACAAAAATAATGGGTGAAACTATTCAGACTTAAGTTAATAAAACTTGCATGTACTGCAGGCACCGATGCTGAAAGTGGCAAGTAAAGAAAATAAAAATGTCGTCGACCATATACAAATAGTGTCCGTCTCACAAATTGCTGACCTTCAATTGTAAATGGGGGGGGGGGGGGGGGGAGGGGTCAGAACCCCTGGATCCTTTATTCTGTTGTACTTTGTACTTACTCAGTAAAAGATGACGGAGAAACGAGTCAATGTATATTTACGTATAATGTCTATGTCATCCATATAAAACATTGTACAAGGTTATGTCAGTCTATTAATAATAGAGACGAATATTTTGTCATCTTCCTCACAAACGTAAATAAATAGAGGGTATGTTTGTTAAACGTTGGACATTATTACGATATCTTAACTTATCGGTACTGATGGCATGGTATATAAGATATCGGTACTGATGGCATGGTATATAAGATATCTTAACTTATCGGTACTGATGGCATGGTATATACGATATCTTAACTTATCGGTACTGATGGCATGGTATATAAGATAATTGTAATTTATATCAATATTTACAGTTCCTTAAAATCATATAATTATTATCAAAATTAAGTACTCCTCCCTCAGGTATATGTGACCAAAGTCGATTTTGGCTATCCTGTTCAGGTCCTTTGGTTTTCGTACTCCCAAAGACTTTTAAATTATTTGGGCTTTACATAGTTTGACTTTGAGCATACCTGGTGAAGGTTATTTCAGAAGAGCGTCGTGCACACCAACTTTGTTATCTACGTTTTAATTGGAACATCATAGGGGACATTATAACAGTACTCTAACATAGGGCTATATATCTTAGGTTCAACTTGGGACACATGTTTGTGGTACTCCTACGCTAAGGAGAACATTTAGTACATATCTTAACAGGAGACATGTGCACTTTCATTTAGCTACCACCTTATACTAAGACATGTCGTAAGACAAACGATATGTCTTAGTCCTAAGATGCCTTCATTTACAAATCGGATCCCGATGTTTTAATTTTGTTAGTTAGCTATTAAAGTAACGTGTCTTTTGCAAATAAAACATTAAAATACCATGTGATTCAAATAATGTAATGAATTGATATTTAACTTTCAACAATATAATCAGTTATATTGAAGACAGTTATTTCTATTGGTCGGAAATACCGGTCGGAGTACCCGGATGAAACCATTGACATGCTGCAAGTCAATGACAAAAGTTTCATTGTTTTAACATTTTCACAGGTGGAAATTTATTTGGGGTCGTGTTCTCGAAAGTATCCTAATATTTGTCTTAAGATATGTCTTAGGACGATTTTTAGGATGGTTTTAGGACATGTCCTAGGAGTGAGATTTATCCTAAGATGGTCTTAGGATATGTCTTAGTCCTAATACACTTTCGAGAACACGACCCCTGGTAACTATAGTGATAAAAGGTAGATAGATATATACTACTACCACAGGAGAGCGTCCTCGACTAATTTCAGGATCAATAATAGATTTTTTTTAATTGAATTCACCATATGGATTCGAGGAACGTCGTGTCATATGTGGAGGAGGAACTGCGTACCCCTCCGGTTTTTAGTTGCTCGATCTTTAGTTTTCTGTATAATGTTTTGTAGATGGTTGTTTGTCCTTTAATTTTGTCCCTTTTCTGTTGACCATTGCTTTGTCTTCGACTTAGAGCTTCTGGTCACCCCTTTGGTATCTTCAGACGTTTCTGCTTGATAATATGGCCATTTACAATGCGAGTCTTTATCATATACAAGTATACATGTATATATAGTTCGTCCTCGTTCTCATAAGATGAGGAGATTTAAAAGGATAATTATATAAAATATTTTATTATTATTTCCTATTATCGGAATTATGTACAATCTATATTTAATAGAGCTTTGTGTTAAACGTATTTTATTATCTCGTTGGAGATCAATTTGACGATTGTAATTGCTCTATGTTAATTCTTATAGAAATAACCCGATTATACTTCTATATATATATATGAAATTACTGCTCTAACTTCTCCAAACTTGGAACTTCCAGTGTCAAAAGTGTATCTGACAGTGGTCATATTCCAAGGATAGCCATCGTTATTAAAGCTATTTTATTACATTTTTAAACTTACATTCTGTATAGGGTTTCTATTTTTGTTAACTGATTTATAAATGCAAAATTATATTGAAATAAAACTTGGTTGAGTCATTGTGTAGTTCCTTGTCAAATTTATTCTCACTGAAAACCCGTTCTCTAGCTAAGACTTCACTAAATAGATTTAGCCTCACTTTTTTTTTAATGAAAGTGAATTTATATGTTGACATTATTTTCAATTTTATTGAGAATGCAACTTTTATTCACCGACAGCATGAAACACAATTATCTCTGAAGCCAACACGACAGCTAAAACTAAACTCTTATAAAGTTTTGTCATTGAAATTTCCTAAACGAAATGATACCTGATATTAGTCCATCAGCCAAGTCTGAAAAAGCCTCTAATAACAAAGTTTGTGTGATACCCCTGTAGATCGCATTTTTATTGCATGAAATTAAAGTTTGATATTTAAATTGTCGATTTCCATGTGTTGTACTAAAATTAAAAACGCGGAAAATAGTAAAATTCAGCTTTTTTTCTCCTACCCATAGGTTTACGTAGTGGGGTTCAATAATTTGTATAACGTTTCATATACATGACCGCTTAGATGTTAAAAATTGGATTATAAATATTTGGTACAATTATAAAAATAACATAATTCGCCATATTCTTTGAAAATAACGCATTTTTTTAACAGATATACGTTCTCGCAAATGTAGTATTTTTGTGCCTAAAAATAGCATGTTTTTAATGATTATACACATGACTGCACGGGATTAACCGCAAAACATGTCAAATAATCACGAAAGCATCATGCTCGATTCAATCGCTACATTTAAATATTTTTACAACTATTGATTATTCCAAAACGCGCATTTTAGAGAATTTAACCATTGAGCAAAATAATTCCGGATTTACGAGTTATAACCGATACGATTTCATATTACACATTCTACACTAATCACGATGTGATTTTCTTTTCCTTTTCGGGCTTTTTGTGTCAATTTGTTGGTTTTTGTGCAATAACTATTTTTCATTGTGTCAATCTAGATCAAAATTGAGATCATTATCGACAGAATGTAGTCAATAAGTGGGTTAATTGTTTTGGGTCTGGTTGACTTTGCTTTAGTTGTGGGGCGTTTGATTTGTATTTTCTCATTTCATTTTTCTTATTAATCATTGATGTCTGTAGACTAGTTTTATAGGTTATCTTGTTATTTTTGATATCTTTACACTTGTTTCCATTGTTGCTTGACATTTTGTTTATTGATTTGTCACGTGATGGTAATTTATATTAGACTTTAGTAGGTTAATTTTATTGCATTTTCACTTGTTAACTTTTTTAAACTGAATTTATTTCTAAAAGGTCATTGACAAGCAATATCCCTTTTCTTGATCCTATTCCGAAAGGAGCTCTGAAGATATTCTCTGTTAAAACCAAAGTTTCTAAAATTGATAAGAACACCATTTTGAAGGCAGATAGACACTTATTTGCAAGGTTGTTAGTGATTGCCCAATCTAGACAACTGAATATGAGAGATGTCCTTCGACATGAGCTAGGTTCTATCCCTTGGTCTATTGCCACGACAGATGGTTGTTTGGTAAAAACAAATAAAGCAGCTTTGAGTAGCATAATTTAAAAAGGTTCTGAACACAATGGTGTACTTCCAAATCAATCTGTCTGGATTTTTGATGCTATGGCACTCGTACAATCTCTGAAAAACATTCCATAACCTTTGAATATCTGGCAACTGCTAGATTCCATTATTAAAGAAGCACAATGAAACAGGTGGTCAGTATTCATCAAGGACATAGACAAACAAACATAGAAGTGTCTCCGGACAGGTTTTGACAAAATTACAAAACCATCACAGCTTTGTCCGCGTCAATGGAAAAAACATTCTTGAGTTGTGAAAATAAGACGCAGCTTGTTGAATTCTTCGTGGATGAATGGTCAAAACAAGCCTAGGTTTAAGTTAGAAGGTAAGCTTATCTTTTTCCACCACAAAAGTTAGTCATTAGATCACTATCAGTAATGCTGTTGTTGTGCGCATGACCAGATGGAAGGTGTTTATTTTCGAAGCGTTCAAATATTTGGATTAGTCTAGGATAATTATGCATCTATGCGACGTATCAAAGTATGGATGCTTATTACTCTGACTGGGGACCCAGTTCCACCTTGATCCACTGATAAGACTTTGTAATTGTGTGTATTTGAAGATCTTTTAAGACCTGTAATCCCATTCCGATCCGGATCATCACTAACAATAACCGAAATTGGAACATTTGAGAGTCTATATGAGTGAACCATAATGGCTGATAAAAAGAAAGATAAGAAAGGAAATGCGAAAGAGAAGTCAATAACAGACATATTATCAGAAAGTAGAAATGTGTTATATGGGGAAAATTTAGAACTGACGTCTGTGTTAACAAATGTATTAACATTATTAGGCAGGATGGATACCAGACTATCCGGTATCGAACATAACACTAGCGTTAATACAACGACACTTAGTCGAATGAACGATAAGCTCACTGCTCTTAATGCAAGAGTTATAACGGCTGAAACGGAGATTGTTGGTGTTAAAAATCGAGTCGCTGAACTTGAAACTTCTTCACAAGGTACTAGTAATTTGTTTGATGAAGTAAATGAAGTGAATTCTACTCCAGAGAGAGAATCATACCAGGTGAACCATGGAAGACTGTATTTTAAATGATATAAATAGTAAACACTGTGATTGTGTAAATCAAGGTGTCATTAACTTACTGTCATTAAATGTTTGTGGTTTGATTAGACGTTCACAATACCCTGATGTTATTGAACTTATAAATAAATATGAAATATTATGTTTTGTAGAAACGAAAACAGATGATGCAGACAAAATAAATATACCAGGTTTTGATGTTATTATGAAAAATAAATTTAAGATGAATAGAACAAAGTCTGGGGGCATAGTTTTAGCGTTTAAAAAACATTTGGGAAATTTTATTCATCCACTTGAATCAGATAGTAAATACGTTTTATGGCTTAAAGTAGACAAGCAGTTATTTCGTATGCGTCAAGACGTGATTTTTGGAATTGTATATATACCCCCTGAAAATTCAATTTATTGTACAGGTGACCCTTTTAGTGAGATGGAAAATGAATTTTTAAATTATAGTGCTAATTATGAAAATATTTGTTTAGTTGGTGATTTTAATGCCCGCACAGCGGAAGATCTTGATTATACGGAGACTGAGTACGATGAGTTCTCCGGGATGTTAGATATAACTAATTCTCATTTTTTAATCAGAGATTTGAATATTGATATGAACAGATAAAGTATGGATAAGAGGAAAAATAATTTGGAAATGTTTTGCTTGTATTTTGTAAATGTAATAATATGTTTATTTGTAATGGCCGTGTCGATCAAGACAAAGGGCATGGTAACTTGACTAGTAAGAATGATAGTGTAGTTGATTATGTCATATGTTCTACTCATTTTTTAAAGTTTGTTCAAGATTTTTCTGTATAAGATTTTAGTACGTTTTTATTTTCTGATATTCATACTCCATTGTCGCTAACGATAAATAATTACGTGGGGGTGAGTTCTGACAATAACACACATATTGATGGGAAGGAAAAGATTAAAAAAAAAATGGGAGAGTGAAAAGAGGGATGTTTTTGTTAATAATATTGATCAGACGAAAGTTGACGAGTTACTGTCAGAGTTGACCAACTTCCAAGTAGATAATGTTAATAGTTTGACAGTTCATAATCTTGTTGACAAAATATGCCAAATTTTATTGAATTCTGCAAAGTCAACTTTTGGAACTTTTACACCTAGAAATTTAAATAACAAGCAAAACTTTAATAAGCAAAAACCTTGGTTTAATCATGAATGCAGGATGGCAAGAAAAAATTATAGACGGTCAAAAAGAAATCTAAAATTTGGGCGGTCTCGTAATTTGGAAGAGAATACTAAGCGATTAGAAAAACATTATAAGAAGGTACTGGATACAAGTATTAGAACTCATAGACAGAAAATCAGAAACAAAATAAACAATCTGAAATCGACCAATCCTAGGGAATATTGGAAGATCATTAATTCGGGTAAAAAGAAAAATAGTCCAGAAATTCCTATTGATATTCTGTTTGATTATTTTAGAAATTTGAACGCAAAGGGAGATGATATCGATGATTCGGATATTAATCAAAATAATAACCGTGTCAGGGAATTGAATAATATTATCAATGCCCCGATTACAAGGGAAGAGATCGAAAACGCTATAAAAAGTTTGAAGAATAACAAGTCTTCAGGGGATGATTATATCTTGAATGAATATATATAACATTCATTTGAGTCGGTTTCAGATGTTTATGTTAAACTATTTAATATTATATTTGACAGTGGACTCATTCCAGAACAGTGGTTATATGGGAATATTATTCCTGTTTACAAAAATAAGGGAGATATACATGATCCTAAAATGATTATGCTGATCACGATTTTAAGTTGTTTTGGTAAACTTTTCACTTCCATTTTAAATTTTAGATTAAATGACTTTTCTGATGAATACAGTCTTATACATTGGAAGAAAGTGGAGTACCCGAAGAGAACCACCTCTTTTTTTACAATATCTATGTACTTATCTATAATTGTTCACATCATGAGGTTTTGTAACACTGATGTGTGTGATTCTAATGGTTCATTAGCACGTATCGAGCGTACCCATGACCGGAGTTTCGCCCATCAATACTTTATGAATAGTTTGAAGATACCAAAGGGGTAATCAAAAGCCGTACATCGAAACGTAGACAATACAACGATTAACATACAAATGGCAAACAATGATCCACAAAACTCTACTCAGAAAACTGAATATTGATCACAATGAACCCCAACAAAAATCCGGGTCAAACTCAGGCGTTCCGAAACATATTTTAGTGTTGTTTTTTTTTATATATATTTTCGACTGTTGTAATTTAGTTTATTTTGTTATTATTATTCGTATTTCAGTTTGTATTGTGACGTCCGAAAAAGGTCCAGGAATGGGAGTGACTGCTTGGTTATTCGCTTTACTGTCTGGTCAAGTATAGTGGTAGACTAATTTCCGCAACTAGACGTTATAAAAGCTAATACGAAAGTTTGTTATACGTAAAATCATCCGTAGCTAAATAAAAAGTCAGGTTGCTGCTTCATAAAGGTACCGAAAAGACACTAGAGCACCAAAACAAACGTTAGATCAACGCTCTGGAACACTTTTAACAATATAAATTACTAAATATGTAAGAAATTGTTGTTTTTGTTTATGGGGTTGTCCATAGTAACAGGGCCACGAGGATTTTGTTTTTAAGTCATATGATATATATCATCGTTATTCGTAACAGCGTGTATCAGCTCACATCATGTGACCTGATGTATATCTGTCAAAGATATCATGATTAAATGCGTCATCGTAATGTTGGAGTTCAGAAACTACGTCAACCAATCACAAAAGATTTGACAGAAGAATCGATGCTTCACCTCTTTTAACAAACGATAAAACAATTGGCTAGCCATAATATTGATGTTTCTGCATCCAACACTTTGTAATGCTGCGTGAGGTACAGTCAGGATGATGTTTATAGTGCACTTTTTATTTCATTTCATTTTAATTCATGATACAACTGAGTTTCGTGCTATCTGTTTTTCATAAATAATTGAAGATTTTATAATTTAAGTTTATGTGACCTGGGCATTGTAAGCACGTTTTATGTAGATGTAGAAGTTGATACTATTGTCGTGACTACAGCATTGTTCTAACTGTTTAAAAATAATAAAAATGTGGTACACGTATGACCGATTTCGAATTTAGTTTTTCCCATGAAAATTGGTCTGGCAAAAGTGGTAGTACAAGCATAACATTAATTGATGTTGACTTATGAAAATGAAACTTCATAACATTTTGATAGATCAATGTTTTTCTGTATGTGTTATTTAGTTCGTTTTCAAAATACATTCTTCTTATCAAGTGTTGCCACTTGATTCCCAAAATAGAAAACATCCGAGCCTGATGATTATGAACAGAAATTGATTTTAATCCAGTACAAATAAGTCATATTGCTTGTATTTAGTGATAGCAATCAGTAATAAGTTAATGGACCTTATGCCGGTTTTAGAATACACTAGGGGGCGTGGGATGCGAATGGGGTTTTCCGACATTTAAAGAGAGGTTTGGGTTGTGTGTGTCAAAACACAGATCAGAAAAAGTAAACTTATTGCACTTACCAAATTGGTAATGAGAATAACGTGTCCTTGAGGAGATGTTTATTCAGAAATACCGTCGAGTGTTACTATAATAACCTGAAGACCATAATACATGAGATCATCCTTGCTGGTGTAGTACCAACAATCATAACAACATGAAATTCAAAACATAATCTACTATGCAATCATGTAACTAGGAAATGGTTCAGTGTGAGTCAAATACTTGCTCATCTAGATATATCTCTATATTTTGTCGTAGATTACATCTAAGTATCAAAGCCACGCATTTTGTGATCCAATTAACTGCTTTTTCACAAAGTTTAAATGCCTAATCTACGATCCACTCTAGGCCCCCACCCCAGCCCGCCCCGAAAAATATTTGAGATGACTTATAAAGGATAACATTATTACTTCGACTTATCGAATAAGGGTAATAACAAAATTACCGAACACCGAGCAATCTTCCAAAGAGAAAGGCACAACTCATAAGTCAACAAACAGACAAAATCAGTCAACAACCGGAAGTTCGAGATATCTAGGTTAAGCTAGATAACTTAAATTACCAGACAATCACAGTACCTTGCTACAAATACATGCGTTGTTTATTTTATTAATTTTTTATTTTTTATTTTCAATATCAATGGAGTACATATTGAAATTTCTTATTAGTATATAGTTGATCGCAACATATATTATATATCACAGAACAATCGTCAATTTACACATAACAAATGCTTGATATTTCACTATGTTACTATCATAAATACTAAACATGGTTTTTGTTTGTAGTAACTTTGTTGTCCTCGATACTTCATGTATTGTGAACATATCATCGATGTACAATTCACGTAATTTTTCAACAGGATAACACGTTGCATGTTGTAACTCGCTACGTTTACGTCACATCACGCTTCATGTTATATGAATGGAAAACCCACAGAACAGGCAAAAAGGGGGAGGCCATGTGTTTACGAAGGGTTAGCAGTTCTTGTTCCTGTTCTAGAAAGACAAGCATAGTTTTACTCATAGTCACACCCGGTAGCAAATCTGATGGTAAAGAAAAGAAAACCATTTGCACAAAGGGGACATGATCCACATCAGATGTGGGGGAGACATTATTATTTGATATCGATAGAGATGCTATCTTCAAAATACAGGATCATCACAAGGGGCATAACTAAACATGGACTTCCGTAATTTATATTTTACTGATGATATACTATCGTGGTTGGCAGAATACAGCAACATAATTGATCATCATATGTACACGGGGAAATTATTAAGAAACATCGCGCTCAGAGATTTGAAGAATACCATATTTTACCCAAGAAAATCGTTGGTCAGTTTTATTTGATTAATTAGAAGATTTATTATCAAGAAAATAATTACTTAAAATGAGATTGATCAATAGTATATGAAAGCTTCTGTTACAAAAGCCAATGTATTTACAGGTTTGAATTACTCAATCATCGGAATATTTACCTCTTTTGAATACAAGAACAATACGAAGCGTCCCCTGGGGAAATCAATGTTATTTTGGTATTTTTCTCCTAGTGTTCTATCTGTAATAAAGATGAATATCGTTTATCTTACTACAATCAGACGTTCTTTGAGTTCAAATTGCTCTCGTTAAAATTTCATATCAAATCTCTATCAGCGAGATGTAAAGCATTGTGTTCATCGGTTTTCATCATTTACAGAATTCGATCAGATATATAAATAACATATTATGGTAGGTCAATGTAGGTGAATGGTTTGAGTGTCTCAATAATAGTGGAAATTAATACTGGTACAATGTAATAAAAAACGTAGATATTTAATGCTTAGTTCGCACGACGCGTTTCTGGAATAAAAGTCATCAGGTACGATACTACTCAAAGATTTGAAAGCCAAATAATTTAAAGGTCTTTGTCAGCAAGCAACTGTAAATTAAAAACATACATATATCTAATAAACCATGTCAGTGTCGAATCACTGATTACGATGTGGATGATACACTCGGGGATTAATAGTCCACCAGCAAAGGTATCCACCCAGTGATAGTAATAAAAACGTAGATATCAAATATTCAATGCGTACAATGCGTTCTGGAATAACCTCACAGTCAAAAGACTTGAAAGCCAAATAATTCACAAGTCTTTGAGAGCAAATAAGCCATAAAAACCTGAAAAGGACGGCGAAATATAACTGGTAAGATATTGTTTCTCAACGTACAACTACAAGGATTTTAAACGTTACAATATTCATTTTACACGACCTTAATGTTGTAACAGTGTAATACTGAATATCAATATTTAATCTTCAACGGTTTTATTCGCGCTTTAACGTAAACGTTTCCAAATCTAGCTTTGGTAGAATATAAAATAACATATGAGTTGGGTTTTTTGCTTGTCGTTCTCATTAACTATTTATTACTAGGCATGAAAAAATACTCAAATTATCAATTTGAACATAACTGTAATCTGTTATATTATTATAGAAAAAACATTTCTATTCTTACTATATTTTTATTCGATTTTTTTCCCAGACAGTATCAAAAACTATATTCTTTATTAAAAATAATACGACCATTCAGCTACAATTAAAAAAAAATGAATTTCTGACACTAAAATGAAAATAAGACTTTTTCTTCCAATGTGGGACATGAATGCGTACAACTCTACACGAATGTCCATGAAACTACAGATATACACTGTTGATATATTAAATAATACACAGTTATATGTGAATGTAACCAAACAAGAAACCAAACAAATGAAAGCAAAGATAACAAAATAAAACCTAAAAGTAAAACGAGATTGGTTTAACGGATTAGCTTTCCCTGACCGACGAGTATTATCAAACTTTGAAGCCAAATTCATTCTCAAAATGACAAAGGGTCATGGATAATATATGTTTTCTAATTATAATCACATTTGTTAGGGGTATTGAAAGGATAAATAGTTGGTATGATATACAAAAAAAAACTGTGGTTTAAGATTATACATTGTTTTTTTTTTACATTGATCGAACAAATTACGAATAATAAACATGCTCTCCGTGTATTTAATGTACCATAACTTTCTATGAGACGTACAATATATTCTTTTTGTATATAAACGAGCTAGAAACATGTACTAAACAGCATATAAGGATTGGTAGTTGATTCCCAATTACAAGAAAAAATTACCCGATCCTATCCACGATCTCCCCTTTGTATTCTTGGAAATGTAACATCCATGTGTAGGTCTACTGTAGCACACTATGTTACCTATATGATTTATTGTTTGCAAAGTCTCAAATAGCCTATGGTCCTGTGAGGTTACTGCGGTTACATTTATAGTTATTGATATCATAGCATACTGTTACAATGTAATGTTGATATTTGGAATATTGTGAAAATGGAAAAAAAAAAACATCGAACTCAAGACACCTTTTGTAATTCCGAACAGCATGCACATTTCTGAAATAAACAACGTAAGTTAATGAAACACTGACACGAGGCCATTTATTTTACTAAAACACAATATTCTATCACTACGTGTGGCACGATATTGATAACAAAAATAATCTTTCTCATTTTTAGAAAGAAACAAGATAATAGTCAAAAAAAGGCCAGACCTGAGAGATATTGATTTAAGTTCCAGACAGATTTTATTTCATGTTTATCTATATAAAAAATAATTACTTATTAAATTCAATACCACATATATACAATTCAGTTCTATTTTCCGACACTCTATGTATCATTGAACCTTATAACCTAGAGGTGTTTTGTTGTTGTTTTCAAGTTTGGTCTATTATTTTTTTATTTATATGTATATATTAGGTTCCCTTTAGAAATATTGATAGAACCATTCGTATTTGTCATGGAAAATGAATGTGATCTACTTCTGTAAGAAAACAATTGAAGACACCAAAGGGGTAACCAGAAGCATTACATTAAAGGACAGACAATGTAATTGCCAAAGGAAAAAGGACAACAATGATATACATACCGTACATAGACTACTACAAAATGAACAACACGAACCCCTTAAAACCGGGACTGAACACAGGTGTTCCGGAACAATTCCGAAGACTACAGTACTCCCATTCAAATGATTTATTTATTTGTGTGTAGCGTTAAATTGATGGTATTCAGCTATACCTATAGCGGGAACTAATTAACAAATATTTAATTAAAAGTGTAAATAAACAAATCATTGAAAGGATTGTACAAATGTAGATTCATAAGCCGAGTTGCCTTTTGTAATTTATATGTTGAAAAAATAATTTAGAATCAGATTGTGCCAATTTGTTATAGCTATTGTTCTTCTGGTTCCAAAAATATATGGTTTCTAAGTACCTTTCTAATTACTGATAATTCTGAGAGTTTTCCAGAATATTCATCAAAGCTGGAATTCAATTATCTAGAAACCAAATCGTGCCATGAGACAACTACTGTTTTACTGGTTCCAGAAAGTTGATTGGTACTTAAAAAATAAGAGGTCTGGGAACCTTCTAGGATATTTAATAAAGTTGGAATTCAAATTTTTTGATAATGTATTGTATTGTCTGTCCTTCTTCAATTATCCCGTGTGTATAATCAAACTATTCTTTTTGATAGATAAACATTATTATTATAACATTTCCTTCCACACAAAGCTCCATTTCCTTTTATAACTAGTCTTTGTTTATGTTGCACGAATTGATTTTAAAAAGCACAGTTCTGGATATTACAAATTGAAAAACTAGGAGTATTATGAGAGAAAAGTTTAAACAGTGAAGGACATCAATTCCACCAATAACAACAAAACGAACTTAGCTACTATCGTTGCCTCATTGAGACAGGCGTTCTTTGCTGAAAATAAACACAATCTACTGTTACAATTAGTAGGTCCAAATAGCTATTAAGAGTAGTGGCCAACCGAGCATGCCGTCCTAGACAGTTGTCAGTTAACTAAGAGTATTCATTGACCCTCCTATTGCACTGTCCATCATATAAGGTAATGATAGATAGTTGTTTGTTTTGTTGATATTTGTGGAATTATTGACCATCACTGTTTATATATATGTTTTTTCTAAACTTGATATATGTTGATTAACTGCACTTCAAAACGAAAGTAAACTTAGAGGGTATGCATACTATTGACACTCAGCCAACATCGGATCACTCCACTGTTTTCTCTATGAATATATATCAAACCGAAACATATCAATTCGCCAGAAGACGATTTACTCGTTTAGTAATGCGCATGGATTTACATTTGCGAAGTCAAACCAGTTGGCGATTTTGGAATCATTATACGATGGATGTAATACGTTGATCGTTTTGGGGTTGAATATGGTGTTTTACGCCACTTTCAACAACATTTCCGTTATATCGTGGCGGTGAGTGTCACGTTGTTATAAAAAAAAAAGTCCATGGCCGCCGTTGTATTACACCTGACGCTAGCGTTGAGTGCCAAACATCTTAGCAGTTCCAAGTGTACTATTCAAAGTAGGAAAATGATCATCAGTATTTTTGAAAGTCATTTTTGGAACAAATAAATAAATAAAAGCTCTTCAGCAACATATGCTACGCACTTTCTTAAAAGTGATAAAACGTGACCATTATCGACATTGTAAAATCAATACTACGATTAGCATATATTTGACATTCTTCTGATATATCATTTACAACTATTAGATTTGTGAACATTCAATTATAATGCATTAATATTACAAAAAGAGATTGGAGAAATGATATTTGTCTCAAGTATTACCATAGTGGTTGCCATTAGTAACATAACAGGTATATACAGTAGTTTAATACGTGTTTTTCATATCCAATTTCAATACAGTATTGTCAGTAAACTTCCTTGATCATTTATTAAAGCTTGTATGATATGTCGTATCAATTTTCAAAACCCATTTGAATAATGCACAACGGGCTTTTTTTTTCTTTAGTTAGATGGTCTTTCTTGTAATATGATCATAAGGCGGTGGAAAATACTACAATTATTGTGATGTTGTTTACAGTCAAAGCAGAACATCTTCTTCTTTGGTATTAGGATTTAAACTTGGATACGTTAAAAAACCAGAAAGACCATGAACCATGTAAAAGCCGTTTAAAAAGTGTTCAAAAAAGTGCTTATAACTATATTCAGTAAAACGCATAAATGATCAGTCTATAAGAAATGATAATGTCGAATAATAAGGTTAAGATCGTTGTCTTACGATAACCGTTAGAGGATACCGAAGGGACAATCAAAAATTGACAGTAGAGAGAAACTGGCAACATATGGTAATCAAGACGTAGAAAGACAAAACAAAAAAAAACGCAACACAATATGTGTTGAACACCACCATGCGCACACAAACACTAATAATGTAAATAAAACATCAACCCTCCTACAAACAAATGGAGATAAATGCGAACAGAACTAGTATGTCTCCGTGACCGGGCTGTCATTGGAGTGTTCTGTTATACATTTTTCTCGATTTCATCCACAATTAAATGAAGAAGCTCATCGACCATCGGTGTATTTATTGTAGAGAGAAATTGGCTTCATCACTCTCTCGACATAGCCGATACCACACGGCAGACAAAAATTAAAGTGACGTAAAGCAAGTATTCGATTAATCAATCGTAAGTACGAAAATAGAAATTAAGATCAAAATATTGCACACTTTTACAATTTTATCAATTCCTTGACGCCTACAGTTTAATCTGGCTGCTCAATCATTTGAAATATATCATATCTTGAAGTTACAGAGGAACAAAGAGAGACAATATTTAATTTGTTCCAACACAATGACTGGCATTATAATGAAATTGTTATCACAAACAGAAATGAGGACCTGGAGGATAATGAGGCGGGAAACGACCTGGTGGATGACTTTTCAATTGCCCAGAGTAGTGAGCATGAGGAATGCCCTCACTGTTTATGCAGACCATGCATTACAGACGAAAATAACAGGCAGATGTGGTGGGAGCATGAAAAACAATTGCCCCATGACAGAAATTCCTTTTTAAGAAAAGGAAACTATAAAAGGTTTTGGATTTTAGTTTAAGCGTATTTTATTTGTCACAAAATAACAAATTGGATAGGACATAAGTACAACGTACTTACGAGGTCTTTTCCTATATACAATTTTACAACAATACTAAGCATACAAAATGAACATAGTTTTAAATATTACTGATATTTAGACGTTTATACCAAAATTTGAAAGAGAAAGGAGAGTAAAAATAGTAAATATTTGAGAGAACGAAAAAGGTTAAAAGGAGAGAAAGAATAGTAAAGAACATTGATAACATTGATAACAATACAATGATTGAATGGATGTGAATTTGTTGAGAAGAAAAAATTAAATGTATCATTGAACAATCAGGAACCGTTCTGACTTTCTTATATAGTCAAACACTTTCTTTAATACAAGTTCATTCTGTTCATTTGTAAGGGTTGAGTTACCAAAAAGGTTTTGGACACTACTTTTCACAGGAAAGTGTGGGAGGACCCATGATACATTGAGAGGAGAGATACCGCATTGCGTAGTGATCCAAGGAGACAAAATTATATCTATCACAGAAGGGACCTAATGCCGAAATGTGTTGTACAACTAGTTAGAACATGGTTACCTAATCCACAAAATAAACCATATATGGAACATATGTGGGAATAACCTTTATCTACACATGTATTTTATAATTGTTTCACATTACTATGGAATTATAAACCGTCTCAAGGGTATATCTTAATCAAATCATTTTTGTTATTTGAATATTTATTCTGGACGATTAATGAAGTATGTAAGGACCTTTTTGAACTTGTTCAAAGGTAAGTTTCAATGATTTTCTCCAAAAGCATGTGCATGTGCATGCTCTTGTGTTTACAAACAATAAAATGTTCCGCCTTATCATGTCAATCATTGAATTCAAATATCAAAACAGTGTCCACTTCAACATTTATTTCAGCTTTAATTAAAAACTACTGCATTATATTCCAATATTTTTACATGTTTTTGTGCATATTTTATTGCACTTCAGCGGGAACAAAATGTATGTAAAAGTAACATCTAGGATTTTAATAATATTTGAAATTGCTTCTTTGACATGAAACATGCAAAGAAATTTGAATTTCCCTTCATTTTTCTCATTGGCTCCTATTTATACCCCAGACCCGGTCTTTAATGGCATTTCATTTGTAAAATAACCTTAGGTCAAAGTGTACTTCAATGTTAAGTC
Organism: Bathymodiolus septemdierum; assembly: GCA_963383655.1. Classification (NCBI taxonomy): domain Eukaryota; kingdom Metazoa; phylum Mollusca; class Bivalvia; order Mytilida; family Modiolidae; genus Bathymodiolus; species Bathymodiolus septemdierum. The sequence goes on from OY726520.1 coordinate 5,849,672, forward strand.
TTTTAAATTAGATATTATGGCATCGCATTGGCAAACAGAACGTAACATACCGTAAGAAAATAAATGACTATATTGACATGTAATGTAATACTGTTTCTTTACCGCACAAGATCACCGAATTTTTAATGGCAAATAAACGTGGGAGAAAACCGAAGGAGCAGTCAAAATTGGACAATCCAAAAGCATACACAACATTTAGCACAATGCACAAGGCGAAGCCAAACAAAAAGCCCAAAAACACAACACAACACAGAAAGTTTTGCCTAACACATGTATTTAAATAGTCTGCCTATGTATGCTCCTGTCGGTAGGTAATATATATCTATACACAAATAAAGCAACTAATGATGGCAGCGACTCTGAACACCATATAACCCATTAGAGGATGTGACCACGGACACCAGATTTATACAGATGACAAACACTATATGTTAATGAAAAAGTAATTACGTTCTTACAATTCTAACGTCCAGGAAAGTGTGATAAAATATAATTTGGCGAGGTCCTTGTGTGTTGTCCAATACACACATACATATTTCGCGGTTTTTTGTTTCTGTTTAGTGAGTGAAAGTGAGAGGTAATTGTATGTTTTGTTGAATAGATCGACATCCCTGTTCAAGCTTTCTTTTCGTAATATTCAAATGAACATAAAGCTTACTATTATATTCACTGATTAAACATCTATTTCGACGGTAGAACTGCCATTTTGCCTGATTTTGGCTATCCTGGATAAGGCCTTTGGTATCCTTGCTCTTAAAGACTTTCTAATGTGTTGGCTTTGAGCTTACCAGATGAAGATTATTATATAGGGTCATAGAGATTTAATTAGAGATCTACAATTTCCTTTATAATGAGTGTTATTTATTTCCAATTATGTTGTTTTCATGTACATAATGGCAAATAATGATATTGCAAATTTTCATATCAAGTTACAATGCTACATCTACGCTTACTACTATCATTTAGCTTTATATAAACGGAAATGTGGCTATGACTCAAAGCTATCGATTTTAGTTCTATATGTGAGTGTCTTTTTTACTATTCAATTCCAATATTACACAAACATAACTATCAAGGAAACTATCAGATCTTCATTTCTTGAGAGTTTGGGTTATGGCTTATGGTGTTTAACGCCACTTTCAACAATATTTCAGTTATATCGTGGCGGTCAATTTTATTGGTGGAGGAAAACCGAGTACCCGGAGAAAACCACCTAAATGTCGCAAGTCTCTGACAAACTTATTCAGATAACTATGCGCAAATTAATATCTATATTGAAAAAACAAACTTGTGTGTCCTATGTACCTATTTGTTAACCACCTACCTTTAATTAATATGCTTATAGTCCTACAACTAATTTTTCAGAATTGTAATTTGAAAAAAAGGGCATGCCCCCTCTCGGTCTATAAAAAACTTATGATTGAAGTAAAGCGGGATTACAGTTGGATGGAAGACCAAAAGTCGCTGAAAAGCTTACAAATAGGTCACAGGGCTGTAGACTAGAATTACATATATCAAAGTTCTATCAGAAATTGAATCTAATTTAATTTTCGTATCTTTTGTTTTATGAAATTCTATTAGCAATGATTAATCATGGCCTCGAGGTATAGTATGTTCCATATTAAATCTGTGTTATCATAATTAATGTAAGTTTATATGATCAAGATCAGTCGGTCATATTTAATGATACTAAGACCATTATCTTTGATATTATTCGATAGCCTTGCATGTCTTAAAACACGAAATTAAGACAATTTTAATTGGGTTTTAAATCAACTCTACGTCACGATTTATTATATGTTTATTATAAAGCAATTGATATTGTATTTTAATAATAAATGTAGTAATTACATAATGTTTTTGGTCAATAAGTAGCACTATGGTTGTAAATATATTTAAGAGAACAATAGGTATAGCAGTAATAGATTTAATATTGCCGATTTTGTACTATTTAGATGAACAGGTATAACAGTAAACCAGGGCCAGATCCAGACTATAGGGGGACGTGGAATCTAACCGAGGGGGTTGGTGGATCATCTAGGTTCCCCTACATATATGATAAATGCTGAATGAGGACCACCCGATGACCGTTCTTGCTAAGGTTGGTTCATACCACCCATGGGTCATTCTGGCTAAGCTTAGGGTTCATATCTTTAAATATTCAATCAAAGACAAACTAATGATGGACGCCAAATGCTCACATTGACTTAAGTCATCTGAACTAAAAGGTTAAAACATTGGTTTTCGCGTTTGTCGCCCTCGAGAGATTTGAAATGTTATAAACAAAATGCTATTTATACAATATACATTAAATGTCACGCAAAGATCGTTTAATAACTCCTCGGTTAACAAACCTGTGTAGTTTATGTAAAAAAAGTAGTTGGTTATAGTTGTTGAACATGTAAAACATATTTAAAATCAATTGTATAAGATCAATGATCTATTTCTAATCAAAAACACCAAGTTATATCTTCCTGTTTTACACAAAGTAATAGAGATGGTAAGAAAAATAACGATCACCATGACAACGTCATAAAACACCATAGGTTGGAAGCTATTGTGATTAAAATTTGATTAATAAGGGTAATAACAAAATTACCGAACTCCGAACAATCTTACAAAGGGAAAGTCAAAACTCATAATTATATAAACAGACAAAATCAGTCAACAACCGGAAAACTGTGAAAACCGTAATGACCCTGACTTGGTACAGGCATTTCTAAAGAAATGGTGGGTTGAATCAGATTTTAAGGCGCCAAACCTCCCGCTCTCATTACGGTTCAGAAGTTCCGGCTGTCACTATAACAGTATTTAAATACAGGAACAAAATAGTTCGTGTTTTCCTATTGCTTATATCCAAAGATATTTACAAAGTACTTTGACGATTACTTTGTTTTTATTAAAAAAAATTTGTCATTTCAGATTATTGCAGTAACAAGTAAAGTTTTCAATGGATACTATTTCATCAATAGCTAAATGAATTATTGTTAGAATTAAAAATAAAGAAGGAATGGTGACACTTTCCTAAGCGAAGTATTGTTCCTACAAATAGTAGGATTAAAGTTGTGAGTTCGAATCCCGTGTATGGGGAGGTGTACTCAATACAACTTTATGTGATAAAGTTTGTCAGTGACTTGCCACAGGTCGATGGTTTTCTCCGGGTACCCATTGTTTCCTCCACCAATAAAGCTGAAATATTGTTGAAAGTGGCGTTAAACACCATAACCCTAAACCTACAGAGAATGTTTTCGAAATGTACATCACATTGTTAGTATTGGTCGTTAGTGGTCCGTCGCAAGGCATATTTCCGCGTACATCCATTATCTCCCTTTTAACACGTGACAATAAAAATAATTGTCTATAGACCCTTCTCTATGTCACATTTGTCAACTTTTGTTGTAAATGTTCTATCGTCATGAATTTAGCTGAAATATCGCTCACTTGATATTATAATGTAGTCCTCTCTCTTATACGACCACTCTTACCATATTTCAGATGCACTGAGACAGACAAATACTAGTACACTATTCCCCACAAAAGAGGCCTTCTCTCTTTAATCCCACCTTTTTATTGCAGAATGATGGTCCTTATAAGAGAGAGACTACTGCAAAACAATCAATCAATCAATCAATCAATCAGTATTTGTAAAATTTGAATTGAAATAATTTATCAACATATCCAAATATCATAGAATATTTGTAAGATTAAATAAGAACATAAAACAGATGTTGCTATAATTCCACAATGTCTGACCAATGATAATTTAACAAAGGTCTCATCTTATTCTTCCTTGTCTAGTATTTCTATGGACAGTAATATAATAATGCTGACCACTGATACTTCCCTCTAATCAGCTGTATACAATGTCCCTTCCCAACATAGGTGAATTTACAACCCATTACGGATAGGTGTTTTTTTCATCTTCGTCCAATTTATGTATATATGTTTGTTATTTTTCTAAGTAGTAACCATTAACTATGAAAATGGCACTCATCTGTTGCTATGCCATCTTCAACGCTATGACTATTTTAGGAAAGGGGCGCTAACAGTCGTTAATCAGGTATTATCATCTAGACACATTTTTACAATGTAAAATCGTTACATTAGCATAGCGGATCTTAATTGTCAGAATAGATGTAAATATCACACTGCTTTATTCTAATTTCATGATGTTGCTACCAAAACGAATCTGCTGAAGCTTTTTAGACTTGAAACAAAATGACATCACTTCCGGATCTGTCTGTCAAAAGTTACACACTATTATACATCAGACAATGCAAGGCCAATAAAAGACCGATATATAAAATAGAAAATCATTCAATAATACATAAGAGTTTCTCTGTTTTCACGTTACATACTTTAAAACATATAAATTTGTCATCATCTGTTATCCCCATCATCATCAAAGAGTTATCAGTACAGTTACAATATTTCCAACTGAATATAATTCGAAGAGATATATATTATGTTTATCAATAGCAAAACGGAATATTTTGTTGTTGAATAGTTTATTGTATCTACAAATGTACGTGACCATAATTTGATATAACAAAAAACTGATATATACCGAATAAATCTACCCTCATTCACTAATATCAAGTTTGTGTTGATACTTTCCGAGATATTTATAATGTGCAGTGGCTTTGCCCATGGTGGAGTGTCGAATAACCTTGCACACTCCACAAAATTTTCACGAATAATGGGGTTAGGGTTATGGTGATTAACGCCACTTTCACCAATATTTCAGTTATATCGTGGTGGTAATTTTTATTGGTGGAGGAAACCGGAGAAAACCACCGACCTGTCGCAAGTCACTGACAAACTTTATTACATGCTATATTATAAAGTACATCTCGCCATTGGCAGGATTCGAACGCACACGTTTAATGGTGATAGGCACTGATTGCACAGGTATTTGTAAATCCAACTACCATACGATCACGACCACGACGACCCCTTCACGAATAATGATTTTTTTTACAGATAAAAGCGATTTGAAAAAAAAAACCAATAACTAATTTGTAATTAATACCGACTCTTGATAACTATATTTACAACCAGGGAAATATATGTCCTTCGCGCATTCTAAAAACAAGCGAAGATTAAAATTTTTAGGAAACTTCATGTTTATTACGAAAAAGATAATTTGTGTTATTTGTTAAAATTGTTAAACAATATTGAAATATTGAAAACAGTAGTTTTTTTAATCTGTCTAAAAAAATATATAATTAGGTAATAAAACAGTTATTTGATGAGAGTGCAGGAAATAGATCAAACAATTTTTCCCTCGGTATTGGGAAAGACCAAAGTGCTCTATTACCCTCGATCGTTGACCTCGGGCAATATTACGGTGGTTCATTCAACCTATGCCAACAATTTGAAAAACATGTATGAAAAGGTCAGAAAAAATGTTGGCATAGGTTGAATAGGTTAATTGTTATATAAACATGACTAGTCATGTCTAATTAGTGTAAAACTGAGGGAGATATCAATGTACTCCAAGTCCACAATTAACTTTTATTAAATGTAGAAGTTGTCTTGTTTTTGTGTCAGTTTTGAGTGACTAAACTAAGCTAGAAGTAAATATTTGAAATCATATTTTTTGGAAATAACAAAATAAATCAGTATATCAGCACATATATATGAATATCAATCTTTAGGAAAATAAACCAGAACATTATAAGCACATATATTATAATATCAAATATTATCCCAAATCACATCAATATGAAAATGACTGATGTTATGATTAATTAGGTTGGAAATATTGTCCAAAATTCTGATAATTCTAAATTTATATATAGTTATTCTAAAATCTTGAATTTAAATTTTAAGAAAATTGTTTAACTTCATAAGTATCATATAATATTTTAAACTAAGACTTAAAAAAGGTTGTTTATTTAAAATATTCTAAAATTTTAGATTTTCACCTTTTTAATTTACAAATTTTTGCTTAATTTTAACAGACTTATTATTTTATATATAAATTTTACAAAGCTTTTTTGGTTAATTTTAACAGAATTATTATTTTATATATGAATTTTTACAAAACTTAATATTTTTATATTTTTATATATCTTATGTTTAAATTAAAAAACAAATTCTTTATAAATTTCACTTTTGAGGCCTGCATTTCCAAATTTATTTACCTGTAATTATCATTAATTGTTATATAAACACATGTAGTAATATGTTAGTTGGCATATCTTGAATATGATATTTCAACTTGTTGGCATAGGTTGAAGACACCTTTCATCATATGACGATAATATAATACATACAAAGTTAGATTGTGAATTGCAGACAATTCTCTTGCACTAGACCAACATGTTCTACTTGATCTGATAGTGTACGGAAGTACGTGATAGTATAAATATGACACCAGGATACTTTTTTTTGCTGATATATTTGCTGACCTCCTATCTAGTCAGTGATTGTCTCGTCAACATAGCACGTTATTTATTGATTGTTGGTTGCTTAACGCCAAACGGCAAATATTTCAAAGAAATTAATTCAGGTCAAGAACGAACTCAAAAATACATGAATATATAAATATCATAAAGAAATGTGTGATAAATGGGGCAAGCAAGAAAACGACTTTTGACAATCATTGGAAAAGTACAGAGACATTTATAGAAGCTATGTACCTAATCTATTTGGAAATGGTATGTAACGTGCAAGGAGGGTGGTATCCACTATCTTCCAGAGTCAAAATTTCCGTGAAATCGGACAACAGCCAACCCTCCCCCTCTCCCAATCAAGACATCCCTGATCCGCTACATGGGGAACATGCTGGGCAGCTCTGTGTATTGAGTCGTGGGAACCGTCACCAGTTCCCATCCTAAAACAGTTTGTTAGTGGAGAAGTTGGGGGGTATCATATTTACAGTTCTTAACTATACTATGATATCTTGTACTACAAATAAACGCACCAACCAGTACACCATGGAGTCCATATTCTCATAAACAGGTCCTGTTCAAGGTTTTTAACAGATTCATAAATGATTTGTTATTATCAGACTAATCTGAATTGAAAATGAAATCGGGCATAAACTATTGCAACACTATAAAAGGCCGCTCCCTACAATTTACAACATGCATTAAGATGACAGAAACATAAATATATAGATATTTTATAGTAATCATAATAATAAAACATAATAACACATTGAATTCATGACGGCAAGAAAAAATAGAAAAAAGACAACATATGGAAGACAAAATATAAAAAAAAACTCCTTTCGTCAGTGGAAGCAGTGGGTGTATTTGAAATAGTCATGGACGGCACAAAAGACGTCAACATTTTGCTCTTCACGCAACATTTCTTTATCATATAAAATAGGTTCTACGGGAAATGTCATCATAAATTTGAAATATTAAGAACAAATTACGTCTAATTTGATTATATAGGGGACATTCAAAGGAAAATAAATGATATACATTATCATACTCAGAATTCCATAGACAAATAGGATATTCGCTATGACGAAAAATAACCTCTGTATGATATTTTGAAAAATCGTGGTTTTACATGAAATATATAGGTGACGAATAATTATGTCCATTTAGTGTGTTTTTCTCTATTGAAATTATTATACAAGACAACACATTATGTCATTGTCTGTGACACTATCCTATGGTTAATGACCAGTATTCATATTCATATAATTGATATTGATATATAAGTGAACAGATCAATAATCATTTCAAATATTACATTTCTTGTGTCATAAAGTTTGTCAGTGTGACTTCCGGCAGGTCGGTGGTTTTCTCCGGGTACTTCGATTTCTTCCACCAATAAAACTGACAATTACGATATAACTGAAATATTGTTGAAAGTGGCGTTAAACACTATAACCCTAAGCCTAACATTTAGTGTAGGTCATTTAGAAATGTATTACATAAGTAACAATATCTTTAATTTAGAGGCTATTAAAATCCAGAAAATTTTCGTCTCTGTTGTTGAAATCCGAGTAATTGCCATCTTTTAGTTTTATCTAATTATCTTTTGGAAGTGTATTTAAATCATTATATCTCTAATTCAGAGATCGTATTTAATTAAGCTGAAACGTATTTTATTTGCCAATTAAATAGACAAAATGGATTAGATACAAGTGAAGCAAACGTATGAAGTCTTCTCCAAATTACAATTTGTTACATTAAAGAAATACATAAAAAACATACATCAATATATATAACACTAATAACAAATCGATCATGTATGATGTTATCTATATTCACAGCACAATCGTGGCAAGAACAAGTTATATTCGATGAGATAATGATGATGTACTCTGTTTATTAGAAAAACACGCTTAGTTGGAATTTTATAGTGGCAGCTCACAGAAACAACAGTATGTGGGTAGAAATACCGTCCAACTCGGACACATTTTGCTGATTCCGAGCCAACCAGTCTTTGTCTTACTCCTTAATGCTGTGTTCTTAGCGAAGAAGCAACATATACCAATTTTATAATCTCTTAATATAACCCCACCGGGACTCGGACCCACGATCTACCACACTCGAGAACAGCACGTAAACCATTACACAACCGATGTGATTCTAAACAAAATTATCATATTATGCTAAAGCCAGAATATGAAGTGTAAATTAAGAAGCCTATTGCTTGGTTGAGTTCCATAGACTTGTTGGTGTTAACACTGTATTTATTTTCCTTATTCACTTGCGGCAGGTCGGTGGTTTTCTCCGGGTACTGCTATTTCTTTCACCAATAAAATTAACCGCCAGGATATAACTATATTATTGTTGAAAGTGAGGATAAACACCATAACGCTATGTTTATTCTGCTATCCATAAAACATTGATAATATTATCTATGTTCTATATAAATCAACAATTCATATTAAGTACTGGATTACTGTTTTCATAGATTATTTCCTATCATTATGTCATACAATTTAGAAGTGTGTGGTTTATGGAAAAAAAGTTTGAAGATACCAAAGGGATAATCAAAATCCACCAATCGAAGAAGGTCAGACAAAACAATGGTTAAAAGATACCAAAGGGATAATCAGAATCCACCAATCGAAGAAGGTCAGACAAAACAATGGTTAAAAGATACCAAAGGGATAATCAAAATCCACCAATCGAAGAAGGTCAGACAAAACAATGGTTAAAAGATACCAAAGAGATAATCAGAATCCACCAATCGAAGAAGGTCAGAAAAAACAATGGTTAAAAGATACCAAAGGGATAATCAGAATCCACCAATCGAAGAAGGTCAGAAAAAACAATGGTTAAAAGATACCAAAGGGATAATCAGAATCCACCCATCGAAGAAGGTCAGACAAAACAATGGTTAAAAGATACCAAAGGGATAATCAGAATCCACCAATCGAAGAAGGTCAGAAAAAACAATGGTTAAAAGATACCAAAGGGATAATCAGAATCCACCCATGGAAGAAGGTCAGAAAAAACAATGGTTAAAAGATACCAAAGGGATAATCAGAATCCACCCATCGAAGAAGGTCAGACAAAACAATGGTTAAAAGATACCAAAGTAATAATCAGAATCCACCAATCGAAGAAGGTCAGAAAAAACAATGGTTAAAAGATACCAAAGGGATAATCAGAATCCACCAATCGAAGAAGGTCAGAAAAAACAATGGTTAAAAGATACCAAAGGGATAATCAGAATCCACCCATCGAAGAAGGTCAGAAAAAACAATGGTTAAAAGATACCAAAGGGATAATCAGAATCCACCCATCGAAGAAGGTCAGACAAAACAATGGTTAAAAGATACCAAAGTAATAATCAGAATCCACCAATCGAAGAAGGTCAGACAAAACAATGGTTAAAAGATACCAAAGTAATAATCAGAATCCACCAATCGAAGAAGGTCAGAAAAAACAATGGTTAAAAGATACCAAAGGGATAATCAGAATCCACCAATCGAAGAAGGTCAGAAAAAACAATGGTTAAAAGATACCAAAGGGATAATCAGAATCCACCCATCGAAGAAGGTCAGAAAAAACAATGGTTAAAAGATACCAAAGTAATAATCAGAATCCACCCATCGAAGAAGGTCAGACAAAACAATGGTTAAAAGATACCAAAGTAATAATCAGAATCCACCAATCGAAGAAGGTCAGAAAAAACAATGGTTAAAAGATACCAAAGGGATAATCAGAATCCACCCATCGAAGAAGGTCAGAAAAAACAATGGTTAAAAGATACCAAAGTAATAATCAGAATCCACCCATCGAAGAAGGTCAGAAAAAACAATGGTTAAAAGATACCAAAGGGATAATCAGAATCCACCCATCGAAGAAGGTCAGAAAAAACAATGGTTAAAAGATACCAAAGTAATAATCAGAATCCACCCATCGAAGAAGGTCAGACAAAACAATGGTTAAAAGATACCAAAGTAATAATCAGAATCCACCAATCGAAGAAGGTCAGAAAAAACAATGGTTAAAAGATACCAAAGGGATAATCAGAATCCACCCATCGAAGAAGGTCAGAAAAAACAATGGTTAAAAGATACCAAAGGAATAATCAGAATCCACCAATCGAAGAAGGTCAGAAAAAACAATGGTTAAAAGATACCAAAGGGATAATCAGAATCCACCCATCGAAGAAGGTCAGAAAAAACAATGGTTAAAAGATACCAAAGGGATAATCAGAATCCACCCATCGAAGAAGGTCAGAAAAAACAATGGTTAAAAGATACCAAAGTAATAATCAGAATCCACCCATCGAAGAAGGTCAGACAAAACAATGGTTAAAAGATACCAAAGTAATAATCAGAATCCACCAATCGAAGAAAGTCAGAAAAAACAATGGTTAAAAGATACCAAAGGGATAATCAGAATCCACCCATCGAAGAAGGTCAGAAAAAACAATGGTTAAAAGATACCAAAGGAATAATCAGAATCCACCAATCGAAGAAGGTCAGAAAAAACAATGGTTAAAAGATACCAAAGTAATAATCAGAATCCACCCATCGAAGAAGGTCAGAAAAAACAATGGTTAAAAGATACCAAAGTAATAATCAGAATCCACCAATCGAAGAAGGTCAGAAAAAACAATGGTTAAAAGATACCAAAGTAATAATCAGAATCCACCAATCGAAGAAGGTCAGAAAAAACAATGGTTAAAAAAACAGGACAAATACACAAACAATGGTCGACATAACACTACACAGACAACACAGATTGAGCAACACGAACCTACTAAAAAACGGGAGATAACTCATAATGAAAAGTAATGCATCGTAAAGAGGGTAACACTAGGGGTCATGTACACTTTTCAAAGTATAAAGATTCCGACTAGTATGTTTGAATACCCAAAATATGGCGTATATTCTTAATCAATGTGATAAAAAAAAACACAGTGATCCATATTTTGTTATAATTCTATTTTTGAAGAACTTCCATATATTCGTTTGATTGAGATATCTTTCAGAATTTATCATCTAGAAATTATATTTTATGGATTTATAAGTTTTCCCTGCAGTGTCTATATGCTTCAGACAAAAAGTGCAAATTCACTACATTAATTTTGCCGTTTAAAGTAAAATGATCCCATTTGTTTTGTATTCTTTGGATGGTGATATGATGTAATTGCTATAGACAAAAAAAATGAAGAAAATATGTCGTCTATAAATGAAACCCTCTTCTACCTTCAAAGCACTCACAGGCGACATTTTTTCTGATTGAAATGAAACTACGTGATATTTTCAACGCCATATTAATCGAACATTGGCTTTTGTGCGAATGGATGTTTTTTTTTATATTTACAATTCTTTTTGTACTGCAGATGTCGGTCACCGCAACTTTTTGTTGTTGACATATGTATACAATTACATATATTTCTTTATGAAAAGGATGTATTATGCATTATGATGTCAATAATACGGTCTGTTTAGTCCTTAGGTTTTCTCTATGACATTTCATTTAAAGATATTGCAAAAGTAGGAGCGTGTAAACTAGTTAGCAGAGTGTATTTCAAGAATGGTAAAAGATTTTGTATTAAGAAATAAAATAATATCAATGGATTTACTGACATGTGACTTCTAAATCGTACACAGTGCTGGCAAACATTTACTAGTAGTAGCTGTTGTTCAGTTGATGGTCTGTGTTTGTATTTTAAGCAAAATCACAAAGTAGCAGGGATGATCCACTTGACCTAAACTTGCAATATAATACCGAACACTAACAGATACAAATTATTCAGTTGACATGAGCTTATATAGTAATGGGGGAACACGAAATAGTAGCAATTATTCAGATGAAATGAGCTACCGTGTAATACGGAAACCAAGTAGTAACAATGATTCAGTTGAAACGAGCTTGCAGAGTATTGCAGAACATCAAGTAGTGGAAATGATTATATATGTAGATGTAAATGCATTGTCCCTAGTCTAGTATTAAAGTTGTCTTCAATATCTGAAATGTGCTTTTAATATTGAAAAGCATCAGTGATTCATTCGCCAATAGCTTACAGTGTAATATCGAACTTCAAGTAGTCGAACAAATTCAGTTGACAATAGCTAACAGTGTAATCGCGAACATCAGGTAGTAGCAATGATTCAATTGACAATAGCTAACAGTGTAATAGCGAACTGCAAATAGTAGCAATGATACAGTTGACGATAGCTAACAGTGTAATAGCGAACTGCAAATAGTAGCAATGATACAGTTGATGATAGCTAACAGTGTAATAACGAATTGCAAATAGTAGCAGTAATTCAGTTGACAATAGCTAACAGTGTAATCGCGAACATCAGGTAGTAGCAATGATACAGTTGACGATAGCTAACAGTGTAATAGCGAACTGCAAATAGTAGCAGTAATTCAGTTGACGATAGCTAACAGTGTAAAAGTGAACATCAGGTAGTATCAATGATTCATTTATCATGCACATCTTCATCTGAGAAACAGGCTACTGGACCAGGGCTATGAAAAAATTCGCCTTATTCGAATTCTTAAAAAGTTTATATTCCGATACCAAGATCTTGTCGCAATATATTCTATCTCTGCAGAGACGATGATAAACGATGCATTTTCATATAGTGAAAATGTATAAAGGTACGGAAATCAACAAAAATGTCAAAAACATTTTTTTATCAATGTGTGACGTAAAATTGTTTTTGACATTTGCTTCACTGGGTTTGGTACTGCTTTGACAACTATTTTACCTATTTTGTTCCAGTATTGTTATAAATACTGTTATAGTGACAGCCGGAACCATTGAGCCGTAATGAAAGCGGGAGGTTTGGCGCTTTAAAATCTGATTCAACCCACCATTTCTTTAGAAGTGCCTGTACCAAGTCAGGGTCATTACGGTTTTCACAGTTTTCCGGTTGTTGACTGATTTTGTCTGTTTATATAATTATGAGTTTTGACTTTCCCTTTGCAAGATTGTTCGGAATTCGGTAATTTTGTTATTACCCTTATGCACATACATATTTATACACACATAGAGAACATAAAGTGGCGATTAAGATTCAATTATCTTGTGTTTGTATGTCCTTACATGGTAATAGTAGCAATGAGTATGCTGGCCTATGTTCGTATGAGATCATCGTCTTTACTAATAAGTACTAAAATATTGCTTTACAGAATTGAAAACTTATCTAATCCAGACGTATAGCTACTCTATCTCTTCCAGTAGAAACCGCAAATATTCCCGTTTCCATAGGTTCCTTAAATATAGTCAAGCATCACGTAGGTCAGTATGACATACAAAAAGATAAATAGCAACTGAGATAAAACACAACAGCAGGGTAATAAAACGTAGTTATCTAAGAAGAGTTTGAAGATATCAAAGGGGTAATCAGAATCTGTATATCGAAAAAGAACAGACAACACAATGACCAAGCGTAAATGTACAAAAGGACAAACAACGATCTACAAAACATACACATAAACTTAAAGATCGAGTAACCGGGGGTGAACACTAATTTAGCATACACGACGCGTTTCTGGAAAAACTTCATTGGGTACGCGATAGTTTGTCTACGCTAAATCTATACATACATGTAACATAAGCGTTCCTATTTTTTCAGTACTGCCTATAATATAGTTTTCTTTATTACTGCACCCTCGTGCTATCTAGCATTTTAATGGCTTTAACGTCAGACAAATACAATGTTGTTATAGGTATGCTAATAATTGAATTATCAACTCTGTACACTAAGCTATAATTGACCCCTTCTATAAAGTTTTATTACCATTGTAAATAAATAATGCAATGTACAAGTTAGTGTTGCAACTGGTTAACGTATTGATAGAGATACGTATTAATAGAGAAATGGAATCATGATCACAGAACTGATGTTTATGGGTATATTGGGGTCCCATGGTTCCATGGTAGTTAAGTAAAAAAATATGGCAGCCAAAATTGATTGAAATAGCACGTGAATACACGGAAACATAGAACCCGCGGTACCATAGGATCAGACTATATATACACGATCAAGCCTTGGTTTCTGTTATCTGTCATTCGACAATTGTTTGTCTTTCTTAATATTTCATCGCTGGATATTGATGAATCCATAGGTATCGGCACGCAGAACTTCCCAGCACGTCCAAAAGTGTCGATAGAGGTATGCCTGAGATGGGGGTTGTCATGTTATGACACGGAAAGCCTGGTCGTGGACCATCGTGGGAAACGTGTTTCGAGATTGCACGTTAAAGATATCGTTTGTAGATTAAAGAAAGCATTACAACTGAGCATTACAACCGCTTCAGAAGTCTAATATTCGTCCGTATCCAACTCTCCATACTTTTCAAGTGGACGATTCGTTGTCCCGGTTGTTAGTTGGTGTAAGGTGTTCAACGCCACTTTCAACTATATTTCAGTTATATCGTGGCGGTCAGTTTTATTGGTGGAGGAAACCGGAGTACCCGAAGAAAACCACCGACCTGTCGCAAGCCCCGGTTGCTCCATTCTACCCTCATTACTGTAGTTTTTAACTTGTTCTCGTCCTGAATATGCGTGGAATATTTACCACTGGATGTTAAGCAACAATAAATCAATCAATCAAATTATTTCATCGAAATAAAATTCTGACAAACATAAATCTTACCTTTTAGAATATTTTTAGGGCGTTAGAAAAAGCAAATCAACCATCACTTAAATAAGAGATGAAAATATACTCACTTTCTGTGCACAATGACATGATGTCTTTCCTCATCCACGAATACATGATGCAGGGAGTATTATAACAACTAAAATGAAAAGATAAGAAATTAGATTTGGCAAAGACAAATTATAGTGAGATAGTGAGCTTAGCTACCATGTCGCTACACAGATTGGCAAAGCAAGCAACCGAGTGTTTAGTCTGTTACTAGCAATTAATTCCCTGTTACAACAAAATGAATTACCGTTAGTTACCGGGGTAAGTTGTTTTATGCATAAAGACACAACGTATGTAATTAGGATATATTTAATTAGATTTATTGTATATATTATCATCATAGCACTGTGTGGCTGAGTTGTACAATTTCGTTGGCTAGTTAGCTTGGGTAGGGTGTTTAACACCACTATCAACAATATTGCAGTTATATCGTAGTCGTCAGTCTTATTGGTGGAGGAAATCCTGCCACAAGACACTAACAAACTTTATCATATAATGTTTTATCGGGTACACCTGGCCATGAGCAGGGCTCAAACTCACAACGTTAGTGGTGATAGACACTGATTGCACAGGTAGTTATAAATCCAATTACCATACGATCTCGTCGACAACGGACCGTTGTACAATTTGCGGCATAGAAATATAAACTAGTATCCACAATGCGAGACAACCCCATCTCCAGGAAGCAGCTTCATATAGTATAGTCATACGCAATTCGCTCTCAGAACGGTACATCAACTAGTGTATCTTGCAAGGACAACATGCCTCTTGCACGTAAAATACAACTTGTAGTAGTTGTTGAGAGTGGTCGTTAGTGCCCAGTTAATAGGCATAATGATCCTCTTTTCTTTGTAGTATAAATTTTCGCAAATATGCCCATCTCAGTGTTACCTTTTAAACTTTTAACTATATGGTTTACTGTTTGTAAGCTTCTCATAAAAATAAAATGCGAATGCTGCTGAAAAAAGGGAAAAAACATTGATATTCGTACTAATCGTATTACATACTTTCAATGATCAAATATCAATTTTATACATGTAAATTTTGGATTAGTAATATCACGAACAACTGTGATGTTAAAGAAATTCTTTTTTATGCACAAATTATTCAATCATTTAAACGCGATAAGTACATAAAAAAATAGAAGGGTGTGCTATTATCAAACTATTTGTGACTTTTTCTTACAATAGTGTTCTTATTGCTACGAATACAAAACAAAACGTAACTTGAAAGTATTATAACGGAAAGGCCCGATAGGTAAAAATATCTTTTGATGTTTTACATAAGGTATGTGATGAAATACATTTAACCAACATTGTTCTTCAATATTTCGTTTTTGTTTTTATTTTTATTATTGAAATGGAATAATTAATTCTTACATCATATTGAAATTGCTGTTACATCTGAAAAGATTTTGGGATAATTTTCAAAGATATATTAATATTGGATGTCAATACCTTATGTATGTAAAAGCTTCCTCTGGATATGCCATTGTTAAAACTACTTATTATCTACAACCAGCTGTACTTGGACGTCTACTTAAGAAATAAATCATGGAAGCCAGAATGTGTTGGGAATTTTAACATGGATTGGCGGATATTAGTATTTTATCCCGAGCCAGAAGCGAGGGATAACATTTACTACTATCCCTCAATCCATGATAAAACTCAAAACACATTCTGGCTTCAATGATTTATTTCGATTCTGATATATCTAAGAGTACAAATACGGTAGTATAATTTGATTGGAAGACGGTAATGTATATTTACGTTTGCGGAAAATGTCGCACACAATTTATGTTGCCAATGGAAAAGTCAGTCACATTCACCGGCGCATGTGCTAATGAGATTAGATCAAATGGATAACTCGCTCGTTTGTTAACAAAGCGAAAGAAGGAGGTCATGTTAGAACAAAATATGAAAAAAATATGGATCCTTTTATCCTTTAGCGCAAAATTAACCCATAAAAATATATAGTTTTATTATGTTGTTGATCATCTCTTGTTGAACGTCATTTTGTCTAATATTGGCAGCACTTTCAAAGAAGGGTAAATATTGTACGTCTATTAATATTGGCTCATTTTTCATCCCGATGACATATTGCTATTCTTGGATTACCACGCAAGCAAAATGTTTTTTTTATTATTCTCAACAAGGTAATCAAATGAAAAATATTTACAGAATAATGTGGCGTGTTGATTTTTATTTAATTCAATGATATTTTACAATAACCTTTTGTTTTTTCAAGATAAAAGCTCTGTCATCGTTTACTTTTTTCACAATGGCTAATATACAATATCGGATGATGATTTGCTTTCTGAAGCATTTATTCTTAAGAGTCTTTGTCATTTATTTTAAATAAATTGCTTTCTCTCACTAAATACGATATACTGCAACCCAGTTGATAAGGCACATAATGCCAGCAAAATCAACAAATTTGATTAGAGTTTTACTGCGTAGATTTTATCAAAGGAACGAAATCCTGTTACAGAGTACAGAGCTGCCATTCATCAAAATACGCGAAGACGTTAGATTAGTATTTCCGTAGGATGACATTTAGAAACTAAGCAATTTAATACACATTTAAAATCAACTAATCAAACTGAAAAATGGCAAAACAATGGCATAAAAGAAATAATTTGACATGAGATTAGAATTATTTTGTAATTATTAAAGATGTTTTACTTAAGTATTCAGAATAAGCCAAGACTTTTCGATATTACATTATAAAGTATAAATACCACATAAGCACCTGCTACTCTCGGTTTTCTCATAAAGAATGACAATTAATATGCTAAATTAAATTTGTTATTACATGATACATATTCAATGATGAATGTTTAGAATATTTTATTGTGTTTTATTAGAAGGAACTGAGTAACCAAAGCGGGGTTTCAGAAACGACATTTATATTTACTTAGCATACAAAAAGTAAATATGAAACTGTAAATTTATATTAAGGTTAAAATGTGGTATTTTTTGTTTTGTTTTACATTTCATTGTCAAAAGTGACAATTTTAATGATGTCGTTCATTTGAGCAAAGATAATTTACTGTCATACTTCCAGTATTGTAGGTGATCTCTTGTGGCTAATATGACAACAATCGTCGTTTTATATTACGTAATCGAATTTGTTATATTGCAGCAAAAAGGAAGAGTGGTCAGATCAGAGGCAAATTGCATTTAATTTCTTACATAATGGAATAAAATCGGCCCCTTGATGGACAGGAAAGGAAATAAAACATCCCTCAAACCTAAGATGTTTACGTTCTTTTATCACTAATATAATATCACAAATATAAAACGAACAAAACCTAAATGAATAGTCAATACGAAATGTTGTGTAAACTAAAATATTATCGACAGGCGGATACAATTTCTGATTGATGACGTAAATTGCCTATTTGATCAGGTTTCAAAATATTAGGCCATATTCTACCAACAGTAATTGGATTTTAGTTTTGACACGCCAAGGACATTCAAAATGAGTAATAGTGTTTTCTTTAGAAACAAAACATTAAGTTTAAGCAAAAAAGTATGCAGATTTATTTAGAGTATACTGACAATCGAAAATAACCGAAAGTAGCGGAACCACGCAGTAATTCACGAATGCGTGTATGTGTTTTTATTTCATTTGAGTAGGATACCAGATATTAATTCACTTGGAAATATCCGTATGTCACAAGCATTAATGTAATAATATAATGTACTGAAGAAAGAATTGTTGAAAGAATAATGGGGACAGCGTTTGTATTGTATTGTCACAAATGCCTCTATGTCAGAATGAATGGACCAGCGTTTGTTAAGAGACACCAATTGAGTGGTACTCTTTTATCGTATGGCTGTGTTAATTATGTCACCTCTGTCGGAATTTCAAATAAATGAAATACAAGTAACACCACACCAAAATTGTAGAAAGAGGTAAAATCGCTAAACACATATGTTTGATCGCTCACTTTTCTGACTTAGTGTGGGCATTTCAATAAAAAGTGGCGGGGTTAAACTAGTTTTATGGGTGCAAATCCCCTTCTTAGATTATTGATGCGGTCATGCAAGTAGTGCTTTCCAAATGTGAGTAAATTGCCACCATCTCATACAATAATGGACGAACACCGTTATTATCAAATTATTATAAAATTATGATAAAACAATATTAATATTAATATGTGCCTGATAATGTCATCAGAAAAGAACCATTTTGAATACCATAGTGTTAAGCGTTCAGTGTATTATTTATTTCAAATAAACCAGCTATGTCTTGTAAGTTACTAAACTTTTTTAGTAACCATTTTCATATCCTGTTTTAGCAATGGAAATGCGCATCTGTTTTTTATCAATATATATTGTATGATACTGTTATTATTTTTGCTTGTTTTATTTTAAATGGAATATAAATATATAAATACATGAAGGACAGCCATAGAACCACTGGTCGTACACTTTTGATTTGCTAGTGACTGGGTGCATTTCCATTTGCAACATAGTCGTCAATTTGATACATTGCTGTGCTTGTGATACAATACTTGCTGTATATGTGATGCTATTCCTGGCATTTAGCACGATGCTGTATATTCATATACTTGTGTATATATCATACATTATAGTAAATTAGAAAGGTTACTGTATATGTGTTACCTTTCTGTACATTTGATTTATTTTGCTATGTGCATTTGGTACGCTGGTATACATTTGCTACGTTGTTGTACAATTGAAACGTTACTGTTCATTGGGTACATTGGTGTGCATATGATAATCAAAGTGAAAGAGAAGCAAAACATATTGTATTCTAAGATTAACATTTTTGGTAAAAAAAAATAATAGATTGTTTACATTTATCGATAAGATTAATCCGAAATTAGATTTTTCATAATTCCTCGTCAAAACGACTGATTTATAAAAATTGAGATTTAATGTAGCTAAAATATAACACGGTTCCTTCCTCTCAGACAATGAAAAATAAATACAATAGTTAACTTGCCACAATAATACATGTAAAGGCACAGAAAGGTCGCAGCGAGTCTGACTATATTATCATATACGAGTCTAAGGTAAACAGAAATTTTAAAAACTTACTTTAAATACCATAAAGTCAAACATAGAAACAATTAACCTTGACTGCTGTTTTAGCAGTCAATAGTGCAACGCTTAGCAAACTGTCTAATCGGATTCAATTAAAACAAAACAAATATCATTTTAGTTCACTACTAAGTTAATTTCCGTCTTTATCAATGTAATGGAGAAAGAACCATAACTCTCACCATATCTACATTATTTGCTTATATACTACAGACTTGCTGCCGTCAAGGACTCTTATTTCTCGCTCTGCTATGCAAAATCTTTGAACGGTTCAAATAAAGTTCAGTAGTCAGCGGTGAAGATCATAAAAGGAACCTAATTTCATTTATTATTGGAAGAAAAATTTCCGATATCTTTATAACAAACGTAATTTTGATGTTGATGGTATTTATAATAGATCAAAGAAATTACCTAAGCAAAAATAATTAAGAAAATCAAACTAAAAACAAGTCAAATTGAAATTACTGCTGATTAAACAATGGTGAACTTTATAAACCACCATGTGTTACATATATGAGTTGAGAATTTAGTAAACAGAAACCAGGTTCGTATACATATAACAGTATACAACTTCACGTGGACACAAAATTGCACATTGGCAATCTAGCAGCCATTTTCTTTTTTCTTTCAGTTTCTTTGAACTCTTTTTGCAATATTTTAGGCGGCTGATCGAGAATTTCCATATGTTAATAAAAACGCATATATATACTATATACTATGTTTTCGCTAATAACAACGAATGATGCAGTTTTTACATGTAGCTGTATCCAGATGACAACAAAAATGTTCAGTTTTCAGACGATTACTGTTTGATCAATTACATAAACTTTATGACTCAACCGTCGTTTGCGACTGCATTGTTTATATACATATTAGTAAATATGTCATAAGACAAAATAAACAAACACCAAGCTAAAATGATAATTAGTCGACTTTATTTAAGCGATTCTAAAGAATATTGGACACTGGTATTTATTATGAGTTTAAAGTTTGCATAGAAGCTACAGGTATATAACTGAAATCTGAATGGAAATTTCTGTTTATAATGAAAGAAATATAACTCTAAGAATATTGACAAATCAACTAACGGAATCGGAGATTAAAAACAAGCGTCAACATTTTTAAGCGTAAATAACAAGCTATAGGGCACATGATATTGGAGTCGGAAGTCTTATTTGTTTATATTGAATTAGTAAGAAAAGAGATGTGGAAGTAAATGAGCATGAGAGACAACCAACTTTAAGCGTAACGTTGATAGATGTGTTATAACATAAACATAATACCAACATTTCCGTAGCATGTACACATGTAACTGCCTACAAATGTGGGCGAAGTTGATGAAACTGTGTATACAAATTTCAAAAATGTTTCGTCCAAAGCACAATTAGTCATTCAACAAGCTGCCATTTGGCGGATACAAAAGTCATCAAAATTTGCAATTTTATTTATCTACCTATTTTGTATGTATGACCGGAAACCACACAAACAACACAAGATAACCAATAGAAAGATTATGCCTTGTATGATCAAATTCGATTATTCCAACGACATCATACGATAGAGACCTATTACAAATATATTGTTCTTGGAGCATTTGTTTTTATTTTTGCTTACCTATCAAACATATCTCGAACGAGAGTTATTTTTTTTTATAGTTTTTGTTGTATAATTTTGCATTATTACAGAAAATACAGACAGTAGGATATATTTACACAAGAAGACAATAAATATGTAATATTGACATTTACCGATATAACACTGGAAGCCATAAAGCCTGCGGTTGATACACAATTATGTCAGAAGTTTAATGCTAGTGGTCAGAAGACAAGTAAAGAGGCGATCAGTAACCCACACATAAAAAAACCAACAGTACAAACACACAGGTAAAACAAATCCCTTATGTAACAAGGTATCGAACGCGAATTGTTCTGTAATTATTTACAAGCTTAAAATCATATTGTTCAAAAGATAGCCACAGCTATTTAGTGTTAATATTTTTACTTCTCTACATAAACGATGTGTGTATTGGTTATTCAGTATAATGAAACGTACACGTTTTATACGATACGGTTTTTCATCCAGTAAATCCTTGTCAGAAGTAAAATATGTTTTATTGTGCAAATGTTTGATTATTGATTATTTGTGGCATTCATCACCAACTCTATTTTGAAATATAGGCACACCATATCTTTAAACATTGCAAAGATGTTACCGTTTCCAGAGGGATCCCATGTGAATAGAAATAGGACCGAAGTTTGCCAGACGTGGGATACATTCAATACGACAGTTTCATCTGTTATTTGTGAGGATGACTCAACATACCGTCAGAACGGTGCGAAAATGAGTGTCTTGTGCTATCGGAAAGTTGCATTACTTGCACGTTATAAGCAGTTTTTACTTAACATTTCTATGATATGATAATAATGTCCGCTTTGTTCTAGACCAACATGCCTGGTTGGATTTTTAAAGCGTTAGCTCACTGAAATAGTTGGTATACATGTTGTTCTACGTAAACATATTAACATGATTCCGAGCCAAATAGCTTGCTTGGTGGACACCCAAAAAATACCAAACATACAGTCTAGTTTGACACAAACGTTGCTCAAACCCAAAATCTGTTGTGTTCAAGGAAAGCACGTTAACCATTGCACATTCGATGCGGTTTACAAGTTATAGATATCAGTAAAACAAACATCACTATAAGGATAGGCAAAACAACAGACAACTCCAGTAAAAAAAAACCACAGAAGTAAAAAGAAAGAAAGCAAGAATAGTTAGGACAGTGTTGGAGTTTACAATAGCTCAATATTAGATCGACTGTCTGTATTGTATTAAGGTGTTATGATAACTGACGTGACCATGATTACGTCCTTCGTTTCTCTGTCTTTCTTTTATTAAACGCTTAATAATATTATTTATTACTTTTTCAACAGATTTGCAAACAATCTTCCAGATATAATTTGCAAAACGTCAAATATATAAATATATATATTACAATTGTCTCAAGCAATTGACAATCATACAATGTGTCTACCGAAATAATTCTGGACTGTATCAAATATCTTGTTATATAAACGTCTGTACATTCATCCCGACATTGTTACAGTTCGAATTTTAGCTTACTTCTTTCTTGTTCGTTCCTCAACGAGATTCATACTCACGCAGTAGGGGAAGCATCGATTCGTTTAACATTATGATGAACCCCTCGGACATATCCACTATATAGAGAAGAACCCCTTGGACATATCCACTATATAGTGATGAACCCCTCGGACATATCCACTTATATAGAGATGAACCCCTTGGACATATCCACTATATAGAGATGAACCCCTCGGACATATCCACTATATAGAGATGAACCCCTCGGACATATCCACTATATAGAGATGAACTCCTCGGACATATCCACTATGTAGAGATGACCCCTCGGACATATCCACTATATAGAGATGAACTCCTCGGACATATCCACTATGTAGAGATGAACCACTCGGACATATCCACTATATAGAGATGAACCCCTCAGACATATCCACTATATAGAGATGAACCCCTCGGACATATCCACTATATAGAGATGAACCACTCGGACATATCCACTATATAGAGATGAACCACTCGGACATATCCACTATATAGAGATGACCCCTCGGACATATCCACTATATAGAGATGAACCCCTTGGACATATCCACTGAATAGAGATGAACCCCTCGGACATATCCACTATATAGAGATGAACCCCTCGGACATATCCACTATATAGAGATGAACCACTCGGACATATCCACTATATAGAGATGAACCACTCGGACATATCCACTATATAGAGATGACCCCTCGGACATATCCACTATATAGAGATGAACCCCTCGGACATATCCACTGAATAGAGATGAACCCCTCGGACATATCCACTATATAGAGATGAACCCCTCGGACATATCCACTATATAGAGATGAACCTCTCGGACATATTCACTATATAGAGATGAACCTCTCGGACATATCCACTATATAGAGATGAACCCCTCAGACATATCCACTATATAGAGATGAACCCCTCGGACATATCCACTATATAGAAATGAACCCCTCGGACATATCCACTACATAGAGATGAACCCCTCGGACATATCCGCTATATAGAGATGAACCCCTCGGACATATCCACTATATAGAGATGAACCGCTCTGACATATTCACTATATCGAGATGAACCCCTCGGACATATCCACTATATAGAGATGAATCCCTCGGACATATCCACTATTTAGAGATGAACCCCTCGGACATATCCACTATATAGAGATGAACACCTCGAACATATCCACTATATAGCGATGAACCCCTCGGACATATCCACTATATAGAGTATATAATGAACTCCTCGGACATATCCACTATATAAAGATGAACCCCTCGGACATGTCCACTATATGGAGATGAACCCCTCGGACATATCCACTATATAGAGATGAACCCCGCGGACATATCCACTATATAGAGATGAACCCCTCGGACATATCCACTATATAGAGATAAACCTCTCGGACATATCCACTATATAGAGATGAACCCCTCGGACATATCCACTATATAGAGATAAACCTCTCGGACATATCCACTATATAGAGATGACCCCTCGGACATATCCACTATATAGAGATGAACCCCTCGGACATATCCACTATATAGAGATGAACCCCTCGGACATATCCACTATATAGAGATGAACCCCTCGGACATATCCACTATTATCCTATTATGGACTTCTCGCAAGGGAACCATTCTCCTATATTGTTGTCTTGGTAGGTATAGTGCCCGAGCCGGTAGACTCGGTCCCTATACCATCCCAGACAACACTATAGGAGAACGGTTCCCGAGGGAGAAGTACATAATAAATTTAATACATAACATTTCTAATGGCTAAAAAATTAACAAATAATATATAGATTTTAAATTATTATTAAATATATCACAGATTTAAGATAACAAGTACATGAACACAAATTGCTGCGAGATATCTAGACTGAATAATACGGTTGTTTCGAATCATGTCAATTCCGACCACGTTCCGTCTTTTTCTTGTATTGATGTCTGAACAAATCGGCAGTCGACTTCCGGTGTTTACGCTATTACTGTGACAACGTCAGCATACTGTAGTTGTAGATGCGGTAGATTATAAGTAATTGTAATATGGAGACGCCAAGGAAACCTCTGAATAAATACTGGTATTCGGTACCCCGCTATCTGTCTGATATCAGAAATATATACATAAAGGCAGATCATTTTCCTTTGATGATACTGACAGCCGCAAATAAAGAAAGAAAACAAATTTAATTTTAAAGAAGTATTTGTCTCTGCATTGAAGTCTTTGATACAAATAAAATAATTTAATTGATATCTGTCTTTTACAGAAAATGTTAAGATTTTTTTAAGTTGAGGATCGAACGTTAAAACGGCACATATCGATTGGAGTTTTTGTTGTGGACATTGACACCGGAAGTTCAATGCCGATTAGTCCATCGAAATTACGTGATCTGGCGGACGAAAATAACAAAATGTTGACGGAATGGAAATGATTCGAAACAATCGTATTACTTTCCAGCATAATTTATAGTTACGGTGCAGTTATTAAAGTTGAAAGATGGTGTATTGTTACTCATCACATTTTCATGATGAATAAATTGATTGTTTGACTGAGATTGAAGTGGTTGCTTTTCAATCTGCATTAATGTTTCAAGCAGTAAATTGTCATCAATATCCAAAAAATCTATATCAGATAAAGTTGTAGTGGAATTAGATAATGAAGGTCCAATAGCAGGTAAAGATAATGAACTTGTAGTTGTGTAAGGTAATAAATGTCCAACAGTTGGTACCTGATGAAAGTTCTGGACTGACTGAGGACACACATGGTGGTTCTTGAAGCTAACGTCTAATTCCTTGACGAATTGCAACTAATGAGTTTTTAGAATAATAATCTCCACTGCTGGTTCTGACATTCGCGCAAAAGTCTTGTAAAATGTCATTGAGTGCAACAATATCCATTGTGCCTATCTCCCCGTCATAATTTGTTCCCAACATGAAGTCCAAGAGAACCTTGACTGTATATTTGGTGATCGCTTTTGTCTTTACATTTTGTTGTTGCAATGTGAATTCGTCGGCATCCGTGCTGCCGAATCTGGCAGCCATGTCGGCAATGTAAACAATGACGTAATCAACTGTTAATCGTAGTGCCGCGCATATCAAGGGAAGTAACTTTTATTGAAAATTCATCACGTAAATTCGCGGGAAATTTGGTATTGTCCCGCGGGAAGAATGGGCGTTTTAGAATAGTGCATGTTGCGAAGCATAGTCTCCCGTAGTCAAGAAATGAACTATACTGTCTAGCTAACAACCAAAGAAAATTTACTATTTCTATATGTTATGTACTAAACAGAAATGAACCCCTCTGACATATCCACTATATAGAGATGAATCCCTCGGACATATCCACTATATAGAGATGAACCCCTCGGACATATCCACTTATATAGAGATGAACCCCTCGGCTATATCGACTATATACAGATGAATCCCGCGGACATATCCACTATATAGAGATGAACCCCTCTGACATATCCACTATATAGAGATGAACCCTTCGGACATATCCACTATATAAAGATGAATCCCTCGGACATAACCACTATGTAGAGATGAATCCCTCGGACATATCCACTATATAGAGATGAACCCCTCGGACATATTCACTATATTGAGATGAATCCCTCGGACATATCCACTATGTAGAGATGAATCCCTCGAACATACCTACTATATAGAGATGAATCTCTAGGACATATCCACTATATAGAGATGAATCCCTCGAACAAATGCACTTTATAGAGATGAACCCCTCGGACATATCCACTATATAGAGATGAATCCCTCGGACATATCCACTATATAGCGATGAATCCCTCGGACATATCCATTATATAGAGATGAATCCCTCGGACATATCCACTATATAGAGATGAACCTCTCGGACATATCCACTATATAGAGATGAATCCCTCGGACATATCCACTATATAGCGATGAATCCCTCGGACATATCTATTATATAGAGATGAATCCCACGGACATATCCACTATATAGAGATGAACCATTCGGACATATCCACTATATAGAGATGAACTTCTCGGAAATATCCACTATATAGAGATGAACCGCTCGGACATATCCACTATATAGAGATGAACCCCTCGGACATATCCACTATATAGAAATGAACTGCTCGGACATATCCACTATATAGAGATGAACCCCTCGGACATATCCACTATATAGAGATGAACCCCTCGGACATATCCACTATATAGAGATGAACCCCTTGAACATATCCACTATACAGAGATGAATCCCTCGGACATATCCACTATATAGAGATGAACCGCTCGGACATATCCACAATATAGAGATGAACCCCTCGGAAATATCCACTATATAGATATGAACCCCTCGGACATATCCACTATATAGAGATGAACCCCTCGGATATATCCACTATATAGAGACGAACCCTTTGGACATATCCACTATATAGAGATGAACCCTAGGACATATCCACTATATAGAGATGAACCCTTTGGACATATCCACTATGTAGAGATGAACCCCTCGGACATATCCACTATATAGAGATGAATCCCTCGGACATATCCACTATATAGCGATGAATCTCTCGGACATATCCACTATATAGAGATGAATCCCTCGGACATATCCACTATATAGAGATGAACACCTCGGACATATCAACTATATAGAGATGAACCCCTCGGACATATCCACTATGTAGAGATGAACCCCTCGGACATATCCACTATATAGAGATGAACTTCTCGGAAATATCCACTATATAGAGATGAACCACTCGGACATATCCACTATATAGAGATGAACCCCTCGGACATATCCACTATGTAGAGATGAACCCCTCGGACATATCCACTATATAGAGATGAACCGCTCGGACATATCCACTATATAGAGATGAACCCCTCGGACATATCCACTATATAGAGATGAATCGCTCGGACATATCCACTATATAGAGATGAACCCTTTGGACATATCCACTATGTAGAGATAAACCACTCGGACATATGCACTATATAAAGATGAACCGCTCGGACATAACCACTATATAGAGATGAAACCCTAGGACATATCCACTATATAGAGATGAACCCCTCGGACATATCCACTATATAGAGATGAACCCTTTGGACATATCCACTATATAGAGATGAACCCCTCGGACATATCCACTATATAGAGATGATCCATTTGGACATATCCACTATATAGAGATGAACCCCTCGGACATATCCACTATGTAGAGATGAACCCCTCGGACATATCAACTATATAGAGATGAACCCCTCGGACATATCCACTATGCAGAGATGAACCCCTCGGACATATCCACTATGTAGAGATGAACACCTCGGACATATCCACTATGTAGAGATGAACCCCTCGGACATATCCACAATATAGAGATGAACCCCTCGGACATATCCACTATATAGAGATGAACCCCTCGGACATATCCACTATATAGAGATGAACCCCTCGGATATATCCACTATATAGAGACGAACCCTTTGGACATATCCACTATATAGAAATGAACTGCTCGGACATATCCACTATATAGAGATGAACCCCTCGGACATATCCCCTATATAGAGATGAACCCCTCGGATATATCCACTATATAGAGACGAACCCTTTGGACATATCCACTATATAGAGATGAACCCTTTGGACATATCCACTATGTAGAGATGAACCCCTCGGACATATCCACTATATAGAGATGAATCCCTCGGACATATCCACTATATAGCGATGAATCTCTCGGACATATCCACTATATAGAGATGAATCCCTCGGACATATCCACTATATAGAGATGAACACCTCGGACATATCAACTATATAGAGATGAACCCCTCGGACATATCCACTATGTAGAGATGAACCCCTCGGACATATCCACTATATAGAGATGAAGTTCTCGGAAATATCCACTATATAGAGATGAACCGCTCGGACATATCCACTATATAGAGATGAACCCCTCGGACATATCCACTATGTAGAGATGAACCCCTCGGACATATCCACTATATAGAGATGAACCGCTCGGACATATCCACTATATAGAGATGAACCCCTCGGACATATCCACTATATTGAGATGAATCGCTCGGACATATCCACTATATAGAGATGAACCCTTTGGACATATCCACTATGTAGAGATGAACCGCTCGGACATATGCACTATATAAAGATGAACCGCTCGGACATAACCACTATATAGAGATGAAACCCTAGGACATATCCACTATATAGAGATGAACCCCTCGGACATATCCACTATATAGAGATGAACCCTTTGGACATATCCACTATATAGAGATGAACCCCTCGGACATATCCACTATATAGAGATGATCCCTTTGGACATATCCACTATATAGAGATGAATCCCTCGGACATATCCACTATGTAGAGATGAACCCCTCGGACATATCAACTATATAGAGATGAACCCCTCGGACATATCCACTATGCAGAGATGAACCCCTCGGACATATCCACTATGTAGAGATGAACCCCTCGGACATATCCACTATGTAGAGATGAACCCCTCGGACATATCCACAATATAGAGATGAACCCCTCGGACATATCCACTATATAGAGATGAACCCCTCGGACATATCCACTATATAGAGATGAACCGCTCGGACATATCCACTATAAAGAGATGAACCCTTTGGACATATCCACTATGTAGAGATGAACCGCTCGGACATATCCACTATATAGAGATGAACCCCTAGGACATATCCACTATATAGAGATGAACCCTTTGGACATATCCACTATATAGAGATGAACCCCTCGGACATATCCACTATATAGAGATGATCCCTTTGGACATATCCACTATATAGAGATGAACCCCTTGGACATATCCACTATGTAGAGATGAACCTCTCGGACATATCAACTATATAGAGATGAACCCCTCGGACATATCCACTATGCAGAGATGAACCCCTCGGACATATCCACTATGTAGAGATGAACCCCTAGGGTATATCCACTATGTAGAGATGAACCCCTCGGACATATCCACTATATAGAGATGAACGCCTCGGACATATCCACTATATAGAGATGAACCCCTCGGACATATCCACTATATAGAGATGAACCGCTCGGACATATCCACTATATAGAGATGAACCCTTTGGACATATCCACTATATAGAGATGAACCGCTCGGACATATGCACTATATAGAGATGAACCGCTCGGACATATCCACTATATAGAGATGAACCCCTAGGACATATCCACTATATAGAGATGAACCGCTCGGACATATCCACTATATAGAGATGAACCCTTTGGACATATCCACTATGTAGAGATGAACCGCTCGGACATATGCACTATATAGAGATGAACCGCTCGGACATATCCACTATATAGAGATGAACCCTTTGGACATATCCACTATATAGAGATGAACTCCTCGGACATATCCACTATATAGAGATGAACCCCTCGGACATATCCACTATATAGAGATGATCCCTTTGGACATATCCACTATGTAGAGATTAACCCCTCGGACATATCCACTATGTAGAGATGAACCCCTCGGACATATCAACTATATAGAGATGAACCCCTTGGACATATCCACTATGTAGAGATGAACCCCTCGGACATATCCACTTATATAGAGATGAACCCCTCGGCTATATCGACTATATACAGATGAATCCCGCGGACATATCCACTATATAGAGATGAACCCCTCTGACATATCCACTATATAGAGATGAACCCTTCGGACATATCCACTATATAAAGATGAATCCCTCGGACATAACCACTATGTAGAGATGAATCCCTCGGACATATCCACTATATAGAGATGAACCCCTCGGACATATTCACTATATTGAGATGAATCCCTCGGACATATCCACTATGTAGAGATGAATCCCTCGAACATACCTACTATATAGAGATGAATCTCTAGGACATATCCACTATATAGAGATGAATCCCTCGAACAAATGCACTTTATAGAGATGAACCCCTCGGACATATTCACTATATAGAGATGAATCCCTCGGACATATCCACTATATAGCGATGAATCCCTCGGACATATCCATTATATAGAGATGAATCCCTCGGACATATCCACTATATAGAGATGAACCCCTCGGACATATCCACTATATAGAGATGAATCCCTCGGACATATCCACTATATAGCGATGAATCCCTCGGACATATCTATTATATAGAGATGAATCCCACGGACATATCCACTATATAGAGATGAACCATTCGGACATATCCACTATATAGAGATGAACTTCTCGGAAATATCCACTATATAGAGATGAACCGCTCGGACATATCCACTATATAGAGATGAACCCCTCGGACATATCCACTATATAGAAATGAACTGCTCGGACATATCCACTATATAGAGATGAACCCCTCGGACATATCCACTATATAGAGATGAACCCCTCGGACATATCCACTATATAGAGATGAACCCCTTGAACATATCCACTATACAGAGATGAATCCCTCGGACATATCCACTATATAGAGATGAACCGCTCGGACATATCCACAATATAGAGATGAACCCTAGGACATATCCACTATATAGAGATGAACCCTTTGGACATATCCACTATGTAGAGATGAACCCCTCGGACATATCCACTATATAGAGATGAATCCCTCGGACATATCCACTATATAGCGATGAATCTCTCGGACATATCCACTATATAGAGATGAATCCCTCGGACATATCCACTATATAGAGATGAACACCTCGGACATATCAACTATATAGAGATGAACCCCTCGGACATATCCACTATGTAGAGATGAACCCCTCGGACATATCCACTATATAGAGATGAACTTCTCGGAAATATCCACTATATAGAGATGAACCACTCGGACATATCCACTATATAGAGATGAACCCCTCGGACATATCCACTATGTAGAGATGAACCCCTCGGACATATCCACTATATAGAGATGAACCGCTCGGACATATCCACTATATAGAGATGAACCCCTCGGACATATCCACTATATAGAGATGAATCGCTCGGACATATCCACTATATAGAGATGAACCCTTTGGACATATCCACTATGTAGAGATAAACCACTCGGACATATGCACTATATAAAGATGAACCGCTCGGACATAACCACTATATAGAGATGAAACCCTAGGACATATCCACTATATAGAGATGAACCCCTCGGACATATCCACTATATAGAGATGAACCCTTTGGACATATCCACTATATAGAGATGAACCCCTCGGACATATCCACTATATAGAGATGATCCATTTGGACATATCCACTATATAGAGATGAACCCCTCGGACATATCCACTATGTAGAGATGAACCCCTCGGACATATCAACTATATAGAGATGAACCCCTCGGACATATCCACTATGCAGAGATGAACCCCTCGGACATATCCACTATGTAGAGATGAACACCTCGGACATATCCACTATGTAGAGATGAACCCCTCGGACATATCCACAATATAGAGATGAACCCCTCGGACATATCCACTATATAGAGATGAACCCCTCGGACATATCCACTATATAGAGATGAACCCCTCGGATATATCCACTATATAGAGACGAACCCTTTGGACATATCCACTATATAGAAATGAACTGCTCGGACATATCCACTATATAGAGATGAACCCCTCGGACATATCCCCTATATAGAGATGAACCCCTCGGATATATCCACTATATAGAGACGAACCCTTTGGACATATCCACTATATAGAGATGAACCCTTTGGACATATCCACTATGTAGAGATGAACCCCTCGGACATATCCACTATATAGAGATGAATCCCTCGGACATATCCACTATATAGCGATGAATCTCTCGGACATATCCACTATATAGAGATGAATCCCTCGGACATATCCACTATATAGAGATGAACACCTCGGACATATCAACTATATAGAGATGAACCCCTCGGACATATCCACTATGTAGAGATGAACCCCTCGGACATATCCACTATATAGAGATGAAGTTCTCGGAAATATCCACTATATAGAGATGAACCGCTCGGACATATCCACTATATAGAGATGAACCCCTCGGACATATCCACTATGTAGAGATGAACCCCTCGGACATATCCACTATATAGAGATGAACCGCTCGGACATATCCACTATATAGAGATGAACCCCTCGGACATATCCACTATATTGAGATGAATCGCTCGGACATATCCACTATATAGAGATGAACCCTTTGGACATATCCACTATGTAGAGATGAACCGCTCGGACATATGCACTATATAAAGATGAACCGCTCGGACATAACCACTATATAGAGATGAAACCCTAGGACATATCCACTATATAGAGATGAACCCCTCGGACATATCCACTATATAGAGATGAACCCTTTGGACATATCCACTATATAGAGATGAACCCCTCGGACATATCCACTATATAGAGATGATCCCTTTGGACATATCCACTATATAGAGATGAATCCCTCGGACATATCCACTATGTAGAGATGAACCCCTCGGACATATCAACTATATAGAGATGAACCCCTCGGACATATCCACTATGCAGAGATGAACCCCTCGGACATATCCACTATGTAGAGATGAACCCCTCGGACATATCCACTATGTAGAGATGAACCCCTCGGACATATCCACAATATAGAGATGAACCCCTCGGACATATCCACTATATAGAGATGAACCCCTCGGACATATCCACTATATAGAGATGAACCGCTCGGACATATCCACTATAAAGAGATGAACCCTTTGGACATATCCACTATGTAGAGATGAACCGCTCGGACATATCCACTATATAGAGATGAACCCCTAGGACATATCCACTATATAGAGATGAACCCTTTGGACATATCCACTATATAGAGATGAACCCCTCGGACATATCCACTATATAGAGATGATCCCTTTGGACATATCCACTATATAGAGATGAACCCCTTGGACATATCCACTATGTAGAGATGAACCTCTCGGACATATCAACTATATAGAGATGAACCCCTCGGACATATCCACTATGCAGAGATGAACCCCTCGGACATATCCACTATGTAGAGATGAACCCCTAGGGTATATCCACTATGTAGAGATGAACCCCTCGGACATATCCACTATTTAGAGATGAACGCCTCGGACATATCCACTATATAGAGATGAACCCCTCGGACATATCCACTATATAGAGATGAACCGCTCGGACATATCCACTATATAGAGATGAACCCTTTGGACATATCCACTATATAGAGATGAACCGCTCGGACATATGCACTATATAGAGATGAACCGCTCGGACATATCCACTATATAGAGATGAACCCCTAGGACATATCCACTATATAGAGATGAACCGCTCGGACATATCCACTATATAGAGATGAACCCCTCGGACATATCCACTATGTAGAGATGAACCCCTCGGACATATCCACAATATAGAGATGAACCCCTCGGACATATCCACTATATAGAGATGAACCCCTCGGACATATCCACTATATAGAGATGAACCGCTCGGACATATCCACTATAAAGAGATGAACCCTTTGGACATATCCACTATGTAGAGATGAACCGCTCGGACATATCCACTATATAGAGATGAACCCCTAGGACATATCCACTATATAGAGATGAACCCTTTGGACATATCCACTATATAGAGATGAACCCCTCGGACATATCCACTATATAGAGATGATCCCTTTGGACATATCCACTATATAGAGATGAACCCCTTGGACATATCCACTATGTAGAGATGAACCTCTCGGACATATCAACTATATAGAGATGAACCCCTCGGACATATCCACTATGCAGAGATGAACCCCTCGGACATATCCACTATGTAGAGATGAACCCCTAGGGTATATCCACTATGTAGAGATGAACCCCTCGGACATATCCACTATATAGAGATGAACGCCTCGGACATATCCACTATATAGAGATGAACCCCTCGGACATATCCACTATATAGAGATGAACCGCTCGGACATATCCACTATATAGAGATGAACCCTTTGGACATATCCACTATATAGAGATGAACCGCTCGGACATATGCACTATATAGAGATGAACCGCTCGGACATATCCACTATATAGAGATGAACCCCTAGGACATATCCACTATATAGAGATGAACCGCTCGGACATATCCACTATATAGAGATGAACCCTTTGGACATATCCACTATGTAGAGATGAACCGCTCGGACATATGCACTATATAGAGATGAACCGCTCGGACATATCCACTATATAGAGATGAACCCTTTGGACATATCCACTATATAGAGATGAACTCCTCGGACATATCCACTATATAGAGATGAACCCCTCGGACATATCCACTATATAGAGATGATCCCTTTGGACATATCCACTATGTAGAGATTAACCCCTCGGACATATCCACTATGTAGAGATGAACCCCTCGGACATATCAACTATATAGAGATGAACCCCTTGGACATATCCACTATGTAGAGATGAACCCCTCGGACATATCCACTTATATAGAGATGAACCCCTCGGCTATATCGACTATATACAGATGAATCCCGCGGACATATCCACTATATAGAGATGAACCCCTCTGACATATCCACTATATAGAGATGAACCCTTCGGACATATCCACTATATAAAGATGAATCCCTCGGACATAACCACTATGTAGAGATGAATCCCTCGGACATATCCACTATATAGAGATGAACCCCTCGGACATATTCACTATATTGAGATGAATCCCTCGGACATATCCACTATGTAGAGATGAATCCCTCGAACATACCTACTATATAGAGATGAATCTCTAGGACATATCCACTATATAGAGATGAATCCCTCGAACAAATGCACTTTATAGAGATGAACCCCTCGGACATATTCACTATATAGAGATGAATCCCTCGGACATATCCACTATATAGCGATGAATCCCTCGGACATATCCATTATATAGAGATGAATCCCTCGGACATATCCACTATATAGAGATGAACCCCTCGGACATATCCACTATATAGAGATGAATCCCTCGGACATATCCACTATATAGCGATGAATCCCTCGGACATATCTATTATATAGAGATGAATCCCACGGACATATCCACTATATAGAGATGAACCATTCGGACATATCCACTATATAGAGATGAACTTCTCGGAAATATCCACTATATAGAGATGAACCGCTCGGACATATCCACTATATAGAGATGAACCCCTCGGACATATCCACTATATAGAAATGAACTGCTCGGACATATCCACTATATAGAGATGAACCCCTCGGACATATCCACTATATAGAGATGAACCCCTCGGACATATCCACTATATAGAGATGAACCCCTTGAACATATCCACTATACAGAGATGAATCCCTCGGACATATCCACTATATAGAGATGAACCGCTCGGACATATCCACAATATAGAGATGAACCCCTCGGAAATATCCACTATATAGATATGAACCCCTCGGACATATCCACTATATAGAGATGAACCCCTCGGATATATCCACTATATAGAGACGAACCCTTTGGACATATCCACTATATAGAGATGAACCCTAGGACATATCCACTATATAGAGATGAACCCTTTGGACATATCCACTATGTAGAGATGAACCCCTCGGACATATCCACTATATAGAGATGAATCCCTCGGACATATCCACTATATAGCGATGAATCTCTCGGACATATCCACTATATAGAGATGAATCCCTCGGACATATCCACTATATAGAGATGAACACCTCGGACATATCAACTATATAGAGATGAACCCCTCGGACATATCCACTATGTAGAGATGAACCCCTCGGACATATCCACTATATAGAGATGAACTTCTCGGAAATATCCACTATATAGAGATGAACCACTCGGACATATCCACTATATAGAGATGAACCCCTCGGACATATCCACTATGTAGAGATGAACCCCTCGGACATATCCACTATATAGAGATGAACCGCTCGGACATATCCACTATATAGAGATGAACCCCTCGGACATATCCACTATATAGAGATGAATCGCTCGGACATATCCACTATATAGAGATGAACCCTTTGGACATATCCACTATGTAGAGATAAACCACTCGGACATATGCACTATATAAAGATGAACCGCTCGGACATAACCACTATATAGAGATGAAACCCTAGGACATATCCACTATATAGAGATGAACCCCTCGGACATATCCACTATATAGAGATGAACCCTTTGGACATATCCACTATATAGAGATGAACCCCTCGGACATATCCACTATATAGAGATGATCCCTTTGGACATATCCACTATATAGAGATGAACCCCTCGGACATATCCACTATGTAGAGATGAACCCCTCGGACATATCAACTATATAGAGATGAACCCCTCGGACATATCCACTATGCAGAGATGAACCCCTCGGACATATCCACTATGTAGAGATGAACACCTCGGACATATCCACTATGTAGAGATGAACCCCTCGGACATATCCACAATATAGAGATGAACCCCTCGGACATATCCACTATATAGAGATGAACCCCTCGGACATATCCACTATATAGAGATGAACCCCTCGGATATATCCACTATATAGAGACGAACCCTTTGGACATATCCACTATATAGAAATGAACTGCTCGGACATATCCACTATATAGAGATGAACCCCTCGGACATATCCCCTATATAGAGATGAACCCCTCGGATATATCCACTATATAGAGACGAACCCTTTGGACATATCCACTATATAGAGATGAACCCTTTGGACATATCCACTATGTAGAGATGAACCCCTCGGACATATCCACTATATAGAGATGAATCCCTCGGACATATCCACTATATAGCGATGAATCTCTCGGACATATCCACTATATAGAGATGAATCCCTCGGACATATCCACTATATAGAGATGAACACCTCGGACATATCAACTATATAGAGATGAACCCCTCGGACATATCCACTATATAGAGATGAACCCCTCGGACATATCCACTATATAGAGATGAAGTTCTCGGAAATATCCACTATATAGAGATGAACCGCTCGGACATATCCACTATATAGAGATGAACCCCTCGGACATATCCACTATGTAGAGATGAACCCCTCGGACATATCCACTATATAGAGATGAACCGCTCGGACATATCCACTATATAGAGATGAACCCCTCGGACATATCCACTATATTGAGATGAATCGCTCGGACATATCCACTATATAGAGATGAACCCTTTGGACATATCCACTATGTAGAGATGAACCGCTCGGACATATGCACTATATAAAGATGAACCGCTCGGACATAACCACTATATAGAGATGAAACCCTAGGACATATCCACTATATAGAGATGAACCCCTCGGACATATCCACTATATAGAGATGAACCCTTTGGACATATCCACTATATAGAGATGAACCCCTCGGACATATCCACTATATAGAGATGATCCCTTTGGACATATCCACTATATAGAGATGAATCCCTCGGACATATCCACTATGTAGAGATGAACCCCTCGGACATATCAACTATATAGAGATGAACCCCTCGGACATATCCACTATGCAGAGATGAACCCCTCGGACATATCCACTATGTAGAGATGAACCCCTCGGACATATCCACTATGTAGAGATGAACCCCTCGGACATATCCACAATATAGAGATAAACCCCTCGGACATATCCACTATATAGAGATGAACCCCTCGGACATATCCACTATATAGAGATGAACCGCTCGGACATATCCACTATAAAGAGATGAACCCTTTGGACATATCCACTATGTAGAGATGAACCGCTCGGACATATCCACTATATAGAGATGAACCCCTAGGACATATCCACTATATAGAGATGAACCCTTTGGACATATCCACTATATAGAGATGAACCCCTCGGACATATCCACTATATAGAGATGATCCCTTTGGACATATCCACTATATAGAGATGAACCCCTTGGACATATCCACTATGTAGAGATGAACCTCTCGGACATATCAACTATATAGAGATGAACCCCTCGGACATATCCACTATGCAGAGATGAACCCCTCGGACATATCCACTATGTAGAGATGAACCCCTAGGGTATATCCACTATGTAGAGATGAACCCCTCGGACATATCCACTATATAGAGATGAACGCCTCGGACATATCCACTATATAGAGATGAACCCCTCGGACATATCCACTATATAGAGATGAACCGCTCGGACATATGCACTATATAGAGATGAACCGCTCGGACATATCCACTATATAGAGATGAACCCCTAGGACATATCCACTATATAGAGATGAACCGCTCGGACATATCCACTATATAGAGATGAACCCTTTGGACATATCCACTATGTAGAGATGAACCGCTCGGACATATGCACTATATAGAGATGAACCGCTCGGACATATCCACTATATAGAGATGAACCCTTTGGACATATCCACTATATAGAGATGAACTCCTCGGACATATCCACTATATAGAGATGAACCCCTCGGACATATCCACTATATAGAGATGATCCCTTTGGACATATCCACTATGTAGAGATTAACCCCTCGGACATATCCACTATGTAGAGATGAACCCCTCGGACATATCAACTATATAGAGATGAACCCCTTGGACATATCGACTATGTAGAGATGAACCCCTCGGACATATCCACTTATATAGAGATGAACCCCTCGGCTATATCGACTATATACAGATGAATCCCGCGGACATATCCACTATATAGAGATGAACCCCTCTGACATATCCACTATATAGAGATGAACCCTTCGGACATATCCACTATATAAAGATGAATCCCTCGGACATAACCACTATGTAGAGATGAATCCCTCGGACATATCCACTATATAGAGATGAACCCCTCGGACATATTCACTATATTGAGATGAATCCCTCGGACATATCCACTATGTAGAGATGAATCCCTCGAACATACCTACTATATAGAGATGAATCTCTAGGACATATCCACTATATAGAGATGAATCCCTCGAACAAATGCACTTTATAGAGATGAACCCCTCGGACATATTCACTATATAGAGATGAATCCCTCGGACATATCCACTATATAGCGATGAATCCCTCGGACATATCCATTATATAGAGATGAATCCCTCGGACATATCCACTATATAGAGATGAACCCCTCGGACATATCCACTATATAGAGATGAATCCCTCGGACATATCCACTATATAGCGATGAATCCCTCGGACATATCTATTATATAGAGATGAATCCCACGGACATATCCACTATATAGAGATGAACCATTCGGACATATCCACTATATAGAGATGAACTTCTCGGAAATATCCACTATATAGAGATGAACCGCTCGGACATATCCACTATATAGAGATGAACCCCTCGGACATATCCACTATATAGAAATGAACTGCTCGGACATATCCACTATATAGAGATGAACCCCTCGGACATATCCACTATATAGAGATGAACCCCTCGGACATATCCACTATATAGAGATGAACCCCTTGAACATATCCACTATACAGAGATGAATCCCTCGGACATATCCACTATATAGAGATGAACCGCTCGGACATATCCACAATATAGAGATGAACCCCTCGGAAATATCCACTATATAGATATGAACCCCTCGGACATATCCACTATATAGAGATGAACCCCTCGGATATATCCACTATATAGAGACGAACCCTTTGGACATATCCACTATATAGAGATGAACCCTAGGACATATCCACTATATAGAGATGAACCCTTTGGACATATCCACTATGTAGAGATGAACCCCTCGGACATATCCACTATATAGAGATGAATCCCTCGGACATATCCACTATATAGCGATGAATCTCTCGGACATATCCACTATATAGAGATGAATCCCTCGGACATATCCACTATATAGAGATGAACACCTCGGACATATCAACTATATAGAGATGAACCCCTCGGACATATCCACTATGTAGAGATGAACCCCTCGGACATATCCACTATATAGAGATGAACTTCTCGGAAATATCCACTATATAGAGATGAACCACTCGGACATATCCACTATATAGAGATGAACCCCTCGGACATATCCACTATGTAGAGATGAACCCCTCGGACATATCCACTATATAGAGATGAACCGCTCGGACATATCCACTATATAGAGATGAACCCCTCGGACATATCCACTATATAGAGATGAATCGCTCGGACATATCCACTATATAGAGATGAACCCTTTGGACATATCCACTATGTAGAGATAAACCACTCGGACATATGCACTATATAAAGATGAACCGCTCGGACATAACCACTATATAGAGATGAAACCCTAGGACATATCCACTATATAGAGATGAACCCCTCGGACATATCCACTATATAGAGATGAACCCTTTGGACATATCCACTATATAGAGATGAACCCCTCGGACATATCCACTATATAGAGATGATCCCTTTGGACATATCCACTATATAGAGATGAACCCCTCGGACATATCCACTATGTAGAGATGAACCCCTCGGACATATCAACTATATAGAGATGAACCCCTCGGACATATCCACTATGCAGAGATGAACCCCTCGGACATATCCACTATGTAGAGATGAACACCTCGGACATATCCACTATGTAGAGATGAACCCCTCGGACATATCCACAATATAGAGATGAACCCCTCGGACATATCCACTATATAGAGATGAACCCCTCGGACATATCCACTATATAGAGATGAACCCCTCGGATATATCCACTATATAGAGACGAACCCTTTGGACATATCCACTATATAGAAATGAACTGCTCGGACATATCCACTATATAGAGATGAACCCCTCGGACATATCCCCTATATAGAGATGAACCCCTCGGATATATCCACTATATAGAGACGAACCCTTTGGACATATCCACTATATAGAGATGAACCCTTTGGACATATCCACTATGTAGAGATGAACCCCTCGGACATATCCACTATATAGAGATGAATCCCTCGGACATATCCACTATATAGCGATGAATCTCTCGGACATATCCACTATATAGAGATGAATCCCTCGGACATATCCACTATATAGAGATGAACACCTCGGACATATCAACTATATAGAGATGAACCCCTCGGACATATCCACTATGTAGAGATGAACCCCTCGGACATATCCACTATATAGAGATGAAGTTCTCGGAAATATCCACTATATAGAGATGAACCGCTCGGACATATC
Organism: Bathymodiolus septemdierum; assembly: GCA_963383655.1. Taxonomy (NCBI): domain Eukaryota; kingdom Metazoa; phylum Mollusca; class Bivalvia; order Mytilida; family Modiolidae; genus Bathymodiolus; species Bathymodiolus septemdierum. The sequence goes on from OY726520.1 coordinate 5,892,448, forward strand.
CACTATATAGAGATGAACCCCTCGGACATATCCACTATGTAGAGATGAACCCCTCGGACATATCCACTATATAGAGATGAACCGCTCGGACATATCCACTATATAGAGATGAACCCCTCGGACATATCCACTATATTGAGATGAATCGCTCGGACATATCCACTATATAGAGATGAACCCTTTGGACATATCCACTATGTAGAGATGAACCGCTCGGACATATGCACTATATAAAGATGAACCGCTCGGACATAACCACTATATAGAGATCAAACCCTAGGACATATCCACTATATAGAGATGAACCCCTCGGACATATCCACTACATAGAGATGAACCCTTTGGACATATCCACTATATAGAGATGAACCCCTCGGACATATCCACTATATAGAGATGATCCCTTTGGACATATCCACTATATAGAGATGAATCCCTCGGACATATCCACTATGTAGAGATGAACCCCTCGGACATATCAACTATATAGAGATGAAACCCTCGGACATATCCACTATGCAGAGATGAACCCCTCGGACATATCCACTATGTAGAGATGAACCCCTCGGACATATCCACTATGTAGAGATGAACCCCTCGGACATATCCACAATATAGAGATGAACCCCTCGGAAATATCCACTATATAGAGATGAACCCCTCGGACATATCCACTATATAGAGATGAACCGCTCGGACATATCCACTATAAAGAGATGAACCCTTTGGACATATCCACTATGTAGAGATGAACCGCTCGGACATATGCACTATATAGAGATGAACCGCTCGGACATATCCACTATATAGAGATGAACCCCTAGGACATATCCACTATATAGAGATGAACCCTTTGGACATATCCACTATATAGAGATGATCCCTTTGGACATATCCACTATATAGAGATGAACCCCTTGGACATATCCACTATGTAGAGATGAACCTCTCGGACATATCAACTATATAGAGATGAACCCCTCGGACATATCCACTATGCAGAGATGAACCCCTCGGACATATCCACTATGTAGAGATGAACCCCTCGGGCATATCCACTATGTAGAGATGAACCCCTCGGACATATCCACTATATAGAGATGAACGCCTCGGACATATCCACTATATAGAGATGAACCCCTCGGACATATCCACTATATAGAGATGAACCGCTCGGACATATCCACTATATAGAGATGAACCCTTTGGACATATCCACTATATAGAGATGAACCGCTCGGACATATGCACTATATAGAGATGAACCGCTCGGACATATCCACTATATAGAGATGAACCCCTCGGACATATCCACTATATAGAGATGAACCGCTCGGACATATCCACTATATAGAGATGAACCCTTTGGACATATCCACTATGTAGAGATGAACCGCTCGGACATATGCACTATATAGAGATGAACCGCTCGGACATATCCACTATATAGAGATGAACCCTTTGGACATATCCACTATATAGAGATGAACTCCTCGGACATATCCACTATATAGAGATGAACCCCTCGGACATATCCACTATATAGAGATGATCCCTTTGGACATATCCACTATGTAGAGATTAACCCCTCGGACATATCCACTATGTAGAGATGAACCCCTCGGACATATCAACTATATAGAGATGAACCCCTTGGACATATCCACTATGTAGAGATGAACCCCTCGGACATATCCACTATGTAAAGATGAACCCCTCACACTATCGGAACAATTCCAAAATCCAATCAAACAACAGTAGAAAAAGAGACAAATTTGATACCCCTAACACACATACATCACCGCTCACTTTCCTGGCTTGGATTGTTACAGGCACTTCAATAGGGTGGCGGGATTAAAATAGTTTTATGGACCTAAACATCCCTTTTGGTATAATGATGCGGTCGTGCAAGTGTTTTCCATATGTGAGTAAAATGCCAACCCTGACATAAACAATGGATGAGCATGGTTGTTATAAAGAACGCTCTAATCTTCAATTCCATATGACTAGAGTTGTTATTCCGAGGTTTGCGTCATAATCCAGAAGAATATTTGTTGTGAGAAATATTTATTGTGTTTACGTGTATTATTTGTACACCTTTAAATCTATTTTCGTGGTGATAATTTTTAACATGTTTATTGATACATGTTTGTGTAAAGTATCGTTTTTCAGCGATTTAACATACACGTTTGTTGATAGTTGACCCCAATTTATACATGCACGAATTCGAAAATGCAAATCTTACAGAGGAAAACTAAACATCATGAAACCAGGAGTAAGCCTTTGCCTTGTCCGGGGGTCGAAATATGTAATTAATCTTAAGGGAAACAATTCACATGAGGATTAATGTGTTGTCATACCAAATTGTTTTGCTTTATTAACTTAACTGGGAATATAGTGCAAATCTTGCGTCATGCGTTAACTATTATACCAAGTACACGGTTCATATCAAGAGTGGCAATCTGCCAATGTTTACCCCCTCTCTGTCTAAGGCAAGTCCGTTTTTAAAATTAGAGATTCAGAGTGTCATGCAACAAATAAGAACGAACATAATCATACAGATGTAAATGAACACGAGGGACTATTCAACATTACACTTGAACACAAATTAAAAAAAAGGAATGGCTCCTTTATTGATGCTCTAAATTTCACAGTCACTGAAGAATCTTCAACAAGAAACATAACTCATACCCTAAAATGAGTGTGAAATGGAACATAACCTGCAGTTTGCAAACTCTCGAGTCAGGTGGATATTGACATCTATTGTTTTACTTTCGTATGAAAATTAAACCTGTTGAAATGCTAATTTTATTCAATTTTATTAAATGGAAAAACCTAAGTTTCATTTTCAAATGAATTGGCTTCTGTTTGAAAATATCAAATGTTGGTTTTCGTCAGTCACTTAACCTCTAGACAACCACATGTTCATTTAATTATTATGTTCGAGATGATAACAGAACTGTCAAATATTTTATCTTAACAGTTTTTCTTTTTTCAGCATTTCAACCCGTCAGGAAGAACATAACTAATGATATTTACAATATCAAGCTTGCGCATTATACTTGTTTTCTGGTAAGAGATATTTGTGTCCAACACTTCTTCTTACTACAGAATATTTCAAGATCAGAATTTATCTTCTCATTTGCAATAAAATTCTTCATTCTGCTTACTAATTCAGTTGTGTTTCTTTGCATAAAGATTAGTGTCCCCTGCTGCCATTTATTTTGTGACCAAAGCTACTACGCCATTTTAAACATTTCAACAGGCTATCAATCATTTCCACGGACATTGACCTTTGAGAAAGTTGGTCATGTTCAGGAGTTTCCTTGGGGATTTGGATTTCAAAAATAAACAGTGCCATCAATGCATCGTCTATTATGACACACAACGGACCATTGTACGATCATATCTCCCATGATAAGCCACCGATATAAAATCTTTTATTATATCACGAACCATTGTTATTTCATGGAATGTATTAAAATATACAAATTCAATATAACCATGACACTCACTTTACATCACCAGACATCACAATGGGTTGCACACAGCATATCCAGAAATTGATGGTACTTTCCTCATAAATATTCATCATATTTAAATTAGATTTTGATCACGTGACTGCAGTTTCAAGCTTGATGGATCTTTTATTAGATTTGTCAAAAAATAGCATAGAGTACGGAAATTCAATGTGTCCGTCAATGATTCGAAAATTAAAAGTTATTGTTTATTTCCGCAAAGTTTTTCTTCTCTCAAAATTCAAATATTTTTGTTTTGTAACGATTTTAGACATGTCTTTGATATCGCGATCATGCAAAAATGATCATATTATATTTAATGTGGGAACCCCGAGTTTAGAAGCGAGAAATATAAGGTTAGTCAATATAATTAAATATATTATTGAGGAATCTAAATTAATTTCAGAAAATATGTCGCCAAATGTCATTCATTACTAAATTGTGTGTCACACGGCACCAGTTTCATGTATTTCAGACATTTTTACATAGACTCTTATTGCCAAATAAGGGTTCGTCGCCTCGGATTTTCATTTAGTCCAGGAACCTCGAATATTTAATTGTTTTCATTAATTTTTATTTCATTTAATTCAGCTTGACTCAATGTATCATTTTCAAGTTCAGAAAATGACACACATGCAATTATGAATGATATCGTCTATATAGATCATATGAAAATTGCAGACGTCCCGGCGTCGCCATCTTAGATATGCAAATGAGCAAAGTACCCATAATTTCTGGCTATGGAAACGTCAATACTTTGATTTGATAATTATCAGTAAAAGAGACGTAACAAGCGATGCAGCCGCCAAATTCTAAAACTGATCGACTTGACCACTGAACATCTGCATTACCATAAAGTAGTCGTCGTCATGGTTTTCATGGAGTACTAGACAACGGTATCGTGTCAAGAGGCGTGAGCTAAGACACCAGTATAGGTGATACTGCGAATAATATATGAATGCTTGCTCTCTAATGAAGCGTAAAATAGATGACGACAAAAACAATAAAGAACTATTTTACGGAGTTGTGTGTTCAGACGTTTTCTGAACGCAAGAATATGCATGTCTTCTATCATTTAAGCACACTTCTGTTCTCAGCTCAGAGACTATTAGAGATGGAATTTGGTTCATATGAATATTAGATTGTTAAGTATGTTGCATGTATCAAACTGATATCGATTATATAATCCCGTCAGATACATGCATTTTCTTTTTATAAATACGCTATCGTCGTTCACGCACAATGCAATTTTAATAACAAATTTAATGGTTTATACTACTCATTATGATATATATCAGGACTGTATATTCCAACCCGTTGAAAAGAACGCAGTAAATATATGGCGGAGTCTTGGACAAGATGCTGGACAGTTACTTATGTAAAATCCCTCTTTGTTGGTGAATTGTCGCACTGTTTGTAGCATTTTCGATGACTAAAACGATAATTCACACTACAAGATCAGTAAATGATTTTGTTTTAAAATATTTATCTCAGATCTTCTTTTTTCTCTACCAGAATCTAGTCAAAACATTAGGTCAATCGTGTTTAAGAGTGAAACCGGGTTCATAGGACAGGCTATATACACTAAAATACAACCATGTTGCTTTTCATGACAACAAAACTCGGCCAAAATTATTATCGTATATACCATTCATAAATGTGTTGACAACTAGCCGGTTTATATCAAACTATTATGTTAATTTAATTTATCCACCTTGTAATTATAATCACGGAAATATCAAATGTACAAGTCACTTGTAGTTCTACCGAATAGGAGGCAACCACCTGTAGGCTATATTGGAATGGTATGTGACAAACGATAAGGTCAAATATTAATCTGTCTTACATTTGCGCTCGTTTCTATAGAGACATTTACTTTATTTTATGTAATTTTACATCACTAAATTTGATATCTACGATTTTATTAGCGCAAGACTGCAATATGTTTAAGCTATGATTTAATTACATGTATTTCTAAGTAGCAATATTGCAGGGTACAATAACCATACATTGTTAAGTATTGAATTAGAAATAGAATATTTTGTAATGAAGGAGAAATAATTATATTTTGATATTTCTGTCTTTAAGCTAACAGATTGTCGTAAATATTTACAAAGAAAGTTTGAAGATACCAAAGGAGTAATCAGAAGCCGTAAGTCGAAAGACAAACAAAACAATGGCCAAAGAAAAAGGACAAATGGACAAGCAATGATCTACAAAACATTACACAAAAAACTAAAGATCGGTCAACACGAACCCCACTAAAAACGGGGGATGAACTCGGGTGTCCGGAAGAGTTCCTGCTCCATCTGTGGTACCCGTCGTGTTACTCTTGTTACAGACCCGGTGACAAGTCATGAATGAGGAAAGAACCGGATTATGATTACGACAAACGGAACATATCGGTGGTCATTTGTGACACAGATACTCCGTAACGGTTAGCAAAGTCATGGTGGTGACCATACAACATGACAATCACAAAAAACGACACAATACTTCGGTATACTTGCATTTTGTACCAGAATACTGTGTTTGTGTGCCTTGCTACCCATAATCAGATACTTAATCTTTTGCTTGCATATCAATAGTATTGTGGACATGTTTATATTATATATACGTTAGAGAAAACCGAAAGACAACAAAGAATGGACAACATAGATAGATTGATAACACTGGACACACAAGACCAGTAACACAGACCCACCAAAAAGCCTTAAGAAGTTTTTGCTTCTTATAGTATTTTATGATTTGGACTTTTTATTCTTTACTGTTCATTTTGCTCGCACGGCAACGGAGTAGCGTATTTTGACAAGAATCAAAGGCTATTTCACCTGTTGGCTAGGGACCATCTTCTAAATCACTTGACGCTGTGGTATGTTCAGCGTTAAGCGTTAACCAACTTACAAGGTCTATGCTTTAGGAAATTTAGTACGTTTTCTGTCCTTTTCAATCACAGCTATATATCGTTCTGGATAAATGTCGTAAGAATGAAAAACATTCATTATAAGTTTTATAATGATGATATTCGTGTCGTTTAGCAGAAAGACGACTGGTGCCAGCCACTAGTGGAGCAGAACTGACTACCTTTCCGAAGTTCATAATGGTTTTTCTTTTGGGTTCATGTTGCTCAGTATTTAGTTTTTCATGTAGTGTTATGTCGACAATTGTTTCATTTAAATTTCTCCTTTCGGATAACCACGTTGACTTTCCTAGACAATTTTCATTGGCGTTTTAAGTCATTCGCGTGCGTGTTCCTATGAACTGATCAGCATCTACGTGATGTGCATATAATTATACATAATTAAAAAAGATTCAATTATTTATAGATTTGCTTATTTAACATCGGAATGTAACAAAACAGAAATTCTTACCACGTGAGTGTATTTTTTTTCCAAAAAGGAGAAGTTTCTAATTAGCCAATGTGATATTTGTTTAAAAAAAACTGTATTTGTTATATGTGTGTCTTACCTTGTATAGAACCTTATATCACAATACCATACACGTGTAGCTTTTATCCGTATAAACTTTAATTACATGCTATAAACACAAGTTTTATTCTGATAAAGTGACAATATGTACAACCTTAATAATAAAGTTGAACTATTTTCTGCGGATTAGCAATGGAATATGCATATGTATTGATCAACGAGTTGCCATGGATATCACATCTATTATAGGATATATCTCAGTAGTATACTAGTAAGTAATGCTTGAATTAGTCGAGTATAACACAAAATACCATTTTTGTCAGATTTGACGCTAACAGTTGCGATATTCATATAAATCCCCATATTGTTTGAATACAACCCGTGCATCATGTATATTGTCATATAACACTTCGCTACAGATCAATATCTGACGACACAAGTGTCATCTTATTAATAGATACTGTTCTGAATCTTTTTTTTTCTTATGTAAATTGTTTACATTATAGTGAATGTCGTTTATCAGTCCATGTAGACGAAAAATCTAAAAAACTGAAAATACTTACTCATGTACATATATTATTTAAGGTTCCAATGGGTAAAATGTTTACAACATCAAATACAAGAATAATTTATGCCAACTGAATTTTTGATTCGCTACTTTTAATTGTTTAGAATCCATCTGTAATATTACGATATATTACGAATTTAGTTTGTTACACATATTTCCATTGGTTCTTCAACCCTGAATGTCAGCATATATTCAGTCCCCAAAAACGATTAAAACATGGACGACAAAATATTACGCTTCACTGAATCAATGGTATAATACGGAATAATAAATGTATTTTTACCAAATTAAATGCTGCTTTTATACTCAAAACGGCTGCATGAACAAAAAACATATTACAACAGTTAATTCTGTCACAAATATCTGATCGATTCAGCAAACTCCTATGTTCCACGGCTGTACCATAACAAATAAACAAAACGTTGAGCCTTGAAAACTTTCGACGTCATGACGCCACACCAAGGTTTTATTTACATGTTGTTAACATTTAAATTATTGAAGCTGTTTCGCAAACCCGTTGTTTTGTTATGTGATATATTAATGTTATATTTATAAAGTTTATAAAATGTATTACATATGAAACTGTATTGATTTAGAAATTTAGTACAGTATTTTCCTTCCTGAGACACCCGTCATTGAAGAATGACGTCAAAGGTACGGAAACAGATATCTAGAGATACGAAAAATGAAAATAAAATAGGCAAATTTATTTAATACAGTTGGAAGTTGTATTTAAAAAAAAAAAGGTTAAATCCGTAATATATCTGTTATTCAGCTATCAGACAGGGTATATAATGTGACATTCCCGGCTTAAGATATATATCCTAAGCCGGGAATGTCACTTTATATACCCTGTCTGATAGCTGAATAACATATAATATATGTTTACAATTTCATCATTTCTATGTACATTTGCATTTAGTGAGAATTGAAATATTGGTATTTTGTTAAAATTGTCAATATGTTGTCATACCTTCATAGATCCCTTTACAATATTATACTCTGTCCAATCAAATCTTCCGAATTTTATAATTGGTTTGTAAAATACAGAGACCTTCTCAAAATCATACCTTTCAAGGCTCCAAAAGGGAATCCGAAACATTTATTAATATTAAAGTGTTTAAATATTTGAATAATATACATTGTATTATTGATATAGTGTTGTGTTGGTTGATTAATATGAATTATTGTTACTCTTCTTTTTTTCTAACATTTATTTATAAACTGAATTCCCCTTTTAGTTACCGTATTTTTGTAGAAAACTTTCAGACCTTATTATTAACGGCTCCAAAATATAAATCACCTTTTGTAATGAAAGTACGCATGCCTAACGTTTGTACAAAGTATGTGCGGTTTATTCGATTTGCTGTAAAAAAAAAATTGTTTCTTTCAATATTTTTTTTAATTGATTCTCATGTAAAGAACAAATTCTTGAATTGCTTACATAAGCTCATAATGGTATCATACAAATTTAGATCGGATCTCAGCTGCAGCAAAACCGGAGAATTAATAAGATTTTTTTTAAAAACATTTATAACCCGTGTAAAATCAACCGGACACAAAATCCTTAACCTGTATTTGATACATTATTATTATCTTTATTTCCTTCCATTAAGAAGAGTATATTGTAATACGTGTATATACATCATAACGATTAGACAACAAAAAACGAAATTAAATTCAACACAATTCAAATAAATACAAATCAGAACGCGGCAATTGGCATCAATCATATTGTTTGGAATGTTATTCAGAATAGTATAATTTTGACGAATTATATAAAAATTTAACTGCCTTGATTCGGAATTATAATTCCTCTTCATTTAATATTTCGAACTTAATGTCAGTCTCAGCTAAAACATGGAAGAGGTCCCAATCTGACAGACTATGTAAATAAACACTGAACATGAGGTCTCCAATGTTATGTTACATTTATTGAACAAAAAGGCGAGTGTATCATCAGATATTTTGGTAAGCCATGTGACGAGTTCGCATAACGAGTCTGGCCTATCAAAATATCTGACGGTGCACGAGTAACTTTGTTCAATAAGGGACTTGTATCTTGCGACGTCAATCAAAGTTTTTTAATTTTGCTGTTTGAGTGAGAGTATGAAAGCTTTATGATGATATCTTGTATATTTTGTTATCGAAGATATTGTATGATGTGACGTCATCTAGCTCCACCTCCTCTCTTGGTATCATGAGATAGTGTACGGCTGTTGACAATAGAAAAGACGAGAAAGCATGATACAATAATACTATGACACCTTAGATTGTCTCTCAGTTCCAACGTGCACAGACAAGACATTGCTATGCGAACATCAGTATCAGTATATAATTGTTCACATTTATGGCAGAGTTCTACGCGTCTGTTTTAATACGTAATGTCATTAATAACTGTATGACAAACTGGATTTCCTTTCTGATTTCAGGAGAGCAAATCAAAAGTTTGAAAAGTTTGTTAATAGCTTCCAGGTTGGACTGAATTTTCGAAAAACGATAAAAGTCTATATTAGATGCCATTCTTTGTAGCCATTCGCGTTCTTCATATGAGTGAACATAGTGTTTGATCATCAATTTCCATGTTGCTTTACAGACAAATTCAACGGTATCGACAAAACTGCTTATGTGTTGAGTTAAATTGTATTTATTCAAAATGCGCATAAATTCTGGAATCAGACCAATTTGATTTTGCCTATTAGCGTTGAACATCAACAGCCTTGTAACAAATATCCTACGGGGAAGCAATTGATTGTCCAGTCTACATATATTACCAATATACAACCGTTTTTTCATGTCTATATAACCTTCTATAGAGGTTCCTCCTAAGAGTCCATTACACAAATCCGTACGTGTTCTTCTCTCCAGTCCTTGTATTGATTTAGCAATATATCTTTGTGCCCTTTCTAATAACAAAAGTTCTGTTTTGCTCAATATCCATAGTTCACATCCATATAAGGCTTCAGTATAAATAATAGTTTTTACTAATTGTGCACTAGTTACTGGATTTAATGCAGCAACATGAGCTCCCGATCTTAACAACGCCATTTTCAGTGAGCGTATTGTACGACAAGCTTGAACTGTCCGTTCTATGCACGACAAGTCAGATGATAAAGTTACTCCAACATGTTTCACAGTCGTTTTTTTTTAATCTCATTTCCGAATAAGTAGAAACTAGGATTGTTACGATTATGTCTGAAAGATTTTCCTGAAAGGTACATAGCTGCGCTTTTGCCAGGCGAAAAATTAAACCTCCATCGTTTACTGTAATTTTCACAGATATCAATTAAATCGGTCATATCAGTTGACTTGTATGCAACTAAACATATATCATCAGCCTGTGTAGGAATATTCACAGTCAAATCCGTAAGCATAGCTCCTCGCTTCGATGATTCGACCTCCCGTAAAAGTCCGTCGATGAATATTAAGTACAGTTGGGCTGATAATGCACTACTTTGATGAATTCCTCGTTTCATTTTAAATTTCCTCGATCCTACACCGTTAACAACCACACAACTTTCCATATCCTGATATATATTCCAAAAGATTCTCCAGCACTTTCCATGGATCCCTATTTCATAAACCTTAAATAACATGCCCTCGTGCCACAGTGTCAAACGCCTTTGTGCTATCGAGAAAAACAACTATTACGCATTCTCCATATTTAATCAAATAACTTATACCTTCCTGTAAATTGAAACTTGTGTGGATACTTGAAAATCCTTTTTGATATGCCATTTGTTGCTTGCATGGAAAATTATCCGAATCAAAAATCTCTGGTAAACGATTAGCTATTACATTTTCAAAAAGTTTGAATATAACTGGCAAAAGCGTAATTCCACGATAATTGTTTGGGTATTTTGTCGACTTATTACCTCCTTTATGGAGCGTTATGATACAACCATACTTCCAGTCTTTCAGTATAAATTCATACTTGATCACTAGGTTAAATAAGTGTGCCAAATGTTCATTCAAAGACCGCCCACCATACTTTAAATGTTCGTAGGTAATATTGTCCAAACCTCCAGCTTTTCCACACTTCAGACGAGAACAAAGCAAACTTATTTCGTCATTAGTAATTGGTGCCTTTAAATGTTCATCATTCTCGTCAACAGATTTTCGGAAAATATCCTTTACTTTTTTCTCAGTAGACTTTTTAAACTGTTCATCAAAGTCATTATGTTCCGAGTTTGAAAAGAGTTTCTCAAAATGAAGTGCCCATCTTCTGATCCACGATAGATTTTACCTTGATATTCCCATTATCCCATATAGAATGTAGAAGGATATTCAAAAAGGATCTGATTAAACTGGAAGGAGACTAAAAAGAAAATTCTACGACAAGCATGCTGATTTCACTTCTTAATAGTCACTTCCCATTCACCAGTCGCAATATTCCATCAGCACCAGTATATGGCATTTACATTTCCCAACTCGTACGCTATTGTGGGCTTTTGTCCAATACAGTGATTGTCTGGGCAGAGCTCGGATACTCAAACAAAGCTAGTCTGCTCCTAGGTTGAAGTCATCGCTACAAAACGTATATGGTCCTCATCAAGAGTTGGTTGATCGTTACGAAATATCCATTGAAGTAGAGGGCAAATATGTGGTCGGTATTATGTCAGTTAAACACCAGACGTTGCTGTGTTTTTTGTGGATTTCATTGTTGAAACATATAGTCCATTCCAGTCTATATGTCCACCTTCTCTTTATTCATTTTAAATGAATACGTTTTATATGATTTCAAAATAAGACAACGGCCTTCATGTATCATATAATAAGAGTATGGAATAATATTGGTTTATTTTGCTATGAACCCCCCGAGCCTATATAGAAGCCCACACAACTATCTATCTAAAAATAGTACACGTATATTGACTTGAGTTATTTATAGCAAGCCGTGAAACAAAATAAAACAAAGAAGAAAAGAAATGCATGCGAATTTTATTTTCGGATTGTACGCAAAACCCTATTTCGATAATTATTTATTTATCTTATAAATTAATATGTATTTTGAAGGTCATTATCAATATATAAATAATAAAAGTATATCAACTTCCAATGTTATGCCACACAAGCTGTTCTTTTTATTGACAATACAACAATACAATTGTAATACATGTATTATTTACTGTCATTGATCTTTATTTTATTATTTTGTGATTAATTTGATCATTTCGTATTCTAATGCAATGATGTAAATTACATCATTCTTACATGTTACCACTTTGTCTAAAAAATAGATATTGTTCAAAATAAGATAAAATGAGATGGAGTAGATACTATTGATTTCTAATTGCTTCCCTTATTTATTTGACTTCTTAGCTGAGATTGCTGCGGCAGCGGTGCCGGATTTAGACTTTTTGAGGCCATATACTATGTAAAGAATTACCGCACAAACCATTTAAAAGTATTAATGTATATATATAGAATAATACATGACCTTTTCCATATCAGCCCGGCTATCACCCCGAGACGTAGTCGAGGGCTGATATGGGTCGAGAGATGATAGCCGGGATGGTATGGAAAAGGTCATGCAGTAATCTTTTTATCATATACTTCCGGCAATGAAGCAAATAAACAAAATGAAATAGTTAAATGAATTTATATGGAAGCTTAATTGTGTATTCAACAGATACTTTTTCAGAACGCTATTGTCAAACAAGAGCATCTCTACCCCCATAAATATTAATGGCAGCATATCCTATGAAGACCTTTTGAAGCATAGAAAATATAGATGTCATTCTTTAGTGTCGTTTTATATTTCTCGTGAATTATGACGATAGCATTGCCCGTGATTCGTTTTCATTAAAAATTATTTTAAGTTTTCCGTTATATATTCATCTATCGTCATTTAAATGATTTTTATTTAATGTGGTCTCCTTGACGACAATGTTTTCCCTCTCAACTTGATTTGTCAATAGTACAGGCATACTTACTGGCATACTGGTCACCACCACCAATTCTTGTTGACACGATGAGTACGGAATAGTATCACATTAATGCTAGGTATATGATAAATAGACATATTGATTTTAATCTACCATTCAATCAACCCTAGATTATTTTATTAAATATTTATACACCCCCCCCCCCAAATGAAGGAAAGAAGAGAAAAACAGTATTTATTTGAGACCTATGGATTGTGAGATTAGGAGTTATATCTAGTTAGAATTAATAATCCCGTTTGTTGCCTTATTTTAGACAAACGTTTTAAGTAGCTTTGTATCCATGTTTGTGACAAACCCAGAGTAATTACACATACCAAATATATGACATGAACCTTTTACTATATATAGTATCTAACCCTTTAGATAAATACCACGCCAGAGTTTGCAGATTGACTTTTCGATATTAATAACAGGAACTAAACCGTTATTTTGTATTTAATCTTTTGAATCAGGAAAACAAGATGAGGAAGCATCTTATATAGAAGCATCACTTAAGGTGCGCTTACACGGCACGAATTTCCAACTGATTTTTACATTAGACGTCACTTTCGATAAATGTCGTGTCGTGTAAACAGGACATTCGGAAGCGGTTTGTCAGGTCGAAATGTCATTTTGAAATAGGTCCGTTCCATACATACATCAAACAAAGAGACAAAAAAGCCTGCTTTGCTAACACATAAACTGCATGTTGTTCGAAAGAAAAAGAGGATATGAAAATCATGACGTTGAAAAACACTTCACCAAGCGATTTACTTGAGGTGACTTTATTCTGAATCGATTTAAATTCGGATGGAAAGTTTTGCAGTGTAAATGAAACTTCAAGATGGCTTAAAATTGAATTTGACGGAGAGATTTCAGGATCGAAATAAAATAGGCCTAACTAGATACACAGGACTAATATACATTAAAACATCAAGTACATTTGATTGATGGAGAAGAAATACAGACAGACATAACATTTGTAAGATATAAGTAAATGTAATAGTAAACTGTAGCAAAAAAATATCAAAACATATACGATTTTGGGGTCAACAAGACGTCAAGATCTTAAAAATCTGCGTACATCTCATCTCCGTCTTTGAGAACAACTTTAAACGGAAGAGAAATAATAATAAGAAGAAACGAATAAAAAAAATGATGTCTCAAAACGTTGTTTGGGAAGCTTCCTTTAATAATAATAATAATAAGAAGAAGAAGAAGAAGCACAATAAGTTTTCAAACGTTGTTTGGGAGCATTATATATTCATCTCATTTTAATAAATAGTGTTGCCATTTTGAAATGCTTAAGATCACAAAACAAGTAATAAATGACTTTGTTGACTGAATGTTTTTTCATATGAAATGAATTACATGTATAAAACGTAAATGTAATTAAACTAATGACAAAGTTTTTCTTCTTAAAAGTAATATTCAAGCGTAAGGATCAGTGTAGATCATGCTAAGGTTAATTGATGTAGAAAACTACAAATACTCATTATATCTTTTACTTAGCATATTCTGTCTAGCCTGCTATATACAGTCAAACCTATAATAAGAGGTCACCATTGGGACCAAGAAATAATTGCCTTTTAAGACAGGTGACCTCTTAAAAGAGGTACAATTCATATAAAATTTTCTATGACAGGACAAGAAAAAGGTGACCTTTTAATACAGGTGACTGCTTAATAGAGGTGACCACATAGACAGGTTTGACTGTATATACATGTCTATATAAACATTCTTTAATTTGTATTCTTGCAAACTTAGTTTCACGATGGATTTTCATATAGTGAAAATGTATAAAGATAAGAAAGTCAACAAAAATGTTAAAAATATTTGTTTATCAATATGTGACGTAAGAGTGTTTTTGACATTTACTTCACTGAATTTGGTACTGCTTTGACAACTATTTTACCTATTTTGTTCAAATATTGTTATAAATACTGTTATAGTGAAAGCCGGAACCTTTGAGCCGTAATGAAAACGGAGGCTTGGCGCTTTAAAATCTGATTCAACCCACCATTTCTTTAGAAATGCCTGTACCAAGTCAGGGTCATTACGGTTTTCACAATTTTCCGGTTGTTGACTGATTTTGTCTGTTTATATACCTATAAGTTTTGACTTACCCTTTGTAAGATTGTTCGGAGTTCGGTACTTTTGTTATTACCCTTATTCACATGTGACCATGTGATTCAATTATTGTTTTCATCTCTTTTGTATCAATACCAGGGCAACAATATGCAACATAGTTTTACAATATGAAACAAGCTTTTTACGCTTAAATGTTTTAAAAATCATATTTACCTTATTGTTAAAGGGTCTACAGGTATTTACTATGTATATCCATTTCAGCATTTAACGTATAAACGATGCTTATATCATTTGTTACATAGTATCAAAGCTAAGTATTGTCAAACACTGAATAGAAATACAAACATTTAAATAAGGTTTATATTAGACGTGTCATCACTTCTCTGGATTGCTTTTTACAACTAATTATCAAGCGTTATTAATTCTATACAATGGTAATATAGTGCGTGATTAAATGATACTGGAGTTCATATGATTATCTAATTCGATAATCCGATCAGCTATTTTTGATCAATAACTTAATTATTACCAGTATATAGATAAATATTCATTATACACGTGTATATATTAGGTTGCTGTCAAATAAATAAATAAATAAATAAAAAAACAAATAAATAAATAAATGTACAATCTACACATGCTTAAATACATGTCTTATTTCTATCTAGATTCGCCTTACGAGAAAGGGTAACACTTCGACTATTGAAGCTATATTTGTATATATATCGTATGTGTCCGAGTGATCTAGGGCGCAGGACACAATGATTGGAGCTGTAGGTGTGAGTTCGAATCCCGTCGATGTAGAACAAACATTTTGTCAGCTCTAAAATCTTATGGATTTAATTTGCTGAGGTATTTGTCTTGTAGCAGAAATGCACAATTCAATCATACTCAGTTGAAATATGTTTTATCGTTTAAGCCATTTGTATTTGAACTTTTAGATGCAATATACCATATAATAGTAATTTGGGTTCTGATTACCCCTTTGGTATCCTCAAAGTCTTCTTAATGTCAATATACCCCAAGCATAGGTAACCTTAGCCGATTTTGCTCTTCTGGTTAGGTCCTTTGGTTTATGTTTACATGATCAAAAAAGACCTTTAAATTGTGTAGCTGTCCAATCTTTGACTACGGTCATAACAGAAGGCGATTCTTGAAATGAATCGTATTCAGTGAATTTGATATTTACCTTTTTATTACTATCACTGAGGCGATACTTTGTAGGTGGACTATTAGTCCCCGAGGCTATCATATAATGAGCGCTTCGGTACTGCCATTTTGTATTAGATAGGTTGTGCCATAGTTGCTTATAACAGCTAGTGTACACTTTTTATATATGAAGACATTTAACTTTCCCAAGCAGCAGATAGTATGGAAACTAGTGCACTTTCTGAAAACATGACCGTGACCAAACTTGTTGATTTTTGATTTTGGTGAATTTCAAATGACATTTGAAAATACGGTTGAAGGTGATTGTGTTAGACAGTGAGCGTGACTTTTACCATGACTAAAACAAAAAAGACTAGTTTTGGACATGCAAAGCTATGAAATTCGTTTTCTACCGCAGCTTAATTAATTTGACAAGAGGAAAATGTGCTCGTGCAATTTCCGATCGAAAATATAGACAGCTTGATGTTTGATTTTGTTTAATTTTAATGTTATACATGTAGGTAAGAATGAATATACTAGTTCACTTCTTGTTTCAATCTATTTTGTCCCATAGCTTGAGTGGTGTAACCTAAATAGCAATGGGTTAATTATGTTACATAATTCGAAACATAATGGAATTAAAAAAATTCTTTAGGTGAAACATTAGCAAGCTCCCCGGGTTTTTACCTTTAAATTTCTGTATTTGTTTTATTTAATTACGAAGGTTGTGTTTACATTGGCAATTAGATCAAAGCAAACGAAACAAAAATTATTTGTTTTGGCAGTCAAGTCAAAAAGCCATGCCAAATGAAAATTTAATGTGATGGAGTAAGGTAAAATGAATGAATTTTATAATGATTTATCAACTTTAATTGGACAAGTGAACTTTTGGGTGACCAAATTTGCTGTGATGTCATGAACTTCTTCATATTACATAAACTCAAGTACTGAACCAATCGCAATCAAGATGGTGCAGTACGGGTACGAGATACATACAACACACTTTTTCCTCAGATATTTTCGCCTTACTATTGTACAATGATATATATATTTGTGTTTGAAATGTACTGTTCCTAAATAATGTAATTTCATTCTCAGTCAGTCATAGGTAATCTTAGCCAATTCTGGCTACCATGTTTATGCCCTTTGGTTTATTTGATCCCAAAGATTTAATTTATTACGCCTTTTCAATCGTGTCATTATGAGTCGACATGATGACGGTTTTCAAGAAAAATGTTTGAAGATTCTAAAACGGTAATCAGAAGAATAGACAATACAATGTCCAAAAGATAAAGGTTAAAAAGATAAACAATTAATGATTCTCAAAGCACTACGCAGATAACAAAAGAACACGAACCACACGAAAAGCAAGAAGTGAACTCATGAGACCTTGAAGAGTAATCAGTTTCCGTTCCAATGGTGGTACCTGTCGTGTTGCGAACACGAACATCACGTGGAATGAAAACCATGTTGGACACCGATCTAATGATCACACAAAAAGTACGCAGACCCTGCTCATTATAAAACACTAGTCATGTTTAATTACAAAAATTATAAAAAAAATAATAAAAAAATACTTGCGGATCCAGTGGTGTAGATACCATGTTTAGTTTTTACTTGCTTGAGAAGATAATATTTATAATTTAACCATACAGTGTTAGACTTATTATATACATTTTAGGTGACACGATTTTTGCTTCTTTACTCCCGAAAATATAGCCTGCATATAGTAAAATATTCTGTAAATGGATGCCATAAATTATGTGTATACTACTGGGCGCATTTCATTTGGGCGCATTTTAAAAACAAATATTCTTTCATTTCGGCGCATTTTTTTGTAATCAGAATTTGTAATGAGTGCACACAACCATGACATGAATGAAAGGAAAATAGAATCAAAACAGCTCCGTGTAATGGCTAAACGAAAGGTTTCAGATGATATATCAGCCAGACCATCTAAAGTTATAAGGCAGGAATTACAGAAACTAGACGAGAGTAACTTGCAAACCAAGGCATTGAAGAACGTTGCATTAGCTGTATACCGCGAGCGTCGCAGAGAACTACCTGTTTGTGCAATGATATATCAGACATATTTGTGGATGGAACATTTAAGTATTGCACGAAGTTCTTTCACCAACTTTACACCATCCATGGAAGCAAAAATGGACATTATGTTTCGCTGGTATTTGCTCGTTTGCCGACAAAAACAGAGTTATGCTACAGAGATTTATGGACAAAGATACCGCACGTGTGCACTGCAAGAGATCTTCACCTTAACCCCTCGTCCGTTCATGTTGACTTTGAGCCAGCTATGCACAACGTTATAGTAGCTCTCTTTCCAGATGCAAGAATAGATTGTTGCAGTTTTCACTTAGGCCCAGCTTGGTGGCGCAACATTCAGAGGATAGGTCTTAGTTCTGAGTACAAGGACAAAAGCGGAGAAATAGGTAAATGGCTGTCAAAATTCTTTGGTTTGCATTTTTTGCTTCCAGAAGAAGTCGCTGATGCTTTTGTGGAAGACATTTTGGCAGATACCCCTGACAATGAGAAATGCAATGAATTTGCAGATTATGTTCTTAACAACTACATCGAAAAAACTGCAAGATTCTCTCCGCAATTGTGGGCTTGTGTGCCTTCAATGTTTCGCAAGTGTACAAACAATGGACCAGAGTCGTTCCACGCGCATTTCAACGCGCTGTTCTATGCCGCTCACCCATTTTTGTATCTTTTCGTCGATGTGCTACTAAAACAACAGAGTGTCAATTACATTACGATTAGAGGGATGGACATTCCTGCTGGTATCAGACGTGAAATGAGAGAAAAACTGGAGTACTCAATATATCAAAATCAGATGTACAACAATGGTGAAATCACAAGACTGCAGTACTTGAAGAGAATGTGATACACATATTCTACTAGAACAGATCTGTAAGATACTGACGTTACCCGTTTATAGTGCTTGAACTCCAGTGCTGGAATTTTTACTTGTTTTAACTTTGTAAAAATAAAACGTTTAACTTCATAAAATTATCCTGTTCAAAATCATACTTCCACCTTCCCGTGGTGAACTTGGTGAAACGGACAAATATTGTCTGGCTAACGGAAAGAGGTATTTAAAAACGAAGCGCCCAAATGAAATATTTTTTGAGCCCAAATGAAATACCAATGCGCTCAAATGAAATGCAGCGATAATACTACGACTGGCGGACATTTTGTAACTATAATTTAAACAAGGAAGTGATTTGTCCAATGTCCTGATAATGGATCTGAACTGTACATCATTTTGTCGAGCATTTAAGTGATTGGAAATTATAGTCCCTAGATAGCTTAACTTTTTTTTACCTTTTAAAGGGAAATTACATTATTAAAAGATTTTAAGACATGTATATTAACCAACATCCTAAAAGTGATTTTGGCATGAGTTGTTTTTCGTTACCAGGAAACCATTGTTTGTTGGCATAGGTTACACGTGCAATTTGTTTATTATCAATCAAGTAAATATCATAACCAACGATTTTTTGCCTCACAGCATGATACCGATAAATGTTGATGCATTAAATTTTAATTGCAGATTTCCATTAAACCCTTTTTTATTACAATTTTGCCATTGGATTTGGTTAACCAAAATGTTTATATGGCATCGCAATGAAACGCCAAAACATAAGTTAAAAGGCAATATATTGTTTTCATTTTTGGTCTATTCGTTGTTGTTATACTATTAAAAGGAACTTACACTGCAGAATGATAATATTTTAAGGAAGTAAGTGTATTATAAAGGTAATTTTGCGTTGACTGGAAAAAATATGCTAAAATATTCCAAGCTTTACAGTTGTTTTGTGTTTGTGTTTGTTTGTTTTTGTTTTGTTTTGTTTTTGTTTTTTCTGTTGCTTTGCCTTTGTTTTATGTTTTATTTTTGTTTTCTATTGTTTTTTATTTATTTTTTACGGTTATTTTTTTATTATGTTTTCTTTTTTTCTTTTTCTTATTTGCTTGGTTCATTTGTTTTTTGTTGTTGTTTTTGTTTTGTTCTTTGTTTTTTTTTGTTTAGTCACATAGCACTCTTCCTTTTGTCTTAATTCGGTTTGATCTTAATATGGACATTGTCGGGACACGTCATGACATAATTACATGTAATCATGTTGTGGAAGGTTCACGTGACTAATATCATGTCCAATATTCGGAACGGCTATTTAACCTAATCTAAATTACAGTTTTAGCAAAATGAATTTCGTAATTAATTTATGCAGAAACGTGATTGCAGGAGAATCTTAACAATATAGATTTATATTTGAAATTCTAACATAACGTCCTTCTTTCGCTTTGCAAGCAAACGAGCGATCAACCCGATGACAAAATCTCATTAGCACATGCGCGGTACACATTAAAGCCAGGTTATTAAATTACAAAATCAAATTATTTACACGGTTGTTAACGTTTTAAACATCTATATTTACTGAAAATAATCAACATATCCAAAATTGATTATAGCGACGTGCAATTAAAACATGCAAACACAATATTATTGTTACTGATGCTCCATCAATACGACTGACTTTTCCGTCGTAAAAGTATATGTGACTGACTTTCCCGTCGTAAATGTACATGTTGATGAATTATCGTCTGCTGAAATTTGGTAGCATACATTTAATTTAATTCTTTATTTATTTAACGAGGATTGCCAACAGTCAATGGCTACGAGCGGTTTTCCTCATATATTGTAAGCGACATTGTCCGCAAACGTAAATATAAATTACTGTCTTCCAATCAAAGTATACTATCGTATTTGTACTGTTAGACATATCAAAATCGAAATAATTCATGGAAGGCAGAATGTATTTTGAGTTTTACCATGGGTTGGCGGATATTAGTATTTTATTCCGAGCCGGAGACGAGGGAATAAAATACTAACCCATGTTAAAACTCAAAGCACATTTGGCTTCCATGATTTATTTCTTAAATATATTACATTGCAATTTAAACCATTTATTACAAAATTTAATTTGGAGTGTATCTATCAGTGTCTTTCTTAGAAGAGATCGCATTTTTCAGATGAGTTAACATTAACATCAATCTATCAGCATAACAGTTGATAAATGGCTTAAAGGTCTTCTAATGACACTATAATTCATTCGTTATTTTTTCCCCAGAAATACCAAAAATATAAAGAATTTATATGAATAGGCAACTGCTAAAACATAGTATTCCTTCAACAAGTATGCATGCAATTTGCAAAGGGGTAGTTTTATTGATGTAGCTTACGCTGATAGGTTTGTGTCAATCATTTATACAACGTGTGGTCTAAATTGATTGACGAATGCTGAGTCTCCAAATCTGAAGTGATTTTCTACTAAAGGGGTGGACGATCCCAATGGAAAAACAAACAAGAACAGTACAAATTCAAAGGTGAAATACAGGAAAAGAAGACAACAAGAAACACCGGTCGTGCACGGCGTATTCACTGCACGACAGTATACATGTAAGCGTATCATTTGATGATGTTTAACTGATCTATGACATTTCACATTTGAAAGTTGGAACCATTAAAAAGAAATGTTGATATTGAAAGTTTTGTGGTCGCCATCATGACCGTTACGGTATACCCGTGTCACTAATGACCACGGATATGCTTCATTTGTTGTACCTAAAAATTCCTTTTAAAATGTTATTTCCTGAAATTCAGTTTGTCCAGAAAATAACTATGATCGAATTTGACTTCAGAAAACTTGTAAATTGTGGACTTTGGTTGACATCGTGGAGACATTGACATCACATTGACAATTGGTTATTGATTTATTTTACAGTTTGTTAGCATATTTTTAGTGTGTGGAAAACCTTTTAATTTTCTTTCAACCTATAAAGATACTGATGAGTCAGCCATGGTCATATTACCGAAATGGTGTCGAACATTAATTACAATATTACGTCACGATTGTCGAGGAGCGATGAGTTTGTTCGTCTAATCGTCAACCAATAGTTCAAATAGTCGATGATCGAACTCAACCACAAGAAAGATGTATTGCAGTCTAGAATGTGATAACCTTGATGAATTTTGAATTTTAATTTTCATCAAAAGCAGCTGATTGTTTTATAATTGTTCAAAATAAAAAGTCATTTAAATTATGTCAAAGGGCTGGGTACCGAGTTTTACAAAAATATATCAGTCTTGTTGCAATATTAGACACTGTTAACTTTTTCCTGTATATTGATATAAGGACTATTTATTAAAATGTGAAACCATGCAGTACCATGCTATGCAAGATGTTGAAGAAATAGTTCATTAAAGCCATACTGTGTATGTATTGGAAAACGTTATACAAACTATGGCTTCCACGAATCATGTAATAGGAAATACCTGCCATATGAAATAGAATGGAAGACTGGAAATGCATGTCATACCAAGACGCACAAAAAGAGGATATCAGAAACCGTTAATCGAATAAGGCCAGACAACACAATGACCAAAAGAAGAAACAAAGGACAAACACTACACAGAAAACTATGGCTTCCATTTACTATTTCGATCAGAATAGGAAAAAATCTGCCTTGTGTTTTGAAGTAGAAGGCAGTATTTCATTGCTTGGAAATGCATATCACAACACAATCCACTAACCTTATATTTAGAGTCACTTTCTTTCTATATAATCAACGATACACAGTTTTGCAATAAAGTAACTGACATTTTCCCATTTGACAGCAGTTTGATCTTACATGTAAACTAATATTCTTCAATCATTTTATAATTCCAGATGCGTCAGATTTGAACTTTTAGCTTTGTTTAACACATCTCCATAGAAACATGGTTGAGAAATATCCTTTCTAACCAGATCGCTGAATGTAGAATTGTATATATATACAAAATCTTTATAGCAGTAGCAAACATTTATGACCCCCCTTTTTTATATCACCAAATACAGCCATAACGTCATAAACGTTTTTACTATAGGGTAAAACGTTGTTCTTATTTAGGGGAATAAAATAGTTTTTGAGACATGTATCGTGTCTTAAGGGAGACTTCTTCAATATATTAGAGAAACGCACACAATCAATATCAACTTGTTTTTATTAAATAATCTTTCATCGAGATCATCGTTGAACATTTCATACAATATTTATTTTGTGTGGGATGCATAAACCTGTACATCAACGCCATATTGTAAGCAATAATTCGCACGAGACTCATTGCGATCGGAATACGAGACGCACACACACAATGAGAATCCGTTATAATATTTATAATGCAATACTCAGTGATCGAACTCTGCTATATTCTGAATTTAAAAATAGCTTACGTTTCAATGTCTGTCCTATTTAATGCCATTTGTTTTAAATCTTAAGATGAACATCTAGAAGAACTTGAGATTTTATTGTTCAATATCAAATGATAAGGACATTTTTTGTGGTATTTACTTAACCTAGTTTACTTGCGGTCTTTCCAATAGCTTAGAATAAATGATTCCCTGGTGGTGCGGCATAAAATGCATGAATGGACGATTATCTAATTTTTATGTAACAATTTATTCTGATAAATTCAAAAAACAAAAATAAATATGAAAACACATTCTAATTTCTCAATTGTCAGAAAAAACCAATATATCAGAAAGCAAGGTGCAAGGAATGTAAATCTAATTGCAAATTAGGTACCAAAGATCGGTAAAGCTCTAAGTAACATGCTAATTGATTAAATGACAAAAATTTCATTCATTATCAAATGTAAGAAAAATTAAAGACATGAAACTACCAACCTCAGACATGTCGTTCCGCTTCCTCCATAATCATTGAAGATTGCCATGGTATCGCAGAGTGTGTAGGAAGTCACAATCAGTGTTTGTCCTTGTATCCAAAGTGATTCTGTAAAGTTGATGGACATATAATATATTACAGTCTGAGTCATCATTTAAACTAGCTACTAACAAGAATATAAGTGTTCTTAATTTTGAAAAAAGAGCAATCCCGCAATAGGTTTGTCTATCTGTCTGCGAACCGTCAAAGTATTTAGACATTGTTATTCGCGCTATTAAACGAAGGTATGCCATTAATAACCTTTTACAAATGGAATGTGATAAATATACCTGTTCTCGTGAAACACTTAACAAAGGTTAGTGTTATTTAATGGCATTTGTTTCTTGTTTCATGTTCTGGCTTTCTATATATGATTACACACTTTGAACAATACTATTCTCCATTTACCTTTTGTTTGTTATTAAGTTTTTTACATATTCCACAACCAATTATTTTCAAATAATGCAACAAACAAAACAAAAACAAAACACATGTCATGACACAACACCAAAAATGTTTAATTTGAAATATCAACAATGTTTGAATGCAGCTTTGATCCGAAAACAAGATAAAGAAACATTAGACATTCACTGCCTTGATCAAGTGGCAATATGTTTGTAAGCTTTCCTGTTCGAGACGCAATGTCAGAAAACATCAAGCGATTACAGTAAAGTATTGTTTGAATATATTCTTGTATAATGAATATAAAATGTAGCAGATTTCGAGGATACCAAAGATATCTAGTTCAAGGCTAACAAATAATATAGAACAGAACCCAACATGTAGCACAGACACCAGTCCTGAAACATCTAAAAGTTTAGTAAAGCAACATTAACTATCTGTTTCTACGTATACACGGGATATTGATATCACAAGACACAAGAACATACACATAAGCTAAAGTAAACATGTGATAACATAAATATGTTTGACTTTCACAACCCTTATAGTTGCATCACTTGTAAGTTTCTTAATACGTTACATTCACCAATAAATGTATTATACATCCATATTGTACATGTCATATATCTTATATTACACAAAACACCATTTTCTTTGTTGATATGTCTAAAATCATCACCCGTTCTTCTTCATTTAATAAAATAATTATCCCATATCTTCCCATGGTTTTGCTTTCTGGTGTTATGGAACCATGATGTTTATTAATAAATTTATCTGTTTGACAATTTGAACATTTCTATATGTCATTTTCTATCATTATTCAATGTATTTAAATGATCAGGTAATACATAAAATACTTAATGGTTTGAATCCTATGCTGATTCGTATTGTAAAAATAATGGCAAATATTTCCATTATATGCTAAAAGAAGGGATATCATAAATCGCTATATCATACTTCTTACAAACTTCTAGGAATATCATCGGTTTAAAGTAAATACGTGGAACCCATGTATATTCAATACACGGTCAGTAGGCTATTGTGTTTTTAATACATGGTAAATAGTAGAGTAACGTCCATTATGTAAGCAAAGATGGTTACAAGCAAATGCTTTATATTAATTAGTCTCGAATCAGTTACATATAAATCCCTCATTCAAGGGTAATCAGTAAGATATATTCGTTACACATTGTGCTAGTGACCTAATACGATATATACGGGTAAGTAAATTCCATATGGGGCTCGAGCTTCGCACTGTGTAACTAATAATATTGCTGCTTATATGTAATACAATACTCAGTTGAATTCAGCTAGTTTTGCTTAATGTCCCTTTCAACCTTATTTCAGTTAAATCTTTGCCAGTCAGTTGTATTGGTGGTACATATTGTTTGACTCGGAGTACCGAAAATCATTAACAAACTTTTTCATATCAAGTGGTAACGAGTACACCTCGCTACAGGGTAGAACATGAAGGTATAATACCTACATGGTTAGATGTAATCCAACTGCCATAGATTGATCGGCAATATACTACACAGAACACTAAAGATTGAGCGAGAAGAACCTCACTAAAATGGAAGGATAGGTAGTTCCTGCTCCACCACTATTATGTCTATGAAATACATGTATTCTCTATTCATTTGCAGCCAATCGTAGATTGTAAAGATGCAGTTAGTAAATTTGGAAATGAAGAAAGTCGTGGAATTTATTTATTGGTCAACTATTATAGTATTGCCTTATCTCGAATGATTTCCAACATTAGCTGATGCCATTAGTAGAAATTGTGTTTCTCTGCGACCCTATTCAGACTAAATACTAACTAAAAAATGCATCCCCAATAAAGTTGTAGCACTGTATACGAGTCCAGAAGCACCTGGACTTTTCCTATTTTCTTTTCTGTTCTTTTATATATTAATTGTGAGAACTAAACAGAGCGTCATTTCTATTTTCGCTCTTTCCTTGGCTGACTGATTCTTTTGTTATTACTATAGAAAAAGTTCATGAGAATCTATCGGTTTTATTCTCTTTGTCTTGATTGTATGCTTCTTTCTTTTACATTGTACCTATACCTATCTTATGTAATTGTTTATTGTGAAATCGTGGGAAAACGTTGCTATTCGTTAAGAATACAGAATATCAAGGTGTATGTTTTTTTTTAATGCCATCGTATTGCAATCAATAATTTGAGACTAACGGAAACTAATTTCTTTGAAGATGATTTTTTTTCTTGACATTTACTTAAACCACATTACCTTCGATGCATTATTTAACAAAAAAATATATATGTTATAACATCATTTGATACTAAAATATATTTACATATAAATCGTATCTTTGATAAAAAAAAATTCTTGATAAGGAAATTTACTAAATACACTCAATCAAAATTATGTCTTAATTCATCATCATTATTTTAATATCTGACTGAATTTGCTCACAAGACTTTGATGCTATCACATACAACTCCACATTAGCATTAAAGAATAATTAAAAAAAAGTTTTACATTTACCTCTTAAAGAATAAAAAATATGTCCCTTTTAACTTTTATGATCAAACTAATATTTGTAGCGACGTGTCCTCTACAGTGAAATTCAATACCAATTAGAGTATGCAAATGTCGGTATCTAATTAATAAGACACATCAGTCGGAGCATTAATAATACATGTATATGACATCATGCCATATCAAAATATTATGTAATTGTTGCTATCAAATAATCTTTTTTCATTAAAATAAAATCCAATGCAACATGATAGAAACGATGATAGTTGATAGATATCGTTTGATGATAGTGTTAATTAAAAGATAGTATTTTATTATTTTATCACCTGATAAAAAGAGTATGGATTCGATTCTATTTAGATGCGTAGTTTTTAAAACTGCTGCCTGTTTCTTCTTTTTGTGATGAAGAGAAGTTTGTAATACATTGTACACATATTTAATTTCTTAATGTACCCCGGTTAAACTTCCTGGTCAACCAATGTGTTCAATTGGATGAAGTAGGATAAGAAAAAAATGTTGGATATTACAAAATAATAATGCTAAATTCTGGATTATTTCATCAATGAAAATAAACCTTCTTAGCATTATGCATGTTCTTTCAGTCCAAGTAATCCAAATTCTGGGAACACAATGGATTTCTCACAGAATGGTATTTTTGCTTTTCATTTTAGTTCAGCGTAGCATGAATGAATATTTAACTAAAATCTCCAATTAAAGTACTTCATTCTTATTATTGTGTAACTAGTTGCTAATTATAAAAGAGATAATCAGAAGTCATGACTTGCACCTTTAGAGGAGGATGATGTCACCATAAGACTATTAATAGGAACAAACTAATTATATATAAGATGATGATTAGACCAACGAAATTGAATTTTCCTTGAATGCACTTCCGGTGTTAGCAATGGGTGAGATCTTTATGATAAATCTGCGTTCACAATCAAAAGTTCAATGGATTGACGATATAAATTAGATAATCCCTTATACTATGATGCAATTTACATTTGAAAACTAAATACATACGATTAGTATTATTATGTTTACTGTTAGTATATTCACTAAAACAAATGTTAATTTTACATTACCACTAGGCCTGACAGACAGAATACATTTATAATTAGCAAGAAAAGTGTGAAGGGTAATCAGAAGCCGTAAATCGAAGAAGGACATACAATACAATGGCCAAGCGAAAATGACAAAAGGACAAATAACATTCAACAAAACATTGCACGGGAAACTAAAGATCGAGCAACACGAACCGCACTCAAACCGGGAGTGAACTCAGGTGTTCCGGAAGGGTAATAAACTGGTTCTCGACATGAATATTTCGGATATATTGGTTACTTGCTGCTAAACATCCATTACAAAAGTATGTTAATTGTTGCAACTGCGTGGTTCAAACGCGTTAAGGACAGAACAAACAAAATATTAACTATATAAGGGACAAACCATTTTCCCATCATTCAATTTGCTTAGATTTTGTCAGTGACAATATGTTAATTTTCATATTGTTTCATTAAAGTTCATATTGACTTCTATTCATTTTCACGTAATTACTGACTTAATAAAACAATTACACTCTTGTATCGGTTTTATTGAGCTAAGGAATGATTATTGACTCGGCCTACGGCCTCTTCAATATTAATTTGGATGTAAATACAAATGAGAGACTATCTAACATTACACGTAAACACAAATTAAAGTAAAGGAACAGCGGTTTTATTGCTGTTGCACATTTCACAGTTACGGCTATGCAAACTTTAACAGTCCATGTATTTCGATATTGAACGATTGAAAGTGATGTTTAGTATTGACTTGTTGGCATGTCGAAGATGAGAAACCCTGCTTGATACAGCTAAAGTGATATTCTTTAATGCATTGCACAATGGCGAGTCAGTTGAAGCATGCAGTGTTATTGAACAGAAAAACACCTTTTGCAAGTTCATTAGCTGCCGCCTTCCAAACATTATCAGCAAAATAGACACTTTAGGCGCTGAAATATCCACGGAGATATTTCGATATGTAGTTCATATTCCTTTGTTGAAAAAAATAGATCTTAAATATGTAGTTTTTACTTTACATGACTGTATAATAAAATAATTATGGACTTTAATGTAGTAAATATTGTGTTGATATTGATCAGAAAAGCAATATTACACCTTATTTATCATCTAAAACGTTCACAATTGTACAGTATCGACCTCTTAAAAAGACTATTATTGAAAATAGTATATATATTTATATATGTATATCGCATATCATCTTGCAAGCTGTTACATTGCTACTGTGTGTTAACAGATAAATATCGACATATGTTTGTAAAGTAGTCGTTTGGTATCACACCCCCTCACGCAACAAATAGTAATGACCCTAAACAATATAATATGCAATTAAGGCCATGTGATGCGATATGAAAAAAAACCAAACTGTTTAATATTATCCACAAAATATTATTAGAGGCTACAACCACAAGACAATGTCAATTTGTTCCGGTCAATATAACAACCACAAATTGTATTATTTAGTGATAATACATGTATTAGTCTATAATACTGATATTAGATTATTATAAAAATATATAACATTGTTGATTTGTTTGCGATGATGCATTTCGCATAGTAATATCGTATCAAACGCGATTGCTGGTTTCACAAAATAGAATATATATATTTTTTTATATAGCTCTGTTTTCAAATTCCAATAATTGTATTAAACCGAAAGATTTGAAACCGAAATGTATTACAGAAGATTCTCAATCCTAAAGCGAAGATAAAATGGAAAAATGAATAAGAAAACAAATTGAACTGGGTTCAATGGGGTTTCCATTTTTGTAAGCATCATTTTGAAAACACAACACCATTAATTTTATTACTGTAATATAATATTTTCCGTAATTCAATAGGTTTTGAGGGAGATAAAGGAACATTAAGCGAAAAAGAGTGTATGATCCTAGCTTTTGACGAGGGTACAGAAAGGGAGGCAATTTGAAGGAAATTATTTTAGATTACACAGTATCAGTAAACTATATATTAGGCAAGAGCTAAGCGAACTTACAGACGCCGTATATACAATATTAGATCACTAACACAATTTATAATATAGTATCAAATAGTTCATGTAGATTTCTTTGTAAAATAAAAATGCAATATTTTCCGATATTTTTACTAGTCTTCCTTTGTAAATATACCTAAAAAGTAGAGCATTTCCGAATGAGTTAAACATATTGCATCTTGACCGATATTGCATTCCATTCTTTCTCCTTTAAGTTTGGTACGCACTGGAGAGGTTCCGTGTAAAACTATATTTGCTGGCAAGCAGACGAGCGAAAAACAAGATGGCGGAATTATATTGAATGATGCATGCTCGTGCAATATCATATACTGCTCGGGACAATATTCCTCAATATTAGTGCAATAACCCTATAGTATAGTATATATAGCTTACTGACTACCAGTATTAAACATAAAGATGAAAAACATCAATAACATCAACGTTTTGTGTGTGCAAATAAAAGGAACTGTCTGTACAGTATTCAGCCCATAATGTAATGAAACCTGGTTGGAGCTACATGATATTCTAAGAGGTTTTCGATGAAAAGTTATCAACAAATAACCCCATTCTGTACTCCTTTCTACTTAACATTTGCTTGCAGACAACTAGCTTTACAAATATTTGCGATATGATTTTAAACTATCATCGTTTTAAAAAAATAGTTATACACATAATCATGTTCAGAAAAAATATACTATTATTCTTGCATCAAAAATGTAGTATATCGGTGTGTAAACTAGACCGCATCACTCGCAAGCTGAATAAAGTACAACAAACTTCATTTAAAGTTTAAGAATGTCAGACTGATTTTACGCATCGATCAACTTAAGCAATATCATATTTAACAACAATACACTTTTAAAACTGCCTTGTATGACGATGTTCAGAGAGCTTACTATTTTTATTCCGGTACCTTTTTATTTTTGTACAAACATTCACATTAGATAAATAGTCAGAACATTAGAAAACTTACACTCTGTGTGATTTACGCCTGATTTAAAGCACATAACATGCATAAAACGCAAGCTAATTATCCTTTTTGTCAACTATTGTTTTCAAATTAACTGGTTCAAGTATGCTTCAAATATTGCCAATAACTAACGTTCAGCATATATATGGAAAAGTTTTCCATTTCAGGGTACGAGACCTGTGTCCACAATTGTAATAGTTCCGCAAAATGTGTTTTATTTGAACAAAATATATATATTAAGTATGCAAATATAAATAAGAGACAAAATCGAACGTATATTGAAAAAATTGAACATTTAAAAACATGTCAGCTACATGTATACACAATTGAATATCTTCAATATTTGAACTCTCAATTCATTGTGTATCACTTTTTAGAGTTCTATAGCCACTTAAAATACCCTTTCAGGCCCAGTTCCTTCACATCTAATGGAAGGGGAATTCTTGAGTATTTTTTTCTTTGAATAAAAACTACAAAGAGTTAATATGTAAGTGAAATATTCAATCAGTTACCAGTCATTTCCGATTATAAGTAAATATTCGATGCCCTCCGTTGTCATGGAAATGAAATTTGACAGAGTTTTCAACGGTATGTTTTAAGTGCGAAAATTAACTGCAATGATGTTGACACACCTGTGGACGGAAAATAAGCAGAGTAAGACAGAAGAGTGGACAGAATGATCGGACTCAGACTATAAGTGCATAGATAGATCCTTTCAGCCGCATTTATGACATCTGCCAATGGTAACAATAGTATATTTATTGAGATTATATATAATTCTTCTAACATAACGTTCTTCATTAGCTATATCAATAATACAATGATAAAACTATCGCTCGTGATAACAATTTTACGAAGATAACTGGATACAAACTATGGTTTCCATGAATTATTACTTAAGTATTGTAAATGGTACATGGAATACGTATATTTCCTTTTTCGACTCAGTGACGTAAAAACAAATGATAGATACTGTCTTGTGTATCACATCTTTAATGGCCGTTCAGGAAGACAGATATAAATGAACATATAAACGAAAAGAGAAGGATTCTGTAGCGACTACAATGCGCTTACTCTTTTTCCAAATGAGATGTTAGTCGTTCAGGGCGAGTGGCACTCTACAAATACGTCACCCAATCATACGTTTCGTAGTATAAGCTGGTATTCCCTACCAAAATGGACACATCTTATTTGCATCTACATACGCGCTGGTCAGTTCTGTGAGCTAAGTTCGAGAAACCATCACCTCTACCAGACATTATATTGGTAAAACCATGATTATATAAAACAAACAAGTGCAACAAAATTGTCATATTTTGTTCGATATCTTCAATTGTTTAAAATTGATATTGTGTTCGGAGAATGTTAAAGAAAACAACGAGAGTACATATGATAAATAAGACATATTATTAAATAAATAAAGTATATGTGACAAAGAAGACATATTATCATATGTATATAGTTGATAACGCATTGTGTACCATGTGGGTGAGTGATTGTTGCTTAACACCAATTCATCTATGTCATTGTTTACCATGTGATATAAAAGATAAAATCTAATTAAATGCATTAGACATCTTGCCGAGATTACCTTAGTGGGCTTATATATGCCTATTACATACATTGTATGTTGGTGCAAGACTTTGCATCACTGTTGTGTGAACCAGTAGCACTACGAGTCGTTATAGCGAGGTGTAGTGATGCGGTTAGTTAGCGCAACAGACGATGCATGATGAATTTATCTGATATTCAAATAAATGATTGATTTATTGTGTTTAACACCACTTTTAGCAATATTTCAGCTATATCATGGCGACCAGTTTTAGTGGTGGAAGAAGCCGGAGTACCCGGAGAGAACCAACGACCATGGGAAAACAACTGGTAAACTTTACCACTTGCGGCTGCGAGTCGAGTGCATCTTCTTTGTAATTTACAAAGCCAGGCGCGAACCCACGCCGTATTGGTGATAGGCTTGTATGAGTTGCTAGGTAATCCAACTACCTAACTCATTGAACCACCCGGGCCCTGATATTTAAATAAAACAATTTTTAAACAAATGACAAAAATTGAATTAAAATAATCAACAATATATTACTACATTGTGTGTATCACGTCACTTTATTTACTGTCGTGCATTTTAAAACGTCACATTGCACTTTCAATGTCTCTATATAATCGTTCAGTTTGGGGGAAATACATGGCAATGTACTGAACCGGAAATATTGAAACTATGTTCATGGATAGATGAATATGAACGCTAATTTGTGACACAGTCATTTGTCAAATGAACGATCAAATATGAATCAGTCAACATTGAACATTTCAATGCTACGGCGTCATGGACAAGTAGTTCAAGTACATGACGTATCGTGCAACGACGCGCTATTATTTTATCACCACAGTGTGGTGATACAACATCTTGTATCAGTCAGGCTACTTTCTTTAATTTCAACGAAAAACATACATAAAGTTAGATAAAAAATATATATCACGCGGATCCGGAATTTAGCGATATTATCTTGCTATTTGTCAATATCCGGTCCGATCAGTTTTCTTTATTAATGTATCGTTGTTTACTTCCGTCGTCTGTTACCGTCAAAATGGATTACGAAGAAAACATGGAAAATGCTCGTTATGCAACGAATGATGACACTCCTTTATGAACCAAAGATCGAATCATCTTGTGTTGTTGTATAAAACGTGTAACTGTATAAGGATTATGTCTCTAAATACATCTAATAAAAACGTAGATATAATATGACATTATTGCATCATATCCCAAATCAAGCTACATGGTTTCTGAAAACGATCAGCTCTCACAAATATGAAGAAAGACGCATTGAAGTATTATTAGCACTCGGGCTAATATGGGCGTCTCGGGTTGATATGACATGTGATATGAAAAATGCCATATAATAATCTATGAATATGACATAAATAAAAAGCATGTGATAAAGAGGGCATATTATGACATATATAAAGTACATGTGATATAGATGACATACATTGTACTATGACATATATAAAGTACATGTGATACAGAGGACAAATTATGTAATATTATAATATAATAGTTCGGTTAGAATTATAATAAGAGAGCTAACACAAGAAGAATTGCCAGTGTCTAGACACAGCTGAATGAATTAATAGCTTTACAAAGTTATTTTTATTCCTCATAGTCGGATATACAAAGAATAATTTCCCCAGATTTTACACAATCTCCAGATTGGTTGTTCAATTAATGCGAGTACCAACAGTCAAATACATTATGTCATAAAGTTTGTCGGCTACATGCTGCAGGTCGGTGGTTTTCTCTGGGTTTTCCGGTTTCCTCCACCAATAAAACTGACCCCCATGATATAACTGAAATATTATTGAAAGTGGCGTTAAACACCATAACCTTAACCCCTGATAGTCAGATGAAATTTATTTGCATTTATGCATTAAGAAGAGTTTGAAGATACCAAAGGGATAATCAGAATCCGTATATCGAAGAAGAACAGACAACACAATGACCAAAAGAAAAAGTACAAAAGGACAAACAACGATCCACAAAACATACATCTACAACTAAAGATGAGTAACATTAAAATGTAGATTTGAAGAGTTATTTCTGGAACGGCAGCTTTGGAAATTGTTAGTCATGTATAATGTTATTACGTCAACAAATGGTAGCCATTCAACTCTGATCGTTTCTAAAGTGATATATCTTACATATATATATATATTGTTACATTGTAATATTGATATACACGACAGGTGATGGAAAACTTCTGTTTCTCCTCTAAACATGTAAAATAATAATAAAGGACAAGGACTGGTTGGCTTGACGTCATATGTCTGAGTGTAGCGACATGTGTACACAGGACTATGGTTTCAATAAGCAAGCATTATACAAATACAGCTGTTAGACAAGTATCAAACAGGTACCATCATCTTATCTATAATAATCTCTTTACACCATGATATGCATTTCTCATTTTGGCATTAAAAATAACTAAAGCTCATTCTAAAACAATAAAGATGTTATTGTTTTAAAACGGAATAATATTGATATTTGTTGTAAATATTGCAGCTGCTGATCATTATTGTTCTTCCTATTAACATAATTGACATGACATAGAAAGGTACAAATACATTCTTGATAATGTAATTGCATCTGTCTAAATCGGACATCCTTGGGACCATTAATTTTGTCCGGAAAATATATGTGTTCGGATTAAACTAGTTAAATTTGCAAAAATATCAAACTAAGGAAAACTAGAATTTCGGTTTATTAAGGATTCAGTTCAGACAAACTTTACTGTATTACAAACAAAACGAATCTATAACGAGACATATATACGAATGTATGTTCTATACTTTGTTGACAGGTCTTATGTTGGCTCATCGACATATCTATAGATATATAGAATCTAACACCGGCAAAAGTGCAAGACAGGGAAATCTCCGTCACCCGTGGGTGTCGGAGATTTCTCTGTCTTGCACTTTTTGCCGGTGTTTGATTTTATTTCTCACTTTTATCAGCTGTTATTAGTTTCGTGTATGTTTAAGTACTCTTAGCAGACGATCATGTAAACAATGTGAGTTATTTCCCCTTCATGTCAATCAACAAAGTAGTTCCGTATTTCTGTGTATTGCGTGAAGGGTATTATGTAATAATATGGCTAATTGTTAGGATTTGCGTGTTTATAAAAGATTGAAAACTTATATACAGTGAATTGTTTATTTTAAAAAGGAAAAGCATGGAGAATTGGGGGGGGGCAGTTGACATAAACTGTACAGCATGCATTTGCCGGTAAAACGCACGTGATTTTTTTTGTCTTGCACTAGTGCAAGATAAGAAAATCTCACATCGCTAAAAGTAGGAACTGGTCTGTCTCAAAAGTGAGAAAGGCAAGTCATCTGAACACTCCTGTTTGTCATTACTGGGAATGTATCCATTATATAAAACAAATATAGTCGAGTATATTTAACTCAAAATCATTTTTGAAATTGCGTCTGATACTTTCATTTATGTTTGATTTGATTTCGAAAACGATAATGGCACTTAACCTTTAATACCCGATGTAATTGACTGTCTAAATTATTGATAATAACATAAATTAGTACCAGCATAAAAATCGTCAATAGTATCTAAATATACTTTACAAGAACATAATACTGAGTTATTTTGAAAGTTCCATTGCTCTCTGCTCATGATCACGTTGTAATAATTGAAGTAAAATCAATATCAAATCTATGATAAGTATTTGAATATACCACCTGTATTTATATCTGTCTCATCAAGCAAAATTATCGCCACTTGATGAGAAGAAGTGTATTGAAAATTAGAACAATTCATCAAAAATTGCCTATGATATTTCAATGAAGGCGTGGACGAGCACAGTACATTGTGTTATCACATTTAGTTCGATCGACTAAATATACCAGTTTGGATCGTTTTGCTAAATATGCTATTTCGGTTGTCAAGTAACAACAAAAATATATATATATTATCGATGCACGCTAAAGCACAAGTATAACCACTGTCGTTATTTTCATCATACGTGACAATGTATTTACAGTTAATGAAGTTTATTTTAGTATTGTGGATTTGGACGATATGGTTAAATGGTTCGACGCTATACTAAGATAATGTCTACTAAAGTATCTAACTCTAACACTGCTGGGTTGTATTTCTAAACGTGTATGCCAAAATGTAATACCACTCTGTATCCTGTCGGTATCAAATTGATAGATGCAATCTAGGTTCTTACTGGCTTTAGACGATTGTAATATTTACCTGCCTTTGACTATATAACATGAAAGATGATCAAATGCAATATTAGGTGTTCAGTTTTTACAGTTATATATTGCATAGGTGGTATAGATTCATATTTCATATTATACAGTCACAGGAAACAAATTATCATAATCGTAGCAAGTAATGTATCTGTCCCACTATAGCCCGAAAGTATACCGAGATGTATTTAAAAAATATAACATACATGTATAAGCATCTGAATATTCAATCCAACACTGAACTAAATACCATAACCCTAGCCCTAACCATACATGTCAATCCGACAGTGATACAGTTAGAATTTTCAGCTGGCAATTGTATATTGATATACTAGTAGTTTTATCTAAATAAGCATCATGATCTTGATAGAAGGGGTCTTTTGTGAGTAGTTGAGTTAATCTCCGTCACAATCGAACTATCACAGCAAATACGAGACTTAATTGAATATATTTATATGTCTGAAACGTGTTATCATTGTTATCAATGTTTACTTGCATAAAAAAGAAAAATAATATTACATTCATGATTTTGATACATAATCAAGTAAAAACAGTATTCTTGTCAGACATGACATAAAAACTGTAAACAGATTCCTGATAATCAGGAGAACATATAAAGGCACAATGAGGTCTGTAATCCCGTCTGCGATCGACAAGATGTCAATTGCAACTGTATTAAGACCGATGATAGATGAAGCCTTTTGAATAATGTGTTGGAGTAAGTCAGATATAGTCAACCTGTTACTGACAGCTAATCAGTAACACTCCGTCGTGTGTTTAAATTGAGAATTAGTTGACGTATATTACATATTTGAATAAGTCAATGAGATATTCAAGTCCCTTTTACTAAAAATAGAATAATCTCCATTGAATAAACACAAAGACGTGATATATGACCAATGAGAAATTCGCAAATATATGAATGGTGCTCAAAGATTACAACATATAAGTAATTTATCTTCATCACTGCCATAAACTTGATTACGATCAAGATATAGCTTGCAATTCATAAATCGATGATAAGAATTTCTAAGTAATTTTTTTTGTCTAAAACCAGACAAACAGTAATCACTAATGACAAGTCGATATTCTCCCGAGTTGCGCATTTCAAATAAGGAAAACCTTTCACACTCTTTCGACTTTCGAATTATAAAGAAAAGAAAGTTTAAGCAGTGATGGTCAACAATTCCATCAATATGAACAAAATGAACAATAATCTATAGCCTTCACTCACTGAACACAACAAAAACCACAACATATGATGTTAGGAATCCAGGTACTAGCTTGGGACAGGCATAACATATGGCGGGTTTAAGCCGGTTGTTGCTTTCTGTCCCTCAACTTCCTAAACTCTCAGGTCTCATTAAGGTCTTTCAAGTCATACCTTTTATTCTATTAACTAAATATCTAACTGAGATATTATAGAAAATGGTGATATGTTTTAAATGACACTTTCAGTTGCATATTTGCTTTTGCTTTTCTTTATTGGAGTTATGTCTGGACTTGTTGTTTCGGGGTTTAAAGTCTGTTTAAAAAGCTTAAAGATAACAAAGGGATAATCAGAAACCGTACTTCGGAGAAGAACAGACAATGCAATGCACAAAAAGGACATATGGATAAACAATGATCTACAAAACATTCCACATAAAGCTAAAATTTGATTAAAACGAACCACATTACAAAAAGGGATGAACTATAAAAATATGATAAATCCCATTGGTGAACAGAGAGTTTTGTGACTTGAAGAATATGTAAGAATAATCCTGTATATGGCATATCTTCCCACTCACTGTCACAAGACGATATTTGATTTCGAGGTAAATGTGAGATTTTTCTGTCTTAAACAACTGAATTGACTTCCCTTTATTATCTTTGTTTGTTACCATGCCATTCAACATGTCAAAAAGTGTTCTACTGTTTGTTAATGATATCACAACATTGTTAGCAGTTACTTCACTAAATCTTTGTGTTGCCAATCAAATATTAACATGTCACTTTATCAACTTTATTATAATGATTTGCTAAAATATGTGTTTGTGCTTGGTTTGATTTGATGTTTGGTGTTTTACACCACTTTCAGCAATATTTCAGCTATATCATGGCGACCAGTTTTAGTGGTGGAAGAAGCCGGAGTACCCGGAGAGACCAACTTACCATGGGCAAGCAACTGGTAAACGTTATCACTTGCGAGTCGAGTGCACCCTTTTTGTGATTTACAAAGCCGGGCGCGAACCCACGCCGTATTGGTGATAGGCTGATATGAGTTGTTACGTAATCCAACTACTTAATTCATTGAGCCACCCGGGGCCTTGTTTGTGTCCGAGATATAGTGATGGAAAGACAAACATAAATAATTCTTGAATATTAAAAACTCCAATTACAAAAATCGAGTATTGTTTCAGCACATTACAGATACGGAATTGGGAATTATGCTGCTTATACTTCTGTCGGTTCCTTGAATAATCTCTAAAGTCTTATTTTCTCATCTATTTCTATTTACACTTATTTTGTGGTATTATATTCCGACCTTGTGACAAATTAATTGAGAAGTAAAGTCACAAAGAAGTGTGTCTATTTAATAAAAGCAGTGTTTGTGCTTTAAAGGTACTGAAAGAGTCAACATTTTCTGATGTAAGGTTTTCATTGAACCGTGGATTAGATTTATTTGCAATTGAAAATAGCATCTTTGCAGTCATTATTAATCAAAATGGGAACAGGACAAAAGCCCCCTGACAAAACCCCCCTGACAAAAGCTCCCTGACAAAGAGCCCCCCAATAATAAAATGATCATACAATCTTAAAAAGGTAAATGTCAAATTTAGTGTGCACGACTCGTTTCTTCAATCACCTACATCTATGGTTTCCATTGGTGTTTCAGATTTGTCGAAGTTATAAGAATTATTTTGTCCGTTATTGATATCAATGTTTCATTATACTTTCTAACAGGGTTGGCGATGTCGTCCTATTTGTTTCTTTAATGATCTTCTCTGCATAACTATCTTCATACAGAGGCCAATTAATAGTTCCAAAATTGTGGGGAATTCCTATCATCGCCATTGCTTATCATAGAAGTGGAACACCTGCTTTTGGATATCCTCCATATCCGTTATATTCACCAGATTACCATGTCTGTTGAGTAATTGTATTGCCTCTTTTACTACATTTCTCACTCGATTTGAACTTTCGTCAGTTTGTTTGGTTTATTTTCTTTTTCTTTTTGTTTTCCTCTTTTTTTTTAAATCTCCGGTGATGTATAAAAAAATTTCAACTTTAACAGTATGTATTTCTTTTTTAGGTAAACAAGACATTTGTGGATGATTATATGTGACCTAGGTGACAATTAGCACATTACATTATGTTGTAGCATATTAGAACACTGTTCATTGTATCCTCTGGTATTGTAGGCCACCATGATTCCGTTCCCCACCGACACGTTTCGCAATACTCGACCAATATGTCGCCTCATTTAGTTTGTATTCTACGACACGCAATGATGTAATGTTGGCCTTTTGTTGTAACATAGTCCCACGCAGGACATTTTTGAATTACTTTTTAAATTAATTTCTTCTAAAATATTCATAGCTTTTGATGGATAATCTTAGGGTATTATTATTAGAAGACATGAAAGAACGATTGCAAAAACCATTATTACGTCATATGATTGATATGGGTTAAGAATAAATAATATGCCAATATGTGCATTCATATTAGTTATAATGTCAATTACATAATACTTTTCATTAATTTGAAACAGGTCATAATGTGCTCATTAGCTTTGATAACGAATTACATGGAATCGTTAAATTAATGACAGAAAACTTGAAAAAAATATAGCAGACAGTGTATACCCTTCACAAATATATTGGGTACTAATGTCAAGGACTCAACCGACACATCTGTCCAACACGTTCCAAAATAGGTAGTGACGTACACATGATGATGATTTAACAGAAAAGAGACAGTGGAAAAAACATTCAACTTACATC
Source organism: Bathymodiolus septemdierum (assembly GCA_963383655.1). Taxonomy (NCBI): domain Eukaryota; kingdom Metazoa; phylum Mollusca; class Bivalvia; order Mytilida; family Modiolidae; genus Bathymodiolus; species Bathymodiolus septemdierum. Next base: position 5,933,605 of record OY726520.1, read on the forward strand.
TACTCGCCAGGTTAAGAAATGTCTGTTAAAACTACCAACAAATGCTGCAATTGAAAACGATAATTTATTAATTCAAAATCGACCTTCTTTTTTTAAATAGCTTTCCATTTATTCAAGCTGAATGAATTTTGGACAAGAGTAGAACAGGGGGTTAGGATTATAGTTTTAACGCCACTTTCAACAATATTTCAGCTATATCGTGGCAGTCAGTTTTATTGGTGGAGTAAACTGGAGTATCAGGAGAAAACCACCAACCTGCCGCAAGTTACTGATAAACTTTATCACATAATGTTGTATTGAGTACACCTCGTCATGATCGACATTCGAGCTCACAACTTTAGTGGTGATAGGTACTGATTGCAAAGGTAGCTATAAATCCAACTACCATACGATCACGACGACGACGGCCCAGAGCAGAACAGGAAAAATAAATACATAATTATATACAATTATGGCCTTCATGAGAAGTTAATATCCATAATTATTAAATAGAGAAAGGATTATTTTCCCGAGGTCCGAAACCTCGGGAAAATAACCCTTTCTCATTTAATAATTATGGATATTAACTTCTCATGAAGGACATAACTGTATTATTATACTGAACTAATATGAGAGAAATAACTAGTTATTGGTTCGACGTGCTGAGGGAAATAACTAGTTACTGGTTCGACGTGCAAAAGCGCGCCAATTTCAAACAGTTATGTTGTGCTACGTGCAGATTCCCTCACAGTTATTTGACCTACCTGCAGTTTGTCGCGGGAATAATGAGTTATTTCTTGTTCCATGGAATAAAACTTTTAAATATCTTAATTATTTCTTGGTTGGTTTCTATAGTAAAGTATAATAATATATAATATTTCTTTTTTTTTTATCTAAATCGATCATTATTCCGGAGTGTTTTATAATCTGGAAGTTCTTAGCCATATGTTCTTTATTGAACAAATATGCGTGTAGTTTTCAAGGAAATAGGATTGATTTTATTGTATATTGATAGGTATCTATAGAAACCATTATCATTCAAAGATCTAAACCACATGAATTTTCATGATTCGGATTATGAACAACGTCAAAATATCATTTCTTATAAGGATCAATTGTTTTAAGTTACTTAAAATCAATCCTTGCTGTGGAGTGTGTTTTGTGAAATCAAATTAATACAGCTTATATCTTGATAAATATAAATACACTTCACGATTAGCTATAAAATACCAACTTGAAAAGCTTAGACAGCAGAAATACCACAACCATTTCTCTAAACTCCGACTGAATCATAAGACCGACGACAAATACCACAGTTAGAAGACACATTAGAGTTTAAGGACAAATAAACTACAAAAAATCATAACTATCCTACTAAACATATATGTAGCGCAAAACAAAAGAGCAAAAGCTCGGAAAACATAACTCTTCAACACCGTGTGCGTTCCTGTACCATTAATGTCACTAGCCGTGGAGAAATAATTCACAACACAAATAATGAAAACGGTAAAGTATATTGGAAACATGTATGGTTGTAATTTATACACTCAAATGCCATATGGATCAACCTACTGGTAATAATGACCATATGTTCAGGTTTCTCGTACCCCGAGTAACTTTCCAGACAAGATTAATCCCCTGTTCAAAATGTTTTCCTAATACTAAAAAGAACAAGCTCGGGAACTGCATATCAATTTGAAAACAGACACAAAGTAAGCAAATGAATGAGGGATGTTGCTACTTAAGAAAGGATGAAAGGCATTGGAAAATACTACTAGTTTGTTCAGAAGCAAGATGATGGTTCCGAGTGAAGCCACATAATTACATGAGGACTGTTGTTTCATTGAGGTAGCATTATTATCACTGTATAAATTCAACAAACCGTTGTTCTAGTACTAGTCTGAAAAAGACATCATCATCATTTTCTCATCAAAGGGTAACTCGCCATGATAAAGAAATAAAATATTGCCCACTTTATACAGCAATCAATGTCTCAGTCAAGGAACTTGTATACAACTCCTTTCCATATAATTGATCTGTTGTACCCCTGTATTATAGACCTTATTATCTTTGACATCATTTCAACGGACAATACAGGTCAATAAGACTTCTTATCCAGGTCAATCATATTAGTCTCTATATTGATAAATAAAGTCAAGCGACCACTGATACATTTTATGTGCATATAATACATTCGCAAATACAATTCTCATAATCAAAATAGTTTGCTCTTAAGGACTTTCTATTTTTAGATCATATCAATCACGTATCAGACTATTTGTTTGTCATCTGTAAATATTAGTTGTTCTGTATGATACTATAAAATCGCAATGGTTGTAATCTGAAATCTACTTTCTGCTCTCTAACATTGAAACGCACAAATGTGAACTTAAGCATATTATCATGGGACTAGTTGTTTGTGGTGAGGTGGTATGACTGTGTTTGTTCTAACAAGCAGAAATTTCTCAGTTCCTATAGGTGATATTTTCCATGGGAAATCAGACAAATTACTAGTATATATTTATTTGATATTTACAGTGATGGAGATGATCTTGTTATTTACTTTATAATACATAATGACACGACAATGTATGGTATGGTAAAGATAATGAACCGATTAAATGTTTAAAATCATCAATATGCATGTGACTTACTGGTACTGTAAATCAACTAAAATGTTATTACAATTCAGAATATATTGTATAATAGAAAATAATACAAGAATATTAAAAGCTTTTTTCAGAACAATACTCTACACAAATTATCATGAAAATCTCTAATTTATGAAGACAAATTAGAGTCAAATGCTCAAAATTGTTTGTGGTAGAATAATTTGCATAAGTTCAATATATATTGTTTTCGGATCCCTTTATTTAATGCAAATTCAGATGTATAGTAATTGATATCATTGTATCATATGCCATAGTTAATAACATATGTTTACACTATCAATTCACAAGCATATGTTGTTTTTTCTGCGTATTCTATATTTGTAAAATAAAATTTTACATATATCTTTTTTTTTTTTTTTTTTTTTTCATAATACTTTATTGTTTGACTCGCCTGTTAACAAAACACCTCAGATGCCCAGGTAAGCAAAAATAATCTAAGGTTCCCTGTTTTACAATAGATCTCTTATCCAGGGTTATTAAGAGATTTATTAAGAGTCTACATGATCCCATTTCAAAAATACAACTAAATTTATCAATAATAAAATCAACATGTAAGTCAATCTATATCGGCATTTTATGATAGCTTCAACATAATTTGTTATAACATTTACATACATGCATTGTACTCATATATTATAACTACTTACTAATCACTGATAGAATTGTCAAGATTTTGGCTTAATCTATTGTATCATTACAATTGGCAGTTAGCAAAATTTTTAGTTCAGATTTTAAAGTCTGTTTCCATATATTACAAAGTACATTTTGATTGATATGAATTTTGTCATATTTAACTTTGTTTCTTGCCTTCCAAATAGACCACTTAGATATAAAAATTAATGTATTTAATAGAAGTTCATGGTTACCCCCCATATTGAACCCAAACATCATATTTTTCTCATTTAAATTAACAGTTCCCACATTTAAAGTGTTTATTAAAATTGTGATGTTTGATATGAATCGGTTAGATATAATGCATTTAAAAAACAAATGTTGAAGATCTTCTTGAATGTTCGATTCTTTACAAAGGTGACATCTTCCATTGGATAGGTTCATTTTTCTAAGTCTACTTTCGGTGTAAATAATGTTATGGTTGCATTTCCATTGGAATTCTTTAACTTTATTACTGATGTCCAGTCTTTTAAGATTATTCCAAATTTTTGGCCAGTGAAATTCTTCATTATAAACATTATTCCATTTATCTTGACATTTTGGTATTGATTTTTTATTCAATATTTTTTGTATAATTTTAATCTTCACGTCTTTTGTATTAATAATTTTGCCTCTAATATCTGTAAGTGTTAAATTATTTAACAATTTCATTTTATTTCTACTTTTAGTTTTGTTTTCTATATCATTATTTTCATTTTTTAAGAACTTTAAGTAGTCTTTTGGAATACATTTCTTAATTTTAGAGTATTCTGAGATACAGTTTCTCCTGTCTATCAGCTGAGAATATAATAAATCAAAATCGATGAATTGTTTTGAGTTTTCATCCCATATGTCTTGAATAGTTTTTATATTACTTCTTAAAACTGAAGAAAATATTAAAGGTTTATTTTGGAAGGTTATATTACAATTCCCAAATAATCTAACATGCAAGATATCTGTTTTGGTTTCCACCTTTTGTGCACATTGTAAAAATTTTGTCCATGCTTGGATTGATTTTTGATAGAACAAGGGATACCTGTTTAAATTTAAGGATGAAACATTTGAGCATTTGCAAATAAAAAAAGTTTCATTAAATTTAATATCAAGTCTACTTAACCAATATTTTCCAATAGCATTCCAATTTTCAATTGGTTCGTTAATAATGCGATAAATAAATTTTATTCTTCTACTGTCAATGTAGGAATCTAGATTAACCATACTCATGCCACCATTTTCTATATCTAAACAATATACATCTCTTTTAATCTGATTAACTTTCCCCTCCCATATAAAGTCCCACATTAATGTTTCAATTTCCTTTTTAAATTTATCAGGAATGCCCTTCATTTCAATTTCAAATCCACAATATGATAACAAAAGATTTTTCACAATTATAGTTTTACCTTTGTAGGAAAGTTTTCTGATTTTCCAAACTTGTATACAATTTTTCATTCTATTAATAATGTCCTTCCAAATTTTATCATTGTCAACATTGTAACCATGATGTACCCCCAAAGTTTTTACATTTTCTTTAATCCATGATATTTGATTAAATTTTGGTTTTCTATGGCGGGCATTGCCAATAGAAATTGCTTTTGTTTTATTATAATTAATTCTTGATCCGGATGCTTTTTCATATTTTGAAAGTATATCGAAGGATTTCTCAACAGAGCGTTCATCTTTATTGAAAAGTTGTGTGTCATCTGCAAACATACTTATTTTGGCTTCTAATTCCTTCCCACCCGGTTCACCTGGTAATTTAATCCCCTTTATATCATTATTTCCTCTAATTGCACATGCCATGGGTTCGGCTTGCAATATGTAAATTAGCGGTGCGACGGGACACCCCTGTCTACATGAGCGAGATATGGAGAAAAATATCTTAAATTAATTGCAAAATAGGTTTGTTAAACAAAAACAAAAAACTACATATGACGTATTTGCATAACACTATAGAAAATAATTCAGTTGTGTTTGATGTGAAATAAGTGATGTATTTATAATTTATATTGACGGTAAAAGATATATTATACTCTATAATTGGATCATTTACAGCATTTATTCCATATGTCGTATTTCTTGTTCAGTACATTTTACATCACAAATAAGTGGATTTTATTTACTACCAGGGATGAGTGGTTCCGATCGATGCCAAGGATAAACATCAGTATCTGGTTTTTTTCGGTTGAACTAATCAAAGGCGAATAAATATTCATTTTCACATATTATGTAAAGAAGCTGAACTTGAGTTGAAATGATACAAGGCAATTAGAATGTGATATTTTTAATATATTTTATAAATTTCTACTCTATACGTTATTTCGCTTTGCAAACAACTTAGATAATCCGTTTAATAATCACGGCAAGATACGGGACATTATCATCCAACTTTTAAAAATGAACTGGAATGTTTAATAACAAAAAATATAATTAACGATTGAAAGACCAATACTTGATACTGAAACATGAAATAAATCAAAATATACACTACACACTACACCTGTCGGTAGACGATCATAGCTGAAAAAAAAACTGTTGAAGTGCAACTTTATTTGTTCCAAATACATTACATGTATGTCTTTAATTAAAGATTGGAAGATAGTTCCATGTTTTACCTGCTATTGTGCATGTTGTAGATATTGCTTGATTTATGGTCTACAATAATGGTACAAGTATCATTAATCATGTCAGTACATAGGAAACCCCAACGTGTCTGCAAACGCATGCTTTTTCATTGAAGTATGGTGAGATATCACAGACATTAATGACATGTATCATACTAGAATTTGCAAATAGAAGGGGGAAAATACCACACTGTCGGAACTATTGAAAAATCTAATATCAAAATCGCAGAAAGAGGTGAAGAAACTCGATATCCCTAAGACACAAATACATGACCGCTCACTTTCCTCGCTTTGTATAGCACTTCAGTACGAAGTTGCGGGGGTAAGCTAGTTTTCTGGGCTCAAATCTCCTCTCTTAGAGAAATGATGGGGTCATGCAAGTGTTTTCCATATGTAACTAAAATGCCAATGATCACATATAACAGGACAGACAGCGCAATTACGTAATTGTAAATGTTACTTAGGTCAATGTAATTATACAAGTACTGCATGGCATTAACACCTGTCATACACGGTATTCCTGTACAAGTACTAAATGGCATACAAAAACATTTGTCTTACAGAGTATCCTTTTACACAAGCAAAACGCACTGATTCAACAAATCAGTTTTCTGACAAATAAACATATCTTATTGTGATGAATCCTATATTAAGTGATTAACGATGTTTTTTTAAAACGAGAGGACTTTTCTCAGTCATCTCTCATCGAAGAGCGAAACCCTGAGATGAGAGATGAATGAGAAACGTCCTCGAGTTTTAAAAAAACATCTTTAATTATTTTATCGCTATTTTGTATTCATAATTAAATAATTTTTATTGAGATACTGACATTTTTTTTAAACACAATTAATATTTTATATCGTTAATCACTTAATTATCAAGAATTTGGTAATATGACGTCATTATAGCGTCATATTAGAAAGCAAGATAATACTACGCTTAGCGATTAGCGATAATTGGAATCATCTCATGCGCTTACGTGATATGAAATATATCAGTTTTAAACATCAAAGGGAAAATAAACAAAATAGCGATAAAGGAAACTATTAGTGTGGACTACATTAAAAAGTGACTGTATGGAAAATTGTATAACTCTACTGGAAGCAGGAAATAATGTCATTATGTATGTGTAGTTGTAATTTCAATCAGATATATATCTTGAAATTGAAATTGAATATCACTTTTCTTGTGTATAGATTTTAAAATTATTTGTCTTTCCAATCTTTTGAATTCGACCATACCTGATGACTGTTAATAAAGAAAAGTATCGTGTGCCCTAAATTAGATATCTACGTTCTTCATTGCTATACCTGGGTTGATACCTCGACAGGTAGATTATTATTCCCCAAGGGTATCATGCACCCAGTAATCCGTGTTGTGGGAGTGACACAGTTTATTAAAATACATTTATTATGGGAATTTACAGTTTCAAATTAATATCATAGATAGCAGCGACGATTTGATTATCCTCTATGAACTTTGATTTTATTGCTCCCAAACTTTTCTATTATTAGACTTTACCATCTTTTGACTATGAGAGTACCTTGGAGGAACGTTAATTGAGAAATAATTCATGGAAGTTATAGTTTGTTGAGATTATATGCAACGAAAATTTTAATGTTTTCCATGTAAAAATATCTTCCATGAATTATTTCGATATTAACAGGAACAATCTATTGGAAATGCATCTCGTAACACAATTCACTAAGCTTCATCCTCACAGGCCTATATTTATATATGAACACATACATTAAGTTGCAACTAAGCAACATAAATTTTCCATCCAATTGGATGACACTGTGATTTGCAATATACGTATGCTAAATTTATTCGATCCTAGTCATCTTTAGTATTTCTATCCAGTAAATAAATGAATATTAATTTAGTATTTTTAATGAAATTATATATATATATATATGTGTGGTCTTGTATAAATACACGAAAGTACTCAGGATTGATGACCACATATCTTAGCACGGCATTGCTTATATAACCAATGATGGAATCATAATTTCATATTTAAATGTTAGATAAATATATACTCTCCAAAGAAAGAAACGCAACATGTGAAAAAATATAATTTACTTCAAATTTTCAACATCATTTTAAGTACAGAAATAAGCATTACATTACACTGACATTTAGCACACTGGTTGTTCAGACTTTAAAGTTCATTAAAATTTCAAAATTTATCACATTCAAGTTCATCGTGTTCAGATGACGTCACTTTAAAGTCAATATCTGTTGTGCCCACCATTAGCCTGTAACAGAGCACGGATTCGTCTCGGCACAGACTCGATCAATCGAGGAATACGATCTTGCGGAATTCTCCCCCATTCTTGTTCAGGAACCTGCTGCAGTTCCTGTGATTTAAACGCCCAGGAGTGCACTGTTACGTTCTGGTAGGTTAGAAAGTCAACAGTAGCACGAGTGTGTGCGAACGAGCGTTGTCGTGCTGAAAAACTTCTCTACGGAGGTCCATTGCGGGCAGCGTGTGTGGTTTCAAAACCTCATCTATGTGTCGAGCGGCGTTAAGGTTGCCATGGATGTGCACTAGTTGAGTTTTTCGGCGTATGATATGACACCCCACATCATCACACTTCCTCCGCCGAAATTGTCGATCTCAAGGACGCAATTCCTTGCGAACCTCTCATTCCGGCGTCTGTGTACAGCCATATCTTTTCTGCAGCATGAATCTTGATTCATCGCTGAACCAGACTCGCCCCCAGATTTGCAGGTCCCAGTCTCTTACTCTGTTCCACCATCGGACACTTGCAAGTCGATGCCGACGTCTCAGTACAGCGACAAAGTAAGGACGTCTGGCGCGTAAGCCGTTTTCACGGAGACGGTTTCTGACTGTCTGTGCCGATATTCGTCGGAGACCTGGGGCATTTGATGTTGTTTCTTTTGCTGTCACGATCTGGTTTCTCATGTGAAGTACCCGGATGTAGCGATCGTGGGCTGCTGATGTGTCCGTGCTGTGATACAGACTAATGGTGGGCACAACATATATTGACTTTGAAGTGACGTCATCTGAGCGCTATAGATTTTAATGTGATAAATTTTGACATTTCAATGAACTTTAAAGTCTGAACAACCAGTGTGCCAAATGTCAGTATAATGTAATGCTTATTTAAAATGATGTTGAAAATTTGAAGTAAATTAAATTTTTTCACATGTTGCGTTTCTTTCCTTGGAGAGTATAGATAGGCACCCACATCAGTGGGGTTTGTGTTCGTGTTACTCGATCTTAGGTTTTATGTGTACGTTTTGTAGTTCTTCGTTTGTCATTTTGTCCCTTTTCTTTTAGCCATTGTGTTGTCTGTCCTTCTTCGATTTACGGATTCTGAGTACCCATTTGTTTCTTCAAATTATTCTTACATTGTATTTCTAAACTACCATATAATAGCCCCACTGAAAATGTGTTGCTGTATTCACTCCACTACATACATTAAATATAGCCATGTTCTAGCTTCGTGCTTTGCTAATTGACCTAATAAAAACGTTAAGATTGTGATTTCCACGTACAAAATAATATAAAATTTGCAAACCTTAACCAACTTCCTATATTCCTTTGTGAGATGAAACGTGTAATTGGATATTCCCACATAATACAATTAACATGTTATGTACAGTGTTAATGCATAATTATTATAATGAAGCGTTGGGGGAATAACAACTCGCAAGTATGCACGCTTTTTCCACGGCATAGTACATGGTACCACGTATTTCAATCTTAACTTTTTTCTCTTTATTGTTCATTATCTATCACTCCTGTTCAAATAACAAATGGAGGGGAAATGTTGGTAAAACTGATATAGAAGATGTTGTTACGGCTAAAATGTTCAAACTTTATGTTGCTAAAACTGATATAGAAGATGTTGTTACGGCTAAAATGTTCAAACTTTATGTTGGTAAAACTGATATAGAAGATGTTGTTACGGCTAAAATGTTCAAACTTTATGTTGCTAAAACTGATATAGAAGATGTTGTTACGGCTAAAATGTTCAAACTTTATGTTGCTAAAACTGATATAGAAGATGTTGTTACGGCTAAAATGTTCAAACTTTATGTTGCTAAAACTGATATAGAAGATGTTGTTACGGCTAAAATGTTCAAACTTTATGTTGCTAAAACTGATATAGAAGATGTTGTTACGGCTAAAATGTTCAAACTTTATGTTGTTAAAACTGATATAGAAGATGTTGTTACGGCTAAAATGTTCAAACTTTATGTTGCTAAAACTGATATCAAAGATGTTGTTACGGCTAAAATGTTCAAACTTTATGTTGGTAAAACTGATATAGAAGATGTTGTTACGGCTAAAATGTTCAAACTTTATGTTGCTAAAACTGATATCAAAGATGTTGTTACGGCTAAAATGTTCAAACTTTATGTTGGTAAAACTGATATAGAAGATGTTGTTACGGCTAAAATGTTCAAACTTTATGTTGCTAAAACTGATATAGAAGATGTTGTTACGGCTAAAATGTTCAAACTTTATGTTGCTAAAACTGATATAGAAGATGTTGTTACGGCTAAAATGTTCAAACTTTATGTTGTTAAAACTGATATAGAAGATGTTGTTACGGCTAAAATGTTCAAACTTCATGTTGCTAAAACTGATATCAAAGATGTTGTTACGGCTAAAATGTTCAAACTTTATGTTGGTAAAACTGATATAGAAGATGTTGTTACGGCTAAAATGTTCAAACTTTATGTTGCTAAAACTGATATCAAAGATGTTGTTACGGCTAAAATGTTCAAACTTTATGTTGGTAAAACTGATATAGAAGATGTTGTTACGGCTAAAATGTTCAAACTTTATGTTGGTAAAACTGATATAGAAGATGTTGTTACGGCTAAAATGTTCAAACTTTATGTTGCTAAAACTGATATAGAAGATGTTGTTACGGCTAAAATGTTCAAACTTTATGTTGCTAAAACTGATATAGAAGATGTTGTTACGGCTAAAATGTTCAAACTTTATGTTGCTAAAACTGATATAGAAGATGTTGTTACGGCTAAAATGTTCAAACTTTATGTTGCTAAAACTGATATAGAAGATGTTGTTACGGCTAAAATGTTCAAACTTTATGTTGCTAAAACTGATATAGAAGATGTTGTTACGGCTAAAATGTTCAAACTTTATGTTGGTAAAACTGATATAGAAGATGTTGTTACGGCTAAAATGTTCAAACTTTATGTTGCTAAAACTGATATAGAAGATGTTGTTACGGCTAAAATGTTCAAACTTTATGTTGCTAAAACTGATATAGAAGATGTTGTTACGGCTAAAATGTTCAAACTTTATGTTGCTAAAACTGATATAGAAGATGTTGTTACGGCTAAAATGTTCAAACTTTATGTTGGTAAAACTGATATAGAAGATGTTGTTACGGCTAAAATGTTCAAACTTTATGTTGGTAAATTGTATCTTTGTTATGCATTCTAGCAATATGTGTAGTACATTTGATACAATCATCTCCTTTGTGAATTGTAATTAATAATGAATTAAGGTTCTCCTTGCTCAGGTATGCGCAACCTTAGATGATTTTGACTATTCTGTTTAGGCACTTTGATTTTCAGAACATATTTGAAACAGAATAGTGTATCATCATGAGTTGAGGAATGCTAATTCAGTTCAATTGTAAATTTGAGTTCAGCGTGCTGATCTAGTACAAAGACATAGAACATGGACACACTTGTATTTTATATCTCCGCCATGGCATGGCGTAAAATAACTGACTTGACATTAAATACCATTAATGGTAGAATTGATAAGGTTATTTGCGCTCATCGTCACTTTCAACAATTTCAGTCAGCTATTTGATGATTAGCAAGCATACTGGAGGAAAGCCATGACAGTTATAGCGAATTGACTGATGAAACCTTGACCTCAGCCATGACTTGTCGTCTGACACACATTGATTGGTGGTGTATAGTGGGTCGTGTAACGACATCAGCGGTGTTAGGACTGTGATAAGAATATAATGACCTTAACCACTCAGCCATTTGTATGTTTTCGTTTTTTTAAATCTTGGCAGGTTCATGATGATTCAGTGAACGTCATTGAACTTAGATATCAAGTTTACGTTTTCAGACGTGTATTCTACAGCATTTTAAAGATATGTTGGGGTACGTACAAAATGCCTCCCTCGTGCAATAGCATTAACACATTTGATTCCACAACCTCTTTTGACAATTATTCTCAACTCTAAACTGAAATACATCATACAAATATTTTGTCTTAGGCAGGGACAAATTTTATTTTGTAAACATAAATAACTGTGATTTTAACAAAAAAAAGTACTATGAAACATGTATTATCAAATAATTCCTACACATGTAGCTTGTGATTGACAACATATTGTTATGTTTTGTGGACAGAAAACAGACAATCGACATTCCTTTTGAATTGTAAATAATGGATACCACATATACAACTGGACATGCTTCAAACATTGCCCTACGCCTAAATTGACAGTGAGTACCAGTTAAGAAAGAAATTTATGACAAATAATATTTCAATTTCCCCATTGCGAGTTTTCAATTGATATGTATGACAAATGACAGAATCAACTGCACGGGATCTAAGTTCACACGATATTTCAAATCTTGCGATTCTTGTCAGGATCTAAGTAAAAGAGTTTGGCTGCTAACAAGGAAGCTACAGAATCAAGGGTTCACCGATATGGAATATATGTTGTCACAGATGACCACGGATATGGTCCGCTTGTAGTAGTCACAGTCCCGTCATTATTTCCTCTCATGATTTACCACCCAATATTGATGTGAAAAACGTATTCTCCCTAAATACAAACTAATTTAAAGTTTTATTATTATAATGATGACAAGCTTGCACATACATAATGCATAGCAAAATGCTATGTAGCATGATTATTTGAATAGATAATATTAATGAATATGCACACGTATCTAAGCTGTTTCAGATGATGCTTTAATTACACTTTTGGTATATATTTGCCGTTTTGATGGATTTTTGTTCTTAAAATGCATTTGACATACACTAAGGGCAATGTTCAAACAAAATTAAAACCTTTGATAATTTTAGGTACATTTTGTTTGGATATTCCAATATTAAATGAAATTACTTCATTTTTTTAACAAATAATTCACGAATGACATTGTATTATTTATTCATCGTCGGTAGCCCACGATTAATCACACTCCGGTACTATCCACTCATCGGACCGTTAATATTGAAGACGTATTATTTACACGTATGTTACATCTACTGGACCAGAAAATGAGTTAGTACTACCGGATAGTTTGCTTGTATATATGTTATAGTCGGTCTTAAGAGCTTCATGTAGCTCATGTTATTTGTTAAATGAAAAATGTGCCGACCTTAAATAACATTTACGTTGGCTTGACTTGACTTTACTTTATAGTAAACTAGAAAAAAAACATCGTTTCATATTTTTGCAAACTACCGGCCAATCGAAAATTTGAGGAATGATAAGTTGCTATAATAACTTCTAAATTCCGGGTCAGAAACCATACAACTCCGAAACGAATATTTACCAATTGACCCATGGGTGATTAATGGAGAGTACCGGAGTGTCATTCGCTGTGGATTACCTTCGATGCTATTCATTATAAAATGAAGAATATCAATATCATGGAAAACATATGGAGTAATGTTGGTGTTCGCATATAAAACTGAAGTCCTATTTTTCTGTTTCTGTTACTTGTTACACGTTTGGTCTTTTGGTATTTGGATAACTAACCTCTATATCTTCTACAAAGTTTTATTTTAAAAATTTTCTTCAAACAATTTGTCCAAGGTAATGGTTTTCCATATATACAAGCGCAAATCAAAACGTGAAAATTTTGGTATTTTGCAAGCGCTAAAACCGCTAGTACAAGGATCTACATGTATTTCTACACTGGTATGTTTTGTTAAAATTTCAGGATTTTGTTCGTTTTTATTGACGCATCGGTGGTGTAATGGTTAGTGTGTTCGCCTCTAGTGCGGTAATTCCTCATGGGTTCGAGCCCCGATCGGATCAAACCAAAGACTATAAAATTGGTATGTGTTGCTTCTCCGTTAAGCATGCAGTCAGCATTAAGTAGAAAGATCAAAGACCTGCTGCTTGGAAATCAGGATAATGTGTCCAAGTGGGACGACATGTCTTTCGATTGATTTATTGATTGGTGTTTAACGCCAACTTTGGCAGTATTTCAGCTATATTGTGGCGTGAACAAATTTCGCGAAGTGTTGTTTCAGTGAGCTAGTACTATAACAAAATCCAACTAAGTGATTTGGTCTAGTACAAAGTGGACCTTATCATCATCTCATTGGAAGTTAACTTGTTTTCGCCATGATATTGCTGAAAAATTGCTGAGTTGGCGATAAATATTACACCAATGCAATATATTTGAATGTTACGTTTACTTACTGATTTATAATGGCCAACAGTTTCTTTCAAGAAAAGGTAGAAAAAATCATGTATTGTCAGTTACATTTATACTGGTTTTAAAAATAATTTTATTCACATAAATTCATTGGTTTAGATGCATTCCGCTAATATTCCCTAAATTGTGCCATTGTATTAAAATCATATCGACTCCTTTCACTTTCGTTTTCGGTTCTATTTTGGATTTGGATCCCATTTTAAGACTCACGTGAACATCACACGTACCAATTTGTAATTCTCTAATCAACAACAACCTTATGCGAATTATCATAATAATCAAAATATACGCAACACGAGCATGTTACGGTAAACAATATGCCGGGTGTTACAACGGAAAATCGACTACAATTTTTGTTAATTATAGAATTTGATTAACGAGACCTACGATTCTTGTAAAACTCCATTGATTAATTGTTGGTTGCGCAACTTCCAGGGAAAAGTTCAATAATATATATAAAAAACATACAGAAATTAGGGAGACATTTAATTGGCAGTGTACGTGGCACTCTCCAAACATGTACATTACCTCACTATGCTCCCGGACTTTCGTACTATGATCTGACCTTCCGACCTTTGAGGAAACACTACAATCCGCAATCTGGTGACGCACTGGAAAACACCGTCTGTTCCCTCAATCAATATTGATCTTGTTGGTTTATTAAAACTCATATCGGCTTTTACAAAAGACTAATTGTATAAATATAGTATAACTAATCGTAGATTTTGAAAATCAAAATAAGACCACGAGTGACCGACGTACGTACAAGGATTAAACGAGTGGGCGGAACTTGCCCCCAAGAGTTTAATCGTTAAAGAGAAACTTCACGATTTTTTACATGTTAGCTAAATATGTTCCTGGTGATATAAAATAAATATTCACAAAGCTTTATCGACATATTTCCACGTAATCAGTACCCGTAAATTGAAGAAGGAGAGATAATACAATGGACAAAAGAACAATGATCCACAAAACACTAAATAGAAAACTATAGTTAGAGCAACACGAACGCTATTAAACACCGCGGTGAACTCCGGAGTTCAGTGGAGTTAGCTAGAATTAGAATATATATAGAAATATAGAAAATATTATAATAAGAAAAATATGAATACAAAACGAAATAACAGCTGATGGAACTGTAAATTATTATTTTTCTGGATAAATATCTTCTTAGCCACTAGAATTAATAAATAACCAGTATTTGGTTTCCACACAATTATGTTTCATTCTAAGTCAGTAGTTAGCATGTATTCATAAATAAATTATATGTTTATTATTGCAGTATTTTTGTTTTACTTGAATGAGTTTCAGTAAACGTTATTGCATACATACATATCTACCATTACCAAGAAACCACTCACGTGAACTTGCTTCTATGATTGCATTAGTAGAATTTTATAGTTTTGTACTCAGAAAGTTGCGGTATTTAAGCACACAAAACGAACATTGTAAACAATTTAATAAAACATTATATGTACGTGCATAATTTTGCAGATTTATACAGACGAACAGAGAGACACATAAAACTGTTATGCCTGCATATTTATCATTTATTACGAATCATTCTTTCTTGAAAAATGACATTTTTACATTGATTACTTAGAAACAGAAATATATCGGATTTGTCATTACATAATATATATTGTTCCTGATTAGGTCTACAGCTAAACACTTTAAATAGACGTGCGTGGGTAATGTATGTAATATGATTGTCAGTTAAACATTGTATTAATATATTATGTTTCTGTGACCAAAACAGCTCATCACATCTTTGATTGTAGCACATTTGAATGGGTGAAGTAATGTTTTTACTGACGTCATACTATTCAATTACGGTGTGAAGTGGATGCTGTCATTCAGATTATTAGCATGGAACTTCTGTACTGCTATTAGTATATTTTGCAACTAAAACATCTTCTAATGTTTAGAATAATGTTTATTTGTATTTGTTTTCAGTTGATCAGTATATGTAATGTACAAATTTACTTTAAAAACATATATATCCGGAATACTAATAGAACAGTGATACAAAGCTACGTAGCACCTTCTGTCATTAAGTCCCACTACATCGTTTCTGACATACGCGTCCCTGTAGCAGAGGTTGGGAAATTCTACACAATTCTAATCATTAGCTAGACAGTTGTTCATATTAAAATTTTTACTTTGGATATGACAAAGCCTAAGAATTACATGTATGGCTATATAAACAATGACGCCATAATATTCCCGATATACTTATGTTTCGCACATGCGAATTATCACATTGTGGTCATCACTGCTAAGTGATTTCATGTATTTCACAGGACTGTAGCACTTTCATAAATTAAAACTTTACATTTTCCCTTCCGATTAAGCGAATAATAATGTCCTATTAGAATTAAGTGTATGTGTAACATTTTCACATGGATAAAATTTGATTGGTCAGATAAAATGATTTGCTAAAATATTACTACCCGTATCGACATCTCCAAAAAATGTATGACTATCAAGATTCATTTCTTAATTGGTGCATAAACGTTTGAATATGCTAAAGGGATAATCAAAAGATATGTCGAAGATAGACAACCAATATAATGATAAAAAAAATAAAGATCGAGCAACACAAACCCAACTAAACAAGGGAAGTTAATTCAGGTGTTCAGGAAGGGTAAATAGTTCCTACTCCACTAGTGAGACCCGTCGTGTAACTCTTGTTTACAATAAAGTGAAAAATCATAAACGACCAGAGAATGTCGGGATTTGTGTCTACGACAAACAGAATGTTACCCGTTGTCAATTTTCGTGGATTAGATAGATGTTCGATGATACATGCATTTGTGTATATCACCCATTTCAAAATTAACACGCACTGTCCTGCATTGGTGGTACAAACGAACCAACAAATAATTATTCAATGACCTATAACATTCACAGTATTGGAACATTTCAATGAATGATGGAACTGTGGTAGGATATCATCATTTTAATTACAATTGTCAATAATTTAGCAAACTTGGCGTTCCGAGCAACTGATTAAAATTACAGGTAAGATATTATCCGTTCCATTAACACATAAGAACTCCTTCTAACAGCTCTATTAACATATCTGAACTCCTTCTAACAGCTCTATTAACATCTGAGAGCTTGTTCTGACCATTTGTCTAGCTAGCCCTGATCAAGTTATCCCTTCGATTCTCTCATCCTTTTACATTACTTCCTTTACAAGTTTTAACATAGATGTTTTCATAATTTGTTAATCTACAATTCACATGGGAGTGTGGTTTAATCTCAATTCAAGATTTTATTAGATAACGCTCAGACACAATATATGTGTTACATGAGGTCAACATATCAAACAAATTTTACATAAATGACGAAATGAACAGATAACAGATATAACACATGGTAAATACAATACATGGTAAATACAATACATAGTAAATACAATACATGGTAAATACAATACATGGTAAATACAATACATAGTAAATACAATACATGGTAAATACAATACATGGTAAATACAATACATAGTAAATACAATACATAGTAAATACAATACATGGTAAATACAATACATGGTAAATACAATACATAGTAAATACAATACATGGTAAATACAATACATGGTAAATACAATACATAGTAAATACAATACATAGTAAATACAATACATGATAAATACAATACATAGTAAATACAATACATGGTAAATACAATACATGGTAAATACAATACATAGTAAATACAATGCATGGTAAATACAATACATAGTAAATACAATACATGGTAAATACAATACATAATAAATACAATACATGGTACATACAATACATGGTAAATACAATACATGGTAAATACAATACATGGTAAATACAATACATGGTAAATACAATACATAGTAAATACAATACATAGTAAATACAATACATGGTAAATACAATACATCGTAAATACAATACATGGTACATACAATACATAGTAAATACAATACATGGTAAATACAATACATAATAAATACAATACATGGTACATACAATACATGGTAAATACAATACATGGTAAATACAATACATGGTAAATACAATACATGGTAAATACAATACATGGTAAATACAATACATAGTAAATACAATACATAGTAAATACAATACATGGTAAATACAATACATAGTAAATACAATACATAGTAAATACAATACATGGTAAATACAATACATAGTAAATACAATACATAGTAAATACAATACATAGTAAATACAATACATAGTAAATACAATACATGATCAATACAATACATGGTAAATACAATACATAGTAAATACAATACATGGTAAATACAATACATGGTAAATACAATACATCGTAAATACAATACATGGTAAATACAATACATAGTAAATACAACACATAGTAAATACAATACATGGTAAATACAATACATAGTAAATACAATACATAGTAAATACAATACATAGTAAATACAATACATAGTAAATACAATACATAGTAAATACAATACATGGTAAATACAATACATAGTAAATACAATACATAGTAAATACAATACATAGTAAATACAATACATGGTAAATACAATACATCGTAAATACAATACATAGTAAATACAATACATAGTAAATACAATACATGGTAAATACAATACATAGTAAATACAATACATAGTAAATACAATACATGGTAAATACAATACATAGTAAATACAATACATAGTAAATACAATACATAGTAAATACAATACATAGTAAATACAATACATGGTAAATACAATACATAGTAAATACAATACATAGTAAATACAATACATAGTAAATACAATACATAGTAAATACAATACATGGTAAATACAATACATCGTAAATACAATACATGGTAAATACAATACATAGTAAATACAATACATGGTAAATACAATGCATAGTAAATACAATACATAGTAAATACAATACATAGTAAATACAATACATGGTAAATACAATACATCGTAAATACAATACATGGTAAATACAATACATAGTAAATACAATACATAGTAAATACAATACATAGTAAATACAATACATAGTAAATACAATACATAGTAAATACAATACATAGTAAATACAATACATGGTAAATACAATACATAGTAAATACAATACATGGTAAATACAATACATAGTAAATACAATACATAGTAAATACAATACATAGTAAATACAATACATAGTAAATACAATACATGGTAAATACAATACATGGTAAATACAATACATAGTAAATACAATACCTAGTAAATACAATACATGGTAAATACAATACATAGTAAATACAATACATGGTAAATACAATACATAGTGAATACAATACATAGTAAATACAATACATGGTAAATACAATACATAGTAAATACAATACATGGTAAATACAATACATAGTGAATACAATACATAGTAAATACAATACATGGTAAATACAATACATAGTAAATACAATATATGGTAAATACAATACATGGTAAATACAATACATAGTAAATACAACACATAGTAAATACAATACATAGTAAATACAATACATGGTAAATACAATACATGGTAAATACAATACATGGTAAATACAATACATGGTAAATACAATACATAGTAAATACAATACATGGTAAATACAATACATAGTAAATACAATACATAGTAAATACAATACATGGTAAATACAATACATGGTAAATACAATACATAGTAAATACAATACATGGTAAATACAATATATGGTAAATACAATACATAATAAATACAATACATAGTAAATACAATACATGGTAAATACAATACATGGTAAATACAATACATGGTAAATACAATACATAGTAAATACAATACATAGTAAATACAATACATGGTAAATACAATATATGGTAAATACAATACATGGTAAATACAATACATGGTAAATACAATACATAGTAAATACAATACATGGTAAATACAATACATAGTAAATACAATACATGGTAAATACAATATATGGTAAATACAATATATGGTAAATACAATACATGGTAAATACAATACATGGTAAATACAATACATAGTAAATACAATACATGGTAAATACAATACATGGTAAATACAATACATAGTAAATACACTACATAGTAAATACAATACATGGTAAATACAATACATGGTAAATACAATACATGGTAAATACAATACATAGAAAATACAATACATGTTAAATACAATACATAGTAAATACAATACATAGTAAATACAATACATAGTAAATACAATACATGGTAAATACAATATATGGCAAATACAATACATAATAAATACAATACATAGTAAATAGAAAACATGGTAAATACAATACATGGTATATACAATACATAGTAAATACAATGCATAGTAAATACAATACATGGTAAATACAATAAATGGTTAATACAATACGTGGTAAATACAATACATGGTAAATACAATACATAGTTAATACAATACATAGTAAATACAATACATGATAAATACAATACATAGTAAATACAATACATAGTAAATACAATACATGGTAAATACAATATATGGTAAATACAATACATGGTAAATACAATACATGGTAAATACAATACATAGTAAATACAATACATGGTAAATACAATACATGGTAAATACAATACATAGTAAATACAATACACGGTAAATACAATACATAGTAAATACAATACATGGCAAATACAATACATGGTAAATACAATACATGGTAAATACAATACATGATAAATACAATACATAGTAAATACAATACATGATAAATACAATACATAGTAAATACAATACATGGTAAATACAATACATGGTAAATACAATATATGGTAAATACAATACATAGTAAATACAATACATGGTAAATACAATACATAGTAAATACAATACATGGTAAATACAATACATGGTAAATACAATACATAATAAATACAATACATAGTAAATACAATACATAGTAAATACAATACATGGTAAATACAATACATGGTAAATACAATACATGGTAAATACAATACATAGTAAATACAATACATGGTAAATACAATACATGGTAAATACAATACATAGTAAATACAATACATGGTAAATACAATACATAGTAAATACAATACATCGTAAAAACAATACATAGTAAATACAATATATGGTAAATACAATACATAGTAAATACAATACATAGTAAATACAATACATGGTAAATACAATACATGATAAATACAATACATAGTAAATACAATACATGATCAATACAATACATAGTAAATACAATACATGGTAAATACAATACATAGTAAATGCAATACATAGTAAATACAATACATGGTAAATACAATACATAGTAAATACAATACATGGTAAATACAATACATGGTAAATACAATACATAGTAAATACAATACATGGTAAATACAATACATGGTAAATACAATACATGGTAAATACAATACATAGTAAATACAATACATGGTAAATACAATACATAGTAAATACAATACATCGTAAAAACAATACATAGTAAATACAATACATGGTAAATACAATACATGATAAATACAATACATGGTAAATACAATACATAGTAAATACAATACATGGTAAATACAATACATGGTAAATACAATACATAGTAAATACAATACATGGTAAATACAATACATAGTAAATACAATACATAGTAAATACAATACATGGTAAATACAATATATGGTAAATACAATACATAGTAAATACAATACATAGTAAATACAATACATGGTAAATACAATACATGGTAAATACAATACATAGTAAATACAATACATGGTAAATACAATACATAGTAAATACAATACATCGTAAAAACAATACATGGTAAATACAATACATAGTAAATACAATACATGGTAAATACAATACATAGTAAATACAATACATAGTAAATACAATACATAGTAAATACAATACATGGTAAATACAATACATAGTAAATACAATATATGGTAAATACAATACATAGTAAATAAAATCCATAGTAAATACAATGCATGGTAAATACAATACATAGTAAATACAATACATGTTAAATACAATACATAGTAAATACAATACATAGTAAATACAATACATAGTAAATACAATGCATGGTAAATACAATACATAGTAAATGCAATACATAGTAAATACAATACATGGTAAATACAATACATAGTAAATACAATACATGGTAAATACAATACATAGTAAATACAATACATGGTAAATACAATACATGGTAAATACAATACATAGTAAATACAATACATGGTAAATACAATACATGGTAAATACAATACATGGTAAATACAATACATAGTAAATACAATACATGGTAAATACAATACATAGTAAATACAATACATCGTAAAAACAATACATAGTAAATACAATACATGGTAAATACAATACATGATAAATACAATACATGGTAAATACAATACATAGTAAATACAATACATGGTAAATACAATACATGGTAAATACAATACATAGTAAATACAATACATGGTAAATACAATACATAGTAAATACAATACATAGTAAATACAATACATGGTAAATACAATATATGGTAAATACAATACATAGTAAATACAATACATAGTAAATACAATACATGGTAAATACAATACATGGTAAATACAATACATGGTAAATACAATACATAGTAAATACAATATATGGTAAATACAATACATGGTAAATACAATACATAGTAAATACAATACATGGTAAATACAATACATAGTAAATACAATACATAGTAAATACAATACATAGTAAATACAATACATGGTAAATACAATACATAGTAAATACAATATATGGTAAATACAATACATAGTAAATAAAATCCATAGTAAATACAATGCATGGTAAATACAATACATAGTAAATACAATACATGTTAAATACAATACATAGTAAATACAATACATAGTAAATACAATACATAGTAAATACAATGCATGGTAAATACAATACATAGTAAATACAATACATAGTAAATACAATACATGATCAATACAATACAGAGTAAATACAATACATGGTAAATACAATACATAGTAAATACAATACATGGTAAATACAATACATAGTAAATACAATACATGGTAAATACAGTACATAGTAAATACAATACATGGTAAATACAATACATGGTAAATACAATACATAGTAAATACAATACATAGTAAATACAATATATGGTAAATACAATACATAGTAAATACAATACATAGTAAATACAATACATAGTAAATACAATACATGGTAAATACAATACATGGTAAATACAATACATGGTAAATACAATACATAGTAAATACAATACATAGTAAATACAATACATGGTAAATACCATACATAGTAAATACAATACATGGTAAATACAATACATAGTAAATACAATACATAGTAAATACAATGCATGGTAAATACAATACATGGTAAATACAATACATGGTAAATACAATACATAGTAAATAGAATACATAGTAAATACAATACATGGTAAATACAATACATGGTAAATACAATACATAGTAAATAGAATACATGGTAAATACAATACATAGTAAATACAATACATAGTAAATACAATACATAGTAAATACAATACATGGTAAATACAATACATGGTAAATACAATACATAGTAAATACAATACATGGTAAATACAATACATGATAAATACAATACATAGTAAATACAATACATGATCAATACAATACAGAGTAAATACAATACATGGTAAATACAATACATAGTAAATACAATACATGGTAAATACAATACATAGTAAATACAATAGATAGTAAATACAATACATGGTAAATACAATACATAGTAAATACAATATATGGTAAATACAATACATAGTAAATACAATATATGGTAAATACAATACATGGTAAATACAATACATGGTAAATACAATACATGATCAATACAATACAGAGTAAATACAATACATGGTAAATACAATACATAGTAAATACAATACATGGTAAATACAATACATGGTAAATACAATACATGGTAAATACAATACATAGTAAATACAATACATAGTAAATACAATACATAGTAAATACAATACATAGTAAATACAATACATGGTAAATACAATACATAGTAAATACAATACATGGTAAATACAATACATAGTAAATACAATACATGGTAAATACAATACATAGTAAATACAATACATGGTAAATACAATACATAGTAAATACAATACATGGTAAATACAATACATAGTAAATACAATACATGGTAAATACAATACATGATAAATACAATACATAGTAAATACAATACATGATCAATACAATACAGAGTAAATACAATACATGGTAAATACAATAAATAGTAAATACAATACATGGTAAATACAATACATGGTAAATACAATACATGGTAAATACAATACATGGTAAATACAATACATGATCAATACAATACAGAGTAAATACAATACATGGTAAATACAATACATAGTAAATACAATACATGGTAAATACAATACATGGTAAATACAATACATGGTAAATACAATACATAGTAAATACAATACATAGTAAATACAATACATAGTAAATACAATACATAGTAAATACAATACATGGTAAATACAATACATAGTAAATACAATACATGGTAAATACAATACATAGTAAATACAATACATGGTAAATACAATACATGGTAAATACAATACATGGTAAATACAATACATGGTAAATACAATACATGATCAATACAATACAGAGTAAATACAATACATGATCAATACAATACAGAGTAAATACAATACATGGTAAATACAATACATAGTAAATACAATACATGGTAAATACAATACATGGTAAATACAATACATGATCAATACAATACAGAGTAAATACAATACATGGTAAATACAATACATAGTAAATACAATACATGGTAAATACAATACATGGTAAATACAATACATGGTAAATACAATACATAGTAAATACAATACATAGTAAATACAATACATAGTAAATACAATACATAGTAAATACAATACATGGTAAATACAATACATAGTAAATACAATACATGGTAAATACAATACATAGTAAATACAATACATGGTAAATACAATACATAGTAAATACAATACATGGTAAATACAATACATAGTAAATACAATACATGGTAAATACAATACATAGTAAATACAATACATGGTAAATACAATACATGATAAATACAATACATAGTAAATACAATACATGATCAATACAATATATAGTAAATACAATACATGGTAAATACAATACATAGTAAATACAATACATGGTAAATACAATACATAGTAAATACAATACATAGTAAATACAATACATAGTAAATACAATACATAGTAAATACAATACATAGTAAATACAATACATAGTAAATACAATACATGGTAAATACAATACATGGTATATACAATACATGGTAAATGCAATACATAGTAAATACAATACTTGATAAATACAATACATGGTAAATACAATACATGGTAAATACAACACATGGTAAATACAATACATAGTAAATACAATACATAGTAAATACAATACATGGTAAATACAATACATACTAAATACAATACATAGTAAATACAATACATGGTAAATACAATACATAGTAAATACAATACATGGTAAATACAATACATGGTAAATACAATACATAGTAAATACAATACATAGTAAATACAATACATGGTAAATACAATACATGGTAAATACAATACATGGTAAATACAATACATGGTAAATACAATACATAGTAAATACAATACATGGTAAATACAATACATAGTAAATACAATACATAGTAAATACAATACATAGTAAATACAATACATGGTAAATACAATACATGGTAAATGCAATACATAGTAAATACAATACATGGTAAATACAATACATAGTAAATACAATACATAGTAAATACAATACATGGTAAATACAATACATAGTAAATACAATACATGGTAAATACAATACATAGTAAATACAATACATGGTAAATACAATACATAGTAAATACAATACATGGTAAATACAATACATAGTAAATACAATACATGGTAAATACAATATATGGTAAATACAATATATGGTAAATACAATACATGGTAAATACAATACATGGTAAATACAATACATAGTAAATACAATACATGGTAAATACAATACATAGTAAATACAATACATAGTAAATACAATACATAGTAAATACAATACATGGTAAATACAATACATGGTAAATGCAATACATGGTAAATACAATACATGGTAAATACAATACATAGTAAATACAATACATGGTAAATACAATACATAGTAAATACAATACATAGTAAATACAATACATAGTAAATACAATACATGGTAAATACAATACATGGTAAATGCAATACATAGTAAATACAA
The DNA here is from genome assembly GCA_963383655.1 of Bathymodiolus septemdierum. Taxonomy (NCBI): domain Eukaryota; kingdom Metazoa; phylum Mollusca; class Bivalvia; order Mytilida; family Modiolidae; genus Bathymodiolus; species Bathymodiolus septemdierum. The sequence continues at coordinate 5,960,487 of OY726520.1, forward strand.
TACATGGTAAATACAATACATAGTAAATACAATACATAGTAAATACAATACATGGTAAATACAATACATAGTAAATACAATACATGGTAAATACAATACATAGTAAATACAATACATGGTAAATACAATACATAGTAAATACAATACATGGTAAATACAATACATAGTAAATACAATACATGGTAAATACAATATATGGTAAATACAATATATGGTAAATACAATACATGGTAAATACAATACATGGTAAATACAATACATAGTAAATACAATACATGGTAAATACAATACATAGTAAATACAATACATAGTAAATACAATACATAGTAAATACAATACATGGTAAATACAATACATGGTAAATGCAATACATAGTAAATACAATACATGGTAAATACAATACATAGTAAATACAATACATAGTAAATACAATACATGGTAAATACAATACATAGTAAATACAATACATAGTAAATACAATACATGGTAAATACAATACATAGTAAATACAATACATAGTAAATACAATACATAGTAAATACAATACATGGTAAATACAATACATAGTAAATACACTACATAGTAAATACAATACATGGTAAATACAATACATAGTAAATACAATACATGGTACATACAATACATGGTAAATACAATACATGGTAAATACAATACATAGTAAATACAATACATGGTAAATACAATACATAGTAAATACAATACATAGTAAATACAATACATGGTAAATACAATACATAGTAAATACAATACATGGTAGATACAATACATGATTATTTTGATTGAAATAAGTGAATAAATAAATACAATTTTATAAGATGCTAACAAGTTTCCTTATAAAATATGATATTTTGATATATAGATTAGTATTACAAAAAGATAAAAGTCCTTTGAATGTTAAGTCACTTGGGTATGTTGTGTAGTAATTTGTAATAAGTTTTTTTTCTTAAATTTAATAAATATGGGAAATTACAAATAAATAGGTAATGAAATTCATTCCCAATTTCTTCATTACATAAATGACATGAACGATTTTCTCTTGGGATATTTTTCCATCGTCCCATTTCTGTTGAAATTTTTAGATTACATGTGCGCAGTTTTGTTATCCATATTCTTTTGTTTTCAGAGAGTCTAGTTAAATAATTTTCAAAAGAAAAATCTGTTTTGAAGTTAGAATAAAACTGTCCTCGTGAGGAATTTATCATTTCACTAGTACACCTTTGAATAAATTGATCTTTTAGAGTTTGATTTAAAAGTAATTTAATGCGAGTATAATCAGAACTATCCTGGCTATGGAAAATATAGTCAAGACCTGAGTCATTAAAAATTGATTCAGCATGGTTCAACCATGTGAAGGTTTGAACACCATTATTATTTAGACTCAACAATAATCGATATATAGAGCTACTTAATTTCTCATTTTCCAATAATTTATTCCAATATGACACCATTCTCATTTTTACCTTAATTTCTACAGGAAACCTCCCCAGTTCCCCATACACCATGAAATAAGGTGTTGTAGTTCGAACTTTGAGTATTCGTTTGCAAAACTGTAAATAGATTTGTTCAATTATTTTTATATTTTCATAACCCCATATTTCTGACCCGTAAAGTAAAATTGGTTCAACCATAGCATCAAAAAGTTTAAGCTGTAAGTCAATCGGAATATATTGATTTCTAATACTCTTATAAATACTAAAGAGTGATTTTTGGGGTTGGCGAGCTAGTTTTTTTTCCGAGTCTTATTAAAATTGCCATTGTATCTAAATATCAATCCAAGATAAGAATATGAATCTACAATTTCTAGTGTTTTATTTTGTAACTTAAAATCATATCTTAGTCGTATTTTTCCTTTACTAAATATCACTACTTTTGTTTTATTTACATTTACTTCTAGTTTCCATATTTCACAATAAGATTGGAAAATATTCAGTGCATTTTGCATACCTTCTTTAGTATCAGCTAAAATAACTATCATATTTTATATCACTATACATATTATATATTACATTAAAAAAATTCCCTTTTATTTCACTACTCAGTAGTTTGTTCCACAAGCCAATTCTTCACACTGTATCGAATGCCTTGCGGAAATCTAAAAAGGTACACAATAATTTTTTCCCAAAGGACTGATACAATGAAATTAATCCATCTAAAACGAAAATGTTATCAATTGTAGAGTGTCATTTTCTAAAACCTGCTTGATTATAAGAAATCAATGACACTTCGTTTGCAAAAAAAAAAGTTAATCTTTCATTTATAATTGAAGTAAAAAGTTTCCCCAGACAACTTATCCAGGTAATAGCTCTGAAGTTGTCGGGATCCTTCACATCACCTTTATTCTTATATATTGATTTAATTATGCCAATAGTCCAGCTATCTGGTACAATACCAGAATCTAAAACGAGATTGAAAATATTTTTAAAAACATGAATATATTCTGAGGGGGATATTTTTAGATATTCGTTCAAAACGTTATGTAGCCCAGGAGATTTACTTTTTTCAGCCCCTTTAATGCATCTACGATCTCTTTCTCCGTTATTTCACCGTTTAAAATTTCATTATAGATTGGATTATTACATACCGATCTATGGTCTATTTCTATATCATCATCGTCTTCTTCGTAATTATTGAGATTTTTTAAATACTCATATAATGTGTCTATTGAGATCGGAGGATTCTGTTTATCATTACCTGAAAACTTCTTTAAAGTTCTCCAGTAAGCTTTTTGGATTGGTTTTTGAGTGAGATCTCAGTTCATTTGCACATTTAGTTTGGTACTTACTATAGTGCTTGTTAAGTTCATTTCTAAATTCCTTAGCTTTACTATTTAGTAAAGTTTTTGTCTCTATTGTTTTGTTATTTCTATATTTATTTTTTACCTTATGGAAAGCGTCTCGTTTTTGTTTACATTCCTTGTTGAACCACGGTTTGTTATTATTATTATAGTTCCGTCTTACCGGTTCACGTGCACCAAATACAGTATCGGCGCTAGAAAAAAAAAGTACTACTGATATCACTAATTAGTTTGTTTACCTGTTCTGCCGTTACCGTTGTATGATTGATATCACATAGAATATTATTGATTTCATTCAATGTGTTATTCGGGTCATTTTCTAGTACCTGTACATACTCACTTGCTTTATTCGGGTTCCATCTTACACGTGAGTTACTAACTGGGATGTAAGTATTACTAGTATCATCATGATTAGTCGTATCTTTAGGAAATGATAGAGTAAAATTAATTCGATTATGTACATAAGAGAACATAAAGTCAAACTCAACTATTTCAAAATATGTAATGATATCGAAAAAGCTAGGAGAAAGCAAGAGATAATCTACTAAACTAGCATCTTTGCAAGTAGTTCTACCAATACCCTGGTCCGAAAAAGGTCGATCATTACCTATGAAAAGATTACATCGTTTACATAATTCTAACAATTTCGTACCATATTTATTGACCCGATCAACATCTTGACTATACCTTTCTAAAGGTATATTTTTTTCTTCTAATTTATTAAGCACATTATCAATATAATCTGTATCATCTACAACATCTAATATATCAAATAATTCTAAGTCATCAACAATATAGTCATTCAATTTGGAGGTTCTTGAATTAAAATCACCAATAATTTAAATATTCTTAGTATTTTGTGAAAATAGAATGAGTAGAAGAGTATTTGGTATATTCAGGTGGGATATAAGTACAGCCTAATAGGGCATTTTCATTTAACGTTGAATATTCTTTTGAAATTTCTATCCATTGAATGTATTCAGAATCTGAATTTATGAATTTTAAAAATTTTGATAATACTTTCTTGAAAACAATTACAATTTCACCTGATTTTTTGGAAAACTTCTTTCTACTCTTAGAAAAATAGCTATAATCATTTGGTAATTTTAGGACATCAAATTTATCAGTTTTTGTTTCAGTAAACAATAATATATCATACATGTTTATTAATGAATCAAAGTCAGGGTTCAATAATTTCGATCTGATACCCCATACATTCAGGTGAGTAATGCTTAGTTTGCTTACATTTCCATTGTTATTGTCTGATGCGTTGTACTAACGGTTCGAGTGACGATCACGAGTGTGTACTAGTGGAGGCTCATTACGGGCGGTTGTTCCATACGGTCTGCCGTCAACAATCAATTTGTCATATACTATAGTAGCACGTTTACCCATTCTCTGAAATTCTTTAAGTTTAGGATATAGCCTTTTCCTCCTTTCCGCTATTTCAGGCGGATATTGTTGCGAAATTATGAAATTTGTTTTCTCTTTCAGTTTGTATGCCGATTTCCTCACCCGCTCGTGATCGCTATATTTTGCAAATTTAGCAATAATACTGCGGGGTTTCCCATCAGATCTGTTACGCAAACGGTGGACATTATGAAACTCAAATGTCCCCAACATTTCCTACATCTAGTTCCGTACGGTTGAAATGTTTTAATACAGCTTCAGTATTTTCATTTTCGTGGTCAGTTTGTTGGATACCACTGAAGATAAGGTTGTACTTCATTGAGTGGGTTTTTAGTTCTAGGAAATTTTCTCTTAGTTCACAATTTTCGTTTACCAAGTCGTAATTAATGTTTTCTAATTTTGTCATTCGATCTGCTACTTCGTGGTGGTGACCCTCTTCTTTCTCTAGAATTTCATCCTGTTTTTTATTGGATATCTCTGATTTCATCTATTTCTTTACGCATGCCTATTAATTGTTTCTCAAATTTATCAAACTGTTCACCCAATTTATCAATGAGGTCCAACTTTGAAAGTTTTTCTTTCATGAATGATTCTATACCCTCAAACCTGCGGTTCATCATGTCTTTGTTTGAGCATAAAGTTTGGAGAAAATTTGTAGAGACTGAAGGTATAGGGAATGGCGGTTGTATATTGCATTGGGTGATGAAAGGAGGGCTTGATACGGGCGCTGGCGTACTGTGACAGACGGGAATATGTTGAGGTTGGAAGATCTGTGGGTGCATGACATTTGGAGCTGGGTGTACAGAATATGTCGTGTTATTTGACTGGAATTGGTTTGGCGACCCATTAAATGATGCATGGGGGCTCAAGTAGAGCTCATGAGCTTGATTTAATAACTGTGAGAATGTTTGTTGTTGTTGTGAGGCGGCCATCTTTACTGTAGTTTTGTTGAGGGGCGTCAAACCTGAACTGGAATCTTCACTGTCTCAGTTCCTTTTTTTCTTGTGTTTTCCCATTTAATTTTGTTCTTCACTCATTAGGAATCACTTTAAATATCACAAACGTTCATTTTGTACATAGACAAAATATCACAGACGCATGTAAACATCAAGTTTTTACCAAAAGTAGTGAGCAGTCGTTCAGACCGATCTGTTCATTCCGCCATCTTAGTTGATATGTTGAATGTTTAGCTTTCCAATCATTTAACTTTGTGTGTACCTTATGAAGGGTATTCCAACAGCGCATGTTATAAGACATGTGTAATTATGTTATTACACTGCCATAAGAAGCCAATCGTAGAATTATTGGGAGAACTTTTTTCAAATAATTCATTGAACTGTTGGTACAAACACCCTACGGATTGGACATAGTTTTGTTGTTCAAAAATAAATGATAGCAAAATTTGCATAAACCGACGGTTGTAGAATTAAATGTTGTGTTAACGTTGGAAATCCAGATTCTGGATTGGGACAGGCACAATTATAGTTGTGCGGGGTGTGTTCTAACGTGTGGACAAATTTCATGATATATGTTAAAAAAAAAATAAAGACATTTTTCTGGAACAAATAAAATAATGATCCATGCCACCAACTATTACCCACCTTTTAGTCACTTGATAGCTTAGTTAACATGACCGATTACTTTAAAGGGTCCTGGTGGCTCAATGGGTTAGGTAGTTGGATTACCTAGCAACTCATACAAACCTATCACTAATACGACGTGGGTTCGCGCCCGGTTTACAAAATTACAAAAAAGGGTGCACTCCACTCGCAGCCGCAAGTGATAGTTTACCAGTTGCTTGCCCATGGTCGGTGGTTCTCTCCGGGTACTCCGGCTTCTTCCCCCACTAAAACTGGTCGCCATAATATAACTGAAATATTGCTGAAAATGGCGTTAAGCACAATAAATCAATCAATCAATCAACCGATTACTTTGCCATTGTGACTATGAAACATGTATATCTATTATCATTAGACGACTAGACGATATACATGTATATTACAAACAATTGGTTTTATTGATTAATGTGTTTGTCGTTATCATCCATATGACTTTATATATTTGTCTTGTGCATTAAGATGTCATTTAAGTATTCTTTTTGTGCGCCCTAAATGTAACCATTGTGCAAATAAATTGAGTTAATTGTTGATTATGCTATTTTGACCGAACAATGCGATGATTACATATTTTGTTATAAGAAATTTACAACTAAATAAACGTTAGAAATAAAAAGAAGAGGCAATCAAGAATGGACAATCCAGAGACTCTCGAAAACATTGAGTACACAAGAAACAGGATGAAGACGAACAAAACAAACTAAAAACACAACACAGAAAACGAAAAACATTAGCAACCAAAAACCCAGGATGAATCCAGGTACTCGTGAATTGTAAGCAGTTCCGGATTTTATACGATACCCGCCGTATTACCCATATATACAATAAAGTCCGGTATACTTCTTAGCAGTGATAGAGGACAGAAGAATAAGATAAAAAAATACTTAGATTACGTACGCCTGAAGTGAGGTAGTGGGACTGCTCGGATAACCACACAGCACTACACACAAAAATAACACACAGGCCATGCAAACTTCAAAGCAAACCATATAACATGTATAAAACTAAGAGTCCACAATGAAGCATACAATTCTCTATGAAAACGTAGAGATGCTTGCCACAAATTAAGACGTTTTTATTAAGGATTTCAATAAAAACTGTTTTAATTTAATTGGACTTATGGGTTCAGATTTGTTACTACCATCAGATAAATAGATGGTAACCGCGATTAAAAGATATCGGTGATGTTAGCTTTCTGAAATGGTTTTCCAATTCCCTGATACTATGCTTTGTTCCCCAGTAATAAAACCGTTAACGGTTTGAAAAATTAATGAAACTTAATGTTTATCTGGTTTTTTTATAGCTTAATCTAGTTTATTTATACCCTAGGGAGTGGTCTGTTTATAGGTTCTGATAACTCCTACTACTTTATACACTAACCTATTATTACAATTAGCATGCAGTATAATATCCGGATGAATGTATTGATTCTGATGTGGGGTCATATATATCTTGTATATTAAATTGAGGAAACGGAACCATGAGAAAGACTATAAATTCAGTAATAATTATTCTGTTGGACTATAGAGCTCTCCAGGGATACATCATTGAATTAATCTAATGTTGATACATATTGAAATCGTTCAGAATCTCTCTAAGACGCATGCACCTCAAAATGGTGACATATTCATTCTATCATGGGAAAAGAAATATCCAAACAGTTTGAAATAAAGCGCAACGGAAATTAGTGTAAATTTTATTATCTTATTACTTCTCTTTTATTGTATGCTTACTTAAGATAATTTTCCTCTTTACCTCCAGTTGTTTGTAGGAGGACTCGTGTCTTCTTTACGTTATTTGTGTTTGTCTGCGCATTGTGGTATCCAACGCATATTGCGTTGCATTTTTATTTTTCTTCGTCTTGTGTACCTATGTTGCCATTTGCTCTAGGTTGTCCATTTTAGATTGCCCCTTCGGTATTCGCTAACGTTTATTTCATACAGGGATTTATCATCTACTTGTAGATGATAAAGCTAAAATTTTACCCTGTAATAAAACTTTGAGTTTTGCTTAGAATAATAAGAGGAGTCGTGTTTATTTCACACAGTTTCACAAGAATGGTCCAAGCGGGCTGAAAAAGCAAGTTTATTAACTGCTTTCGGAATGTTATTACATGCCTTTCTGTCAATGTCCGTAAGTTCACTTCGTGAATTTCCGGAATCTGTGTTTACAGACACGACGGATTCAGCTGTTTTATATAATATTTGCACAGAAAATTATTAACTACCAATTTCTCTCTGATGATATTGAAAGTGCTTAAAAACGTGCATTTATTGGATTTGTATATTAAAACAATAATTTTCTTGTTCTGTTTTTAATTCTAGCCAAAATGACTAAACATTTTGATACAAATCAGTTATTTCCTCTGTTGAAGTGTATGATAAACATATCATAACATGTAATTTTTCATATCATACCCTTCATCAGCCCTCGTTCATATATCATCCCTTGAGCCTTTCGACTCTCGGGCTGATATTATGACCTCGGGCTGATAAAGGGTATGATATGAAAAATGCCATGTAATAATCTATATATATCAAATGATCGATTATATCGTTGTATGTGTACAAAACCATGAGATATAATTTTTATTTTACTTTTTTGTTGGGGAGAAAGAGGTGCAGATGTCGTAGCCTGTATCGTATTGTAGTTGTGTGAACATCGTCTTAATATGCAATCAGTACCTTAAGCTATGAGTTCGATCCTGTCACTGGTAAAATGTACCCGCCACAACATTTTGTGACGGTTAATAAGTTGAGAGAGGTTTATTGCTAAGGCCAGATTCTCTGGTTATCTCCATCAATGGGGTGGGGTAGGTAGATAGGTAGGTAGGTAGTCAGTCAGAAAGTCAATTAGTTAGTTACATTTTGTAGTTATCATTTATTCAGTCCTTCAAGAAGTTTGTAATGTAACAACAATTCATAAATTTGATCAAATGAACAAAATAAATACTCAAATTTAGCAAATGTTTACGAAAATAACAAATACCACACAGGCATAGGTGGACCTTAGCCGATTTTGACTATCCGGTTTAGACCCATTGGTTGTATTGCTCCCAAAACTTTAAATTGTTAGGCTTTCCCATCTTTCCATTTTGAGCGTACCTGATGAAAGTTATTCCAGAAACGCGTCGTGCGCACTAAAATAGATATCTACGTTTTTATTTTCTCTAGGCTATCGTAAGAATATCTCTATATTGAACAATTACTAAACACTTGTATGCTCATTTCTATAAACAACTGACTGGCCGATAGACCGATGTGTATTAAAACATGAACCGGTTTACCCTTACGACCTTAGCGTACTGGTTTTAATTATTTCGATATAATTTGAAAAGCATAATGGACCATTTAGATCGTCTGCTGTCACGTCGACATTATATTTACCCGGATCAGTGATTCGAACTTCCTATGAACATGTTAACATGCTGCAAATCTGTTTAGTTGACGAATGTATTAAGGCTATCTATACTTTTAAGATAGTTTTAGAGATCGTTTGTATGTATATACTATTTTCCCATTGTCTGTGTATTTGGCTTTACTTTGCAATGTTATGTGAAACTCAATGTTCAAACACCTGACATTTGAAAAATAAACTGAAAAACATCAAATTAAAAGTAAGTTTATTCGTTATTAAAAGTGTACATTTATATTTTATACCAACAGACAAGGAAACAAACAGTTGTTATCCAGCATTCGGTGCTTCAAAAAGGAAATTAACTTGTATTCCTCCGATACAAATCTCCTTTTCAATGAATTCTGAATCTTTTATACAAATACACCATACCTTAAAGGCATATTGTCTGCCAAAATCGTAATTTTTTCATGCCCAAAATTATTGTCGTTTTCCGTACTGACCTTCATAAAATGAAGATTAAACACCGAATTATTGGCGAATACGCTACGAAACGTTGTTTTTTCGATATAAAAAGGCTGATCATCGTTACTGGAAGCTAATTAATCATGCACTGACCTGAGCGAGGCCAAATCTATTTTTATCTATTATGCCAGTAGCCCGGATGCTGCAGCATGGATGTTAAAATTCGTGTTTGTTTACCTCGCAAATACGGCCGTTTTATGCTACTCATTGACAATAATTTGCTGTTGCCAGGTGCAAGATTACATATATTGAATAATATCTACCGAAAATGATCATAGGCATCATCATAAATTCATAAAATATGAAAAACGATTGAGAAAAGAAGGAAAAAACATGCTTGGCTTACCTATCAAGCAAAATCTTTGCCACTTCAGCGCGAGTTTGGACGCGTAGCACTTCCTTGAGTTCGTTCCAATGGTCCAACTGATCCCCTACATATATCCTGCATTTGTTCCATTTGGAAGATACTTCACTTCTATTCATCTTTCTCTCTGAATCCGTCAAGTCCGCTTTCTTTCACGCGTTGACACTTTCTCTTTTGCCCAAAAACCACATGTTGTTTATTGTTTCTAGACAGTGCGCATGCTCAAGACGGGTTCACATAGAAGGTCATATGAATAGATTTGAATTCTTGTTATCCTGGACAGTAATTCCGATAACGATAGTTTTGGGTCTTTTTTTGTCACAAAATCGTATCTTTTGCAGCATAACTCGGTGTTAATCATCATTTAATGAAGGTCAGTACGGAAAGCGACATTAATTTTGGGTATGAAAAAATTACGATTTTGGTAGACAATATGCCTTTAAGTATGATAAATCTATATATCAATTTCCACTAATAAACAATTGACTAAAACAATCTGACCTTTAGTAGCTTTACGTCCATTCAAATGGATTACTAGTATAATGCCACTTGAAAACGCAAATCATTGAAAAATAATTAAGTATCAATAATACCGTCGTTGATAGCCATTCTGCTCAAATCTACTTGTTTAGTGTAGGTATTGTTTGGAATACAGCTTAACTATTAATATAGCTAGGATGACAAGGTTTTTTTGTTATGTTAAAGATGATTTGATTTGATTTGATTTTTGGTGTTTTAACGCCACTTTCAACAATATTTCAGCTATATCATGGCGACCCGTTTTAGTGGTGAAGGAAGCCGGAGTACCCGTAGAGAACCACCGACCATGGGCAAGCAACTGGTAAACTTTATCACTTGCGACTGCGAGTCGAGTGCACCCTTTTTTGTAATTTACAAAGCCAGGCGCGAACCCACGCCGTATTGGTGATAGGCTTGTATGAGTTGTTTATGTTAAAGAAGTGAAACGTTTCGGGGGTGGGGGTTAACGCCAATTTCAACAATATTTTAGTTATATCTTGGCGGCCAGTTTTATTGGTGGAGGAAACTGGAGTATCCGCAGAAAATCACCGACCTGCCGCAAGTCACTATCAAACTTTATCACACAATGTTGTATCTAGTACACCCCACATGAAACGTTTCTGAGTTTTGTTACATGATGACATGACTATAATATACACTATATTCTGATTCCTAATATTACTTCTATCAAAAACATCGACTAAATTCATTTCCACATCACTCAACATTTAAAGAAGGTATGCATATATATTTCAGAGCATTTATTTGAACTTCATAACTATCAAATTAAAGGGAGATAATACTACTGCATGTCACCAAAATGATTTATCTTTCTTTCCTCCTATATCACCCAGTTTGCCAAAAAAATATTTATTTCATAAATGCACATATATATTTATTAACTGTAAAATGTATTATGTTCCAAATTCTACTATTATTTGACAACAGTCTTCCTCTTCATTACAAAAAACTGAACAAACTCATTTTGCAGTGATGGGTGATTCAATGTGTTCCTGTTATTTACAATTTTTTCCGGGAAATACCACTAACATGACATTACTCTACTTCTATTATTAATTAGTAAACAATTGGACTCAGATTGACCTTTCCATAATTGAACTTGATTCTACATCGTGAGTATTCATTTATTACCGAAGATGATGTTGAATTAATGGAGGTATTAACTATCTAAAAATAGCATTATTTTTTAATAAAGTATCATCGCAATTACCAGGGATGTATAAAAAGAGATTCAAGGTCATAATAGCGATGCATGTGAACAAATAATGCGAAGGACACAATTACCACAGATGCTTACTCAGAATTTGAAGGTCACTATTATAATGTATGTGTACACGGAATTTGAAGGCCATTGTTATAATCTATTTGTATACAGAATTTGACGTCCACAATTACAATAGAAGTATACACATAATTTGATGGCATCAATTACAATGTATATGTACTCATATTTTAACGGCCACTATTACAACGTATGTGTACAAAACATTTCAAGGCCACAATTATATTAATATATGTGTACTAAGAATTTGAAAATCACAATCTATGTGCACAGTTAATTTCACGGTCACAATTTCAACGTATGCGTAGAAAAAATTTTAAGACCACAATTATAATGTATGTTTTCAAACAATTTGTTGACCACAATCATAATGCATGTTCACACTTAATTAGACGGCAACAATTTCAATGTGTACACAAAATTTGATGTTTTAATATTTTACGATCCTTCATGCAATGTGTGCATTTTATGGGGCTTTTTAATTGAACGAGTGAGTGATTGTTGTTTAATGCCAACTCAGCAATTGTTCAGCTATATCATGGCGAGAACAAGTGAATTGTCAATGAGATGATGATACAGTCCGCTTTGTACTAGACCAACATGTTTAGTTGGATTTTTTTTTTATAGTACTAGCTCACTGAAACAACAGATAGACATGTCGCCCCACTCGGACACAGTATCCTGATTCCGAGTCAACCAGTCTTTGTTCTTTCTCCTTAATGTTACGTGCTAAGCGGAGAAGCAACAAATATCAATTTTATAGTCTTTGGTTTTGGCCCGATTGAAGAAGCAAATCAAACTAATGGTATCACGTTGAATTATTGTTCTCAATATTTCATAATCAAAGTAGGCCCTCTTCAATGTCACCAGTGAAGTATACAACAAAATGAAGATATTAATTGATTGATTAATTGCTCTTTCGTGTCGACTAAGCAGTAATTCACTAGAACATGCTTACAAGCTAACAATTTATATTATCATCCTCTAAAGAGCTAACATCGTGGGTTAAGCTGCAAGCAGAAATCTTTTGTAAGGCACGCTGCAGGCGTGCTTTACAAAAGATTTCTACTTGCAGCTTAATCCACGATGTTAGCTCTTTAGAGGATGATACTGTTTTTGTCTTCTGTGTAACGTTTGTTTTAGTGTTCGTGTTCTATATTGTCGTCTGTATAGCGATTTTAGTGCATCTGCTGTATAATAAATGACCCATTTCCATGTGACCTTCACCAGTGTTTTAAATAACACGTCACAGCTTGTGTTGATGCGAGTGTTCTAAAAATAGCCATCCAATAGCCATAGGTGACCTAATACCACTGCTCTTATTAACCCAGTTCAGATATCTTGCATAATATATCACACTGCACACATGATACACGTTACAGTATAATTGTATGCAATATTTTTGCCAGTTTCTGCTAAACCAGAAAACACAAGACTTTAATATACCTTTTTAGGCTTAATTCAATAAATGCACTCAATACACAGCATGACCTAATTCTTGTGCTTGGTCATCCTGTCAATCAGGGAGAGGCGTGTCTTTGATGAAAATTCATTGATAGAACCCACGTGGTTGCAATTTTGTAAATAGAAATACGGGGTATAAATAATTTCGCGCGCAAACATGGGAGTTTGTCCCCGCTGCATAAACCAATCACCGTTTAGAAAAAACGCTACACAGAAGACAATATAGTTTATGCTCAGAGTTGAAAATATCTAGTATGACAAACAACAGGAATATCTGGCCTTTTTTTTTTACTTTATTTTGATACCAATTAAAAAATGGAGACTCCAGTACATTTATTTATATCAATTTTTTATCTTGTGATTTTATTTATTTATACGCAGGTTTGATAAATATAACAAGGATATAAATTCTCATAAATATCAACCTCCTTTTATTTTCGACTTTATGATATTGTACAGTAATCTTACATCCATAAAAAACCTTTAATTTAGTTTGTACTTTACTCAATATTTAAAGTAACTATGGAACCTTTTTAAAAATGTACATTTTATAGTGTTATTCGTGTTTTATGTTCTAATATTATTAGACTTTATTATTCTCTTTTTAATAACAAAAATAATTGTTTGCAGTATTTGGTGATTCGTCATATTTATGTTTTTTTCATATATATATAAAATTAGTTTTGCTTCAAGAAATCACTTTACTTTTATTATTATTAATAACTACATACACAATTAAACTCAGACTGACCTTTCCACAATCAAACTTAATTGCATGTATCCATTTATTACAGAACAAATACCGGGGTATGCTATTCTTGAATTATTAGGGCTGTTTCTAAAATACAGTTATTTGTTATTGAAATATCGTTGTAATTACAAAGTATATGTACATTAGAGAATACCGAACGGGTAATCAAAAATGGACAATCCAGAGAAACCGGCATCACAAGACACATAATACGAAGAAAAACACAACACAATACGTGTCGGACATCACCACACGCAAACAAACAACGTAAATAAGACTTCAGTCATCACGTTCAATGCCATGCAATTTCTAGGACCTGTTGTATGACAATAACTATGTGACAATATTATACTTTACGTTTTTATTTTCCCTATTTGTCTTTGTTAGTGCAGCCGGTCAATATTTTAGTATATGGACCGGGCCCGATTAATATAATGTTTTCTTCCGGATTTTGTCCGAACTCGTATTTTGTCTTAGATATACAATAACAAAAACATGTCGTCTGACAGATTTGCATGTATTGAGTATAATATAACAAATAGTTCATGGCACTTCGGGCCAAATGGCAGTTTGTGGTCCGGGATGTCACCTACAAAATATCATATGGACCGAAGCGAAGCTGAGGTCCATATACTATTTTGTGGGTGACAAACCGGTCCATAAACTGCCATATGGCCCTTAGTGCCATGAACTATTTGTTAAATATTGAGCACAATGATATAGTTAGGGTGATGCGATAGGTTACGGTCAACAACAGTGACGTTAGGATATTTCTAACACTTATGATATGATCAGAAAAGTTTGACGACACGAAAGGGGTAATTAGAAGTCGTCAATCGAAGAAGAACAGACAATTCAATTGCTAAAAAGAAAAAAGACAAAAGGACAGACACTGATCTACAAAACATTACATAGAAAACTAAAGATTGAGCAACACAAATCTCTATTAAAAACCAGGGATGAATGATGTAAATATAGGAGAATGGAATTTCGTCAGGTCAATAACTGTAAATTCATGACATTTCTGTCACGTGTGATATGATAACGAATGGGCAAAAGATATTGAGCACAATGAAATAAATAAAGGGGAATGTGATAGGGTCATGTCATCAACTGTGATATGTCATGACATCGCTAGAACCTGTGATATAACGATTACGCAACAAAATTTTATAAGGGAAATGTTCAAGTTATAAAATGTAATGTTACCATGTGATTTCTAAGAAACTGTGATATCGCGACTACATGACAAAGTGATATCAATAGAGAGGAATGTGATAGGTTCAAGTTATTTACTGTGATATGTCATGGAAGTTATAGACCCTATGATAAGACAACGAAAAGTGATTTTATTATCACAGTCAGATAATATCGAAACAGCCTGATATATCTTTTTTTCCACAATGCTAACACATTATATAAATGCAGCCCTGATAAAAAGAGTAGCCAACACTATATTATATGATATTCACTGAGATCATTCTCATATATCGTCTTTAGTGATAAGCCTTCGTGTTTGTTAAACACAAATCATACAAATCATACATGCATCATGGCACTGTATAATATTTCCAGTTAATGTATGTCATTCGTAGTACAATTGAACAGAAGTTGCCATAGAAAAGATTTCCCTCATAATCTGATATAAATTACTAAGATAGCGAAATCAATTTACTTTTACAACTGGGTATGTTAAAACGAAAACTACAAACGGAAATATTGCCAGAAATGTTCTTCAATAAAAATGAACACATGGCGGTCTCTGTTGCATTATATAAAGTAAACAAATTGTTTCAAATCGAATACAACGAATGTATACCAACGATATATTATTCCTGTGAAATCCAGAATCCTAGTTTTGTTTCCGTTGATACACAATGATAGGTAATGAACATGTCATTAGCAGCTAAAACATTCTTTCAGCACGGTAGGTTGTAATTTATAATAATAACACATCAATTTGCAGTAACTCGAGTTGCTAGCTGGATTCCCATGTGGTGATGTCTGTTATTGACTTATTGTATGTCAGTAGTTTTCTTGTTCCCTTCCACCGATTAATCTGACCACCAAGATGTAACTAAAATATTGTTGAAAGTGGTGTTAAACACCCATGCATACTTGTTGAATGTTGGCATTTTACTCGTATGTGGAAAGCACTTGCCTTGCCTGACCGCATCCTTTTACTAAGATGGGAGGTTTGGGCCGATAAAACAAGTTTAACCCCGTCACTTTTTATTGGAGTGCATGTACCAAACAAGGAAAGTGAGTGGTCATGTATTTGGAATTGCTCCGACAGTGTAGTATTTTTTGCTTTTCATTTTATTTTTGCTTCTTACTCCCCGTCATGCAATACTTGAAGTAATTCATACCATGCTCATTATCATTAGAAGTAATACCTTTACGCATTATTTTTGTGCTTACAATGTATCAACGACAGTGTTTTATTTGACAATCCTTCTTGACATCGTTTTTCCGTTGTTCTATTATTATCTAAAAGATAATATATTTATCTGTATTTACATGCTATATGCACAGCACTCATTCTATTACAATAAAAGTGGTAATGAGTTTGTTCCATTTGTTTGTGTTATTTTCATCATGCTGTTTATAATCACATTATAGATCAAATTGTGACACTTTAATTACCAGTTGTTGACAAATGTCAAAGAAGATATAAAATAAAAACTTCTTATACGATAGAACAAAATACCCCAGTGATGAATTCCAAAATGAGACATATCTAGAACGTTTTCAAGTATTACTATTAAAACATTGCTCGCTGTATGATGCGGTGAAACCGTTTGTTGAATAGGATAAGAAAGAGAAAGTGCATTTCATGAAGTAAATAAAACCAACCTACAGAGTTATCTCTCTTGACAGCAATTTTATTTTAAATGTTTTTGTTGTTTTCACAAGTAATGTTTTGTAGTTTCCTGTTATTCCAATTTCTGGATCTTTATGCGTTTCCATGACATTTTAATGATGACTTACCCCTGTTTTTCTGTCAACTACATACGTTGCTGTTACCAAAGATAAGTAGTGGGCATATTTTCCTGCCAACTGTTTTAAAGCCTCCACGAACAGTTCATGGGTAATATTTATGTTGTTTGCTTATTCCTTTAAATTTATGATAGTACATATTATGTTTTCACTTTTATGTTGTTTTCTCGTTCATCTAATTTCTCCATGGCCATAATAACACAGATGCCATGTAAACACTTTCGTGGTTTCATAGTTAACCATGACATTCCTTTTATAAACGATTAAAGGGTGTGTTTTATATGGTATTTTCCGGTTGCTTTATAAATAAGGAATATAATATAGTGAACAGTCACGACCACGTCTTCGGTTTTTACCTAGAATATAAATATGTGTGTCTTCGTCACTTTCATTTCGTGGGAAATACTAAAAATAGCATGTACAGAAAGTAAGATTCGCTATCGAAAATGAAAGATATGACACACGTATAACATCGTTGAAAAATAAAATAGCAACGGGTAAATATTCCTGTCGATCATGATAATATTGCGAGAACCATGCTTCACTTTTTTAAGTGTGGGAGAGGGGGACGAATGCAGTCGTGAAATCATAGTTCATATAGATCATTGTTCATGACCGCCATGAGGGGTAACGCGCGAATTGCCATTTTACACGGACTTGTGCGCGAAAATATCAATTTGAGAATTAATATTCAGGCACTGTCGTGTGAAATTTTCATCTCATGAAAATATACCGATTGACAGTATTATTACATGTACACACACATAATATTTCCATCGTACGAGTCGAAGCCGAGGTCCCCGATTATTTCCCTTCGAAGTAACCGAGTATTTGAGTAAACCAAGATAAATCAAATACAAGCTACTACAAACGAAACAACTTATCCGAGTTTCAGATAACGAAATTTGACTTTTTACATACGCTTGTGATTATATCGTTCCACTAATAATATAATCCATCGAAGTGATATAATAATTGTACAGTAAAGAAGTTAATGAATTTTTTCCATACAAGTGAATAATAACGATAAGGGAAATACAATTAGGAAAAAAATCAGTGTGCTTTATCTATATATTTGATATGTTAACTGAGTATTAAAAGATGGACAATACAATATCAGTAATCCAGACACTAATTATACTACAAAATAAATAGATCAATCATGTCCATTATAGTCTTTAACAATATTAAAGATACAAAGGTTGGTGATAGACAGAATTTACGGTAGATTGTCCCCAGATGACCATTTTTGACATGTTCATTCCAAGGGCGACATTTACAACAAGAAAAGAATAATTGAGAGAGAGAAAATACGTAAATTAACAATACAAAGGGTATATTGTATAATTGATCTGTTGGAAGAAATGCGAAAACAAGCAATGAAAGCACAACAACAAATATAGTTATATACAAAAAACGTCCACATCAAATCCAGCGCGCACGATGCGTTTCTTGAACAACCTTCATCAGGCACGCTAAATGTCGAAATATTGGAAAGTCAAAACAATTAAGTGTTTCGGAGCAATCAAACCAATTCTTCCATCTACATGATACATCTTTACAAAACTTTTTTCTGGTACATAAATGAATACATGTATATTCCAACACGATGAAATCATAGGTACAAAGTAAATGTTAAAAGTTGATATATCTGTTTATTTGTATGTTTATGGAAATCGTTTTGTTAATGTCTTGGTTTTATTATTATATCCGTCAGATGCAGCAGTTTTATACATCAGCTATTCGTATTATGTTACTTAAGAGGTTTACTTAAATCATGGATTTTAAGATCAAGTCATATTTATGTAATTGCCATTGCAGCCTAACTTATTTTCCTTGGCGTGCACTTTATTTTGCTTGAGATCAGCAGAGATTTTAATAAGCCAGGATCTGCGTCATCAAAGCATAATAATGTTTGAAAAATAAGCATACATGCAATATTTTATGAATAATAAAGCGAACATAACTTTCATGTGTCTAGAAAATATACAGAACAATATATCATGTTCAGTCTCATATACAAGTGCTATGAAATCCCATTACTGTAAAAGTGCAGTTGAAAACTATCATAGGGTGCAATTACGTCTCTACGTGGAATATTAGGGATCAAACTATTACTTGCGGAAGGATTTGAACCGTGGTATGTCGTAGTTGTATTTACTCTACCTATACAGTTATTACACAAACATTTACAAAATCGAGAAGTGATATATTAAATTTATCTGTGGCTGCAATAAACCCTGTCTAAATCGAATTTCATTGGGACACGTTTTTTATTCGCAATAAACAGGTGTTCGGTTTATACAGGTTAAATTAACAAACCTTTACCTACAGTAGGACTTGGGTCTATTCAGGTTTCGGGTTAAGCAGGTTTCACTGTAGTTACCTACAAATGTTCGAATTTTTCATCTATAACACATAAATTATATCTTAATTCTCAAACTGTGCATAGTACTTATATAGCGGAAATACAATATGACAACTAAATGAAATAGACTATGTACAATATGTATAGATAGGGAGGACAGAACACCTTACAGGCAATACATTTACATATTTTGTGGAATCGAAAATTCCTTTGCTACCGATTACTTTCTTAAGGTAGACCCCTAATGAGTATTTTTAACTGTGTAATGATATTTAAGAACTCCAGCTTCAACTATATATATATATATATATATACCAATATCATACATTTGCACTCAATCCTCTTTCCCCCTTTTTTTCCACAACTTCTGTTTATCAAATATATTTATGTATACATTTATTATATATGTAAATTGCTGTCATTTTTATATTTATGTGTATAACAGTATTGTATGGAGCGGGTGTATTAAGTTGATATAACTTGTTTCCAATCTAATTGTACATTTATAAGACAATAAAATATGCTTAAGCTAAAACCAATATAAAACTGATCGCAATGAAATAATTGAAATACCGTGGAAATTGATGTTAAATTTATAGCGTTTTATTAATACTAGTATATGAGCTTACCATGTATGCACAAACTGCATAGAAGGTAAAGAAAAATACAAAATACACAGGAATTATATAATTACATCTACAAAAAATAGAATCATTATCCTTCTTGATAAAACCCCAATGTGTACCTGTTAGATACAGCACAGACAGAAGAAATATGTGACCTTACTGTACTTTGTTCAATGAAAGATCACATATACTCTTCACAATCCTACTTTCCGCTTCCCGCGGAGGACGACGTGTGTTACCTGCCTAACGAAACAGATATCTGTAATTGTTGCATTTGTGGAAATGAAATATTTTTTCTTGCGGAGATGAAATGTCTCTTTGCGGAAATGAATGACATCGCTTCAAGTATATCATACCATAAAAGTACAACATGAATGCAATATAATGATCGTTGACTGTTATTTGTTTCGAATACCAAAAAAAATGAAAGTTTCTCCCATACTCATCAAAATACAAATTACATTCTCAATCTGGATAGAATGATTTGACGCCAGGTCTTGTGTGCACAGAAAATACAACACAAATTATACCGAAACGAAGAATACTAATTATATGCGCTATTTTGAAAAGAAAGTATAAATAAACGTTAGAGAATACCGAAAGGGCACTCAAAAATGGACAATCCCGAAAAACTGGCAACATAAGAGTACACAAGACGAAAACAAACAAGTCAAATAAGGGTAATAACAAAATTACCGAACTCCGAACAATCTTACAAAGAGAAAGTCAAAACTTAACACGATATGCATTGGACACCACTATAACCAATGATACATGGTGCACAATTGCACTATTATGACCATAAGGAACAACTACCTCTGACCTCAGAGACAATGATGTATACCTATGCTGTATGGCAATTCATATCCTGCCTTTGGACAGGCGCACAAATTTGTTAATGGGATCCCGACCCCCGTCCTTCGTAATAATTGGATATCGGAAGGCAATACAGATATGGGTAAGCATTTTTAATAACCTGTACAGATATGCGTCTATTAAAAAGACTGCACGTTATCACAAATAAAAACGACAACATACACATGAACAGAACAATAACAGAGTTGGTGAATGCTTTTGTAGTTCACTGACTACTAGCAAAGAATGTAGAGTTTTTGGTTAGAGACCATAAATCCTAAGACAAAAATAATCATAACAGATACTTCTAACAGGTCTATTATCAATTACTCAAAATAACCATCTAAAGCAATCATGGTTTTCTTGACATTATCTGAAAGCTTAACATAAAATGACCCATGTCATGCAGTCAATAATAGCTTAAATAGTCCATTGGCATATATGCTTGTTGGAATAGTCTTAGAGATTAATGTATATCCAGTCAAAACCAAAGTTATGTGGGTATACTCTCAAGCTATAATGCACCAAAGTTCTACTGGGGTTGGGGTCCAATTAATGTATTCTTGTGACCGTCCAACGACAGGATGTTCTCAAGCTATAATAAACCACATCAGGGTTAAGTGTAAATAAATATACATCTATATAAATCCAGAATGCATACCTACCACAGTCGAAAACAAATAATAATGTACTTGCCAGATTTCGGTTTATTGATCAAATGTGCTTATATCTTGGTAGAAATAAAAATGAATCAAATAGAGATAAATCAAAAACCAACTAGATCATCATATCTGATGTAAACAATATATCATGAGCATGCAAACTAGCACACACAACACGAAAACACTATTGGCACGAAAGATTGAAAAATATGTATACTATGGATATGAACAGATGGAGACCGGGTTAGGCTAGTTTTCGATTTAATCACATGCATTTGACACTATATCAATATAAATCCCATAAGGTCATTGGGAAAACAATAGTGTCAGTAAGAAAAAAAAAGACGATTTCCAGTGCTTCGTTGTGGGCTAGCAGGGTCATGGTTATTTCACTATTGCCCAGTTGTCTGTTTTCAAATAAATGATGGGACGATCATTATACCAAACCCCTGGTCACTTGGGAAATATATCAAAAGGTGGCGGAATTCGACACCGTAAAAGAAACAAAGTATAAAATGAATGAACTCTTACTTACCTTTATGTAGAAGTATATATATCCTCTGAAGAAAGGAACCAGTCGTACAACCAAAGAAGTGTCACATTTAATGAACACTAGAGTATCAAATAAAAATGGCTTATTTGATAATATTCACAGAAATTGTAGGAAAATCAATTTGTATCTACAATTCTGTTATAAGTAATTGTCAACATTTTAATATAGCATAATCAATACCCAAATAAGCAGTATATGAATATGCGCGAGAAAAAATAGTTTATCGTCTGTGCATTTCCTGATAATAATATAGTATCATAGTGTAACTGAAACTAGGATGGTGTTATCATGTGATGAAATCTATTGAAGAGACCCTATTGGTTGCTGACAAATACATGTTGTGGAAACTCCAAATTGTGTAGAGAGTAATATTTTTGAGTGATGTCAAAAGATAACAATTTGACATTAGTTATTATGTTGGAAGGTATATCATGTTTTATTCTTATGAAGACAAACAGACGAGCATAACTATTTATTTTTGAATCCAATTATTTCTCGGAAAATGGCAATATGAATTGCCGGTAGATGTGTAAGCAATGCGTGTTACATAACTTTTACAATGGGGGGGGGGGGGGGGGGGGGGGGAACCTTGTTATCCCAATTATTGGTAATAACTTAACGATGCAACGAATTCAAAGCATTCTAAATCCATATACTAACTTCATTCCTAATAGAAAATAATATGATATAATCTAGAAAAAAAATACCAAAAAGTCATATCGCAGAAACTAAATCGAACATCCAAAAATATGTAACGTAATTGGTTTAAGCAATGGTTGTGATTCGTGTTGCATGATATTTTCGAGAATTTAATTTTCGATCCTTTCGACATTAATGCTAACATCAAGATATATGTAACCTTATGGGTATTAACAATGGCTATGAAATTTGGGTTTCTTGTTGTATGTTATTTTGAGGATTCTTCTCTTTCGATCCTTTCGGAATTAGCACTATTAACGGGAAGATGAGAAAATAATACATCCTAGTGTACACTTATTGCATATTTTTTCACGTAACAAATTTCCTGTATATAGAAACACCAATTAAAACGTAGATATCAAATTGAGTGCGCACGACCCGTTTCTGGTATTACCTTCATCAGGTACACTCAAAACCGACGCTGTCCTTTATATTCTTTGATACCATTAGTATGAATCTTTAGCACAGTAAAGGTTATAATAAAGGTCAAAGATGAAATTGTTGCTTGCATCAATTTTTCAGTTATATTTTGACTACCAGACTAATAATTAGGAGGAAAACGTAGACAGCTTAGACAGATAAATAAGAGACCGGTGAAGAACTAATCATGGGTGTAGATGTCTGGAAAGTAACCTTAATACTTGCTTTGGATATAAAACACAATACGCTTAAATTGAGTGATTGATTATTCCTTAACGACAAATGATCAATTTTTGCAGCTATATCATGGCAAGAGCAATTTACTTTTTGGCGAGATAACGATGATGTATGCTTTTGTGCAAGACCAACACACTGAATTGGACTCTTTTATAGTGATAGCTCACTGATACAACAGCCCGCGGATAGTCATGAGGCTCCAATCTGACACGATCAAGTGATTCTCAGCCAATAAGGGTAATAACAAAATTACCAAACTCCGAACAATCTTACAAAGGGAAAGTCAAAACTCATAAGTATATAAACAGACAAAATCAGTCAACCGGAAAACTGTGAAAACCGTAATGACCCTGGCTTGGTACAGGCATTTCTAAAGAAATGGTGGGTTGAATCAGATTTGAAAGCGTCAAACCTCCCACTTTCATTACAGCTCAAAGGTTCCGGCTGTCACTATAACAGTAATTATAACAATACTGGAACAAAATAGGTAAAATAGTTGTCAAAGCAGTACTAAACCCAGTGAAGCAAATGCCAATCATTGCTCTTATTCCTTAGTGCTGCGTGCTTAGCGGAGAAGCAACAAATGCCACTTTTATTGTGCTTGGTTGGTTTGACCAGACCGAGACCCGAACCCACGATCTACCGCAATCGAGACGGGATCCTGTTCAATACGTTTAATAGGTTTCATTGTTTACATCTTAATATTCGTATATACACTATGTTGTATTGTACATAATATTGTTAAATGTAATTAGATTTCATCATTATACCTCAGACAGACTGAATTAATAATTCATTAATTGCTTGCAATTCATTAACTGTGTAGAAATAAAGCCAGTTGTTTATAAACAACAGGTTATACAAATATATTACGCTTGCAGAATTACAAGCATGTTTTGGAATAGAAATATTACATTGAAGCATGCCATGTTGAAACAATCTATACATTAATTACAGTTTTATATTCCTTAATCTAGATAAAATACACGAGATAAATTTCACTTTGTTCGACCATCTTTTCCTTAGAACATCATTATTGATACGGAAGACTTATACTTTTGAAATTAATTTGCGCTGTATTTATTCTGTAAGGCCGTTTATCAATACACTAAAATTCTTTTATAAGAACTTTTAAAGAGAATGTATAGTTTTGCTGTTTCCTGTGGTCATTTATGAATAATTATCTACTTTTTGTTACAGATTGTCAATATTTTAACCACCTCTATAGCGTAATGATTCTCGAATCTGAGTGGAAGATTGAAATTTCGATCTACGGCGAGGTCAATCTTTAATATATGAAACTGGTATTTGGCATATCTTTGCTAAGCAAGCGGCATTCAGAGGTCAGTATAATGTTTTCAAATGGAGAAACATGTGGATTTTTGTTTTTGTGAACTGGTGCATAAAAATAGCATTACAAATTAAATCTATTAAGTTAAAAGTACAATGTACTTTATAAATCGGTCCGGTTAAAAAACTCTGTCTGATAATAGAAAAAAGTTAAACGTATGTACGGAGACCAGCCAATTAAGGCACGGGACACGACCTAGTTTGTATGGTAGCTGGATTTATGTCAATCCTCCTATTCACCACTAACGTTTGTAAGTCCGTGTCGAGGACTTGATCAAGATTGTCTGGTTTCTCCGTTTCTTTAAATTGATAAAACTGAACCACACATAATCGGTAATCTGATTCAGAGATTCTTTTATCGATGTTTAGTTTGGCGAATACATATACTTATTTTTCTCCAAGAAGCTAAAAAGATGTTTTCTATTGGGGCTGTATCATAGAAAACTCATGGGGCATATAGAGTCCGAATAAAAGTTTGTTTTACATTGGTAAAGCTATTCGGAGTGGACAGTGGACAACATAATACCGCACCGTCATAATGAACAACAAGCTACATAAAATATAAGTTCAGATGTACGCGAACTTATGGAAGATTCCAGTTCTTGCGTGAACAATAAATTGATTGTACGATGAGAAAGTCTGAAATTAGAAGACTTGGTCACATCATGTAAGTTAAGCGCATTCAGATCATAAGATAAAACTGTATATGTCAATCAAATCAACATTGTTTCGATAATTATTACGTGTTTCTAATTCATGCGTAACCAGATAATTAAAGTACTGGAATCAACATGGAATTTGATAAAATCTCAAGATTATAAAACAGGCCATAGTCCAGATGGTAGGAATGTCCTTTATTGTCGAGCATCAAGCGACCGTTTGTTACTAGCGTTAGCGTCATATGGACCTTCATTCTCCCAATTCGGTATTTAGAGCTACCGTTAGCGTTACAATGGAATAAGATTCTACCGTTACTCTTATTTAAATGCGTTACGTATTATTTCTCCTCAGGTGAAATTTAATTGACTTTATCCAGGTAGAATTTTAATTAATTTACTTAGCTCAGGTTTTATTTGTTGAAATTTAGATGAACACAAACAATAATGACTGTTTATAACTTTGTAATTTGATTTACAAGCGGTATAAACTACAAAAATAGTTCAAATAAAGTCTAAAATCGTGCTCAAGCTAACAATAAATTACATGCCTCTTTGTCATGAATCATTCTATGCTTTTTGTTGAGTTTTTGTTTTCTTGTTTTCCTAACAGTTTTTTATGATTTCACTCTCCAATTTTTGCATCGATTAGATTTATTTATTGTATTTAGTAATTTACGCAATTGTATCTACAAAGAAAAAGCAATAATAAAATCCAGTTAATAATCCCAAATGTGGTGTCACGTTTTCTTTCAAGATTTAGTACGAAAACAAAGTTGATTAAAAAAAATAATGAAACAGATTCTGTTAAATTTCTGACAATTTTTCAGTTAAATAAATGTAAATTTAATCTACATCGTCACATTTCCACAAATTTCGATTTTACCACAAACGGGAGACTTGGTACGCTTCTTCACAATAGACTGGACAAATTATTCTACTTTGTAGCTTTTGTCAGTTCAAAAAATCTCTGCTTTTTATTTCTAATTATTTAAGAAATATTCTTATGAAGCCATAGGGTAGTTTGTTAGAGATTTTAACATAAGAAGGAATATTTCTAAAAAAAAGTTTTATCCCGAACGATAACCATATTACAATGTCATACAAAACTATGGCTTCTATGAATTATTATGTTTAAAATAGGGGAAAATCTAACATTTCGCTGAATGCAATATGAGAAATTCATCTAATAACAAAACTCACTAACCTCCATGTTTTTCGTTATAGACAAAATACACTGAGTTGCAATTAAGATATTGACATTTTAAATTTGATAGAATTCTTATTTTTCAGGTTTAGACAAGTAAAATACTCAAAACATCTTGAAGACAAATCAGGTGCCAATATCAACAATGTTACCGGAAGTTGACATTGTGTTTACTTGAATAGGCACTTCAATAAAACGTGGCGTAATCCAACCAGTTGTATGGATCCAAACCTCCACTCTCAGTAAAATTTTAGTTTTCATATGTGCAGCTTTACCTATCGGGCCGGACTCTGGATGGCGGAATTTTCAAGGTCATTGACTCTTTGTAGTGTTTCTGCATCAAAATTCCCACACATGCTTAAGCTTTATCACAAATCTTCAGAAATGTCTAAAGCTCAATATTAATGTTTTCTGACTCCTATCGAAAGCTGGGTTTTCACAAGTGAATTCGTTACAACTGTTTCATCGAGTCTCCCATAAAATCTGGTAGTAACGATATAACATGTATGTGAATAATTTGTGTAAGTGACAATAAACACATATGAAACAAAACAATCGGCTTAATTTTGTTATAGTGCGCTTCGTATCTTTACACATGGCAGTTATATATCTCTTCTTGGAGAAAAATAAACATGTTATATAATGAAGCAACTTTTTAGCCAAAAATAATATAAAAATGTGTGAACTTTAATGAGATGATTTTTTTCAATATCACAGCTGCGTAATAAATATCCAGAATCCGCTCGTTATCTGATGAATTTAACCAACGACTTTCTTGATACGATCATTAAAATAATTTAGAATATAACATTAATCACCAGACTAACAATAATACGTCATTATCATTTACAGATATTGTAAACAGCTTTAGACAAATACAAAATAAGGAACACATAACTTACATACAAATTAAAAAACATATTGTAAAAAAATCCATTGCCTTCATCCAACATTTGTACCTGTTGAAAATTTGTCGGATTTTGGGATTTTCAAAGACTTTATTTTTGTCTGTTTTCATAATCATATTCAGAAAAATGATTGCTACGAATATTTTGGGTTTTATTACACATTTATCATAGTGTTGCTAATGATTGAAAAAAATACATGTTCTTTGAATTTTTGTTATATATCTACCAACTCAGTTTCACGCACAAGGCTCGCCGCAATGTCAAGACGCAACATTAGGCCACCATTTGTCACAAAGTCTAAGACTCGTCATAAGGCCAATGGTCTTTACATGTCCAAGACCCACCACAAGGCCAATGGACGTCACAAGTCCAGGACTAGTCACAAGGCTAAGACTAACGTCACAAAGCCAAGACTACTCTTCACCAGGCCAAGACTCGTCACATGGCCAAAGCTCGTCGCAAGGAAAATGTTCGCTACATGGCCAATGCTTGTCACAAAGCCCGGACTCGTCACAAGCACAAGACTCCTCACTAAGAATAAATCTCGTCGCGTGGCCATGGCACGTTACACAGCCAATGCTTGTTAAAAGATCAAGGCTCGCCACAAGACCATGGCTCGTCACAGTGCCAGGGCACGTAACAAGGCCGGGGCACGTCACAAGGTCAATACTCGTCGCAAGATCAAGACTTATCCATTATCCCCCTTTCGCATGTAGTAATCAAAACGTCCACACATCACTTGACGTTCAACAAAGCTCAATCACGCATAATCAGCCTCTACAAAACTGCATTCTTACCAGAGGAACAGCAAGTATCTTGTTGTCATTTATTATTGAACTGCACGCTGAACTTTCGCATTCGGGTCGAACACACAAATCACTACACCAGTGGTGCGGTCTTGAATACTAGTTTCGGTATGGATATAATACCAAGACTGTACATTTTACATAATATTTTGAGTTTTTCTCTATTATTCCCACGAATCTAAATTAATACTGACAATTGTTGATATAAAGTATGTAATAAATTATGACATAAATGTACTAACTAATATGTACTTCTCTATACCTATTGTATATAAATTAATTTTAGAGTCACATGTCATTTTATACGTGTTTTGATTGGTTTAAAAAGTTGAGGTTATTTGTATATGTACTGAATCTTAAAATAGACGTCGTTCTCAAGGCGTCGCGTGCCGTTGTCATGAGGTGATTTTCTTTAAATGAGGCACATTTGGGGGTATTTAAATTTATTTCCGATTATTTGCCTTGTTTTGAAAAAATAAATATATTTT
Organism: Bathymodiolus septemdierum; assembly: GCA_963383655.1. Classification (NCBI taxonomy): domain Eukaryota; kingdom Metazoa; phylum Mollusca; class Bivalvia; order Mytilida; family Modiolidae; genus Bathymodiolus; species Bathymodiolus septemdierum. The sequence goes on from OY726520.1 coordinate 5,989,443, forward strand.
TCAATATCATAACAAAGAAAGTTTGAATTAATTTATAAGGATTGATCGAAATTATTTGTTCGATTCATTCGAAATAACCTCAATCCGGTTGTACACACCCTTGCGTAACCCGCTCTGTGTGTACAACCTGATTGAGGTTATTTCTTCATGAACGGAACAAAAATTGCGATCCATCCTTAAATAGTTAGTTGAGAATAAAAGATATACAATGTATAGTTGTAACGATAATACTTAATGAACTCATAACGTTTGAGGTCATACTGAACAAAAAAGGAAAAAATCATTACATGAGTAGATAATTTTACACACTAGTATGAAGAGTTTGAAGATACCAAAAGGGGTAATTAGAATCCATAAATCGAAGAACAGACAACACAAATGCCAAAATAAAAAGTACAAAAGGTCAAACAGCGAGTCTACAAAACATACACATAAAATTAAAGATTGAGTAACACGAACTTCACTAAGAACTGGGGGTGAACTCAGAGAAATGGTTTTGGTACAAAGAAGAATAGATCTGTGATGACATTAAACCATACAAAATAGGTTAAATTGACATTAATTAGTTGTAGCATATTTCATTTGTTTTTTGCCGTGATCATCCTTATTAATTAACGGAGTGTGTTGCACATAAGTTGTTTGGACTGAAGAAAACAAGGTAACATGTTATGAAACATAGGAGTGTTATATGCATCAATAATTGATATCCTTCATGGACATTAATGCTGACAACTACAGCACTTCACCTAGTTTGGGAAAAGCACCAGATGTGACAGTATTCCAGTTTTAAGCCATTGTTCAGAATTGTCTAGTTAAGCGTTGTGTATTTTTTTAAAGGGCGTTAATCTTCACTCTAGCAATATTACAGCTGTAACCTGACTACTAAGCTTATCTTTAATCAATTGAAGAACAATATATCCAATGTAATTCCATTTTAAAGGAATCTTTTACAATTACAATTGCTCTAAGCGCTGTAACACGAAGAAAATTATTGACCAATAATTCAAAATGATTTTCACATTAAACATCATCGCATAGTGACTAGACATTATTATACAGAGTTCATATGTGTAGTCTCATTGTCAAGTGAACGTACTGATTGAGAACATTTGTAATCTTCGTGTGACAATCAGGGCACAAGAAACCTTAAATGCACACTTTCTGATATTCCCTATCTGAATTTGACGACAGTGGTCAACTCAGTACTAAAATTTATGATAAGCGGGACGACTTCAATTTTAAAATCATAAATTTTCCAAAGATGTGCAGCAATATACCAGCTTCTCCTGCATATGGTGTTTACATCTCGCAATTGATTCGCTATGCAAGGGCCAGTAGCAATTATTCTGATTTCCTGAAACGTCATCTTCATCTGAGAAACAGGCTACTGGACCAGGGTTATAAAAAGATTCGCCTTATTCGATCTCTTAAAAAGTTTATATTCCGATACCAATATCTTGTCGTAAAAATATTTTTGACATTTACGTCACCGAATATGGTACTGCTTTGACAACTATTTTACCTATTTTGTTCCTGTATTTAAATACTGTGACAGTGACAGCCGGAACCTTTGAACCGTAATGAGAGCGGGAGGTTTGGCGCCTTAAAATCTGATTCAACCCACCATTTCTTTAGAAATGCCTGTACCAAGTCAGGGTCATTACGGTTTTCACAGTTTTCCGGTTGTTGACTGATTTTGTCTGTTTATATAATTATGAGTTTTGACTTTCCCTTTGTAAGATTGTTCGGAGTTCGGTAATTTTGTTATTACCTTTATTTACACAAATACTAGATTTTTTTATTATTTCTTTTTGTATATTTTTTTTTTTTTTGTATTATGAAGGATCCGAAAGTAAATTTATACATGCAGAACATCTTTATATTTGATCATTTGAAAACAAATTAAATACAAGGTTTGGATCCCATTAGTCGGTTTTATAACGCCACATATTTGTGTCTGTCTCAAGACTGGACCTGGATTTCCAAAGTCATATGTCGTGGTCTCTTTTGTGTTCAGTGAGTTAAAGTGAGAGATGATTGTTCGTTTTGTTGATATTGGTGGAATTGGTCACTATCACTGTTAACACGAATTTACTCTTCATAACGTGTACAAACTTATTAATAAAAGCGGGGTAAAAACATATGTTGCCTATGTTATGGCAAGAAAACTGTGTAAATTTGAATGGGACAGTTTGATATAAATTACAAGTCATATTTCCATATATAATTGATCATTATTCAATCAGAATATGGATGAAATCCCTACAGGGATTGTAATGTCACAACTTTACGATTCAGAATTAATCACAGTTTCATTACTTAGTATAACATTTCTATACATGACAGCCGTTGGCATAAACGTTCTATGTTTATAAAACTGAATTTGTAAATTAATAATGCAACAGACATTTTGTTTGTTTGAAATTTAAGAATAATTGAAATTTAAGAATAATTCTACTAATTGAACATCATCTAAAGATATAAAATATTAGGTCAAAGCTTACGTACGTTCATAAATAAAAATGGAGTAGTAAACGTACTAACAACGTTGTACTCTAATCTAGAAAAGACCAATCAGATCACTGTTTCAATATATGCAAAAAGAGAAGAAAGGGCACTTTTTTGGAGTAAAATTGAAAATGTATAAACCATCGAGTTTGTAAAACATTTTGGCGTTTTAATAACACAGACTATATCTCTTGTGCAATGTTTCCATTATCTGCAATGAATCAATGATGCTGGAATTATCATATTTATGTTGCGTCTTCCTGCGTATTGTTATCCATGTGTATAAATAATATGGAGGCATGATTGAAGGAACAAAGTAAGAGCCACATCTGATTTACCATATTATAGTTACAGGTACATTATCTTCTGATGACATTTCGTTGAAGAATCTTTTTTCTGTAGCCAATGGTAATTCTTTTTCTATGTCTGTAAATTCCCGGAAACTGTTTTAGCCTGACTTTGCGTCTGTCCGAGGACACACGAATTACCCCTATATGGTTACTTTGCCTTTTTTTGTTTGTTAACATTTTACTAGTTTTAAAAGCTAAAATTACAATCGATCACACTGAAAAATGTAAGTAGCGTACTTGAAATTCGACTTATTTGTCTATTACATGTAGCAATGGCGACTGTAAAATGTGTGTTAGTGGATTTGGTTAGTTACGAGATACATTTCCAAAACCATATACCGCTTCATAAAATAACTTAGATTTTCCAATTACATCGATATAATTCATAGAAACCATTCATAAGTTTGTTTGATATTTTAAACTGGGTAAGATTATGTTCGTTCCATTGTAGCCCTCGCTATTGCTAGGTATACTTTATTTTGCAAAATTAGTGTTATCTGTGTTAAAATCTCCAACAGCTTATGGCTTCCATGAATTATTCCTTAATTATACATTTGATTATCTAACTTTTTTTTATTGCAGTCTTGATAAATTTTAACAATGACTTTTTTAATATCCGGTGAATTGATATTAGTGTCGCGTAGCAAAACAAAATCTGAAATAATATTAAATGTGTTAAAAAAACTATACTCATCATCATAACAATTTGGTTTGTAAGTCCCCAAGAGACTACATAATGTGGTAATATGTACTGCACCGATGATGTAGATGTATATTAAATTGAAAAACAATTCTTAAAAACAAAATAGAAATGTAATTTAAATACACTAAATCTGATTAATAATAAATCATCTATTATTTACAAATTTACAATAACCTCATGCAGCTTTACGAGAGAATTTCCCTACAGAATGAACAATGTCACAAATTAATACCTCAAAATCAATCACAGAATTAAAATGCAACAACAGAATTATTATGATCGAATCGTTAATCATCATGAATGTACAAACTAAATCATGGGCTTCTTAACAGTACCAGCAACAAACAGCAACAGGTTTTCATTCATGAGACAAAATTCCCACAACACTTCGTTCCGGACAAGGACCATGCGTTCACAAAGAGTCAAAGTAAAACACAGATACGACACATATATAGTCAATGTCAGTGCACTGTCTTAAAATAAAGTTTAAGTGTATAAGACTTAAAAACTGGGATAAAGGCAAGGTTCACCGAGTCTTTCCCTAGTTGCGTGCTGAATACACATAAACTTTACATTTTACGACCTTGCATTAATATTGTGCTTATCTTGCCAAAAAAATCACAATCCATCGACGTTTCTATTTTGAATTAAATAATAAAATAATATAATTATCCCTTGATTGTCCCTTTTGATATTTTCTGTCAACAGGAAGTGAACTGGATTTACAATTAGGTTTCGAAAGCTCAACGGGTAACATATGGAAGGGTTACCAGAAAAAGCTATATTTCGGTCAGTGACAGTATATACATGTAATAAAATATTATCCAGTCAATGCAATTTTTTTCCTCAAATAGAACAAGTGCAGGATAAAACAAACTTAGAAGACAACAAAAATGAGAAATTAGTAACGAGGCAAGAGTCATATTCGTAAATGCCGTTAAATTTGACACATTCTATATGCACACTAAATATACCATAAATAGGAAAGCCGAAACAAATTGATTTGTAAAATATTCTATAATGTGTTGAATTCTGAAAATTATATATCAAAGTTATGTTGAATATTTCATCTGTTATGAGCAATATACATTGTTTTTAAATGTATTGCTTTGCTCTTTTGTGGTATATGTGACTTGTTTCCGTCATCGTATTGTATTATATACCTATGCAATTTGTACCTATTCTATTGTATTCCCGCTCATGAAGAGGTGTACTCGGCAGGATTAATGTGATAAAATAACTTTAAACAGTTCCAGTGGCAGATCAGATCAGAGTTCCGGGAGTTTGACTCCGATCCATGCCCATTTTCCCAAGAGCATTTAAAATATTAGTCGAAAAAATGAAAATTATGCCGCAATAGTCTCGAATCCCCATTTTTTCACCAGAACCCCTTTCTAAAAATTAATAGACCTGATTTCTGTATTGTATTTTTCTGGATTTCCGTCTTCTCTTCCCAATTTTTGACACAAACGATAAATGAAATATTACTTAAAAATCTCATAATGCTTTTACATTATCAAGAATTCAAAACATTAAAAATGGGACAAATTGCTTTTGAACTACGATTTGCATACATGTATTTAGACCCTCCACCTTCAGCCTTAACTTTATGTATCATAACAGCTTTGGTAGGTATGCTTTCTATATATTAATGAATGGGAAAGTTTGTTTGTAATAGTACATTTGCATGCGACATATTTCTGTAACAGTTGTGTATAATGAGACATCTAAAAAATTATAATGAACTAGAAGCGTTTCAGATTAATTGAAATTTAAAGGATTTGGAAAGAAATTTGATTTTCTATTGTGATAAACAGCTGTCTGTCGTGAAAAGTGTTTAATATTTATAAATAGACATGATCAAACATCATTAAAGTACATGGCAGAGTGTTGCTATATTTGTTGTTTTCTCGTACATAACAGCAGTCTGGGTTGAAAAAATACTTTGGTTTTCTCCAGGTACTTTGATTTTCTCCACCAATGAAACTGACCGCTACGATATAACTGAAATATTGTTGAAAGTGGCGTTAAATACCATACCCCTAACCCTAACTACCTTCTCTTTTATCCGAATATAATAAAACTATATTTTTTCGACAAATCAACATTCAATGCATTTCTAAAGCCAATATAGTAATTGGGAATACAATTCTTCTTGACACACAAGACATTTATCCATATCGCGTAACTATTTAAAAAAAATGGTGGGGTAAAATCTCACAATTCCAGGAAAGGAAAGTTTCAGATGCAGATTCTAGTGCATAGTGCATATTTAGCGTTCAATAAAAAAAACCCAGTCAGAACTGGAATTAAGAGAAGGCACGAGTTACAAGCACATTCATTGTCCAGACAAACGAAAAGACGAACACTGACAACAGCCAAAAGAGGATGGGAATGATGCCAACAGCCTACATCGTTTAGACAGTTTAGAATATAAGGACTGACAAAGGCCAATATACAATAAATTAATTTTAGAGTCATATGTCATTTTATACGTGTTTTGATTGGTTTAAAAAGTTGACGTTATTTGTCAATGTACGGAATGGAAAAATAGACGTCGTTCTCAAGGCGTCGCGTGCCGTTGTCATCAGGACTGGTGATTTTCTTTAAATGAGGCACCATTGGGGTTATTTAAAAATATTTCCGATTATTTGCCTTATTTTGAAAAAATAAATATTCAGTATCATAACAAAAAAAGTTTGAATTAATTTATAAGGATTGATCGAAATTATTTGTTCAGTTCATTCGAAATAACCTCAATCAGGTTGTACACGCCCTTGCGTAACCCACTGCTACGCGGGTTACACGGTGTGTACAACCTGATTGAGGTTATTTCTTCATGAACTGAACAAAAATTGCGATCAATCCTTAAATGTATTTTATTCGTCATTAGAACAGATGAGAGTAAACAACAGTCTATACAGCTTGGACAACAGAAAATACACGAGGCTACCAACAGCCTGCAAAATTTAGTTCATAGAGAAGGCAGGTGCTGTCAACAGTCTAGAGAGTTTGGTCAATAGAAAATGCATGAGGCTACCAACAGCCTGAAGATTTTAGTCCATAGAGAAAGCGAGGGCTGTCAACAACATATAGAGTTTGGTCAATAGAAAATGCATAGGCTACCAACAGCCTACATAATTTACCCAACAGAAATTGCGCGGTCTGACAACAACCTGTTTGGCTTAGTCCATAGGGAAGGCGAGGGCTACTAACAACTTATATACATATAGATTTAGTCAATAGAAGATGCGAGATCTGACAAAAATGTATGGGTAGTCAACAGTTTACATATAGTTTAGTCAGTCTCTAGCTAGTCACACCAATTTTTAAATGGTTAATATGTTATTTTGTAACAAACAGGGGTCTGTGCCTTGTTTTGTGACAAACAAAGACACATACCCTTGTTTGTTCCAAAACATCGAATAAACCATACAAAAATGGTTGTAACAAAGGCCTATGGTTTAATCAATAGAGAAGGCGAGACCGGACAACAGCTTAAATACGTTTTTATTGTTTGTTGATTTCCAATGGTGATTAATTTAATTATATAAAATCGTCTTACCTTTCGAAGAATCTTTGCTTAATAATAAGTTTTTCTTTCCTTAACACATACGGATTAAAGGAAGCACGCAACCAAAGATCTTCAACACATGATAACTCTACGAATGTTGTCAATGAATCTCGAACATTTGAACGAAGAAATGTAACCACCAATTACCACAAAACCACTCGAAAATTAAATGTTGTTTCAACTTTTTTTTATCTATATAAAATTGAGTAGCACATACACATAAACTACTAATCTGAAAATGTATACATTCTAGCAGGACAAAACAACACTATTTTCTTTAATATGTTACGGAAAATTATAAAATCTATAGAACACATGTTGCATCTATATCATATGTAGGATCGAAATTGTATCGGAATCGATCGCTATTTGTTAACAACTTTCTAAAGCTTTGAACAGTGTTTAAGAATAGCAGTTAGTATTATGTTGATCACGTAAAGGAGAATCCTATAGATTTAAACTTTGATACAGAATCTATGGATTTTATATTAAATAATTAATAGGTATAAATGTATCTACATTGAGGCACTTCTGAAATTAATCCAATTTGATTTGAATCTGAAGAAGAATTGACCAATTAGCATTTTGAAGACCTTAGTACTGTGTTACAATCTGGTACGAACTTGTATTTTAATGAATTGTATTTTTCTAAAGTATGAGTATTCCTTTTTGTTTCTCTTTTTTTTTAACAAAGTCTGTGGTCTCCGTCCAAGAACAACGACGATGCATTGTAATTTGTGAGTTTTATCCTCCGAAACTTCTTATTTTAATCTACATTGTAGGTTAATTTTACCAGGAGATTGTTATCATCGTGAACATATTGATTTCAGAGTTAAGATACATAATAGAAATGAATTGTTCGCCTAATTATGATAGAATTAGCATGAACAGTATGACGAAATGAAAGTGGAAATTATTGTTAGTGATTTACTCCTTAATTTCCGTCCTTTAAAGTTATTATTGTCAATAATGATCTATTTCCTGTTCTTAGACAGATTATTTTCATATTGATGTTTGTTTCTGAAGATCAGACATTAATTGTATAGTTCAATTAGTTCGTTTTTCTATATAAAGATAATTACAGGAAGCTATTGATTAAACAGCGTTACCAAAAGTTTGCAATTAATTTGACAATTTTTTTTTTTTATATACATTACCGCCAGTTTACGTGAACTTACAGAAGATAAACGTTTCTTCCGTAAATGTAGGGTAGAAGATAAATTGTCTTCCTTAAATGCAAGATAGAAGATAAACTTTTTTCCGTAAATACAGGGTAGAAGATAACTTTACTTCCTTAAATGCAGAGTGGAAGATAACATTTCTCCCGTAAATGCTAGATACAAGATAACATTTCTTCCGTAAATACAGGGTAGAAGAGAAACTTTCTTCCGTAAATACAGGGTAGAAGAGAAACTTTCTTCCGTAAATACAGGGTAGAAGAGAAACTTTCTTCCGTAAATACAGGGTAGAAGAGAAACTTTCTTCCGTAAATACAGGGTAGAAGAGAAACTTTCTTCCGTAAATACAGGGTAGAAGAGAAACTTTCTTCCGTAAATACAGGGTAGAAGAGAAACTTTCTTCCGTAAATACAGGGTAGAAGAGAAACTTTCTTCCGTAAATACAGGGTAGAAGATAAATTTTTCTTCCGTAAATGCAGGATAGATGATAATTTTTCTTCCATAAATGCAGGCGAGAAGATTAACTTTTCTTTCGTAAATGGATGGTAGAATATAAACTTTTCTACAGTAAATGTAGAGTAGAATATAAACTTTTCTTCAGTAAATGTAGAGTAGAATATAAACTTTTCTTCAGTAAATGTAGAGTATAATATAAACTTTTCTTCAGTAAATGTAGAGTATAATATAAACTTTTCTTCAGTAAATGTAGAGTATAATATAAACTTTTCTTCAGTAAATGTAGAGTATAATATAAACTTTTCTTCAGTAAATGTAGAGTATAATATAAACTTTTCTTCAGTAAATGTAGAGTAGAATATAAACTTTTCTTCAGTAAATGTAGAGTATAATATAAACTTTTCTTCAGTAAATGTAGAGTATAATATAAACTTTTCTTCAGTAAATGTAGAGTATAATATAAACTTTTCTTCAGTAAATGTAGAGTATAATATAAACTTTTCTTCAGTAAATGTAGAGTATAATATAAACTTTTCTTCAGTAAATGTAGAGTATAATATAAACTTTTCTTCAGTAAATGTAGAGTATAATATAAACTTTTCTTCAGTAAATGTAGAGTAGAATATAAACTTTTCTTCAGTAAATGTAGAGTAGAATATAAACTTTTCTTCAGTAAATGTAGAGTAGAATATAAACTTTTCTTCAGTAAATGTAGAGTAGAATATAAACTTTTCTTCAGTAAATGTAGAGTAGAATATAAACTTTTCTTCAGTAAATGTAGAGTATAATATAAACTTTTCTACAGTAAATGTAGAGTAGAATATAAACTTTTCTTCAGTAAATGTAGAGTATAATATAAACTTTTCTTCAGTAAATGTAGAGTATAATATAAACTTTTCTTCAGTAAATGTAGAGTAGAAGATAAACTTTTCTTCAGTAAATGTAGAGTAGAAGATAAACTTTTCTTTCGTAAATGCAGGGTAGAAGGTAATCTTTTCTTCCGTAAATACAGGTTAGAAGATAAACATTTCTTCCGTATAGCTTCCCCATGTGGCAGCACACACAAACAGTAATAGTACATTCATTACGTTTTGTAACAAAGTCCAGAATTACCAGGCATATAAGGAATCCTCTCAAAATATATCTACCAACAGACCAAATATGTCCGTTTTTAGCTGTAGGATAGCACTAGATTCCAATATTTAGTTCAAACTGAATGACCACAAAGTTTAGGTTTACATAATTTTGAGGAGTAGTGTACATGTACATTTGTATATCACGAAAGCTACTTAATTAAAGATGTTGTTCTTCTTTTTTAATCGCACTGCAGCTTTGTATTACATGTACATTATATACAACATGTGTCGTAAAAACATGATGCATTTGAAAAGTCATCCAAGTTGATGTCATGTAAATATAATAATAAAGTCTTAGATCATCAATACATCACGCGAAGCTTATTGTTTGATCAGTAATTAAGACGAATATCTGTTATATTATAAACAGAGTTATATCACTAATCAATGACGATAAATTGCTTTTATTTACCAACTGCATTCTGAGACAACAAAAATGGACTGAAAATTGTAAATAAACTTAAATTTCTACTCAAAATCTATATGTAATAAGCACACGTCAGTACGTACTTATCTTCAATAAACTGGGAACGTCTTAATAAACACGTATTTCAAAGTTGTAAATTACTGTATGTATATATATATATTTTACTATAAAAATAGATATAAAAAAGCAAAAGCAAGATTGATATTCCATCATCAGGGCCTATGAAAGGGGTTTCAGTCGGTACATCGGTCCGGCTCCCGGAGAGTCAAGAAGGGGCATGTGAATCTCTGAAGGATCCCATTGCCTTAGCCGTAGACGTTTTATTTTGATTTTTTTAATTATTTTTTTTATTTTTTTTTATTTTCAACTATTTTTAGTTTATTAGGAAAAATAATTATGTAAAATAATACGTCTCAGCCTACCCCCGGGGCCCCGAGGAAGTCTTGTTCCGCCTTGCAAAATTTCTCTTGGAGGTCCTGTCCATCATTTAATCCTCACCCCTGAAACGGAATCCTGTGATTGTTCGAATAATTATAACAATTTTCCCATATTCGTTGACACGATTAAACAGTGATATACATGTAGCTAGACTAATAATCACTTCCGCATGAATTGTGCGTCAGTATTAGTTAGAGCGTTAAAGAAAGTGTGAACCATGCATGTATATGCATTTCCTAGACTGCAAAATACCTGAAGAGTGTGTTTACAATGTCAAACATTTCCTTCAAACTTTATCTGTACACCTGTTTCAAGCACATGGCAGTCTTAACAGCTCATTCAACAGAATGGGTCCATCAACAGTACGTAATCTTCAACGTCTTGAAGGAGTATTGTATACCAAAAGAAGAAGAAGGCAGTGTAACAGCCCATTCAACAGAATGGGTCCATCAGGCAGTCTAACAGCTCAATCAACAGAATGGGTCCATCAGGCAGTCTAACAGCTCATTCAACAGAATGGGTCCATCAGGCAGTCTAACAACTCATTCAACAGAGTGGATCCATCAGGCAGTCTAACAGCTCATTCAACAGAATGGGTTCATCAGGCAGTCTAACAGCTCATTCAATAGAATGGGTCCATCAGGCAGTCTTAACAGCTCTTCAACGGAATGGGTCCATCAGGCAGTCTAACAGCTCATTCAACAGAATGGGTCCATCAACAATTGAAAGGGAGTTGCAAGTACTTGTTTGACAGACTATCACACTTGTTTTTGAAATAGGTGCACATGTTAAGTTTCAAGTGAATTTGAAGGACAAGTTTGACCATGTAAATATTCCATTAGACTACAACTGTAAATATTGATGAAGCACCAGTTAAGACAGTCACCACGGAAGTCTATTATTTATACAATACATACCGATAGATGTTTGCTGGACCATTTGGGTTGGGTTTTTTTCTACTATATACTAATATTGAATGACAACAATGGGACCATGACGAGTCATATTTTCAACTAACAATCAATCAATCATCTTTATTCTCATAAACCATATACAACGGTACAGAGAAGACATAAATATACATATAACAAATACAGAATAGATATAAACATATATACAGTATATACAACAAAGACATGGGTGTGAGACAGCCTAGAGAACAAAAGATTTATTTATATTTCGTATAAATTTACATAATTTTTCTAAATTTTGTTTTTGATAAGCACTCATGATTTGTTTAAATTTAAGAATATTTGGCCTTTCTCGTAAATTTGTAACAATAAACCTATTTCTAAAGTTTGAAAAATGTTCACATTCCATTATGTAATGGTATTCATCTCCAATAGTTATATTGTCACATTTTGTACATATTCTATTGACACGGTCAATATTATTCCACCGACCAGTTTCTATAGGTAATTTATGATTGGTAGTTCTGAATTTGCATAGGGTATAAATATCCTTGTCTTCTAAAACTCTAAAGTAATTTTCAAATTCGAAATTTTCTTTAAATAATTTATAATTCAATGCTTTTGGGGGGTGTTCAATTAGGGAGTACCAGCCCTGTTTAAATTGATCATGCAGGCGTAATTTGATACTCGAAATTAACCAATTAGAATTTGGAATATCTTGATTTATCCAAATACTAGAGTAGCCTGTTTCATCGAAAAGTTCTTTTAAATATTTAATCCAGACGAAGTGAACATTTTCTTCAATAGAAAGAGTGTATAAAAGTTTATATGATAAGTACGATAATTTTGTTTCTTTCCCCAATAAAAGTCTGGCCCAAAATGACACCATTCTTATTGTTATATCAATTTCGATAGGAAATCGCCCCAGTTCCCCATAAATCATATAATTTGGTGTCGATGATTTTAATTTCAATAGTAATTTACAAAATCGTAATTGTATTTTTTCCAGACAATCAATATTTTTACTATATCCCCAAATTTCCGACCCATAAAGAAGTATAGGTTTAACCATTTTATCAAATAGTTCGAGTTGGCATTCAACAGATAAGTTATGAGTGCGTCCTCTTTTTAAAACTTCATACATAGCCTGTTTGGCCTTTTCTGCTTGCTTTGTGATTGCTTTATTGAAATTTCCAGTTCTGTTTAAAAGTATTCCGAGGTAATTAAATTCGTTTACAATTTCTATTTCAGATCCATTTAATGAAAAATGTATATCAACAAGAGGTCGTCCTCTAGAAAAAATGAAAATTTTAGTTTTTTGTGCATTTACTTTCAATTTCCGTTTTTTGCAGTATTCTCCAAAAACATTCAATTGAGCTTGTAGATCTTCGCGTGATTCAGCCATAATAACAGTATCGTCTGCATACAATAGAATGAAAAGTTTCAAATAAATATTTTAATTTTCTTCGATTTTTTCTGAAATTGTTTTAAGACCTGGTAGGTTTTCTTTTTCCAAGAAGCTTTGTAAATCGTTTAAGAACAATGCAAACAGAAAAGGAGACAAATTTTCTCCTTGTCTCACTCCTATATCACAAGAAAAGTAAGCTGATTTACAATTATTATAATTTATACAAGATTTAACATCATTATACATGTTTAAAATAACATTGTACATTTTCCCGTTTATATTATTTAATAGAAGTTTATACCACAGTGCTACTCTCCAGACAGTGTCAAACGCCTTCTCAAAGTCGACAAACGCACAAAATAATTTCTTCTTTTTACTTTTTAAAATTTCGAAAAATTAAAATATTGTAAAAATACTGTCTGTAGTCGAGTATGATTTCCTAAATCCGAATTGGTTTTCCTCTAACAAAAAAACTTCTTCTGAGAACACCCGTAGTCTTTCATTTAAAATAGCAGTAAACAGTTTGCCAAGACAACTAAGAATGGTAATTGGACGGAAGTTTTTGGGATCTAAAGGGTTGCCTTTATTCTTATATATCGGTTTAAGACTCCCTATCAGCCAAATATCTGGTAAAAAGCCTGTTTCAAAAATTAAATTAAATATCTTCTCGTAAATTGGCAAGAACAGGCCCGATGTTGATTTAATATATTCGTTTATTATGTGATCTTCCCCACTAGCTTTATTGTTTTTGAGTTTCTTGATATAAGAAAGTATTTCTTTCTGTGAAATATAAGTATTGATACCCTCATTTAACTGTTCAAAATTAACATTATCCAAAGGTTCATGATTTAAATGTTCATCCATCCGAGTTGGCAAATCGGGCACCGTGTTTAAATTTTTTTAAAAATTGAACAAATCTTCCATAGGAATATCGGGTTGTTTTTTCTCCCTACTCCGGTAATTTTTACTATTCTTATCAAGTGTATTTTTATAATGCTTTTCAGTCTCCGTTACTTTTTGTTTAAGGGTTTCCGTCCTTTCCATTTTAAATTTTCTTTTAAGTTTCCGATAGTTTTTTCTGGCAAATTTACATTCGTAATTAAACCAGGGTTTATCTCCCTTCGGTTTTCTGTTTAATTTTTTACGTTTATTTTTATAAGTGCCGAAGGTCGTTTGAGCACTGTCAACAAAGATATCACAAAGTTTTTTAACAGATGCGTTTATATTGTCTTTAGTTATATTTTCGCTTATTGAGTTTGTGAGCTCATTATAAAAGTCCATTTAAATTTTCTTTTGGCCACTTGCGTACGTCCAGCTCAGGTAACTCCGATTTACCTGTTGATCGGGCGATCAGGTAACCCCGACTTAACCCTAGGTTAGGCTGTACTCAGGTGAGTTGTTGTTGGCTTGCTAACGTGTCACTCAACAATTTATTACGTGAATACAGCTTATGCCTGGGTTTAAGTTTTGATGATAAATTGGATCAGTAATGGCTAGCAAGAAATCTCCGAATTTTACTGAATTAGAAAAGAAAGTATTAATTGAGTTGGTTGACAGTAGAAAAGGTATAATTGAAAGTAAACAAAACGACGGGAAAATAATCAGTGAAAAGAACAAAGAATGGGAAAATATTGGAAAAAAAATTAATTCTCGCCATTGTTAAATAAAAGAAGTTTGACACAATTGAAATCTTTGTGGAAAAATTTAAAAGCCCGTACAAAATCGGCTGTTGCTAAGGAAAGGAGAGAAAAAAAGAAAACTGGAGGAGGACCTGCCGAAAATGACCTGGACAAATTTTCAAATGCTATTACGGAAATGCTTCCCCAGCAGATCAACAGCCAACATAATGCATATAGTTAGCATTTGGTGGTACTGGAACTGGTACATTGTTGTCATTTTCATCACCCCCGTCTGGAACAGGAATTGCAGCTTTCCTGGCAATATTATACAGCACGGAACATGCAGTAATGACCAGTAAGTTTGTAGATAGCTTAAATCTTAGCTGTTGTCGTAAGCAGGGAAAACGTCTTTTACCATATTCCAAACACATTTTTTTATCTTCACACGTGCATTACAAAGTGCATAATTGAAATATCTCTGCTCCCGTGTCGTGCATGTCAGGAGTGGTGTAATCAAATAAGGTCTGAGTGGATATCCGTTGTCAACTATTAATATACCTTGAATTTCCCTTCTTTCCAGACGGGCACAAATGTTACTGTTCTCAAAATTCCGACTGTCGTGAGTACTTCCAGGCCATCTTGCTACAACATTTGTTAGTATCAGATCATGGTCACAAATTGCCTGAACATTAATGGAAAACAATCCATTTCTGTTGCGGAATAATTCTGCCGTATCCCCTCCTGGTGATTGGATAGGAATATGTGTACAATCTATAGACCTACGATATCAGGAATTCTGCTCTGCTGCGTAAACTGCCTTTGAATTTCTTGAACTTTATTTTCGGATGGAAACTTAACATATTGTTTGTACAGTGAAGCAAGTGCTATGAATACCCGCTTAATTATACGTGAAACCGTGCTTCATGAACACCGAACAAATCTCCTGATACTTTCAAAAAACTCCCAGTTCTGTAAAATCGTAATGCAATTGAAAACTGATTAAGAAGCGAAATTGATGATAACTTTTTCAGTTTTGGTTCCAAACTCTCTTATTTCAGCTAATATTGTCAATACACACTCCTTATTCGCGTATTCAGCCTATATCTATCAATAAATTCATCCTCAGAATTGTTTAAAAAAGGGTTTTGTCGGTCCCTAATCACTTGTTCCCGTCTTATCAACCTTTCCACAACATTTATCCTATCTATTTCATCAATATAATCGTCCATGTTTATTTGATCATCTATTTAAACCTGCCCTATACCTGGTTCAGAGTTGAACTCGATACCTAAACCGTACTCATTTATAAAACGAAGGTGCGCATGTGAACTTAAAAAAATAAGCTAGACTTAAGCTTGGATCACATTGATCCGGGATTAATCCCGATGTACGCAAGTGGCCATAAATCTACATTGTCCTGAAAGGTTAAACATTTATTATTGTCTCATTTTTTAATTCTCCCATCTTTTGTGTGATCGGAGCTTTGAAATTGATCGTGGCCTGCGGCTTTTTCATTAAATTGAAGAGTTGCAACAAGAGGGGAATGGACATCAGAATATAAACGGGAAAAATCTACAACTTTAAAATTACAAAAGTATTCAAAAAAGCATGGCGAACAAATATAATAGTCAACAACACTAGAGTTTCTACAAGTTAACCTTCCACTTTCTAGATAATCATCACCGATACGACCGTTCACAATAAATAGATTATTACCTCTACAAAGTTCTAGCAAAATATTACCTGATCTATTTTTACCAGCATCCATACTTTTCTTTTTCGATCTATTTTTAGTGTGTCTAAAATTGCTAAATCGTTTTCTACAAATTGGGTAAAAACTAGTTCATGCTCATTAATGAAAATTTCAATAAAATCGGGGTCATCTGCAGTTGTACTGTTAAAATCCCCAAGCAAACAGATATATTTGTAATTTTGAGATAAAACACGATATTCATTTTCGACTTGGTCAAATGCATCTGGGGAAAGGTAAGAAGAACCTTCCGGTGAGATATAAACTATACCAAAGATGAGGTCATCACTCAAGTTAAATAATTTTGATGAAACCTTAAACCAAAATATATAATTTGACTCTGTCTCTAAAGGTTCAATATAATTTTCTAGATGATCTTTGTAACCTAGGATAATTCCGCCTGATTTTCTACCAAATTTTTTCTATTTTTCATTTTAAAAGTATACCCTTCGAGATCAATCTTATCAATATCGTCAGTTTTTGTTTCTATTACTATATCTTTATTCTCATAAAGCCAATGTATAACAATGGTACAGAGATATAACAATAAAATCAAAATAACAACAACTTGTAAACAAACTATATCATTTTTTTTAATAAGTTCACAAAATTCTGGATACTGTAAATGCAATTTTACACCACAACAGTTCAAGCTTAGAACATTTAAATTACGTTCAACTTTAACGGTACAGTTTAAACTATCTTCTGCATTACTACTACTACTACATGAGCTGGAATTATATGGTGAGAACTGATCATCAATAAATTCAATACTACCGTTACATATATTTGATCTACTATTTTGGCTATCATTAAAGTAATTACATAAGTCAATAGAATCATCTGAAAGTAAAATGTTTACTTGTTGATCAGAAACAAAAGTGTTATCAACAAAAGTATTGTCAACAACAATATTATCAGCAAAAGAATTATTAACAAAAGTATTATCAACAGAAGTATGATCATCAAAAGTAATACAATCTTTTATATATACACTATTGTTATTAATGACAGTAAAGTCTTCATCAACAAAACAGAGAGTTTGAAATATTTGGGATTGTTCTCTTTGGCACCCCTATCCTCGCTCAGGGGTCGTCGAGGTCACTCGTTGCCGTTTTGGTGGTCTTCTATCTCCACTGTTTCTTGGTGTTGACCAGACATTATGCGGTAGCAGCGGTGTATCAAAGTCTCCAGCTTCATCAATTTCCTCAGCTGGTACATACAATTCATTTTCTATATACAGTCGATCTCGGATTAGTGCTACCCTTTTACCTTGTCGTTTTGCCTCTTTCTGAATAGGGTAAAGTTCCCTACGCCTGTCTTCAATTTCCCGGGGAAATTGTTGTCGTATACCGTATGGTGTATTACGAAGCCGGTAAGCGTTGTTCAACACATACTGTAAGTCATTGAAGTGTATGAATCTAGCCACAATGGGTCGTTTCCCTCTCGGTTTGTGACTAAACCGATGCACATTTCCGAAATCAATACGGAAGTCAATTCCAATTTTTTTGTATAGAAAATGTCTGAGAAGTTCTTCTGTATTTTCGTCTCTTACTTCATACAAACGGTAAATATCAGGTTATTTTTCATGGATCGGCATTGGAGATCGAGAATAAAATTTTGTAGAATTTTCATATGTCCTTGGCAGTTACACTGGTTATTAGAACTCTCCTGGTTTACCAACGCTTCGAGTTGATCAGAAACCTTTGCTATTTCAGATTTGTTTTTTTCACAGTACGGTTTCAAACTATCAAACTTTTTTTACAACTTTTGTTATTTCTGATTTGTTTTTATCACAGTCCGATTTCAAGTTGTCAAATAAGTTTCCAACTCCTTGTACGCTATTTTCGACTTCTGTAATTTTCGCCTGACAATTTATCATGTTTTTTTCAACTGAAACTACGCGACTGCATAGTGAGGTAATTATAGTTTTTATATCGTCGAACTTTCCTACGCTCTTTTCGACACCTTGCAGTCTAACATCTATACTTGAGACAAGCTTCAAAATCGTATTCAAAAGAACACTGATATTGGTGTTATCGTCCGCTTCGTCAACGATTTTCCTACTTTGTTGTAAAAGTTTCCTAGTTTCGCCTAAAGACATATTTGAATGTGTATTGTAAATGTTACTCGCTAATCAGTATACTAACGGAATACAATATCGACAGTAAAGTTCAAAGTCCAACTTGATCACAGGTAACGCAGTTCTCCACAGTTCGTTGCACATGGCTAATCAAAGTAAAAGTTCGGCCAAGGTCCCAATGAGCACAATTAACTGATGTCTATTTATGATAAAGGGGAGAGTTACTTCAGTTCTAAAACATATTTCTAAATTTCTGTCTTTAAATTTCTTTCTTTAAATTTCTATATAACAAAGTTTCCAATATACGATATAAAGTTTTTCACCGGATTTTGGAAATTCCTTAACTAGATAATCCATACTTATTTCAACATTTCTGATGGAGCAAATGAATAACAACTCAACCAAGCAACCACGAGCCAGCAAAATCATGAGATATTAAAATCCAAGATGTCAGCCCTAGCGCACATGGACAAAACGTAGTTCAATATTTTTGTCAGTTTGTTAATTTTAAAATGTCGTTGACTCCAACTTATGGTTTAATTCACGAACGAACTAATACATGTCTAATATATATTGGTTCTTATATTTAACTACCGGTGTGCCTAATTACCAAATCGGACCAAAACGGGACCAGATCGGACCAAAACGGACTAAATCGGAACAAATAGAACCAATAAGGCACGAAATCGGTAACTTAAAATACCAGATCGGATCAAATATAAGCAATGAAAAGAGTTGTAAGCTATTTTTGCTTGCCAATAAATGTATGTTTAACGGTTTTTTCCAGTGTGAAATTATTTATGAAATCATCATTTTACATTCTTATGAGTCAGAATAAAGTATGAAGAAATTATCTCTTACTCTTACAATCTGTTTGATTTCACATAGATGTCACCTTCAACTTTTATTATTTTACAACAGTAGGATTTCACGCCTAATATTAAGTTTGATTGCATAATCATTATCTGACAATCAAATTACTGATAATTAACTTGACCCGTTATTTTCTCACTTAACGACGGTAACCCTTAACGACTGCAGCTGGCAATGAATTAATAAAGGTAAATAGATGACACCTTTTTGATAAATGTCAGCAATAAAGTACCATTTGATGCACAGCATAAGTTGTCATATACTTATCTCATTGTATACTAGATTTGCAAAGAATCTGAGATTTAATTTTGCATTTGAAGGGAATTAAAAATACCTCAATTTATCGAAAGAATGAAACCTTGAAATAGAAATAAATATGATAGAATTTTTTTTTTTTTTTTTTTTTTTTTTTTTTAAATTTATTTAATTCATTATAGAAAATTAATGACGATTCGTGATATTTTATCGGTCAAATTTCTATATATATAGGACACAACCTTAAAAAATAAAAATGTTAATAAAAAAAATACAATTTATAATAATAATAAAAACATTCACATATTGTGTTAATACTATTGTTGTTTTTATACATTTGTTATTTATTTAGTGCGAAAATGTTATGCACTGGTTAAGTTCTTAATGTATATGTTGATAAATATAATAAATGTAACTTGGTAACATTATGTCATTTTAATTGGTGATTTAAATTATAATGTTTTAGATGAAGATAAAGGTACACCTTTAACAACTATGTGTGATATTTTTTACTACACAAACTTAGTAAAAACAGCTACATGTCATACAAAAAATGCAAACCCAACACTGATAAATGTAATTCTTACAAATAAACCTAGTTATTGCCAAAACATAACAAACTTCAATTGTGGTCTCAGTGATGTTCATAATTTAATTTCATTTCAACTGAAAGGTTATGTACCTAAATTTAAAAAAAAAATATTCTGTATAGAAGCTTTAAAGATTTTAATCATGAATTTATTTTAAATGATCTACAGTCTGTGAATTTTGAAAACCAAATTGCAGATGATGATGTAAATAGGGCATACTCAAATTTTGAAACATCTTTTATAGAAATAATTGATAAACATATACCAATAAAAAAAGAGGAAGCCAGTAGCATATCCTGTACATTATATGAATCTAAATCTAAGAAACCCGATCTATAAGAAAAGGATGTACCATAATAAATTTCTTAAACATAAAACTGATAAAAATTGGGAAACATACAGAAAACAAAGGAACCTTGTGACAAAATTGAAAAAAACTTCCATAAAAACATACTTTTTTGAAAGAACAGCAGGTGGTCCAAAATCATCCACTTTTTATCCAACCATTAAGCCTTTCTTATCAAATAAAGGTATGAAATCAAATAACAGCATAATTGTATATGAAAATGATGATTTTGTCACTAAACAAATAAACAAATTAAACATTAAAAAAGCTACAGGGTATGATGGTATTTCCCCTAAAATCATTAAATTTGCACAACCAGTAATAACAAATCCCATTAAAGTTTTGATTAATAAATCAATTGACCAATCAGTCTTTCATGAAAAATTAAAAGGTGCCCTGGTATCCCCCCTTTTTAAAAAGAATAATAGTCTTGATAAAAGTAATTACCGTCCTGTCAGTGTCTTGCCAACGATTTCTAAATTTGATGAAAGAGCTATATTTGACCAGCTAATGGAATTTTTTAAATAATCATTTCAATCCTCTGTTCAGCATTTAGATCAGGTTTTGGGTGTCAGACGGCCTTACTTAGAATAATAGAAGATTGGAAGAAAGCATTGGATGATAATAAATTTATTACAGCAATTATAATGGATCTATCAAAAGCATTTGACTGTCTCCCACACAGTTTATTAATGTTAAAATTGGAAGCTTATGGTCTGTCAGAAAATTCTTTAAAATTGTTAAATAGCTATTTGGAAAACAGAAGACAACCATTAATATTGGTAATAACTACAGTAAATGGTCTTTAAAATTGTTAAATAGCTATTTAGAAAACAGAAGACAACCATTAATATTGGTAATAACTACAGTGAATGGTATGCATTAATCAAAGGGGTTCCACAGGGGCCAATCCGAGCCCCAGTTCTATTTAATGTTTTTATAAATGACATTTTTCACTTTGTTCAAGATAGTACTATTTATAATTATGCAGATGACAATACCCTTTCTTATTCTGATACTAATATAAATACAGTAGTTAAAACTCTAGAAAATGATAGCATAAACTTAATAGACTGGTTTTCCTAATGAAAGCAAATCCGGATAAATTTCAGGATATTGCCATTGGTCCTAAAACAAATAGACACAATTTATCTTTTGATTTAAAAGGAAATACAATTACATGTGAAGACAATGTTAAACTTTTAGGCATAACCTTTGATTCCCATCTAAATTTTGATAAACATATATCAGAAATTTGTAAAAAAGCATCCCAACAATTAAATATCCTTAAACGAATAGGTAAATATTTAAACAGATTAGGACGCCTTACCATTTACTACTCCTTTATTTTTTCAAACTTTAATTACTGTCCGGTAAAATGACACTTTTGCAGCGAAAAAAATACTAAAAAAATTGAAAAAATCCAGGAAAGAGCTCTCCGTTTCATTTATGAAGACTATGAATATACTTATGAAAATTTACTTAAAAAATCTAAATTGCCATCTTTAAAAATTCGAAGATTAAGAATTATTGCAGTTGAAACATTCAAAATTATCCATAAACAAAGTCCAAGCTATCTTCATGATTTAATTTCAATTAAAGATCAAAAATATAATTTTAGGCATCAAGATAAAGCAGTTTTACCCAGAGTACGCACAACAAATCTGAAATGAGCTGCCGAATCACTTCAGACAAGAAACATCATTAGAACATTTTAAAAATATAATCCACACATGGAACAGCAGCTCATGCCAGTGCAGTGCATGCAGATGACCTTTAATTTTTTATTTCTAAATGTTCATGCTTTTAAATATTTTTATTATTTTATTATTTTTTGTTGTTGCTTAAATGCATGAGCCTCTTATTTTTAGCTTGCTTTTGTTCAGTTGATATCTGCTTCTGTAACTTGTGTCTATATTGAATTGCATAAATTGATGTATGTTTTTATTTAATATGTTTGTATGCATGATTGTGTGTTGTTATATACCATAGTTGATTTTAAAAGCTCATTAGAGCTTGTGTTATATGTATGATTTATATCGACTCTAAATAAAGCTTTGAATTGAATTGAATTGAATTGAATTGAATTATATTTTCACTCTCATATACATGTATATATGATTGAACGGTCAAAGGTTTAAGATGAATAAAAGGTTACCTGACATGTGTTTGCAGGATTTTAGCTGCCGCTGGGGATAAAATACTAATATCCGCTAACCCATGTTAAAACTCACAACACAGTATGGCTTCCATGTATTATTTCTTATGACCAGTGCAATTAGCATTTCGGTGGGATGATTAGTTTCCGCTTAGTATTAGATCAACAGACCTAGACTAAGTCGGATTTTTTTTTTATAATTCTAGATCATGAAACAATATATTGACATGTCGCTCCACTCAGACATATTATCCTGTTTTGGAACCAGCCCGTCTTTCTTCTTATCCCTTAACGATGTATGCTTAGCGGACAAGCAGCAAATACCAATTTTATAGACTTTGGTTTGACTCGACGGAGCTTAAACACACGATCTACGGCAATCGAAGAAAGAACACTAACTATTACATCATTGACATGATGATTGTCTTGTAATACACAACACTTATAATGAAAGTTTACAAACAAATCGACTACACCCACCAGATGCTACCAGGAGCAATTTACTGTTGATTTCAAATTAGGTATCCCGGAATATAGAAACTAGTGTCTCCACTACTCAGTGTACATCACTGCCTAGCATGGGGCATCTGGCATATTGCAAGATTTATTCTAAAGATGTGATGTACATAATTTGGAAAATACCACCACACAAACATGCAAAAAAAAACTCCCCAATGAGCAATATGATGAAGCAGGAACTGCTTAACGTCCAGATCCTCGAACATGAGTACATTCCCAGTTAATTGTGGGGTTTGTTCCTCAAACTTAAGCTTTCTGTGTAGATCAATCATGTCTTTTTTCTTTTGGCCATTGCATTGTTTGTCAGTAGATTTAAGGGTTCTGATTACCCCTTTGGTATCTTCAAATGAGTTGTAATTAATTACCAGTCACAGGTAATTGAAATATTGTTGAAAGTGGCGTTAAACACCATAGCCTAACTTAAGTAAACGTTTTCCAACTATTTGTTATCTCTGATTTTACTTGCAGCAATCACTAAAGCATTCCCCCTTGATCTATTAATATCTCGCCTCTTTACCCATGCACTTGATTTATAGTAAGTTAAGTCAAATATTGTCCACTTGATGTTAGAAATCAATCAAATTGGTTTAAAAGGTCCAACAGATATTTATAATTTGATGAAGCTAAAATTTCTACAGCACTCCAGCTTAAGCAGTGGGGTAGAAACAAGCACATATACTACCCCACAATATTTAGTCAGAAGCCAAATTGATTCAGGGATGATTGAATAATTTTTGGTCAAAACATTATTTGCACAATTGACCAATATATGTAATGGTGGATATATAGTTTCTGCACACAACTTTGTGAGAGGACAATATCGGGGCCATTTTTGTTTCTGACAATGGTTTCAGAGAAGACATTGTATTACAATTTTTTTCTTCCAAATAGATCATAGCGGTATACAGTTGCAAAATTACAATTCACACAAAAACGTTGAAATATGTCACTGAACAATTCTTAATTCGGTGATTATCTGCATCTTATCTATCTGAATGAGCTTGAAGTAAATGACACTACGGACACAGAGAGGTCTGCTTCTTACCTTGACCTTGACCTTGAAATTGACAATGGAGGAAGATTATAAACAAAATTTTACGACTAACGTGATGACTTCACTTCTCCAATAGTCAACTTCCCTTTCATCACTTGCAGCATATAGAGTTTACATTTCACAACTCATACATTATTCTTGAGCTTGTTCCAAGTACAGTGATTTTCTGGACAGAGCTCAACAGCTTATCGTTACACAAAAGCTGCTCAAGCAAGGCTAGGTTGCTCCTACAAATTTCTACAGTCGTCATCACGATCTGATTGACTGTAATGAAATATCCATATCTCAAATGACAATGGATATTTTTATGTGAAGACTTTTACCAGACTTTACTATATGAGTAACATGTCTGGTGTCTTCTGAAAAGCAGGAACTGCTTACCTTTCGTGAACACTTAGGTTCACCCTGGTTTTTGGTATGAACCATGTTGCTGATCTTTTTAGTTATCTGTGTTGTGTTGTGTTTTTTTCTTCGTCCTGTGTCTTCTGTGCCCAATGTTGCCAGTGTCTCTAGATCTGGAATGTCATTTCTTGATTGTCCCTTGGGTTTTCTCATATCACTTCATTTCAGATAAAATAGTGATTAAAATTACAGCAAGGATTTTTTTTTCAATAATGGCTACAAGCTTGAATAAAAGAAGGAGCTGTTGAACAAAATTTTGAAAGGTAGCCCTATAAGGACCATCTTTGACAGCTTAGTCCCATTTGAGTCATCCATATCAGGAAAGAAAAAGTAAAAGCTAACGACAGCAAAAAATGACGACAATAACTTGACTGGTCTTTTCAAAACTTAGGTCAATATGCATGGTGCCAATCTTGGTGGGGGTTATTTTTGTCCAAGGTTCTGCTCTGTATTTTACTTGTACTACTGCAGCTTTTGTATCGGACTCTTCACTGACCTCGAAAATCTCTTTGAACTTGATATACACTTTAAGGACCCAATTAGAAATAAGCGGAAACCCTTTCATGGGTCATCTCTGGAAGGATATAAATTTACAAGTGCCTTGAAGTACTTGTTTTATTTCATACTTTTAAATATGCATATTTTTAAACTACACTTGTATATAGTTGGTATCGATTCCTAAATGAATTTTACATTGACATTTACTTGAGTAATCTGTGTTGGCAAGAAAAAGAACTAGACTATTTCAAAATGTGTTATAATATGATGCTTAAAAAATATCAAATAACAAAACATTGCACATAACATGTAGATCACAATAAATAATCGCAACAGCTATTAAAGGAATGTTATATTCATCACAAGCACTATAGCACTGATGTATTCAAATTGGTGGTTTCTCTATAACTTGTTCTAGTAATGATGAACCAGTTACTGTGGCTGTTGTTGCTACTAGGAATCTGTAACCTACAAAATACATTTGTATAAGATAATTATTGCTTGATGCGTAATTCTGTAATAAGCCACAATTTTAGAAATCACACATAATATAAGGACGTTATTTAAATATAATTTAAAAAAATATAAATAATAACAACTGTAAAATGGAAAATGATATCACAATCTTAATAAAATGAAAAACAAAAAATACCACACTGTCGGAACAGTTCCAAATTTCAATAGAAAAATCGCAGAAAGAGGCAAAATCGATACTCTAAAAACACAAATACATTACCACTTACTTTCCTGGCTTGGTACATTTAGACTGAGTTTGAAATGCATCAATCATACAAAAGAATTAAGATATCATCTGACAAGAAAGCAAGTTTTGTATTCATACATTTAAGCAATATAACTAATAACTCTGTAAGATTGTAAAATTATCATCAAATTACCCTAGATTTATATACCTGTATCATTTTAACAGAACTATCAATCATGCAATAAAAAGAATTCAATTTTGAACCAGGGGCTCTCAAGAGCCTGTATCGTTCACCTGGTAATAAAAAAAAACAATTGGTCCTATGTAAAAACTATGTCCTGCAGTGGTAGTCATCTTGGAATTACGATCAACATAAAAAACACAAAGTTTGTAAAGGACCTTCCAATGATTGATGCACAGTTTAGGTTCAATCAGTGCAATAGCTTCAGAGAAGAATATATTTCTGTATTTTCCCCATATGGTTCTGTGTTAATACTATGACCTGTGGTGGCAGCCATCTTGGATTTTCGATCGGCATAAAAAACAGAGGACCTTCCAATGATCATTCCTGGGCAGTTTGGTTTCAACTGTCCAAGTGGTTTCAGAGAAGAAGCATTCTGAAACATTTTTCCCATAGGGTCCAATGTTAAATTAAGTCCTGCCGTAGCCGCCATTTTGAATTTCATATCGGAACAAAAAACCTTAAGATTGTAGAGGACCATCCAATGAACATTCATGTACAGTTTGGCTTTAATCATATTTGTAGTTTCTGAGAAGAAGGCATTTGAACATTTTCCCATAGGATCCAATGTTAATCTATGTCCTGCGGTGGTGGCCATCTTGAATTTTCGATCGGCATAAAAAAACAGAAACTTTGTAGATGACCTTCCAATGATCATTCCTGGGCAGTTTGGTTTCAATTATCCAAGTGGTTTCAGAGAAGAAGCGTTTTGAAACATTTTTCCCATAGGGTCCAATGTTAAACTAAGTCCTGCCGTAGCCGCCATTTTGAATTTCTTATCGGAACAAAAAACGTAGAGTTTGTAGAGGACCATCCAATGAACATTCATGTACAGTTTGGCTTTAATCATATTTGTAGTTTCTGAGAAGAAGGCATTTGAACATTTTCCCATAGGGTCCAATGTTAATCTATGTCCTGCGGTGGTGGCCATCTTGGATTTCCGATCGGCATAAAAAACACACACCTTGTAGATGACCTTCCAATGATCATTCCTGGGCAGTTTGGTTTCAACTGTCCAAGTGGTTTCAGAGAAGAAGTATTTTGAAACATTTTTCCCATAGGGTTCAATGTTAAACTAAGTCCTGCCGTAGCCGCCATTTTGAATTTCATATCGGAACAAAAAACCTTAAGATTGTAGAGGACCATCCAATGAACATTCATGTACAGTTTGGCTTTAATCATATTTGTAGTTTCTGAGAAGAAGGCATTTGAAAATTTTCCCATAGGGTCCAATGTTAATCTATGTCCTGCGGTGGCGGCCATCTTGAATTTTCGATCGGCATAAAAAAACAGAAACTTTGTAGAGGACCTTCCAATGATCATTCCTGGGCAGTTTGGTTTCAATTATCCATGTGGTTTCAGAGAAGAAGCGTTTTGAAACATTTTCCCCATAGGGTCCAATGTTAAACTAAGTCCTGCCGTAGCCGCCATTTTGAATTTCATATCGGAACAAAAAACGTACAGTTTGTAGAGGACCATCCAATGAACATTCATGTACAGTTTGGCTTTAATCATATTTGTAGTTTCTGAGAAGAAGGCATTTGAACATTTTCCCATAGGGTTCAATGTTAATCTATGTCCTGCGGTGGTGGCCATCTTGAATTTTCGATCGGCATAAAAAAACAGAAACTTTGTAGAGGACCTTCCAATGATCATTCCTGGGTAGTTTGGTTTCAATTATCCAAGTGGTTTCAGAGAAGAAGCGTTTTGAAACATTTTTCCCATAGGGTCCAATGTTAAATTAAGTCCTGCCGTAGCCGCCATTTTGAATTTCTTATCGGAACAAAAAACGTAAAGTTTGTAGAGGACCATCCAATGAACATTCATGTACAGTTTGGCTTTAATCATATTTGTAGTTTCTGAGAAGAAGGCATTTGAACATTTTCCCATAGGGTCCAATGTTAATCTATGTCCTGCGGTGGTGGCCATCTTGGATTTCCGATCGGCATAAAAAACACACACCTTGTAGAGGACCTTCCAATGATCATTCATGGGCAGTTTGGTTTCAATTATCCAAGTGGTTTCAGAGAAGAAGCGTTTTGAAACATTTTTCCCATAGGGTTCAATGTTAAATTAAGTCCTGCCGTAGCCGCCATTTTGAATTTCATACCGGAACAAAAAACGTAAAGTTTGTAGAGGACCATCCAATGAACATTCATGTACAGTTTGGCTTTAATCATATTTGTAGTTTCTGAGAAGAAGGCATTTGAATATTTTCCCATAGGGTCCAATGTTAATCTATGTCCTGCGGTGGCGGCCATCTTGGATTTCCAATCGGCATAAAAAACAGAAACTTTGTAGAGGACCTTCCAATGATCATTCCTGGGCAGTTTGGTTTCAACTGTCCAAGTGGTTTCAGAGACGAAGCATTTTGAAACATTTTTCCCATAGGGTCCATTGTTAAACTAAGTCCTGCCGTAGCCGCCATTTTGAATTTCTTATCGGAACAAAAAACGTACAGTTTGTAGAGGACCATCCAATGAACATTCATGTACAGTTTGGCTTTAATAATATTTGTAGTTTCTGAGAAAAAGGCATTTGAACATTTTCCCATAGGGTCCAATGTTAATCTATGTAGTGCGGTGGCGGCCATCTTGGATTTCCGATCGGCATAAAAAACATAAAATTTGTAGAGGACCTTCCAATGATCATTCCTGGGCAGTTTGGTTTCAACTGTCCTAGTGGTTTCAGAGAAGAAGTGTTTTGAAACATTTTTCCCATAGGGTCCAATGTTAAACTAAGTCCTGCCGTAGCCGCCATTTTGAATTTCATATCGGAACAAAAAACGTAAAGTTTGTAGAGGACCATCCAATGAACATTCATGTACAGTTTGGCTTTACTCATATTTGTAGTTTCTGAGAAGAAGGCATTAGAACATTTTCCCATAGGGTCCAATGTTAATCTATGTCCTGCGGTGGTGGCCATCTTGGATTTCCGATCGGCATAAAAAACACACACCTTGTAGAGAACCTTCCAATGATCATTCATGGGCAGTTTGGTTTCAATTATCCAAGTGGTTTCAGAGAAGAAGCGTTTTGAAACATTTTTCCCATAGGGTTCAATGTAAAACTAAGTCCTGCCGTAGCCGCCATTTTGAATTTCATACCGGAACAAAAAACGTACAGTTTGTAGAGGACCATCTAATGAACATTCATGTACAGATTGGCTTTAATCATATTTGTAGTTTCTGAGAAAAAGGCATTTGAATATTTTCCCATAGGGTCCAATGTTAATCTATGTCCTGCGGTGGTGGCCATCTTGGATTTCCGATCGGCATAAAAAACAGAAACTTTGTAGAGGACCTTCCAATGATCATTCCTGGGCAGTTTGTTTTCAACTGTCCAAGTGGTTTCAGAGAAGAAGCATTTTGAAACATTTTTCCCATAGGGTCCAATGTTAAACTAAGTCCTGCCGTAGCCGCCATTTTGAATTTCATATCGGAACAAAAAACCTTAAGATTGTAGAGGACCATCCAATGAACATTCATGTACAGTTTGGCTTTAATCATATTTGTAGTTTCTGAGAAGAAGGCATTTGAACATTTTCCCATAGGGTCCAATGTTAATCTATGTCCTGCGATGGCGGCCATCTTGGATTTCCGATCGGCATAAAAAACAGTAACTTGGTAAAGGACATTCCAATGATCATTCCTTTACAGTTTGGGTTCAGTCAATTCATTAGTTTCAGAGAAGAAGATCTTTGAAATTTCAGCCAATCAGAGCATATTATTGGCCCTGGCAGCCATATTGAATATCCGACTGGAACGAAAAACAGTAACTTTGTAGAGGACCATCCAAGGAACATTCCTGCTAAGTTCGGTTCCAATCGGCCAAGTGGTTTCGGAGAAGAAGCTTGAAATGTGAAAAGTTTACAGACGACAGACAACAGACGACAGACGCCAAGTGATGGCAATAGTTCACCTGGACCTTTGGTCCAGGTGAACTAAAAAGGATTATTTGGTTCAGATCCTGGGCTTATGAGGGCTTTTTTTACTTTTATTTTAGTTTTATGTACATTTGTGTACTAATGTAGTTTTCGTATTCAGTTGTGAATTTCATTTGAGAAAGATCATCTTGTTCATCTCCTGCATCATAAAATGTAAATAATTGATATGACTTCTATTTAAGTTAATAGATAATCTTTATCCTTTTGATTTGGGGAAAAAATATTTTATTTAAAAAATGATTCTATATGTGATATACAATATGTGTTCTATATTTAAACTCCATTTTTAATGCATTGCTTTTCTCAAACAGAAATGTATTGCTTCAACTGAGGAAGTAATCCCATTATGTCTCTCTGATTTATATTGCCTTGTTTCAAAATTAAATGTACTACCTAAAAGCCATTTAAAATTAGATTGCTGGCAATTTGCCAATGCTGGATTACTTGATAGCCAGAATACACAACATTATTATGTAATACAATATTATTGATGAGGCCATTCTTTTGTGTAAGGATATACAAGCAAAACAATCACGTAAATCTTCATTTCAGATGGATAACTACAAAGCAACAATTCGGTTAAAATCCTATGAACCTATTAAAATCCTATGAACCTATTAAAATCCTATGAACTTATTAAAATCCTATGAACCTATTAAAATCCTATGAACCTATTAAAATCCTATGAACTTATTAAAATCCTATGAACTTATTAAAATCCTATGAACTTATTAAAATCCTATGAACTTATTAAAATCCTATGAACCTATTAAAATCCTATGAACCTATTAAAATCCTATGAACTTATTAAAATCATATGAACTTATTAAAATCACATTATTCAACTGTGTAGTAAAACACAATCAAAATTAAGGAAACTCTGTCAGTTGATCAGAAACATTAATTCCAGTTTACTACCTCCTGGGTAATTACTATTGTTATTATATTGTATTTATTGTTTTTATTTATTTTCTGTATATATTGTATCTCTATACCAATGTATTACGATGGTTTATGAAAATAAAGATTGTAACAGAATATTCTATGGATGCTTGTGTAAGACATTAAAATATTCAATTGAAAAAAAATAGATTGATTTCAGTTGACATTGCTTTAAAGTTGATATAAGAATGACATCATCTTCTGATTATTGTCAGTTTGAATCAACAAAGTAGCTATAAAGGAGAAAATTAATGGAACTGCTTTTCACATTATATAAAGTGTTTTGCTTCAATACAGGCCATTACTGGCTTAAAGTGTATTTTGTCATTTGAAGACATTAGTTCTTAAAAGTTACGCTTGCCATCATGGATAGAGGATAGAGCTGTCGAAAATGTTATAAAGGAGAATCCCATATTCATAAAAAAAAAAAAATGACTTTTTAGGCTTAAAATAGCAAAAAAGTGGTTTCAGAGGAAATATTTGCATGGATTTTTTTTCCCACTTTTTTCTTACTGCCCAAGCTTTTGTTTTTTGTTTTGGTCATTTTGTACCATTATTTTTGTACAGTATGGTAAGAAAAGATTATGGATGTAAATGAACATGAGAGACTATCCAACATTATACTTGGACACAAATTCTCTTTTACTCATCTATCCATTCATATTTTAGTATTCTGTGTTGGGCTTAAATAAGTAACAATAAATTACTTTTAAACAAAGCACCCCCTATACTCACCTCAAGTGTTATCGTTTACAGACACCTACGCATGGCATGGGTTATCATCAGTCAGTTTCCTGTGATTAAGTTTTCCTCACTGTGACGGAGTTTTCTTCCCCATGAAATCTGATAGTCATGATATAGCTGAGAAATAGCTGTAAGTGATGATTGACATCAATAACTCTAATCCTGACCACATGTAACAAATATTCTGTTATATATGGTATGATTCTAAGCATCTTTGTTCACCAAGAGGATTAATCTGCCTCTCCTCCTCTTCACCCTTGGCAACATTAACTTGATTTTTGTCGTGACAGTTAGGGTTTTTTAACTGGATGTGACCGGGATAACGGCAACCAATCAGAATATGTGTTACAAAAACATGTGGGTAATTGCTGGCCTTGGGTAGGGGTCTTGGTAGGTATCGGGATGAGAATTAACGTCAATGGCCTTAATTATACATGTATAATACCATCCCTTACCTTTTAATCTACCAAGAAACCGAAGAGCTATTATCTCTGAATATGTACATCCTCCAAGAAAATAGACCAGAACTACTTTTGATGATGGTGGTAAAGATGATGTTCTTCCTGTAAATAAAAAAAAAATGAGAAATAGTAACATCTATTAAGACATTGTGTTTCCTACAATCTCCACAGTACATCCATTGGAAGACATCCAATATTTAAATATATTATACATTTTTGTATTTGCTATTCTTTTGAGTGCTTTGATTTATGATTGTCTTCTTGTATTATGTAATTAGTTGTGTATAGAACACATTTTAGAATCACCTTTTCTCTTCACATTTCAGTTGATGATTGTCTATAGAAGTATACATATGACCCTTTTTAAGCTAACTTCAAGAGAATTAAAAAATTCACTTCGGTTCAACAGAGGATTGGAGTTATGTAAGGTACCAATATCTAGTTACACCTACAACTGAACCATTTTTTTTTCAAATCAAGCAATGTAAGGAAACAAATTCTACAAAAAAAAAAGAGTTTGAGATTTCATGTTTTTGACTATATATGCATTCTGAATTTAAGAAATAATTCTCAGATGCCGGGCTCTATGCATATTCTAACATGGGTAGGCATTATATTTGTCATTATTTTACACCGAGTGACAGAGGTTATTTTTGGGTGCTGTTCCAATTACCTCCCGCTATTATTTACAAGAATATATAACACTACAGAAACGTTCTAAAAATTGATAACGATCAAAAATTAGTTTCATCTGATTTTTTTGGTATATTTATTATTTTTATTCTTTTAATTTAACATACATAAAGTACAAATATACAAAATACGCTGTTGATTAGATATGCCTTCTGCACATGTGCTAGGGTGTTCTGTGCTATTTAGAGTCCTCTATTGTTTTCAAAGTGAAAGTTAAGCACGCAATGTTAGAATCTTGTATATAATCCTTGTCCAGCTTGAATAAAAGTGGTTGTAAATGTAAATAATAAAACTCCTTCCACCGTAACATAAATATATATATATATATATATTTCAATATTATAAGCCATATGAAGAAAATGTGTAAAAATAGGAAAACATAAATAAAAGTTATTGTCAGCAATGTTATCCTCTGAATCCATTCCATTACACAATTATGAAAAGAATGTTTAAACAGAGATGTCAACAATTCCATCAATATCAACAAAATGAACAATCACCTCTCACCTCCTATCACTGAACATAAAAAAGACCACGCGATATGATGTTGGAAATCTAGGTGCTAGCTTGGGACAGACACAAAAAGGTGATGGGGTTAAACCAGTTAATAGGGTCCCAACCCTCCCCATCTACCTTTTTTTACCCTTTTTTCAATAAATTTTCTTCTAACAGTGTGAATGACCTACCTTTTGTCTCTTTTGTATTAACTTCAGCAAATACACCACCAGGCAGATGTTTAGTTATCTCCTCTAAGCCAGAAAATCCTTCCTTTATCAACACCTGCAAACAAAATCATATACAGTGTATTATCATTACCGTCAATTCTTGCTATCATGAGCTCAAATAATTTGTTTTCTTGAGTAATAAATACAGTGGGTGGCCAAAAGTATTCGTCAAATATGGCTTCAGTAATATAGAAAATAAAAATCGCCGTCAAAGAAACACCAATTTTATTTACATATTATGTCAGGGGAAAACCATGATTTCTATAAATAAAATACACATGTAATGTGTAGTCACGTCACTACAAACGTGGCAGTGATGTCTGCTTCATTTTTGTGTATGTTTCTGTATGCCAAAGATCATGGGGCAAAAAGGGAAAGAGATGTCACCGGACTTGAAAAAGGTTGCCGTAAATTTGTATAAGAATGGAGAAAAAATATCAGACATTGCAAGAGTTTTGCAGCAGCCAAGATCTACAATATCAGACATTATCAGAAGATTTAAAGAAGCTGGTACAGTAGAGAATCGTATGAGATCAGGAAAACCCCACACCATGGACTACAGGGACTACCGACAGTTGGAGAAAATTGTGAAAACTGAAAGAAGAGCCCTGTTAGTTGAAATAACTGCTAAGTTTAATGAAGAAAGGAATGTTAGTGTGTCTAAACGGACGGTAAGGTGACGTTTAATGGATCATGGATTTTCCAGGAGAGTGTGTAGAAAGAAGGTTGTGGTCAAGTTTGACAATAGAAAAAAACGATTGGCATGGTGTAGGGAGAAAAGGTGGTGGACAACTTAGTACCAATGGCAATGAAGTAAAGTTACATTCAGTGACGAGTCACAAGTTTGTATTGGGCAGGACAAAAAGTCAGTGTCATGGTATGGGGATGCATCTGCTACAACGGCATAGTAACACTTACATCAGCATTCTGGAGGACAATATCTGGCCAGTTATTGTTGGACACTTTCCAGGAAATGACTACTTATTCCAGGATGAAAACGTGCCCATACATAGAGCTTGTTCAACCAAGGAGTATGTGGCAAGGACACATCTAAAAAATATGAGCTGGCCCACACAATCTCCGGACGTAAATGTTATTGAAAATATATGGTTATATATTAAAAGAAAACTTGAGGTACTAATACACAAAATAAATTCCAACAGTGACCTGTTCCGAGAAAGATTCTGTATCTTGCACACCATTCCTTTGACTTACATTAGAAATTTTTTTGATTCAATTCCAAGGAGAATTCTTAATGTTATTAGACTGAAGGGACATTCAACTAAATATTAAAGGTAAGATTTTATTTCTTTTTATCTTTATTAATTGGCTGCATATGATTTTATTGTGATGATGCAATCAACTGTCTGATAAAATGGCAGCCATATTTGACGAATACTTTAGGCCACCCACTGTATGTCAGCTTTTTTTTCACTCTCATTTTATAATACGAGTTAAGCTCATTGTTGAAGATCCTACTGTGACTGAAATGTAGAACAGCAATAAAAGTGCTGTTCCTTTACTTGAATTTGTGTCTTAAGTGTAATATTGAATTGTCTCTCATGTTCATTTACATCTTACTAAATGATTTGTTCATCATAAATTATCACTTAAAACTTGAACACTCGGCTAATTCGAACTCAAATAGTATGTTCCTTTCACTTTGACAAAAACATGAATAAACTGTAATTTATTAATTACATTTTGTTAATTAGTGATCATGGTGATCCTCCATAATTATATTAATGGGTCTGTATGCTTGTGAATCTAATTCAAGTGATTTTTTTTCATTATTTTAAAATAAAAGACTTTCTTTTGATGAATCTACAAATCTTGCATCTGTCACATGTCCGTTTGTAAACACAAACCCCATTAGAATTTTTTTTTAGTTAGACTTGGTTTCAGGAAATGAATGTATTAGTGGTTTTATTTATTTTCATGCGCATCCATTTTAGTGGATAGACGGATAGTGAGATGTTCCTTGACATTTTAATTCTTGGTTTTGATACTGACTAATAACTTTTCTTGTAAACAATATGCACTGAATTTTCTAGTTTTATGATACCAACATAGACCACGAAAATGTGTATGTAGTGCATAAAAATGAATTCACAGAAAAACCCAAATGGTAAGGATATTTACAAGATGATGGTCAGAACTTAAATGGCCTATAAGGACAAGGTGAACAAACAAAAGTATTAACTTACCTGTTCAACAAGTTTACAGGACAGTGGTGAGTAGGCTCCACTGAACACATATGACATGTCTGTTGGGCTCTTCAAGTTAATGTCTTCTGATTTTGGTATCTGCAAAACAAATTTATCACATTTTACTTCACTATTAATATGACTTGACTGGTTATTTATCCAACCATCTTCTCCAAATTGAAGTTTATTCAAATTAGACGTCCTTCATTGGCCATATAGACAATGCTGTGATTAAATTCCAGATATACTTTACTTCACAAATGCATATTACGAACAAATTATGGACATAATTCCTGAGTAATTTCATGTATTTATACAGAACTGTGATGTATACAAACATTAAATGATTTTTTCTTCACATATTTTTTTTCTCGGAAAATATATTAAAGATATACATATACCATTAATTGACTTTTGAGTTTTGTAAATTACTGTCATCCTGTGATGTTGTTTCCTGATGAACACTAGTGACATTGACAGATAGTGGTTACTGATCTATTTTTTTTTTATTTTTGTAGCATTTTTCTTTTTTAAGTTGCTAAAATAAAAATGCCATCAAATTAGAAAATGGCAGTAACTTGGGAGTATTTGTCTATGTAGACAAACATCTGGAAAACGAAGGTTAGTGGATTCTGTTATGAGATGCATTTCCCATACTGCCATCTCCTTAAAAAATCAGTAAGATTTATCCTATCAGAATCTAAATAATTCATAGAAGCAATAATTTGTATGACATTTTAAAAGGAGTAAAATTATTTTCGCTGCATTTTATCTCTCGTTATCTTTTGGAAATAATGTTACTTTTAAATAGCAAAAGCTGTCGTAATGAAATAATTAAACTGAATTTGTTTTCTTATGTAGAAGTAAAAATTTTTCATTTCATTCAATATTTAATTCATGGCCAAAACATTGGTCACATAAGTTGCACTGCATCTTAAGTATTTTATATGCAAATGAAAATGAAAATGGAAATTAGAATATACAATGTATCTGAATCCAAAATAACTATCTATCATCTTGTCATTCCAAAACAAATTTACCAGAACTATTGCCACAAACTGTCCAACTCGGAAAGTTATTACCTTGGATGCCATGAAGAAAAATAAATTGGTCTGTTCATAGTTTCACAAATAACTTTAATACCAAGTTATTTCCAATAGTGTGAGAAACTGAAATTGCCCTCATAAACCAACTTAGACTACTGCAGACATCAGTATAGACCGACAAACTGAATGTAAAAATTTACATAGACATTAGGCCTACCTCAAATCAGTCAGGATAGACTGACCAAATATTAAGTAGACTTTGTCTATTGGTCTAATGTTAATTTTGCACACTAGCATAAAATAACTGATCCCTTTGATCATGACACATCAAGGTACTATTGTTACTTACTAATGCTAATCTTCTACACAGACTTTTAAATGAGCTTCTTTTTGTCATGGCTACGACCCCTGATGTCACTTTACCTAGAGATGAAGCAGGCTGTGTGGTTGTCATCTCTTGATCAGTTAACACTCCAAGTTTACTCAGATTGTAAAATGTGAGCATCTGTTCAAACCCATGACTCTGCAACAAAATGCTAAGAATTATTACACAGTGGCAGTTAAATTTATTGGAAGATTCTGAGTACACTGACAAACTCTTTCACACAACATTGTAACGAGAACACCTCAACATAGACAGAGATTACACCCACAAGACTTAGTGATGATAAATTCCCCCTTCTTCTGCACTATATATATACCGGTACCGACAGTATTAATTTTAGATTACACAATTATTAAAAATATTTACAGTCTTCATTTGTTCTATTGATGCTTTTTTCTTTCATTTCAAGTTTTAGATTCATTTAAAACATATTATGTGTATTAATCTTTTGATAGTTTTCTTGATCATATCTATGGCATGACAAGGACACACTTTATAAGCTGGAAGAAATGTATTAGCTACGAATTGTTATGGAAATATTTGGTAAAGAGAGTTATAAACATCATGACTTTACATTCAAATCCTAGAAGATTTGCTATGGAAAACAAAACCACACAGCAAACATACCATTATCAAATTTTCACAAAAACACATTTCCACAAAGATATTACAAAAGAAAATAATAAAATGCAGTTTAATAATTGGAAATATTTTGAAATTTCATCCTTTTTCTTTTTACTAAAGATGACATTTACATTTTCAGTGTGTTAGGGTTATGGTTATGGTATTTAATAATATTTCAGAGGAAATCGAAGGACCCAAAGAAAACCACCGACCTGTCGCAAGTCACTGACAAATTTTATCACATAATGTTGTACACCTCGCCCTGATCGAGATTCAAATTCACAACATCAGTGGTGATAGGCACTGATTGCATAGGTAATTGTAAATCCAACTACCATGCGATCATGACCACAACTTCCCCCGTGTTTAAGATAAAAATACATAAAGGAGTGTGTATTATCATTAAAATACCAAACCGCATCGGTGATGTAATTGTTAGCATGCTCATCTCAATTACAGTCGATCTGGGTTTGAGCCCTGGTTAGATAAACCCAAAGATTATAAAATTGGTATGTGTTGCTTCTCTGCTAGGCATGCAGCAATAAGGAGCAAGAGCCAAGACTGATTGACTTGAATCAAAATCATGTGTCTGATTAGAGTGACATGTGGACTGTTGTTTCAGTGAGCTAGCACTATAGCAGTCCAACTAAGCGTGTTGATCTAGTACAGAGCAGACATCATCATCATCTCATTAAATGTAACTTGTTCCTGCGATGATATTTTGATGAAAATTGCTCATTTGGCGTTAAACAATAATGACTCACTCACTCATTAACATACCTGTAGATATTGTTTTTTAAGTGATTTATATTCACGAGAAGGAATTCCATCCTGTGTTAAGGACAACAAAGATAACAACTTCAATGTCTGTATCATGTTAAACTGAAAAATAAATAAATATTGTCAGCCATCTTGTTTTACCTATTAATATATATACAGTCAAACCTGTATTAAGAGGTCACCCTTGGTAGAAAGAAAAAGTGGCCTTATAAGACAGGTGATCTCTTAAGAGAGGTTCAATTCATATGAAATTTTCTATGACAGGACAAGAAAAAGGTGATCTTTTAATACAGGTGACTGCTTAATAGTGATGACCGCATGGGCAGATTTTACTGTATTTTTAATATTGGGTTTCTGCTAGTTTGATCAATCTTTCTTCTATTTTTTTCTTAATATGGACA
Organism: Bathymodiolus septemdierum; assembly: GCA_963383655.1. Classification (NCBI taxonomy): domain Eukaryota; kingdom Metazoa; phylum Mollusca; class Bivalvia; order Mytilida; family Modiolidae; genus Bathymodiolus; species Bathymodiolus septemdierum. The sequence continues at coordinate 6,028,576 of OY726520.1, forward strand.
CCTTTTCTTGTTATATAATATGTAAATAATATATATATATATATGGTATTATTTTGTTCTATCTAATACCAATATACACATGCACATTACAATTACAGAGTGACTGCTAGTTGAGAAGGTAGAATCTGTCAGTAAAAGAACATCACTCTTAGGACAAAATAAAATCATCACTGAATCTGTTGGGAAAAGACCATCACTCTTAGGATAAAAATATCATCACTGTTACTCTTAACAGTTTTAATATCAATTAATCATAAACATCTTAAAATATCAATGGTCTTCATGTGAGATCAGAAAAAATAGGTTATCAATATGTTGGAATTAAATATTGTATATAAAACAGTAATATATTATAGAATTAATCATAAATTTACTTATTTAATTATTAGTTGATCCTACTGGCTACTAATTCTACCAGCAGATTTTCTATATTTTTAGCAAAGAAACCCTGCTTCAAATTATGCCCTTGTCTGACAAAATGCACAGTTACACATTACTCCATCTACATTAAATTCCTAGGGTGAATCGATTTTGGAAATTATGTCTTCTGAATGATTTCCAACCAGAAAAATGTCTGTGGCGGAAAGGACTCATTGTTACATATGTACCTGTTTATTGTACCACATCTGCATCTATTTGTTTTTGATGTAACTGTTAATCTTAACATACCTGTTTATTTATTAATTCTTCAATATATGAAATATTTTCTCTTAAAGCTGTACCTTCCAACAAACCTGTTACAAAGAGTATAAAAATAAATAAATAAGTATCTGAGTATCATATACCTGTCTAACCATGAAACAAAAAAAACCTAGTATAACCTACCCTTCCTAATTAGGACCTGGGCTCAACCCCAGGTTTTAGTGAGGTAGATATTACTCAGTCTTTTGTTTTCTGTGTAGTCTTTTATGGAGACCATTGCTTGTCTCCATGTCCTTCTGTTGACTTGTATTGTCTGTTCTTATTCAATATATGGCTTTTGATTACTCCTTTGGTATCTTCACCACTTCTGTATAAGACCCAAACTTTGGACCAAAGAATATTCTGGTCATATTTTCTAATGTTTTTTTTGAATTTTTTTTTGTAGCCATTCAACACAAGTTTTGTCATGGTATTTTGTTTGTAAGATGTTAGATTAGAATGCATTTTTGCTCTGTTTTGCTAAACTACACTCACGGGCCAAAAGTATTTCCCCACTAAGATATTTCCCTATATATTTCATATAAAACTTTATCTGATTTTCATGAAATTTTCAGCATTAAATGCAGAAATAAATATAGTTTCTTCTTCGCATAATTTTCAAATAATCTTATTTCTACTTTCCCTTAAGAATTGATTTAAAAACAAAGTTTATTTTTTTCACCAAATCTTACTATATAATCATATAAAATTGTGACGTCAAGAATTTACATTTGTGTTTAAATCATAAATGCTTGTAAATAAAAGTTCGAAAAATTTACATGAAGATATTAAAATAAACTCTAATAATTCTACTATTAAAGGTGAAAATTTCATAAAAATCGGTTAAGGAATGATTTCATGAGGATGTTATGAAAATAAGTGGTTTTATATGAAATATATAGGGAAATATCTTAGTGGGGAAATACTTTTGACCCGTGAGTGTAGTATAAAAAAATACAACAGTTAAATATTTTTGTCATGATATAATTAGGGTAAGATAAGGGTTATGGTGTTTAATGCCACTTTCAACAATATTTCAGTTATGTCGTGGCGGTCAGTTTCATTGGTGGAGGAACCCAAAGAAAACCTGTCCATGATATAATCAAGATGTTAGCTTAGCATAAACTTTTACACTTTTTTTTTTTAGTTTCCAACACACAGAAATATTCTTTACCAATACTTTAATTAGCAGTATAAAACTTGTTATCAGTTTAGTAGTTACTTTAATATGTTCAACAATTCTGATATTCTCACTTCAGCATGTTTATTTTTAATTCACTATCAGAGATTTTAATTTGAGATAACAACAAATAAAGCGATTTTATTTTTAGATTGATCTAAATTATTCATTGCACATTGTATTAATATTTATAGCTAGCAAGGGTGTGGATTTCTTTACTTAAAGAAAAGTCAACATGAATCGAAATGGAATGGTGATTGAAAACGATTATACCATATCTAAATTAAACTGGATGACGTTTTAATAATGGCACAAGAGAGAAAACAGCCACCCCAGGGATATCAATGATGGTATTTATACAAGTAACATGCTTGGTTAGATTTCAGGTCCAAGTAAATTTGTAATTAATTATTATCTTGTACATATTTACATAATGCACATATATATATATAATGCTTATTCAAAATGTGCAGCAGCTTACAACATGTTGCATTTATCTGTACATCCATTGTTTTTATAATGAAATGCTGTGAAATGGAGAACATCTTTTCATTCAGACATTTATATTTTTGTATTTATTTATTTATTTATTTATTGTAATAAAAACGAAGATATCAAATTGAGTGTGCACGTTTCAGGAATAACCTTAATTTTTATTGCCATCTTCATTAATTTTTCAGAAAAAAATTGCTAAAGGTTTGTAAGTGAATCTCTCTCAATACTTGAAGAAAACAATTGTAAGTAATATTATCCCTTTTCTACCATAAACAAATAAACACCATCAATCTGTACGTAGTCAAATTGTTTTAATATTAAATTAGCAGCTAAATTATTTTTCTGAAGTTTGAGCTTGATTGAAAAGCTCCTCCTCTAAGCACGCAGCAAAAAGGAGAAAGAGCAAAAACTGGCTGGCTTGAAATCAATATCATTTTTTCCATTAAATTTGTACTAAAACTCTAATTAAGTGACAAATCAAAATAGCAGAATTTTCAAGCATGAGTAACGTACATATACACAAAAAAAAAAAAAAAAAATAAGAATACATAATAAAGTTTCATTTTTGGTACATCTTCCAGAGAAATGAAAACAGAGGCTTCCAAGACCCTGTATTGCTCACTTGATTATAATTCTTATAAAATCATGAATTTTTACCCTGAGAATGAAAATTTTAAGGAGGTAATTAAATATATATATCTACATAAATGGATTATTGATGGACTGAATGTGTACCTATAAAAATAAACAATTACAGGCAGACAATTTGTATTTCTATTCATTTCTTTGCAGGTGAAATCTTCATTAACTGTAATTATCTATACTTAATTATTGACATAAAATACAAAAAATATCTCAATTCAAGTCCAAATTAAAAAAACTGCAAGGATTTCATGCTGAATTATCTAGTATAGTTGTCTGATAAACATTTCTGAATTGGACAAAGTTACATGTTAAGAAGGATAATGCTAAATTAACTGTTAGCTATACATGTATTCGTTTGTGGTTAATTAAAAAAAGCTGATTTAATGTCACACCCTGCGATAATAAATCAGATTAAATAGAATTGATGAGCTTAAAATAGGACGAGTCATAATTACAATACATGTAAGTGATAATTATATATGCATGTACAGTAAAACCTGTCCATACAGTCACCTCTATTAAGCAGTCACCTGTATTAAAAGGTCACCTCTTTCTAATCCTGTCATAGAAAATTTCATATGAATTGAACCTCTTTTAAGAGGTCACCTGTCTTATAAGGCCACCTTTTCTTTGTCCCAAAGGTGACCTCTTAATACCGGTTTGACTGTCTATATATGCATGCATGAAACATCTTGCCAGCTGTTATCATGGTACAATGGAGTATATACTTAATTAATATAACAATATAAATATCAAACTCCATGTAGAGTTATGTAATTCTACATGTTATTGATGGATTACTTATATCAGATGGATAGCAGTACAAAAAGGTCAACACAATTTTAGCTCTTTTCTTTCCTTTTTTACTGTCTTCCTGATACTACTGTTCAATATAATATTAAAAAATAAATCTGCATATTGAATTATGAAAATATTTGCATATTAGTATTTCTCTTTATAATAATCTTGCACTTGTTTTATCTGAGGGATCTGTGATTGTATGGTAGTCAAATTTACCATCTACTTATGTAGCTGCCGTGTCCATGATTGTATGGTAGTCGAATTTACGTCTACCACAGTGTAAGAAATCAGTGATTTATAACCACTAATTAAGATATGACTTTAAATTCCACTTTTGCATAGAGTAATTGACATGAGACAAAAATCTTCATTGATTTACAGAAGATTGAAGCTATTCACCAAATAGTCCTATTTTCTCTCATCAATGAAAAAACTTCCCATGATATAAATGAAATATTATTGAAGATGGCTTTAAATATCCATAATATATAATCCAATGGGGTACTCATTTTTTGTGTCCATCTTGAACAATGCTTTCGACTTATTAGGGCCTAGATTCTACATCAAGATGTATGGCCTTGCATTCACATCTGATGTTACAGACAGGATTCCAAATCCAGATGTGAGGGCCTAAATTCCACTATGGTATGGATTCCACATCTAGAACTCCTAAAAGGACTGGGGTCAATCTGTTGGAACTCATATAAACTCTGTAGGAACCTATATTACAAAGCTGGAAATCTCAACTCCTTAAGGTTTTTTCAGACCTCAACTATATGTAGCTACAGAGATAAAAAAAAAATATATCACCCCCCTCCCACAATACAAAATTATGAATTGTAGTTTGTAATTTGAATGGCTTACTGTGTTCAGTCTGTAAATATTCTTCAAAATCTCCTTTAGTTTTCTTCCCCAAGATAACTTCACATGCTCCAATATCTGTAAATTATCAATAACATTAACCAGTATATTAACATGAATTTAGTCTAATATATACAAGTCTCTTGTAATAAACATTGAAGATCTCTATAATAACAAGGGCAATGCAAAGCGTGGTGTATTCCCTCGCCTAAAAATTAGACCCTGTGACCTTGACCTTTGACCTTGAAAATCAATAGGGTTCCAGATTCTCTTAAGGTCTAAGTATGTAACAAGTTTGGTCAAAATCCATTGAAGGATGTTGATTCTAGAGTGTTCACAAGGATGTTACGCAGTAAATATTTGACCTGGTGACATTGACCTTTGACCTATGACCTTGAAAATCAATAGGGTTCCAGACTCTCCTAAGGACTAAGTATGTACCAAGTTTGGTCAAAATCCATTGAAGGATCTTGATTCTAGAGTGTTCACAAGGATGTTATGTGGTAAAAATTTGACCCGGTGACCTTGACCGTTGACCTTGAAAATCAATAGGGTTCCAGACTCTCCTAAGGACTAAGTATGTACCAAGTTTGGTCAAAATCCATTGAAGGATGTTGATTCTAGTGTTCACAAGGATGTTATGCAGTAAAAATGTGACCCCTTGACCTTTGACCTTGAAAATCAATAGGAATCCAGACTCTCATAAGGACTATGTATGCATTAAGTTTGGTCAACATCCATTGAAGGATGTTGATTCTAGAGTGTTCACAAGGATGTTACGTGGTAAAAATTTGACCTGGTGACATTGACCTTTGACCTATGACCTTGGAAATCAATAGGGTTCCAGACTCTCCTAAGGACTAAGTATGTACCAAGTTTGGTCAAAATCCATTGAAAGATGTTGATTCTAAAGTGTTCACAAGGATGTTACATGGTAAAAAATGTACCCAGTGACCTTGACCATTGACCTTGAAAATCAATAGGGTTCAAGACTCTCCTAAGGATTAAGTATGTACCAAGTTTGGTCAAAATCCATTGAAAGATGTTGATTCTAAAGTGTTCACAAGGATGTTACACGGTAAAAAATTACCCAGTGACCTTGACCGTTGATCTATGACCTTGAAAATCAATAGGGTTAAGACTCTCCTAAGGACTAAGTATGTACCAAGTTTGGTCAAAATCCATTGAAAGATGTTGATTCTAAAGTGTTCACAAGGATGTTACACAGTAAAAAATTTACAGTGACCTTGACTGCTGACCTTGAAAATCAATAAGGTTCAAGACTCTCCTAAGGACTAAGTATGTACCAAGTTTAGTCAAAATCCATTGAAGGATGTTGATTCTAGAGTGTTCACAAGGATGTTATGCCGTAAAAATTTGACCCGGTGACCTTGACCTTTGACCTTGAAAATCAATAGGGTTCCAGATTCTCTTAAGGACTAAATATGTACCAAGTTTGGTCAAAATCCATTGAAGGATGTTGATCCTAGAGTGTTCAAAAGGATGTTACTATATCCCTTTGCAACTTCATTAGCGAGGGGATAATTAAGTGAATACGATACTCATTTCTATATTGAGCTCCTTCAATGACGGGGGGGTCGTCTTGGTCGTGATCATATGGTAGTTGGATGTACAAAAATGTATAGCTTCATATGCAATCAGTACCTATCACCACTAATGCTGTGAGCTTGAATCCCGCTCAGGGAGATGTACTCGATACAGCATTATGTGATAAAGTTTGTCACATAATGCTGTGAGCTTGAATCCCGCTCAGGGAGATGTACTCGATACAGCATTATGTGATAAAGTTTGTCAGTGATTTGCAGAAGGTCAGTGGTTTTCTCTGGATACTCTGGTTTCCTCCACCAATAAAACTGACAGCCACGATATAACTGAAATATTGTGGAAAGTGGCGTTAAACACCATAACTCCTTCAATGATGGAAAACTGTTGGAAAGCAAAACTGAAATATCAACATTAACAAGCATGATAAGGAAATAAATAATAAATAACTTAAAAAAACAAATTTGCAAATTTTCTAAACCAACATTCATACACATGGCTAATGATATCTATGACTACGTAAGATAAACCACAGGCTTACAATGACTTATAAATATCAGAAATAGTATAAATTAAATTCATATCATATTCACCTTAGTTGGCTAGTAATATCTTCAATTAAAGTCAGAGTCATAAAGAGAGTCATAGTTGTTTGATATTAAATGAGCAAAGTTAACATTTGATAATATGATAATGATGTCCTCTTTGTACTAGAAATTAACACACTTAGTTAGATTCTTATAGTGCTAGCTCACTGAAACAACAGTCCATGGGTAGACACATCTCTTCACTCCGACACATTATCCTGATTCCGAGTCAACCAGTCTTTGCTTTTTCTCTTTAATGCAGCATGCTTAGCAGAGAAGCAGCAAATATCAATTGTATAGTTAGTTTGATCTGACTAGAGCTCAAATCAACAATCCACCACCCTTGAGGTGAGCCTGCTAACCATCAGATCACTGATATGGTTCATCGTCATAGAAGATTATAGTGCACACAATAAGTATCAACGTAAACCATGTCGTTTCTCAATAAAAATTTGTTAATTGGCTTGATATATATATAATTGTTTCCCTGAAGTGGACCACAAAAGGGAGACAATAAATGAGTGGAGTTAACTTACAGATATTATGATGACTACAGACATTGAAAAAGCAAATGAACAGCCTAGTATATTCAAATTGGTTGGTTTGGTTTTATGGTGTTTAAAGCCATTTTTAACAATATTTCACTTCTTCGATATACAGATTCTGATTACCCCTTTGTTATCTTCAAACTCTTCAGTTATATCATGGCAGTCAGTTTATTGATGGAGGAAACCGGAGTACCTGGAGAAAACCACCGACCTGCTGTAATATATTCAAAAGAATATTTGACTGATGAATATAACATGTAGTGGGCAGAAATTTTTATTAAGAATGTTAATAAATAGCATGAGAAGAAAGGAGATAAGTTAACGGTATGTATACATACGGTTAGATAGAGCTGCTTTCTGTGCCTTTAGAGATCTTAATTTATTTGCTACAAAGTCTTTCATTTTTCCTACAGACTCTAGATGATTTCTCTCCTGTGAAACAGTAAATATATCTATTGATGATTTGTACATTTTCCCTTTGATCTTTACAAATGATAATATCTATTATCGAGCAACTATCGTGATATGAACAAAATATTGCTGTTTTTTAATGTGGCGTTATAATGACGTCACTGACATTCTCTCACCAAATCCCTGATAAACATACTATTGTTGATATTTTTTCCCTCAAATGAACTTCTCATCACATCTCACACTTCACATTCGCTGCGAGACTGCTCTGAGAAATCCATTCTCTCAATACAAAGCAATGATAGTATATATATGTATCTAATAGATATGTCTAATTATTGTTATTAATATTTAAGATTGATTGAAATATGATTGCTCACTGAAACTTGAAATAATTTTTGGTTTTTCAAAAAATATACATTTCTGCACTTCCATCTATTGTAGGGTTATTCATGTATTACAATGAACAGCTGGTTTTGTTGCAAAGTAGCTGATGTACCTTGAGTTGGTAAGAGATCATCTTACAAACCTAATACACCACTGCATCCCCTCAACAAATATATCATCAAACCATGTTATCTTAAACCCAGATATGTCATTTCCTCATATAGCTAGCTCGAAGTAAACATTTGATCTGTTCACAGAAAGTTTTGTGTTTATTTTTCAAAGTAACTTTTGAATTAAAATTATTAGTTCCTTTGCTTCAACACAGAAAAGTTTGACTGTAATTAAATACACATAGAATAATGCCAATTATGAAGGTAAACACAGAAGTATAAATACACATAGAATAACACCAATTATGAAGGTAAACACAGAAGTATAAATACACATAGAATAACACCAATTATGAAGGTAAACACAGAAGTATAAATACACATAGAATAACACCAATTATGAAGGTAAACACAGAAGCATAAATACACATAGAATAACACCAATTATGAAGGTAAACACAGAAGCATAAATACACATAGAATAACACCAATTATGAAGGTAAACACAGAAGCATAAATACACATAGAATAACACCAATTATGAAGGTAAACACAGAAGCATAAATACACATAGAATAACACCAATTATGAAGGTAAACACAGAAGTATAAATACACATAGAATAACACCAATTATGAAGGTAAACACAGAAGTATAAATACACATAGAATAACACCAATTATGAAGGTAAACACAGAAGCATAAATACACATAGAATAACACCAATTATGAAGGTAAACACAGAAGTATAAATACACATAGAATAACACCAATTATGAAGGTAAACACAGAAGTATAAATACACATAGAATAACACCAATTATGAAGGTAAACACAGAAGTATAAATACACATAGAATAACACCAATTATGAAGGTAAACACAGAAGCATAAATACACATAGAATAACACCAATTATGAAGGTAAACACAGAAGTATAAATACACATAGAATAACACCAATTATGAAGGTAAACACAGAAGCATAAATACACATAGAATAACACCAATTATGAAGGTAAACACAGAAGAATAGCAGCTAGTCACATAGGACGAGCTGTGATACTAGTAATAATGTGTGTCAACACTTTCAAAACTGATGCTGCTATTAATTCTATCTACAACGTCATAAATTGTTAGATGTCACGCTGACCTAAATTTTTCAGTAACAGAGTCAGTCCATTGGTATACTGACAATATCCCTTAGTGAGATCAATGGGAAAATGGACAAGCCACTGATAATAGATATTCTCATGTGTAAAGATCAAAGAGAAAATTTACAAACCATAGATAAATATAAAATAACCAAAGTTATGAAGGTTGAGGCAGACTTTATCACTAGTATAAAAGAGTTTGATAGAATGAGTTGTAATACTAGTGATAAGGTGAAGGTCAAGACTTTCAAAACCAGCATTATTGTTTCTATTGATAACATCATATTAGTGTTTAATGTCACTCTGATTGATAATTTTCAGAATCAGAGTCAGTCTATTGACACTGGCAATATACATCAGTGAAATTAAATGAAAAATGTATAAATAACCAATAAATATTATTTATACTAAATCAGAGAAAAAATTTATGCTGTGACTTTAGTTATGGTCCTAGTTTTGTAATTTCATGCAAGAATTGCTTTTTTCTCAAGATTTAAAATATAGTGCCATGAGCTATTTTGCTATATTATACCCAATATACCAATATCATCTTACTTCAATACGAGTATATAGTACATATGGAGCAGAGGACATGTGTTTTTGTTTATATAGTATAATAATCGATAATAAATTCACGACGAAATTCAGATCATACAGAACCAGCAAAGTCAAATAGAAGCTATATATGAGTAAAGTATAATATTATAGGGTTATTGCATGAAAATTGGTGAATATTGCAAGGGACAATATTCACCAATATTCATTCAATAACCCTTTTATTATATAGTATTAAATATTTTATGCCTAAAGCATTTTTTATATAAATATTGTGTATTTTATTATATTTAAGTGGAATATTGAACTAGTGCAATATACATTTTATACTTTGCGTGCAAATACAAGGATATAATGCACGATTATTTTCCATTGAAATTAATAGGAAAATATTTATTACTATATAATAAAACATGATATAGATATATTAGATTTGGAGAAACAGAATATATAAACATTGAATAAATTTCATTATTATACTTCAATATCTTTTTTCCTTTATAAAAACATGACAGCAGTTTTGCTATTGCATTCTAAAATCAACTGCATGACTATTCCCCTGGTAGCGCCAGTCAATAGTTTAAGGACTATTCCCCCCTGTGGTAATTTCAGCAATCCTATTTCCCGGACTTTTCTAAATCATTAATCTCATTGGTTTTAATTAAATGACGTCATGCAAGTCCTCTGATTTTTCCATTGCGCGAGCGTTAAAGAATTTGTATATAATTTAAGGATCCTATCACCCTCTAATAGAGGACAAATGTTAAAATCCATACAAAAAGGAAAGAACTAAATGAATTTTTTTTTTTTTTTTTTATTAATTTCTTCTTCAAAGGCACACACATGAAAATGTATTAGTTTTAAAAAGTACTAATAGACTAGAAATCCATCAGAAAAATTACTTACAATTTCAGATTTTATATTGCACAGTTGTTCAGTATAATAAAACACTCATAGACTTGATAATCGGGTAATAACACTTTTATTGTCCCCTCTGTACCAACTATTGTCCTTGGCGTTGCTTCGGACAATAGGTGGTTTACAGTAACCTTGGGGACAATAAAAGTGTAATTACCCTCATACCCAGTCAATAAGTGTATAACATTTCACTTCATTTTCTTTCAATACTAGTGGCACTTACATCAAAATCTGATTGTAACGTCTTAGCTTTAGAACTGAGATATTCAAACACATTGGAAAAATGTCTGTCTCTCACTTCTTCAAAAATCTACAAAAAACATATCAAATATATATATTATGGTTTATAGAAAAGTATTCTATTTTCAAAGGACGCTAATAAGCCAGGTACATCAAGCTATTTACTTGGCTGAAGCAATAGAAATATATCATGTGGTTCAAATGATGAACAATATTCTTTGTCTGCATGTTCTAGCATTGTTTTTCTATTCTTTCAGTTACATGGGTAATTTCATTGTGCTTAGTTGGTAAATAAACATGTTCTTAGAAAAACTGTGAATAGAGCTGTAATTTCATTGCTATAATGGTTGTTGATGTTTTCAACATATTCTACAACAAAAAAACGTTGTTGATATGGCAATAGGCTTTCTGTAATGTTTAAAAAGGCATGAAAATGGTTGAATTATTAGAATTAAAAGCTATGCACCATAATATAATAGCTATTCAGGTACTATACAGGGCATATAATGTCACATTCTCAGCTTTTGATTGATATAACCCTCGACTGACAGCTCTGGGTATATAAACTCAAAAGACAGGAATGTGACGTTTTTCTGATAACAGATATTAAGAAGCAGAATGTGGCATTGTCTAATCTCACATTATTGACCATCACTCATTATTTTTCTCACATCAGTCAGCAAATTATCTAAATAAATTTTACTTCTAAACTATGTGGTTTAATGAAAAATAAATACTATATTCTAAAATATTGCATGTGTTTTAGTTTATAAGCAACTTGAAAATATTAATGCATTAATTTAAAGTTTAAAGTGATCATAAGTTCAACATCTTTTAAAGACTCGCTGTAAATGATTTGTTTTTGCAATGTTTTCACATTTACGATGCAACGTTTTTCGCAATGTGACACCAAAAAGAGTCATGTGATGTGAAATGCATGAATCTCACATGGAATATGTGTGTCACATATGTACAATCCTGTGAGAAAACAATACCTATATCTGTTCCTCAATTATATTTGATAATAAATATGTCACTGACCTCATCTTGACTACTCAGTTTTGATAATAAATATGTCACTGACCTCATCTTGACTACTCAGTAACAGTTTAGTACTTTGATCTTTTCCTGTTACATCTTCTCCAAACTCTACATAACCTGTATAATACAAGTGAGTGAGTTAGTACTGCTTAATGCCAACTCAGCAATTTTTCAGCTATATCATAGCGAGAACAAGTTAATTTTCAATGAGATCACAATGAGGTCCGCTTCGTACTAGACCAACATGCTTTATAGTTGGATTTTTATAGTGCTAGCTCACTGAAACAACAGTCCGCGGATAGACATGTTGCCCCACTCGAACACATTATCTTGATTCCAAGCCAACTAGTCAATACTCTTTCTCCTCAATGCTGCGTGCTTGGTGGAGATGCAAAAAATACCAATTGATAGTCTTTGATTTGACCCTATCATGGCTCGAACCTACGATCTACCTCACTCAAGGTGAACATGCTAACCATTACACCAGCTATACAGTTTTGTGCAAAACATATATTGAATATCCTTACACAGCTATAAAAAAAAACATCATAATCTACCCTTATAAGAAATAGAATAAACATTAAACTAAAATCAGATTATTTTTTCTTTGTGATTTCTTCCTTTAACTGATCATGTATATCAATTATCATTACGATCATCGAAGATATACTGTGGATTCATTTATTTTCGTGGGTACCAATTTTCATGGATGTAGACAAGTATGAGGTTTCGAGGATATTTAATTTCATGGTTTTGCCATTTCTTTAGTAACAAGTCAACTGAAAAATTGCAGTACGCTTGATGCTTAAATTCGTGGTTTGTCTGTTCCAACGAAATCCACGAAAATTGGTATCCCACGAATAATAATGAATCCACAGTAATCAAATGATATGGTAAAAGTAATATTAGAAAATATTAATAACTTACCACACGAAATACCAAATGTATCGTCTAGTAATCCTTCATATGTCAATTGTGAACAAAGGGGAGTAACAAAATCTACATCTGAAATAATTAAAATTTGGCAATTTAAAATTCATGTGTTAAAGACAAAATTAGTTGGATAAAGTATGATTTTTTTTATTTCCACATCTTGTTATTAAGGTCCATGAATTCACATACATCTATTACATCTATTTCTCAGTTCTGTACAAAATTTATATATTAAATATCTGACATTGATGCTTGCAGCTCTGTTTTATTTGCTTTTATCTTGTAAATTTATTTTCATTCGGTTAGGGTTATGTTGCTTTATGCTCCTTACAACAATATTTCAGTTATATCGTGGCAGTCAGTATTATTGGTAGAAGAAAGCGGGGTACCAGGAGAAAACCACCAACCTGACGCAAGTCACTGACAAACTTTATCAAATAATGTTGTGTAGTGTCCACCTCGCCATGAGCAATTCAAACTCACAATGTTAGTGGTGATAGACACTGATTGCACAGGTACCATTACACCATGCATCTATATTCATGATGAATTAAAATAAAGTTCTTTACTTTATGTTCACTAAATCCTGATTGTCATTTGTCTTGAACATTCTTTCTCATACTGGTGCTTATTCAATGAGATTTAAATTTATCTCAGCAATATACTATACATATAATAATGAAACTTACAAAATGCTAAGAGGATTAGCTGGGACAGTCATATTGTACCGCCTCCCGTTAATAAGATCCTGACATACCGGAGAAACTACATATGTATTCCCAAAATGTATATTGAAGTAATAGAGATCTGAAACGGTTTGCTTACCTCTGTCTATTAAAATTAGGTTTCCTATATCACATTTGGAGTAGTCTGGTCCTGAAAGCTTTTCTCCTAAGATATTCTTCATCAAATCATGCACCATCTACAAAATGATTTATCATATACCAGGGGCTGTCGTGGTCGTATGGTTGTTGGATTTTAAACTATCTATGCAATCAGTGCCTATCATCACTGATGTTGTGAGTTCGAATCTCGATCAGGGCGAGGTGTACAACATTATGTGATAAATTTTGTCAGTGACTTGTGACAAGTCCTCTGTTTTCTCCACCAAAAAAAAATGATTGCCACGATATAACTGAAATATTGTTGAAAGTGGCATTAAACACAAACAATCATATAGATTGTACCATCTACAATAATATCCATCATCAGAACAGTACAGCATGCAGACAAGAGTTAACTGAAATATTGACGTCACAATTTACTACCTAAATAGCATGTATTATCATGAATAATGATGTCAAAAATTCAAGATCATGTTTATAATTTCTTTAGAGTTAAGGTTATGGTGTTTAATGCCACTTTCAACAATATTTCAGTTATATCGTGGCGGTCAGTTTTATTGGAGTACCCTAAGGAAACCGGTGTACCCGGAGAAAACCACCAACATACGGCAAGCCACTGACAAACTTTATCACATAATGTTGTATCGATTATGCCTCACCATGAGCGGGAATTGAACTCACAACTTAAATGGTGATAAGCACTGAATGCTCAGGTAGTTGTAAATCCAACTACCATACGATCACGAAACATGACGGCCCATACAATTTCTTTAAAACCAGATGTCAAAAATAATGTGATAATAGGAATATGAAGCTTCATAAAATTTTGAATTCATTTGTAAAAATTACATCATAATTGCATAGAAAAATTACTTTAAATTTAAAGAATTAAAAAAAAGTGTTTATATATGAAATTTATAGCCTAATTTGTGTTGCCAATTTTATAAATACAAAACTTAATTGATCTGAAAGATACAAAAAATGAATGCAAGATAATACTTAATTTTAATAGTAAAATAATCAATTACCATTTTTTCTTCTGTTTTTATCAAAAATTTATGACTGGAATACTAATTAACCTATGCTATACACTGAGATCCATTCAAAATGATCATATATAATGGACTGCAATTCAATTTGAGAAACTGCATTTTAGTCTCAAGACATTATTTTTTGTGTGTTATTAACATAAAACACTACCACTTTTACCCGATACTGCACGTCATTGGTATTTAAGCTAATATTTTAGCTTTTACTCACGTTTTACGTCAATAACACAAATATGTTTTCAGACCAAAATGCAGTTTGTCAAACCAAATTTCAGTCCATTACATGAAGTAATATTGATTCCCACAATCTTCCATATATTGTGGTCATCATAAGTTATGTCTGGTATTAGTTTAGAAATAAAATAAAATTATCACCAATTGCATGTACTAACCTTTGACCCTTTGCCTATGCAATAGACATTAGGTATAATACCAGTCAGAGATTGTACACCTATAAGAGACTTTGCTACAGTTTGGATCCAGGTGTGATCATTATCCTGTAATCATATAAATATATGTTAAAACAATGATTTTTATTTGCTAGAAAAAGCAAGATAATGACATCAGTAGATCAATCATAAAACTCAACATACCATATTGCTATGGTGTACCAAATAAAACACTGAAAACAAGAGGCATTTTATTTACGGTAGTGACTTATGTGTAGCCAAAGATATATTTTAGGTGAGCAGTAAATGACCAGATAAAAACATTAGAGATGAATATCTGCCATTATCTGCATGAACTGAACTATCTCCATCTTTGCCAGCCAAATGATACGATCCACCTCCCCTCGTCTTCACCCTTTGACCACGTTAGATGTAATTTTGTAATTTTCGTTGACTGCCATCTGCTGGATTTTGTCAGTTACTTCCCTTACGATGATATTATATGCAGCAAATCAGCACCAGGCATCCATTTTACCTTATATCAAAATATGTACACAGTTAATTGAATACACTAAATGTGTCGCCAAAAATTATTCTGTGCTTTGTGTTTTCTTACTAAACATAAGTTTGAAACACACATTTCGATTGGTTGCAGCTATCACTTGCTGCATCCAATTGTAACCGTCACTGTAAGACCATAAAAATCTGGCTAACACACCCAAAGATGAGAAGGAAAGCGGATGGATCGCAACCCTTGGCTGGTGAAGATGAAGAACTCAATGAAATTACATAAATCTTACAAGAAAGTATTACTATGACAACCAAAAATAATATTAATAATACATCTATTTCTAAAATCTGAATATTTTCAAAGTTATATTATCATTTGTACAAACCAGATAGAATGATCTGAAGAACTGTGGTAATTCTAATGATAGGATGTCTCTGTCCAGTGGTATCAGATCCATGTGTAATTCATGTAGTGTTATATAACCCATGACTCCTTCATGCTCCAGTATCGTATCACATACATGTAACTGAAACAAACCAGTCAAATTATTAATGAATGAGATTGACTGACATGACGCTATCTATACACTAAGCAACATTGTCTAGAGCAAAAAAAGTGAAACACATCAAAATGTATCTAAACCTTCAGACAGCTATTTCCTAAATCTAGTAAGGCTTGAGGAAAATCAGTCAAGACAAACTTGAGTAATCACATAACAAGTTTATGACAGAACAGATTCTCAGACCACCATTCATTATAATCTTGGATAGCTTGAAGAAAATTACCAGTAGCTTAGGCAAAGTGAAGTTGTGACATGCTTATGCCAGATGGACTGACAATGGTATTCATGGTATTACATAATATTCAGATGTATAACACAAGTCATTAGCAAGAAGATAATAGAATTTCACTCTCTGAATTCATTTGTGCATTTACTTTATTACCCAAAAAAGAGAATGCCTGCTTGCTACTCTGTTGTTAACTTAATTCATCAAATTCAAGAATTGTTCTTCAAATCGTTAAATTTTAGCCAATGGTAGATCTTGTAATATATTATAATATCATAGCATCACTCATTTTCGAGTGTCACATGTTTTCGACAGTTTGTTTCACGTAATATAATATCATGCTATTATAATATTTTCATATGTCAGGCATTAGTTCGTGATGCTGAAATAACGTAAAATACATCTCAAGAAATCTGAGCTCAAAATGTCATCTGTAAACGTAAAAGCTACTAAATCTATTATTTCAGATTGAAAAACATCTTTTTTCATCATTCCATTTTTTCTTTACCTTAAAAAAAACTTTAATCATTAAAAAAAAAAACATTGGTCCAGACCATCTTGGTTTCGTCATCTGCAATGTCTTAGAAAATGTAAATATTGATGTCATACCCGCTGGGAAACCCGAATTCATATTTTCTTTACCTCGACCGTCGAAAACTTCTGACGTAGTACATGGAGAGAAAATACTTGTTTTTCAACAATGTACATCAAACACAAAGGATCAGTTTTTCATATTGTACATCTATAGGGCAAGCTTTGATTCTGGTCGCTTAATGAGATTATTATAATATGTTAGACCATCGAATACCTGTGATACCAGGATATAATATCATGTAAATTCAACCAATTGTATATCTTGTATTTTAAACATAGTATATAATATAATACAATGTGTTTTTAATACCCTCCTAGGAACCATTATAATTCTATATTGTCTTTTGATGTTGTTGTTTCTGTCAGAGTTAATATGGTCTGCTATTACTTTCATAATTGTCATCTCAGGTCTGACTAAATACACCCTCCTGTTAAAAAAACACATTTAAAAGTTTTATTTAAATACTTTTAATGATCAGCAACTAATTTATGACCCTTTCTATCATTGTTAATCATTGATAAAAAAAAATTTGGCTTGTGAACTCAAGCCAGACATTATTGATATTAAGTATACTGTAGGTTGTTTATAAATTCAGCAAAAACCTGTCAAGCTATAAATTTGTAAGTGCTCTATGCATACGTAACAAAGATTGTATACATGTACATACACATGCCCACCTTTCATCAAATCATAAGTTACCGCAACGGTTGTGTAGTGGCCAGCGTGCTCACCTCGAGTGTGATAGATTGTTAGTTAGAGCCCTGTTGAGTCAAACCAAAGACTACACAATTGTTATTTGCTACTTCTTCACTAGCATGAAGCATTAAGGAGAAAGAGCAAAGACTGGTTGGTTTGGAATCAGGATAACGTGTCCCATTGAAGCAACATATCTACCTGGATTGAACTCTTTTAGATACTATGCTTCAAAAACTTGGAATGAGCTGCCAGACAACTTCAGGAAAGAAACATCTTTCAATCAATTTAAGAGTTTGATATGGCAGCTCATGCCCTGCAGCTTCTGTGCATGATTTTAAATTATTTTCATACTTTTTTGTTTTGTTTTTTTAAAAATATTTTTAGATATAGATGCATGTGCTTTTAAAATTATCATTTTTAAATGTTGCTAGATTCTATGTGTTTCATTTATATTCATGCTTTCTGTTTACTCACATCAATATATATATATGCTTTTAAATTATGCTGGTGCTACTGCTGTGTTTTAATTGCTTTCACATTTTAGTTTGGTTTTAAATTTCATGGAAAAATTTAAATATGACTGGATTTTTTTACAAATATTGTTTGCATGTTTTGTTTTATTGTTTGTATATGCATATTCTTATGTCGGATTTAAAAGCTCACTAGAGCTTGTGTTATATTGTTTGATTCTTTCTGACTTTAAATAAAGCTTACTGTATTGTATTGTATTGTATCTGTTTCAGCGAGCTAGCACCATAAATATCCAACTAAGCGTGCTGGTCTAGTATAAAGCAGACATCATTATCATCTCATCGAAATTAACTCGTTCTATCCATGATATAACGGAAACATTGGCATTAAACAACAAGCACTCACTAAAATCATAAGCTTAAATGCACTTTTGTTGTAACTTGGCAAAAAAATCAATGCTTTCATTTTTTCATGTCTAAGCACATACTTTTTAAAATAAGTTAACAATCTGGTATTCCAATCTTTAAGTAGTCTTCATAACACAAAACATACAAAATGTATCAACTTAATATCTACTATTCCTTCATTATATCTTTTTTATTGTTAAAACTAGATAAATGTACTTACTGGTCACAACCATGTATAGATTTTTGTGTGAGGTCCAACTTGAAAATTTTATCTACATTTCTTTGCTGAAAATAAATCCAATTTGTTTATTAAGATAGGTAATCTTCACATTTGTATCTGTTCTTTACAACACACATAAGCAGCTGCACACCAATAAATTATATCTTCAAAGATAAGATTTTTGTAAATTTTGTTTATCCTGCAACATTATGAATTTATCAAAATATTAGACTTGAGCATACTTGATGCAGGTTATTGCACAATATGCTGTATTCCCTAAATTAGATATGTCTTTTCAAAAATGATAGAAAATGTTGAAAATCAACAAGAACAAAGTGACATCAAAAAAGAGCAAAATCATTTCCTGAATTGATGTCATTAGTGAAATACTAAAGCAATTAAGATGGTTTGGCTTATGCTGTTTAATGCCACTTTCAACAATTTTTCAGTAATATCATCCAGTCAGTTTTATTGGTAGAGGAAACCGGAGTACCTAGAGAAAACCTCTGACCTGCCAATTACTGACAAACTTTATCACATAATTTTGTATTGAGTACACATCGTCTGAGTGGGATTCGAACTCACAACATTAGTGGTGATAGGTACTGATTGCATAGGTAGTTGTAAATCCACGACCATGACAGCCCTGTGATATAATGTAAGACAGTCAGTGACTATATAAACTAACAATTTATATAGTCAATGCAGTTTGACTGTTTAAATTGCATGTGAATAATACAGCTGCATGATAATATGGGACGAAGTCCCAACTATGGTAGAAATAGCAATATTTTGATTCCAGATCCATAGCACTAATGGATAAAATTCCTTGCACCGGAAACCAATATAGGGTTACTGGTGGAATTCGACTCCGTAAAGGTGCGCAGTAATCTGGTACTTGTGGCAATTTACAAAAAAGGTCAAAATTCTTCCAAAATTTCAAAAAATCACAAAATTATATAAAACCATTTTTTTTCTAAAAGTTCAAAATTTTCATAAAATTTCAAAAATTTCAAAATTAAAAAAAAAGCTTTCATGAAATTTCAAAATTTTAATATTTAAACAATGATGAAACAATTAATCAGTTTTACGGTTAAATTTCAAATGCCAAGAACCATCATTATCATACTCGGAAGTGACATTACCATTGCGCAGATATACAGCGGAAGGTTGGGGACATCAATAAGTTCATTACAGAGGTTCGGTTCAAACAGTACAACAAGCAAAATATACAAATCTTGAAAGAAATGATTTAATTACAAATAGTTGCCAAAATCCCACATGGGAACAGGTGAACTTAAAATAAGTAATACCTTAAGCATGGCAGCACCAGCCACTCTATCAAGAGGTTTCATCAATTCTGTACCCAGTACCAGATCCTTTTTACCCTTAAACTGTGATAAAAAATGAATAAGATTAAAACAATCAGAGATGCTTTTTATTTTAAAACCAGGATCATTCACCTGTAAAAATTATAAAATATAACAATAAAATCAAAAATCAATGACAGATAACAAAACTAGACCTACTCAATACAGTGTATTCTCGGCTATAGAGGTATAAGAATTCAGTGTATACTTATGTCGTCATTTGAAATGGTTGGTTGGTTTGGTGTAGGTTAATGGTGTTTAACGTTACTTTCAACAATATTTCAGTTACATCATGGCGGTCAGGTTTATTGGTGGAGGAAAACCAGAGTACCCGCAGAAAACCACCGACATGTGACATGTCGCAAGTCACTGACAAACTTTATCACATAATGTTGTACACCTCGTCTTGATCGAGATTCGAACTCACAACATCAGTGGAGATAGGCACTGATTGTATAGGTACTTGTAAATCCAACTACCATACGATCACCACCACGACGGGGCCCATCCCTACTACCGTATAACCGGTAATTTCTGCGGTGTGAAATTTCTGCAGTTTTGGTCTAAAAAGAAGATATTTAATTTTTGCGGATTTTTTTTTCTGCGGATTGTAAATCTCGGCACCGAAAAAAAAATTGTTTGTAGTACAGGAAGCAACAACTGAAGCGATGTTACGATAAACAACTGTTGCACATTACAGTGATCCTTAGAAGTAAAAACATATTTAGTTCTTTAGAAAGTTTTCAAACGTTACAACTTCTGAATACGCATTTGGTTAACATCAAATTTGTCTTGAGAAACTAATTTTTCACTATTTTCACAATCTATTTTGTTGACAGGAAATACGAAGTCAACAGTTGGATCGATATCGATATAAACTTTGATATATTTCAGATATATATTTCTAATGTCAAATTTTCATACTTTATCATATAACAATTTTTTAAAAAGAATTATGATTAGAAGCAATTGTATTCAATTCTTTTAGTATAATGTAGACATAAAAACTCAGGTTAACCGGAATTATCTACTACCAGTACATTTCTATTTGTTTGGTTTTTAGATGAATCCTGAGATCACGCAGTTTGATATTATTCATTCGAAGCTACTACAACAATTAAAAAAAAAATAATAATAATGTTAATTTATGAAATAACAATTTTAAATATTGCTTTGATAAACTTTATTATGATTGTAAACATTTAATCAAGTGATTGTTTCAATTATTGTCGGTGTCAGCTTGGTACAATCATATTTCTTGATCTGGAGTAATTGTAATTAACAGGTAAAAATCATCATGCCACAGCTAAATAACCTTTAATTATTGTGTAAACATTTATATAGTACCAGGTTTTGTTTATCTGGATATAGTAATTACGACTAATTAAATATTTGACACTTACAGCGGAATCGAAGTTTAGTTTGAAAACGTATTTTGTACAGGACATTAAACATTTATTTTACATAATATTCTGCGATTTTAATTTCTGCGGTCCGAAGTTGACCGCAGAATACCGCAGAAATTACCGGTTATATGGTATATAATTTGCATATCTAAATATATTCGAAACATTTGTACACAGGTTTTTTTATATAATCCAGTAGAATACCATGTCGCTCGTTATCAATTTTTCTGAATTTTCCATTCATTGCATCGGGGAGACACCTAGTGGAGGTACCAGTCTCTAAAATATGGTTTATTTGTCGGATGTCGTCTTAAGCTTCTATTTCTAACTTATGTTATAGTAGTAGTAGTGGTGGTTTTTTTTTGTCATTTATACTTTTTTACTTAACATAAAAACATGTATCTTTAATGCAAGCCGTTGTAAATGTAATTACAAATTACTAATTTGCTTGTTGATGCAATAAAACGTAGGAATTGTTTGTATTTGCGTCCGATGGGGATATAGAATGTTTACAAAACTTCAACCAAATTTATTTAGGTTATGTGATAAAACATTATTTTCCTGGTGTGTGAAAATGAAAGATGTATCTTCATGGTAGTCTCTTACAGAATCGAGAAGAGCTGCAAGCTCATTTCTGACAATATCTCGTATTCTTTGAACGTCTGGAAAATTTGCTGTGGGCGCGGCCATTTTCTTTCTTTTTTCTACAAACTGAAAGTAGATGTAAAATCTTAATACACACACGGGCATCGCCGAATTTCCGAAGATTTCAAATATAGACGTCCTCTTCACAAATTTGTTTTTTTTTAGCATTCTTAGGGTTATGGTTATGGTGTTTAACGCCACTTTAAACAATATTTCAGCTATATCATGGCGGTCCATTTTATTGGTGGAGGAAACCGATGTAACCAGAAGAAAACACCGACCTTCCGCAAGTCAATCAGTGACAAACTTGATCACAATAAACTTCGCCATAAGCGGGATTCGACTCACAACTTTATTGGTGATAGGTACTGGTTGCACAGGTAGTTGAAAATTAAGCTATATTCAGGACGAGAACAAATTCAATAATACATAAAAATTATATAGAAATGCGAAAAGGGCTACGGTGGGTGTGCCACTGAAAAAGGATGGAGAATTGGGTATAGGGACGTTGAACTTGTCTTTTGTAGTCGCTACAAATGCGCCTATTCTTTTTCGAAATCTACAAACGAGATATATAATTTAGCGTGCAAGGATCGTGGCACTCTCCAAACACGTTATCCCCCTGTGGACCACGGTTAGACTTTCAGTATTATAACCCGACAACCTCCCTCATCGGTAGCTCCGTGGATAAAACCAACTAAAGGTCCTAAATTAGTCATCAACTACGGAAGGATATTCGTTAAAATTTGACATTGGAAAAGTATTTGAATATTAAAATGAAAAACAAAAAATATAGTTTGGTATACCAAAACAATTTCAAAATTCAATAGGAAAGACGTAGAAACAGAAGGAAATTCGACACCCCACACACGCATATTACATGAGCGCTCACTTTCCTGACCTGGTACAACAAAACGTGGCGGGGTTAAACTAGTTTTATGGTCCAAAACATCCCCTCTTATATAATTTAATCTTCGACTTCATGACGCACAGGTTGTCATTTTTATAAGACTGTTCTGCTAAAGAGAGTCGACGACCTCGTCATTTCAATTCAATTCAATTCAAATATTTCATTGAATAAATGCATAAATACAATATCCAATGGGATTGCACATCAGGCATAGCCTATGTAAGTGCTCTCCCTCAATAACTAAGGACATCAAGTATAATGATAAGAATAAAACCTCGTCATTCAAATATTAGATAATACAAAATATTGTCTTATTTGTATGGGTTATTGTACAAAATATGTACCAAAATCTTATATAATAAAGATCAATAAAATGAAAAAAATTCCACACTGTCGTAAATGTTCCAAAATCCAACACTAAAATCGTAGAAAGTGGCAAAATGAATATCCCTAACTCACAAACACATGACTGCTCACTTTTTTGGCTTGGTACAAGCACTTCGATAAAAATAGGCGGTGCTAAACTATTTCATGGATCCAAACCTCCACTCTTAGTGAAATGATGCGGTCATGCAAGTGCTTTCCACAGGTGAGTAAAATGCCAACCATCAAATTTTAACGAGCGAACAGCGTTATAAAGAATGCTACAACTTTGCACTAAAATCTTATTGCCAATACCAAAGATTATCTTTCGTCATGATACAAAACAATTAAATGACAATTTACTCCAATCGATGAATAAAAACTTTTTTACTCCGCTAAAGATCACATCAAATTTAACAATAACAACATAACCAGAAATTCCTGAATCCACATTTCTCATTGTTTTGCTTGAAATTCGGTTGTGGAACAGTAGCTCATATGGTCCTTTATCTATTTATTTATTATTTGTTCTTGATGACCATATAGACACACACACAAATATTTAAAAAAATGATCATAAGAGCTATGATTCCGCAGCTAGCTTGAAATTATAACCCTTTAGCAATATTAAGATGGCACCCAACGTATCACAGTATTTATGTGTGGATTCTGTGTTTTAGAGGATAACTTGCAATTTTATGGCAATTATTATTTTTTATATCGGATAGAGTTTTATCTTTATCAATTTTAGGAAAACGACATAGGAATGAAATCATCATTATTTAGTCTCCTGTAGTTTAATCATCCTTCTACAGAATATAGACACACACATGTGTATTTTTATAACAGTATCAGCTGTTAATCCATGTTCAGTATTGTGTATCAAGGTAGCACATGGTCAGTACTGTGTATCAAGGTAGCACATGTTCAGTTGTGTATTGTACACAATTGTTTGTATTGGTTTTGGCCTCAACTAATTCTACGTTTAACATATTAAGCATCAGCTATCTTTTTAAGTTTTTTTTTCTGTTAAAATGAATTTAATAAATAAAGGAAACTGTGCAAGCTATATTAAAAAAAAGGGAATTAATACAGTTTTATTGATTACTTTCCAATGCATTCAACTTTAAAAAAAAACTTTAAATAGGTAAAAATACGACATTCATTATTTTGTTTTTAAGTATTTAAATAGAAAATGTTTTTGTTTTCTTACTTGTAATTTCTATTTTTATTGTCTCATTCCTTCGTGTTCCAAAATGTACCTACCATACAGATATAAGATTGGAACACCTAAATGATGAAACGTTGCGTTAAACTAGAATTTATTTATAAAGTCGTTCTGTCCTAGATAAAATCCACATTACTTGCAACGTTGGGCTTCAACCACAAAATTACAAGATGTCAACAGAGGGAAATGTAGCTATTGTGACAGGAGCTGCCCAAGGCATAGGAAGAGCTATTGCTACGTGTTTATTATCTGAAGGTTATAAGGTAAAATATATTTTCACCCAGTTCTGGTGATTTTTTGCCAATATTTTGTCGTACGCTACGATTTCAGCGTAAAACGAAGTTCGGTTCATCTTTGCTCCCATTTGTATGATAGGGGTTCGTGTCACAAGTTTTATTAATGTTATCTGTGGAGTATCATGCTTTATTACTGTTATTTGTAGGGGTTCATTTTATATCAATGCTATTTGTATTTATTTACGTATACAGGTGTCCAACACGATTTAACAGAAACACTACGAGTGTTACTAGAGAAGCAGGAACTGCCTAACCTTCCGGAGTACCCGGCGAGTTCTGACCTTCACCCTCATTTTTTTGTGGGGTTTGAGCTGCTCAATCTTTAGTTTTCGGTGTAGTATTTTGTATATCATTATTTGTTCGTTTTCTTTTCGCCACTTTAGTTATATTATCTGACCTTCTTCGATTTAGGGGTTATGATGGCCCCTTTGTTATTTGCAAATTTATCATGGTCACTGTGTATAGAGGGCACACCACTATATATTCCACCATTGACTTACATTGTAAATAAAAAAATCATTAAAAATCCAAATGAATTTTCTGGATAACAAGACAACTATTTCCTATTATTTTGGTCCAAGGTCCACATTCTGATCCACTTTGAAACAAACATTGTATGTCAAATAAGAAAATAATCAGCTGTTTTCAATATCCGGTCAAAACAACAGTATTTACAGTATCCAGGAAATCCTTCCACACAGGGTGTAGTAATTTGACATCCATGTTTTTATATGTGGTTATATTTCAACAAATGACGTGTTTTTTTGCAGCTAAAACCTCACCAAATATGATAGGATTAACTGTAAAAAATATCATAATCAAGAAACAACTGAAAAAAAAATTAAAAGTTCCTGGTGATCTATCTTGTACTATTTTCGAGGACTATCTCAATGCGGATTGGCTGGTTTACTGGACTGTCTCAATGCGGATTGGCTGGTTTACTGATGTGCCCCCTATAGCTACAGTCTACACGTATGCTGATATATAACATATACAAATGTATGTCAGGCATATTTATAAGTAATGTGTTCGTTGTCCATCTATTTCAAAATATGAGCTGACTTCAGTGTCTCCTCCGCCATGTTTTTGTAACACTGTACATATACATATGTAAAGCTAAATCCAAATTCTACAAGATTGATTACATATGAATGTTTTAAACAGCTTTAGCTCTGTGTAGGATACATGTACGTAAGCATGTTTTCGCAACATGCATTTGGATACCACTCAACTACTTAATATATCAAGACATTGTTCTTCTTAAGATAAATTGATAGGTAAACAATAAATTAATTCGGTGAAAGGTTTTACACTTGGAATGCAAAATAAAAGAATATATTTTTTAGGTTTATATATTTGATATCCTCACTAGTAAGGGCAACGAAACAGCAAAGGAGCTTCAACAACAATATGGACAAACAAAGGCAACATTTATTCAATGTGATGTAGCTGATAAAAATCAATTTACAGGTTTGTTGACCTGAATCATTAATATTAAATTTTGATCGGTATCAGCATGGTTATTACAAACAGAAAGTTTAAACAGTGATGGTAAAATAACGAGCAGTCACCTTTCAGTTCACCATAACTCACTGATCGCACAAAGGACAACGACATATGACGTTAGAGATCCAGATCCTGGTTTTGGACAGGCAGACAAATGTGGAGGGCCTAAACCGATTAATGGGATCCCAACGCCCCTCTTGATAACTGGATCTCCAAAGGCAATGCATATATAAACAAACGAAGAAAAAAACCTTGCACAGATTTGCTTCCACTCAAAAAGACCACATATTATCACAAATGAACAGCATGAACATGGACAGTGCATTCAATAAGGGTAATAACAAAATTACCGAACTCCGAACAATCTTACAAAGGGAAAGCCAAAACTCATAATTATATAAACAGACAAAATCAGTCAACAACCGGAAAACTGTGAAAACCGTAATGACCCTGACTTGGTACAGGCATCAAATAGGTACAGGCATCAATAGCAGGATCAAAGAATAATATAAAGTTTAATAAAATTAAAAACTAGATAATTTATTGGAGTGTTCATTGTTGTGTTTCCGCTGGTCGCCAACAAGCTCAATATCACTTCTGAATGTCTAGTATTACTCAATTAACTATAGACATATTTTTAATTGAGTACTTTTTGAATTCAAATGTATTGTTTATCGTTGCTTTCAGCATTGTTTTCAGCCTTGTGGCTACTAGAGTTATAGACAGGAGAGGACTACTCGGATAGATGAATTTGGTTCTCGTCTACAGAGTTTGACAACCTAGACACACACAGTGATTCCTGTTTTTATTGTTTTTAATTGTATATACGCACTTTGGTGCTTTTATCCATGTTGTTGATGTCACTTGCCTGTGATGCGATAGCCCTAGGCAGTAATCAAGTGGAAGTAGAAGATATATCTATCTGACAGGTGACATATCTGGCCTTTGGGGTATATATATGGGGATCTTATCGACCGAACTCACGATAGTGGTGTACGTCATGTGCTCAGAAGTCGATGACATCTGTCAATCAATCAGTAAGCTTCTCTCCCTTCTCTCTCCCCCACCCACCGAATATGATAAATACAAGTATATTCATACAATGAATCCAATTAATATTAATCAATTGTACAACGAAAAAAAAAACAAACAAGCAAAAAACAAAAAACAAAAACCAACAAACAATCAAAACCATGACAATATTCTAATGAACGGGACATATCATGATGACCACACATGACCTTCATACTTCTGACTAGCGACAATGATAGCTTTATTTTAATATATAACAATGTGTGTTTTATAGACAATTTCAATAAAGTTGTAAAAGAATGTGGACACGTATCAGTAATGGCGAATAATGCTGGGACGGTGGACGAATACGACTTTGAACAATGTATTGCAGTCAACTTGGTACGTACGATATAGTTTTGCTCGATCTATAGTTTACTGTTTAGTGCTTAATAATTAAAAAAAAGGTAAATATTTAGTTTGAAATAATCTAACTCTTCTGATATGTAATATTCTAAAAATACATGCCAGGCGTTGTTGGCATGGACGGGCCGTCGTGGTCGTGATCGTATGATAGTTTGATTTATAACTACATTTTCAATCAGTGCCTATCACCACTAATGTTGTGAGTTCGAATCTCGCTCAGGCGAAGTGTACTCGATACAACGTTATGAGATAAAGTTTATCAGTGACAGGTCGGTTGTTTTCTCCGGGCACTCCGGTTTCCTCCGTGATTACCATAACCCCCTGACTGGCATGGAATTTACCCCCCCCCCCCTCCCATTTTCAACATTCCGTTTACATATCTATTTGCAATAACTTATCTTTAACGTCCATAAATATCTTATTGTCACAACAGCTTGCATGTGCCGGTCCTATACTCATCGGCACATGTAAGGCTGGTCATTTTTAAGTAGGAGCTTAAAACATGGGTTGAGAAGCTTTGTGTCTGTAAGACCTGACTGAATTTTCCATCTAATCATATTAACATAATATATAAGTATGTAAATAATGAGATAGTTTAAGTGAAGGTAATGTGGAGCCCCATTATTTAATAACATGTTAACCTGTGGACCTGCATTATTTGATAACATGTTAACCTGTGGACCTACCTTCCCTTCCGGAGCACCTGAGTCCATCCCCGGTTTTTAGTGGGGTTCGTGTTACTCGAGTTTTATGTGTATGTTTTGTAGATCGTTGTTTGTCCTTTTATACTTTTTCTGTTGGTTATGTGTTGTCTGTTCTTCTTCGATTTACGGATTCTGATTACTCCTTTGGTATCATCAAACTCTTCTTCAGTCCGGAAGTAATTTCTTTTGTAAATGTATTATACAGTACTTGTTTCTGATTGATATCTTATATTGCTCTATTACGGTAAGTTATTTTCGTCCTTGATAAACATTTCCAAAATAAATAGCGTTCTGATAATGTCAACACAGTATGTAAAAACACTATCAGATTACAAGACAGAAATAAATCAAAACAAGAACAGATAGCAATGTAATGAATTGCCATGTATTATTAGAATGATATTCAAATTTGTCTTTTCGTGGTAGAAAACAAGGTATTTTAACGAGATTCTGTTAAATTCCATTTCTGTTCTCTTCACGGGCATATGGGTAATACAATGGGAAAAATATTAACCTATATTGGCGACATCCGGGATAGCCATGTGCGTACAGGTACTATCTACATTGCTACATGCAACAATTGCATAAGAAAATCGTGAATGTATCGCATGATGTTTTGAAATACATTAAGTGAGTGGATGAGTGAGTGATTGTTGTTTAACCCCAAATGAGCAATTTGTCAGCTATATTATGGCGAGAACAATCTGCATTCGATGAGATGATAATGATATCCACTTTGTACTACACCAACACACTTAATTGGATCTTTTTGTGCCAATTCACAGAAACAACAGTCCACGGTTAGACTTGACACTCCACCCTGACACATTATCCTGAATTCGACCAAGCAGTCTTTGCCCTTGCTGCTGCGTGCTTAGCGGAGAAGCAACAAACACAAATTTCATAGTCTTTGGTTTGACACGATCGGGACTCGAACCCACAATCTACGACACTTGAGACAAGCACACAAACTGTTACACAACCGATGTGCTACTAAAGGCGAAATAAGAAATCGTAGTATATTTACAAATACATTGAAGTACCAAACCAATATCATTGCAATATACATCTGTAATATGTTTTCTATTAAAATTTCAAGTTAATATGCTTGTAACAAAGTGTGTGTAATAGCAAAATACATGTAAGCATTAATATTTATGGTGTATACCAATCCATCTATAGTCAATTCTAAGTATGTCATTTAATGTTAAATATAGAGTGGTGTAATACGTGGAAGTAATCTGGCCATCAGTCACATGAGGAAGGATCAAGGAGGAAAAGGGGGAATGGTTATTAATACTGCTTCTATTGTAGGTAAGTTACATGTAGACAGAACAACTAATACACACCACATTCATTACAAATTTAACGTTTTTCCGATCAAATCTTAAAACAAGACGACTGATGGGACAGTACTAAGAAATTACGAGATGATTCAAGATACCAAAAGGTAATCCGAAGCTGCAGATCGAAGATGGACATACAATACATTGGCCAATAGAATGATAAGATGACAAACAATGATCTACTAAAACACTACACTGGAAACTACAGATTAATCAACACGAACCCCATGATAAACCATCGAGACTCCGGAAGGGTAAGCTTTTCCTGTCCCACTCTTGACCCCCGTGGTGGTACTTTTGTTACAAACTCGGTGACAAGTCATGTACAGGAAACGGCGAGCTTGTGATTACGACAAGTGGAACATATCAGCGGTCATTTGTGACACAGATATTTCGTAGCAGAATACTAACAATATCATAAATACCATCAGTGAATATTAAAGAAATAAAATCATATGAAAAGAAACTCACAAAATATTCTGGATTCGAAAGTTATTCTATACGCCACAAGTTATGAAGTACACGTACTTAATTACAAACAGTGCATATAGTAAAAACCGAATCAAACGAGACAAAACGTTCTAAATCTGAAACCACGTCAGTTGTGGTTCCTATCAGGATTGCCTTGATAGAGGGTTGCAGCTAACAAGGAAGCACTGAACCAAGGTTTCCTCTTGGTTAAGTTGAATTCATCACTTCGAAAGTTTTATTGTCGCCACCATGACTTGGGTGACCGCTATGGAATATCTGTGTCACAACTGACCACGGATATGTTCCACTTGTCGTAAACACTTCCCGGTCCTTTCCTCATTCGGGACTTATCACCGGGTTTGTTACTAGGGTGCAACTAGTGGAGAAGGAACTATTTACCGTTTCAAAGTTCACGCCTGGTTTGTAGTGGGGTTCGTGTTAATCGATCTTTTGTTTTATGTGTATGTTTTTTAGATCGTTGTTTGTCCTTTTGTATTTTTTCTTTTGGTCATTGTGTTGTCTGTTCTTCGAATTACAGATTCTGATTGCCCCCTGGTATCTTCAAACTCTTCTTAGTTGAATGAAGATTGATTGATACTACAAGTTCAGAGAGCAGTTTGAAAGCTATATTCAGGACTAGAAAAATTTCAATAATATATAGATACTCAATAGAAGCAATAGAAGCGAGGGAAGGGGTGGATCAACTGGGTCAGCGACTGTTGACTGCCACTTAAAAAGTATGGAGAGTTGAGTAGAAACGAAATATTTAGTCTTCTGTAGCTGCTACAATGTGCCTACTCATTTTCAAAAGACATCTTTAGTGTGCAGGGAGCGTGGCACTCTCCAAGCACGTTACCCACTTTGGTCCACGGTCATGTTTCCGTAAATAACATGATAACCTCCATCATCGAGAGGGTTACCATACTCGAGGACGTACTGAGCAGCTCTGTGGGTTTGAGCCTGGGAACCGTCACCACCTGCATTACACACCAGTACGTTATGTATTACTACAGATTGGAGAGGGTACTTGTTTGTATTGCTTCGAAACACTTTTAAATCCTTTGACTTTCCAATCTTTCGATTTTGAGCGTGCCTGATTACGGTTAAATTCCAGAAACGCGTCATGCGCTCTATCTTTGATATCTACGTTTTTATTAGATATTTACATTTTTTTTTAATAAATTGGAGTCAATGCATTTTAATCATATTTTGCAGCTTTCGATTCCTTCCACCATTTTCCAACATACTGCGCGACCAAAAGTGGTATCATCAATTTTACCAGGTCCTGGGCTGTAAGTGTTTTTGTTTGATTACAGTCAAAATTATGATCCATCCGTTCCCAAATTAGACCACATTATTATTAAAAGATAAATACATATGAACTATTTAACTACCGCCTGTTACTCCTATTACAAGGGATAACCAGAAGCCGTAAAACGAAGTCTGTACACACAATACAACGACCAAAAGAAAAAGGACAAAATGA